>STHD01000004.1:8041068-8068725 GCA_016170015.1 Anopheles longipalpis
CAGCTCGTCATCACCGTGGACTTGACCAGCCTGTTCAATTAATTGCCAACATGTGAAGCTATTGGATTTTGTATACTTCTGAAAACAAATCTGACGATGATGGTTGTGTGTGTGTGTTTGTTTGAAGTTTGTTTTTTTGTTTGTCTTAAATAATAAAACTGAAAATAAACGTTCGGATGCTGACCCCCATTTTGATGGATGACAGATCCCGACCGTAGCGCTCTTGCACGGCAGGAGATGATCGTTTATTGTTCTGTCGGAAAGGGGAGCAAAACATGACCGTTGATGCCAATCCTCACTTTCGGATCGTTCATCGCCACAAAAGAACTTAAAAGTATCTTGTCTGTTCTAGCGATGGTTTCGATTCTCGTTTATCATTCCCTTCACCTTAAATCGGCCCGAAGAGTAATCGTCCTGACAACGCAACACCACAACAACACCATCACTGATCGCTGGCAATTTGTTCTGCGCGCTCGACGAGCAGGACGATTTAGCGCACCGGCAAAGACTGTTGTGTGTTTTACTTTGCTTACCATGTACACCATTAAAACGCAACGAAATGAAATAAGTTTGCAAATCGTACGGCTGCGTTGTTCATTTGCCACGCTGGAGGAACTGTGATGGCGGTAGTATTAGTAGTTGGGTGAAATATTTTATCACTCCACGTACTGGCTGAAAACAACAGCTTGTGGCAATGGTATGCAATTTATTCGAACGTGGAACGGCAGTAGCCGTAGCGGTGTAGGCATTGAAAGATGGCGTTTCGCGAAGATGGCGGGAAATTCCTTTCGCTCAACGTGTCGTCATTCCACTCGAGTGGCAGAAGATTCGCTGGCCCGCGTTGGCGGTACACCAGTAACATCGGTGCAAGTTTGTTGGCTGTTTTTTTTGCTGAGAACAGTATGGAAAAGACAACAGCGAAAGCAACTATGTGCAATTTAATTTGTGCCCGATGCCTCGTTTTTGTTCTCGCGCAAAACTCCACGCGAGGTGGGAAAATGTGGAATTTTCCTTCTTCGGGCTCTAAGCGTTTTGCGGGCGTTGCGGAAATGTTTTGCTGAATGGGTTGTAATGAGTACAATTTAACTTTTTTTTCTCTTTTTTTGCTAAAATAAAACATGACATAAATATGCTTCCTTTGGGTGTGAAAATAGTGGTGAAAATTAGTGTATTACACTTGGTATTCCAGTTGGGTGCTTTTTTCGCGTGATGTTGTCGAGTGTGCCAGCAAAATTTGTAACACCCGCAGTGCAGTTGCATTCTTTTTTTCATTAAATGACCAGTTATGTTATATTGTACATCTACTACTTTTAAGACTAATTCTCTCCACAATGGAGAGTAGCTGCATCAACACTGGGGAGACATCACATATGAGTCAAGCACAACCAATTTACTGGTGCCCAACAAATCGAATGCAGCTTTAAAATAAATTAACTACAAAATTTCCAATTGATTATTAGCTCTAATTGGCTCTAACTAAACAAACATTATTTCAAGCTTCCAGTAGTGAATTCTTGAAGAAGTGAATAAAAGCCTCTGAATCTATAGGAGAACCACAAGAGTCATCATTGTAAAAGGAACCCACAGTTGCTTGTAATAATGTGGATTCTTTTGAACAGATGACTCAGGACCGATGACTAATCTTAATGTTATTCTGCCCATTCTTGGAATTACAAACGCAAAAACCGTTAACGGTTTACTTTTTTCTCCGAATGCATATCCATGTGTTTCGAGCAAATGTTTACAGCTGAAGTTTTCGTTGCGCTGATTGGACAGACTTCGCTGCCAATCGAAAGTTGCACGTGTTCCACTGCATCAATCCGTAATCCAATGTCCCCAATGAGTAGATTTAGTTCGGGGCAAAGCAATAACCATCAGTCAAGGTACCAGTTAGCTTGAAAATCCGCACGCATCCCGTCACCCTTCAGGCAGTCAGTTTAATTACTTACTGTTCGGTCTCGGTACCGGAACCAGAACGATGCATGCTCAGTTATTACTGTCGCCGGCACGTTTAGTGGTCGATATTGGCTTGCCAGACCGTTAGCGGACCATTTCTCAAAGGAGCGAGATGATGAATCGATTTGTACCGCAGGGCCATTTGCGGGTACGCTGGGGTCCTTTCGAATCTACTGCGAGATTGCAAAGCCACAGGTGGTCCTCACCGGTAGATGTTCAGCATTCAGAGACATCGTTCACACTTTATGAATTCATGATTGGATTGCGAATCAGCGCACGGTTACGCTAGGAGTACGCCAATCGGTATGATTTGGCCACACCGGCATGACCGATGGTCTTCAAACAGGGAGTTTTCATGTTTGTTACTAGACGCGCCACTCCACCGAGCGAACATTGAGCGGTTTTGAGAAGAGATCGTGGACAAGTGGATCGTGTGTACTATTAGCTACGCAATGAACAAACGCAATAGAGACAACATTTTTGGGATCATCCGTCGCTACCGTCGCATCGAACGAAGCCAAACGCAACGAGGTTCGAATCAAAACAGTATTTGCAGCCAAATCTCATAAATAACGCCGTCAAGGAAATGTGAACGATGTACGGTACGGAGCACAAATTCCTGACCGACTTATGTCGGCTAGTGCCATCAGGCCAAAAAGGGCATCCGGTGGAAAGGAAAGTATGAAACATACAGCAGAATGTGCAATGAATGTCTGGCTGGTATGAGAGATACTTTGGAGGTATTTTGCGGTTTGTTTGTGTTGTGTTTGTACATATGTCCAAGTTCTTTTTGGGGGTTAGCTTCGTGCGGGAAAAAATGCTCATTTCGGAATGCTATTACTAGAATTTGAAAAGCAATAAATTTCCAAAAATAATACAGTTGGCTATTTGTTACATCTGGTCAACGTATAATTCAATTATGTAAAGCAGCAACCCCGGAAACATTTATTGGATTAAAGCCAGAAATGATTAAATCAGCTCTTTTCGTATTAATATGGATGATGTACAGAAGAATGGGTCACTTAGAACAGAAGCGTTACAAACTCAATATTGTAGAACCTTACAACGTTTTGTGTGTAAGTAACAGCATCGGACCATCTTTGTTTATACATCATACTTCATTTCTCCCACCTTCAGATCATTCAGCACATCCTCAGTACGTCAGCAAAACGTTCCAACACGGTCCATTAAATCAGACGCACGGAGCGTGTAGATTTCCTCGGAAATGGTGACCGGTAACTCGGACGTGCGCCCAGAACGATGCTGCCAATTCTCACCTGGGCCTACCTGCGTCATCTTGCCGTCCAGTACCATGCGGAACCACAGGAGCCGTTCGGTGGCGTGCAGCATATATCAGCAACACCTCCAGTCGGTGTGGAACATGTCGCACACGGCTACAATTGTAGTTCCATGTCGACGCTTACTCCCGTCAGCAACGCTTCGAATAAGAGCCACGAATTTGCCCTGCTTCACTTAGATCGTGCAATTGGCCCAACATTCACACCACACGGTTGTCAGTCAAGGTTAGACGCTCGGTGGATCATCCCCAGCGATACGAACGGCACGTTCCGACCGTCCGTGCCGTTACATCAGCCGGTCGCGGCCAACGGTGGAGGAAACGCCTACCAGACGAGTATGCATTTCCGGGAGCAGGTGGAAACGTACGGTATCTCCAGCAGTACTCAGATCTCAGCATTGCCGCTTCCGCTGGTCCACAGCTCGGGAGACACCAGGGATCCGGCGGATAGTCACGCGGTGCGCAGTATCCCGGGCGTCGGAACCGGCCTTGGATCGGTAGGATCATTCGTTGCCGTGAACGATGTCATTGGCATGAACATTACACCGGCATTATCGCAGGTAAGATCGAAAGATGTGCCACATCTTGCCACATCCGTCTCAAACCGTCACTGCAAAATGGAAATCGTAAAATTTTACAGGTTCTTTTAGCGCCTCCCGCGACTAGTGCGGGCTCCGGTGCGTCCATCATAGCGGCCGTGAATGGGGTAGCCGATGACAACGGGACGCGTGGCGAGGAAATAAATTCCTTTTACTTTTATGAGGTAAGTTTTGTTTTTGTCGCTGCTTGGTTCATTCAATTGCGTTACGGTAATTTTTTTTTGATGCAGAAGAAAACAAATCCTTACTTCGTCATGCATCCTGCCCCCTCCCCCGGGCGATGTCCGCTGTGAAGGTGTCCGGGAGTGGCACAGCACATTGGGTAATAAAAGTATATGAGTGCATTAGCGACTAAGTTGGCGAGGATTTCTCGAGTGCCAATCGTATGGAATAAAAAAAAACGAATGTGGGGAAGAACGTCACATTACCGTTGTCTTGGTATCGATGCGATGGAGCAGCTTTTATGAAGTCATCAACGGTTCTTCTTATCGCAAAACCGAAACTTTCACGTGGATAAACGGACATTCGCAGGTTTGGCGAAAATGAAGGCCAAGGTATAAAAGTTCTCACAAATGGTCTGTGCATTGCGTGTGCCATAAAGATCAAAGACGGACCGAGACGCAAATTGGTAGTCTGCGGATGAGAAATCACTGCACAAAATTGTTGTCCAACATTTTTGTACTTCAATCCACCCCTCAAAAGCCCCAACATCATTTGATTATGATCTCGTATCCGAACCGCATAACAATTTGTGTTGTATGTTTCGGTATGATGGAAATTTTTGTCGCATTCTTACGCTAGGACTCATGCGAGCTGTGACAATTGGCTCACCAAGCTCACCGCAACGAAGTTTTGAACAGCGTTCGGACGGTGGTTGGCACATTCCCTCTGTTTGTGTGTTGATATTGTAGGTCCTAATTTTCCGTCGCTCACCGTGGTGGGAAAGCATTTTCGCATTATCGGCATTATCATTGACCCACCTAGCTGGCGGGCAGAACCTCAAGAAGAAGAACGTGCCACCGTTCTGCGCTGAATTGATTTTGTCTAGACGGAATAATTTATAGAGATTGTGTTCGATTTGTTGTGAGGTAATGGCGAAGGACAGGAGAAACGGTACGACACACAACGATTCACGATGATTCGAAGCGTTCCGTTGCGTTAGAATTCGTGCGCTCCCGAGCCATTCGGCACGTTTCTGGTTTGTGATGAGGAATGTTTTTTGACCGGGAACATTTCTCATTGGATGTGTTTTCGGGCGAACAGTAGAATCTTGGCAGAGCACAGATGCGTAATAAAAGCGTGTAACATTGTGGAATGTTTATAAGAAAAGAATAGCGTAGAAGATTTACATGATATAAGATCTTTCTTTGCAAACTATTCTATGAAATTCTACTATAAATTACTGTAGGATNNAGAGCACAGATGCGTAATGAAAGCGTGTAACATTGTGGAATGTTTATAAGAAAAGAATAGCGTAGAAGATTTACATGATATAAGATCTTTCTTTGCAAACTATTCTATGAAATTCTACTATAAATTACTGTAGGATAAGTTACTTTCATTCTGGTGTATAAATCATTTTGCTTTATTGTAATTGAAACCTGTTTTGATAAACGATAATTCTCGTCTATCATGTTTTAGTGGATCTTAAATTAAATTCTCCGTGCAACTAAACTTGGAAATTATTGTGAGTAATAAAAGTACGGCAGCGATTTTTAATGACCAACATAAAGTTAAAACAAATAAGCATATTTTGCTCTACAATCCGACAGTGTTTTCTTTGTTTTACGAATCGCAACAAGGTTTCTGAAAGCAAATGGATTTGGTTATCGGAACGTTTAATAGCTCAAAACGGTTGCTTCTCCTTCGTTACCTTACGCACTAAATAGCGAAGAAGAAACAATAACTCGCATAGAGTTCCAGCAATCCATAAAACTTCAACCACTACGCATTCAATAAGTCTCCAAGACTCTCGATCCATGTCAACCGCCAACAAAATGGGCTCCGAGCTGGCGCCAGCGTACGCCGGAACCATTTCGGTTAAACACCCAAAAACCGGAAAAATAACACTTTGGGCCCCCAAAGATGGAGGAGGTTGCTCATCGCACTTGGAAAAGCGATTAGTTATCGAAAAAGCGTGTGACGATTGGGTTCCGGTCCTGAGTGTGCTGGTGGTGAAAATTTATAGCTCCCCATAACTTTTGCCCCCCTTTTTTCCCTAACATTTGTGGTAGGTTGTGGCGCGTGTGAAGTGCGTTGACAATTGAGAACTGTATATCGTCTGGGAACTAACCCTAAAAAGCACCCAGTGGTGTTGTGGATGTCATAAAAAGCGTTCCATTTAACCTAGTTTTGTTCGTGGTTTCCAACGCACGGAAACGGGAACGATCGGGCACCCCGAGAGCAACAGCTAGAAGCAATTAAAATTGCTTATCAAACGGTTGGAATGCGAAGTGGTTTTTCGGCGATAGAACACCCACCCCAGGAAGTCACCCTACATGACCGTATAGAGGGTGCTGTACGGGTTTGCTTCCCAATCGACCATTATCGCCAGGTCAGTGAAGAACCGGACACACACAAACACTTTTTCCTAGAACAGTGCACAGGAGATCAAAAGCAGCACCATTCAGTAGATCCACACTTTGCTCTCTTTCGCTACACAGGACCTCCTGTCCTGCAAACCCTTAATTTACGAACTGAGATTTTAAATGGAGTTTTCATCGGTGGTCATACAGGAAGTGGAAATACGAATTACAATCTAGTTACCGTGCGTCTGTCGGTGATCTGAAAGCTGGTACCCATCAACGAGGCAAGCGTCGGCCGGATGCAGAAAACAATTAACTGGACGCTATGTTTCATAGCTTTTTTTCGGGATTAAATCACGTAGGGGCAATTTTTCAACACGAGCGGTTGTTTTGTTGCTCACTGTTCAGAACGTTTACAAAGTGTCTGAGCGAATACGGTATGTACGACGGCAGGGAGTCATTTGTTTCGGTAGCGTGTACTGCGCATTTCATGTCTATCTTGGTGTAAATAGAGGTTAAATTATATGTCTAAAAATAGGTTGAAATTAGCAAAGAGTGCTGAAAGAATTTCTAAAAGTATACTAAAATTTAAAAGAACTATCAAACTACAAAATTACAAATATTAACATTTTCTTTTGTAAGAAAAAGATAAAATCCGACCTAAAATATTTCCAAAAAGGTTATTGCCCTCATTGCAATTCAGTTGGGATGGAATTTATTTTTCTTCTTCATCAAATTCTACCTTAGCTTCGTGTCAATCAACCGGAAACCGTACCTTCCAACACTTATCTGCATTAAGACTTCATAAAAGACAGTACCGTTCGTAAGCGGTTTCCGGTGCTCGGTTCTGCCGTCGGTTCTAAATTTGCACACATTCGGTTCGAGCAGGCTCAAGATCTCATTGAAATTCATCGAGAATCGGGTGGTATTAAATTGTTAACCGGTAGCACACGCACTCCTTTACCTTTATTTCTCGACCGCTTCTAAGCGATGGTACGCTCAGACGAAAGAAGGTTAGCAGAACATCAGAACACCAAATCAAACCGTTCTGTTGGATGATGACGATGGCTAGAGGGTGAGTGTCGCAAGACGTTTCACATTTACAGTGTTCTTGGGTTTCATTTCGTGTGGAACGCTTCCCAAGTGGCTCTTGTTTTGGAAGACATTTCGGTTTTTGGGGGAGAAAGGTAAATGAAGCAATTTGCATGCGTTTTGGAACGTCTTGGATGTGTGTGCGTGCGTGTCGAAACGGTGACGAAAGATTGCATCATCGGATTCGCTTATCGTGATGCAGTAGAGTCGTACGAAAAATATGCATAATGAAGAACAGTGAGTTGAGTAGCACTGTTAAAAATATGAAAAGGAAAATGCCTAATGCTTAGAACAAAAAACGTTGTTTAACCTTTATTTATGATCGTAACATTTCGTGAAGACATTTCGTTAAAAGTAGCATAATAAATAATTAAAGGCAACAATCTTTCACTATCACCATTCTCAAGTTCTTGGCATTGATGAGAATTAAATCGTTTAAATTAATAACTCAAGGCAAGGCACAAAGAAATCCCCGTTTTGGATAATGATGAAGCAAGATGAAGGTTTGATGTTCGCTGGTATCATCCAGATAAACTAGAATTACCACACGGATTATACGCAACTCTTCCAACGTGCCATAGTCACCTTTGAGGTTATATCGGTTTTATCGGATAATAAGTTTAGTACACTTTGCACTCATCTTGAGACCGACTCTTTCCCACAACGGCTTCATGTCATGCTCCTGTTTCGAAGGACTTATTCTGGAATATCTCATAATGCTTCGATTCCAGAAATTAATTCCAGGGCGGGTTTATAAATACGATTATCGAGAATAGTTCAAGTACGTCCCTATTACGAGAGTAGTGTTTCCACAAGAAACGATCACCGTGTAGGTGATAAGAAAATAATTAAACATTGCCGACCGGTTGTGTTAAGGCGTTGCGCTTTTAATGAAGTATGTACACGATGAAGAGCTTTAACAACATAATCCAACATTATGTACAAGTTGGTTACAGCAAACCCGCTCGATCTGAAGAGTTCATCGGAACAACTTTAGTTTAGGTACTGAGAATAGCCAAGGATGCCCCGGGGTGTAAGATTATAATGATCAGTTGTTGAAAAATACTAAAAATTCATTCGTTGAGTTCGATTCCTCTCACATTCTAGAACAAAGTACATTAATTAGAAGTTGAAATATCTTGATATTTTGAGAAAATTATTGTATCTTATAGAAATGTTATTCTTACCTCCTGAATAATATTAAAATCAAGCGCCATAATGAGGAAAATCTTTGATTGGAAAACTATTCACGTGTAAACGCCATTTTCTGCTGATACATTCACGTAACGTTAGATGTGTGTTGATTATTTACTTTTGCATTCCTTACACGAAATGGCATCGTTTATATCTGTCGCTGTCTCGTTCCATCTATCGCTATTCAATTACCTGCAGGCGACCGATTACATTACTTATGACACGTGTTACATATGCAGATCGAGTACGACATGTACACGCACGATCGCTGCCGGGATTGTATACAGCCGGAAGGTAAGAAAGTGCGCTCGGTTGAAAGCAACTCATCACACGCTTCGTCAAGGAAGTCTGTAAGTCTGTTATGTTCGAGTGCTCTCATGTTCAACTCTTTCTTTTCCAACCTTCCAACCTGCCGCTGTCACAAACTCCAGCTAGTGCGATTTTATAGATTCTGAAGGGTTTCGCTTTCGCATCTCCTGTATAAAACGATGCCTTCTTACCTTCCGCAAATGCCAACTCAGAATGGGAACAGATGCTATAATGCTGCAGGGAATTAGCATAACCCATCCACACGGTACACTAATCGTATGTGACGTGCCACCGAGTATCGGGCTGGGATGGGCGGTTGACTGCTGGCTTTGCCCCGGTGGTGGTGAGGATGCGCCTCGATCGATTTCATGCTTGTTGGCGATTATTTTAACATTTATCTTGATTTGAACGGCAGCAGCTCTCGCCTTGGGTGGTGCGTTGCCTCCAACCACCCAACGAGAGTCATCATTGCTTCTGACACCTCGAGAACCGGATTTTACGAGCCGTCTGTGATGCTACGTGGGGTATGCATTTAAGAAGCTGTTCCACCAACCAAACGATTATATGCATGGTGGAGCGATAATTTGTTGGGACAGAAAAACGAGCAGCAGTTTGTTCGATTTACGACGATGCTCCATTTGGGACTGTTTTTGGGTGGGTGGTTTATTTACAATGGGGCGTGTAGAAGCACTAGAGAAATTGATGTCCCATATCTTACAAGACGCGCAGAAAGTCCTTTCAGGCATGGCTTTCGACACCGAACAAAGCACACGTCCGTAACATTGCTTGCAGATTTGCTGACGCTCTGTAATTGGGAGGCAGGGGTTTGATTTCTGAAACCGATTTACGTCTGCTGGTATGCAAATAAGAGAAGTATACTTTAGCTGTGTCTTGTTCTGGTTTTGGCAGGAATGTTTGCCACTTCTTAAACTTTACTTTGACAGCTTACACCGAGTTCTGCGTTATATAGTAGTGTGTTAGTTTGGGTGTTTCAGATTAAGATTGCCATAAAGTGAGCTTTAATATTTTTTCGTCTTAGAATATTCTTGGTTCCAAAAGTTTAAAAAACACTAACTCAATTCGGTTCGATTTGTTTGTTGGAGTTCAGTTGAGAAAGTCGTCAGATAATTAAGAAACCTAGAAAGATGTATTATTTTAATTATTATATGCAGATAATTTTCAACTAGCTAGGCGTACTTCATCGGCTATGTTCGTGGTTCAATTCCACTCAGGCCGTATCTTCGTCCGATCGTGCAGTTAGCAATCACACAGGTATGCGGGAAATAGTTATGTTCGTTGTGTCTGATTTATCTAGAAACATTTTTTTAAGCCATTCCACCAGCCTGTTCAAAAATGTGCTTATGATCACATACGCGACGCCATCCTCTGGCAGATGATGGCACACTGGCACATTCATCAAAACAGCAAAAACTTGTTCAATTATCCCGGCGCAATTAAGGCCGCTGCCACGAATGCAATGCAATCACTGGAGAGCCTTCGGATGGCCTGTAAGAAATCTTCCTGCCTTATCGTATCGCTCGCTGGGTCTTTTAACGCGAACTGTAAAAGCAAAAACAAATATAAAGCTACATTGAGGATGGAAAAAATCAACAACCATTGGAATGAAATGGTATCGGCGTATGGCATCTGCTCGTCGAGGTTCGTCTTTGAAGTTTATTGATTTGTGATCATTATCGTGAAGAATTTAGAGCCACCCGTTCGTACTTTAACTTCTACCCGGTTCGCGAACCCATCCCCGGTAGAGGAAGCTAATTAACTAATCTGTTGAACACTTCATTATTTTCGACTCACACACCCTGTCCATGATCGTGAGTGTGTCTTCGAAGGTGATCCGGAGGATGTGAAGGAAAAAACAAAAATGTGTACACTGGATAAAAAATGATCCTCGATCTTTAAGCGCCTGCAATTGCACCCGTGGTGTATGTTATTTTTTCCATAAGTATACTTCTGAATGCACAGTCAATCGTTCGTTTATTTTTGCACCAATCTCCGTGGAGCTGAACGCTGCACACTGAGAATATAACAAGAAAAAAGAAATAAGAAAAAAAAGTTACATTTCTCCAACCATCCTCACTGAGCTGATGGACGAGCGAAGCATTTAGCCTGGGTGCATTAAATTCCAACCATGGCAGCAGTAGAAAAAAAAACAATCGAAACGAATGAGAACGAGCAAGAAATAACGCAGCAAGTTCTTCGCGACGCCTTCAATCGCCCAGCAAACGGTACGAATTGAATTCATTTATGAGGAAGATGACTCTTTGGTGCGCTAAACAGAAACTCCCCGATCTGGCATCCGTTCCATTGCTTCATGTAGGGCTGCACTGGGTGTTTGACATTGTGCATGTGTGTGTGTTTTTTTTTTGTTCCACCAACCCATCCTGTCCCTTCGATCTTGCTTGTCTGTTGTTGGGTTGCCAGGTTGCAGCCTTTTTGAAGCCGTAATTGCAAACCGGCTTCGGGTATCACTCTCTGTTTTTGCCATTTCAATCGATTCCGTCGCTTTGCGGTGGAAGATCGAATGCCTTCAGCTCAGCATCTCCTTTCCAGCTCCAGCGGGCAAGGTATGGGTTACTTGCGTTTTGATACATTGATACGTGTTAATTATTATTCTTGCGGTTAACGGTGGTGCAGAAGATGGTGCGGCATACGATGGGAAGAATCCTGCCGTAGCGACTGCATCGCAGTTATGCGTTTTCAATTGAACGTGAGGAATCGCGGCTAGGTGTCAATAGACTGGGCCGCCCGATTTAGATCAATTATTTTTACCATGTTTTTTTTTACAATTTTTTCAATTGTTAGTTAGATCGAATGATAGAAGATCCTTTTTGATTCGAGAAGCGTTATTTTGATGCAGGAATAAAAATTGCTGGAGAGGTTTTGTTCAATATTGTGATTGATTTATGAATCACGATATCGGGCTTCAATATCCAAGAATCATTCCAATAAACGAACTTATCCGTTTTACGAGAGTAAACATAAAGTTATTAGAAAAAAAATCATATCAAAGATAAATTATTTATTTGTTAAACTACGTCTAAAATATTTGAACAACAAAACGCTCCAATCGTACATACATTTTATTTTCGTAGCAAAAGCTTTGACTCTGGATTGAGTACATTTGAAATCAACTGAAAAAGTGACAGAGTGGCATAAAACGTTGACCATACAGGTAGTTAGCTGGAAATCCCTAGAAAAGAAATAATTCAAGTACGTTTGCTGCATCCCGGATAAGCTCACCCAGTAAATAGGGTGTGAAAAATGCTGTGGGAAAGAGCTAATTATTGACATAATTAGAAGGCTCTTGTGCCGCAGTGAATTAATGCCTACGGGTGCAATCGCACCAACGTGAGAATGTGCCGTACGACGTTCTTTGGCGAAGTTGTTTCACGTCACACCTGAATGTTGCTGAATGCTTTTTCCTTTGGTGGACACACCGTACAGACGCTGTGTGGTGTGGTTTCGCAATGCTATATAGCAAGCTTAACTATCACACTTGCCCAGAAAGTGTGTACCCCGTCCCGAACTGGTACAGCTTGTCCCAGCATCATCATCATCATCATCAACAGGTCGATATTCAATCTGCCATCATGCGAGTCATCCTTATCCTCGCAGATCCTTGTGCTCGATTACGTATTCCGTAGGGCAAACACAGTTTAACGTAGTACCCATTGTGTGCAAGCACACAGCGCAATTCCCACCCGAACGGTGGACGATGGCAAACTGGGGAGCGTCTTTTCATGAATATTTCAAGCTGCATGCGTTCGTCAGATTGACACTTGCAACATGTTTGCTTACTCGTTCGGACGGCTCAACGAAGGTGATGCGACAGAATTCCGTCCTTTAGCGCTCTGCTAATGGGATGAATTCCGGGTCGTTCGTCGACGCGGTCGCAGTACCGCTTGCCGAACGTGTGCTAATGTTTAATAAATGAGCTGTAACATGGGCTGGATGGGCCGGGCAGCATAAATGGGGAAGCTGCATATGCATTTTTCGTGGTCAGGGACGTGATCGGATACGATGCGAATCACTGCACTAACTAGCGAATTATCGAGAGCAGCAGTAACGATGACGAGTCGCATCATTTGTGGGTACACTTGGTACAAATTAGCGGTAGCTGGTTGGTTTTAAAAGTGGCGTTTTAAAACTATAAATAGATTATGTGATATTATTATATGAGTAGTAAATTGAATGAAGCAGTTCTTATTCTCTATTCCTTAATTGAGAAAGAAACAATTTGTATGGTGTTTGAGCTATCAGGTCTACCTATTGCATCAGGTCAGTGAAATTTACGGTGGTTCGTTCGCAGTAAAGTATTTAATCCATTCACCATTCGTGGCTCATCATCGATGCAGTAAATCATGATACATAACCCATACAATGGAGTTGGGTTACGATGAGGGGATTGGGAGGATGTGCGTTAATTATCTGACACGTTGCAGCATGTACCGAAACCTTCAACCACCGCCGACGGTGCGGTAAGTGTCCCACACGACTGGCAGTGTAAGCCGTTCTGGATAACTCTCATCTCACCGGACTGCATAATGTGGTCGTTTTACAACTGCTGTTGTAGCTCGTTAGTTCGGATTAGTGAATGAATGCGTTGCCGGAGGTTCATTAAAATTGGCACTGTGAGCTTAGAGCTGGTGGTTTATTCTGGGAGCACTTGAAAATTCGTTAAGCGGTGAACATTCTATCTACCTTATTCATGTCCGTTGCGTCATTGGCAGTTTGTATTGTTTGAAGACAATAAGCGAGATGTAGCAAATGCTATTTTGTAGTGGAAATTGCATAATTTTAGGCGTTATTTCTAATTTTGTGTGAATTTGCGGCTGAGCTATAATTAGCCAACTTTGGACTAAAACGTACCAAAACTATTTTATAAGATAGGCAAAAAAAACATTGAAAATAATATACAATTTAAGGGGAAACAATCGCTAGTTCTCATCAAAGAAAAATTTCCTTGAGCCGTATAATTTTTGCTATTACATACATAATTGCAAACATGCCGGATTACTATTAAACTGACTTTTTTTTTTGGTGAGAAACCATTTAAAGGTGCATCACAAACGTTATATGCATACTATTAATTATACCGTCACCTTGCTAACTGACTCACTAACTTTATTCACACTTATAAGCATGTTCGTGCAACAACTGTTGTTGTTGTGCGTACTACGAACAGGGCAGAAATAGTTTCCAAATACACGTGTTCCGCCAACAAACCGGAAACCCGGCAACCCGGCTATGGTACGTGAAGAGCAATGGAAAGTTTCCCATCGGTATCAATTACGAACGGGAAGCTTTTCCACCAGCTAAGGTTTCGCTAACATCTTTTTGCACGAAACAATGAGGAAAAAGCCATCATTTCCGTTCCACCAACACCTGGTACTTTGGGCAGTGCTAGATGAGTGGTAGAGTGTGAGAAGTCCTTTACCGTTGTTATGAAACCCGCCCGTGGTTTCCTTCGTGTGGTTTTGGAGAATCCGTACGGTTTCCAGAAGAACACCATCACGTTGTTTGCCGGCTGTGCAGAATTTGCGGGAAGCTGTACAGCTGGTTTTGCATTTCGATGCTCACGTGGATATGGTTGGTTTTCCGCTATATTACACAACACAATACAAGCCGATTTGTTCATGAGGTCAGAGTGAATAAGCTTCACATTGGAATGAAAGATTGAAGTTGAAGATCGAAATTATTGAATGGTAAAAAAATGTGTTCAATTCTGTATTTTATTCTGTTATTGGCAATCGATCCTGGACAACAACAGGTACCTTAATTTGACAGAAAAATAGTTAAATAAGTGAAGGCTTCAAACCCTCAGATGGCAGGATTCAATGTTACAATTATATAGTTCAACAAATTAAAGCCACCCCTACGTGGATCGGTCATTGGTACCGATCAGTTAATGGACTAGTTTGACAGCAACCCTAATTGCACACGCCATTGCGATTTAATATCGTGCTCGGTCGCGTGCCAATTGGATCACGTATTTTTTTTTAAAACGATCTGCTTCTTGCCACCGTACAACAACAAACTGACGGTTGGAACTGTAGACGCATCCACTTAATGGTGGTCTTTACGAGCGGATCAACTTAGCGCAGAATATGGATTCCGATGCGATTTGATGAAACGATTACTGGATGGAGTTGTGGATCAGTTTTCCTGTCGCACTAAATAGTTGCACGTATCGCTCGTGAAACGTCAATCAGTTATGATTTTATTTTGCTGGCTAATGCTCCTCGGCCAAGTAGTTGATAACTCCATCGAAGGAAGTTTTAATTAGTACGACATTGTTTCAGCACGGTTCGTTTCAAGTTCATTAGGTAGGAGAGACGATTGTTTTTGAGTCCGATGGCTGGGAAAATCAACCGATGGTTAAACTGAGCGTAATAATAGTCCAGAAATGGAGTACAATAATCAGAGCAGCAAAAAGGAATGGTGTCAGGCATGTTGTGTTGATTGGCTTTGTTAATAATTTTATTTCGATTTTAAAGATTCTGAATTGAATGAAACATTTCGTAGTTGTATAATTAGCTGTGATTGCTAATTTGTTAGCTTAGGAATTATAAACAAAACAGTCTAAAAATCCAGAATATTCCAGTGCAAAAGTTCTACTTCAAACTTTTGTTTTAATTGTTTCTCACGCAATTGAAAGCAGTGAAAGACGATTGAGTTTTTGACAAATTGATTTAGCAACATCTACCCAAAAACCTGTACCCCTCTCTGTTGATCACCAGACACAATGCAAACTGTTGAAGAAAGCTGTTAAGAACAGTTGCAAACTTTTTCATCTGCCTTCGTCATCTTCACAAACACGTGATCATACAATGGTGGCCAGCTCACATCCACATGATCGTAAATCGAACCATACTAGTAGCCTTGTGTACCGATTAGGACTGCCCAAAAGATGAAACACTTTGATAGTTTGTACACGGAAACCATTCCCAGCCAAACGGCGTACTACGAACCGATCGGTCTTGAGATAAAAATCCCGCTCTACAACGATCAGCCACAATAAATCACCTCCATTTGCTTTCGTAGCCTAACGACGTTGTTCTACGACTTCATACCTTTCTTTGTGCTAGTTTTTTATTTTTGTTTGTTCGACGTCGTATGTCAGCTTCCGGACAGTGAACAACGGCCAGGTAGCGATGGAAAGGCATACGGCATACAAATTATATCTCAATCAGCATTCGTAACTCCTTTTTCGGAGAAAAAAAAAACGGTGCCGGTACGGTACGGGGGACCAAGTCGGCGTAATGATGTACTGCCGGTTTGAATAGCTCCTGACTACGCACGGTGTGCGCTTTGCCGGGGATCTGTACGACCCGTAGATCGTAGATATGTTCGTTCGTCTAGCAGACTGGCAGCTTCGAGCTACCACTTTGCCAGTGATCCAGTTTTGGACCGTGTTCTGAACCACAAAACAAAAGCCACAAGTTTCATGTGTCTTTGCACAGTCCCACAGTCCTGTACGACCGACTGCTTCCTTGCGGCCGATATGTGTCTTGTAACTGAAACCATCGTCGTAGTGCGTCGATCAAGTTTAACCAACCACCAAGTTCGGCCCAAGCCCGATCGCGATATCATCCCGGGTTGCAACCCGGCAAACGATAAATAAACCTCCCGCAGTGTGGTGTTTGCGGTTACTTCGTTGCAGCGTACCCATTTGCGGACGGCTTCCCAAAGGTCCCTGTGGTGCGCGTTTTGCAACACCCGAGATTTTCCGGGCCTGGGCAGCACCCTGATGGCTTCCAAAAAGGAAGCAGCACCCGACCTGTGTCGGTAAGAGAACGGGTGGGAGGGGTGTGTGTGTGTGGTGATTCTTAAAATTAAGACGTATATAGCAGCACCAGAAGAAAGAGTCCAGTTATTTCTTTTGCAGAATGCCTCCGAAGATGTCCATCACGGAGAATGCACTGGTTGAAAAGATAACGTTTGAAGTTGCAGTCATCGACATTGACTTCTGGTGATGGTTTGATGGTTGGTATCGTTCAGGGTTTCAGTTCTGCAAACTGACCCAGTAAGTTGCCCGTCGCTTGTGGGGCTTTTGCTTGAAATGTTGACCATCTAATTACCCGTACCGTAGACGACATCTCGCAATGGCTGTGGGCTATTGCAATTTAATTAATTGTGAATAATTTCTACAACGGTAGAAATGCCCGGTAGACTGCCTTCTGGAATCGGCGTTGACGTTTGGCTTTCTCACTGTTCCTGCGCCACTGTTGTACCTTTTGCAGGAGAATAATTCCTCTAATTCCCGGGGAATTTTGTTGGGCACCGTTACACTACCCAGTCAAAGACGGTTTGCCGCATTTGCTTGAATGCGTATTCAGCTGTTCACCAAACGAAGGTTGAAGGAACTGTTTTTTCAGCGAAACAGTGAATAGTTTGCTTTGCTCTTGCTGTGTCGCTTTCACTATTCCCCCAAGGGAACTGCAGGGATGCTGTGGAGGTGCTGTGGAGGTAACTCCCGGATGCCATTTTAGAACGTGCAGTACAGTGTGGTACACTCTTGCTGACTTGGGCCGTACAAGACGCACAATATGCATGATGTAAAGTTGTGCTGGATATGAAAATACCTTGCCACCCGATTTATGCACGGTTCGTCAACGATGGTGAAAGAATGCAGCATTGGCAGCATTCATGCAGCTACTGGAGCATTAAAAATGTGTGTGTCGGAATTTGGTCGCAATCGAAGTGCTGGGGATGAATGTGTTGAAACAGAATCACAAATAACTTTGCGGGAGGTAAGTACCGATTTAAGGGACTTCTTTATTCAGGAGAATCGGAGCCAAAAATAGACTGCAGCTCGTCTACATCGGGTGTTTGTAAAATGTTGGCTAGAAATACCCGAACAAAACTCGTAACATCCGACGTCACACATCCGAAACAGGTTTGAAAATTCATTTCTGCTGAAACGGTACCTTACCTACATTTAATCATCTTTTGACATTTTAATAATTGAACAAAGCGTGTGGGCCCCCCTGACATTGACATGAGTGCAGAGTGAAGCCGTTTATAATTGTCCAGTCAGAAGCCATTATGACTAAAACCGAAGCACCCGGGCAAATCGGTGAACATCAATCACGTGAACAGGAATTGCGGGGAGTAGTCTGGGAACGCGTTGCAAACTTTCGCCACATGACGAGCGAGATGATAAAGTACATAATTTGGCAACCATAATTATTGTTTCACCTTACACAATTGGGTAGCCGCGACGGGTTTTGCGTGGTGGAGAACGTGTTGAAAGAAAGAAAATTGTATAATGAACCGCCCATGCCACGGGTGAATGCAAGCCGAGCGCATTAATTTGACAGTTACATTGTTTAATCACGCACCGCCACGTGAGTGGAATGTCAACCGTTGTGCGTGACGTCAGATTAAAACAAGCGGCGATGATGGGAATGAATTAAAGCTATTAAAATCAGCAGGACCATTATCGCAACAGATATTTGTTTGCGCACATGCGAACAAGAGGAAGAAAGATAAAAACCAAACAGCTAGAAACCGTTCAGCAATTTGAACTAATTTTAGTAGCTGTTTAAAAAGGTATCAAAAGCTTCTTGAACGGTTGTTTGCTTTGCTCTTTATTTATCACTACGGGGGTGTGACGCAGTTGCGGTGGGCCGCGCCGTATCTCTAACAGCACGCTTTACGGGTCACAGTGCGTATGATCGTGTGCGTTATTAGGTCGCAACAAATGGCGTTAGTTGACCCGATGGAATAACGCCTTCGTGGCGCAATCGGTTAGCGCGTTCGGCTGTTAACCGAAAGGTTGGTGGTTCGAGTCCACCCGGGGGCGGCGATGTTTTTTTTAATTAATAAAGTATCAACACACGTGGTGAAACAGATGTTATTCTGTAAGGTTGTGTTGGGTAATTTATGTAATTTAAATTCTTTCCCTTTGCTAAATTATTTCTTTCAACTCTTACATTTTCCCGACCATAACATTTCCAAGAAAATCTAATCTTATGTTTATGGCTCTTATTCAAATGTGCTTAACATGTGAGATTAATGAAAGCAATTCTCGGCTTTTGATTTCCTTCAACTCATTTCCGACATGTCAGCAGCAAACGAGTAAGAACATTTCTCTTTAAATATTGCAGTCGCTTTACATGAAGAAAGACCTCTGAAAGTTTCAATCCAAATTTTAATAATATCGTAACTTATCAAAACATTGCTTTATATTGCATTATCTATCAATCGATACTACCATTTTCAATCATTTAGTGCATGAAACTTCCCACGCAATATGTTGTTTTTTTCTTTTCAAACAGTTCATTCACCAGTGTCCCAATTTCGCCGTATGTATCCTTAAACAGACAACCGGTGTGATCCCTTTTCAAGAACCCAGACTTAGCCATTCCAACGAGTACACCTCCAGACATAAAAAAACGCGTGTGCGTTGGTTGGTTGATGGTGGAGATGCTTGTGGAACCAATTTATTATTATCGTACACCAGCGAAACTAACGCCAGACGCACTAATTAGCCAACGTGGTTAAGGGCGCTAGTAAAGCGTTGCTCTCGCAAGACGATTTTCCAATGTGTCCGGCGACAGCAGCCGAATGGTTCCGTCCTACACGATGAACCACCTTCAATTTCTTAAAGCTACCCATCCACTAACTTTTGATACCATTTTCATAAATTTTGCCCCTAACTAAACGGTGGGTGGTGGTTGGTAAGACAGTAGCTGTGGCTTTTACAGGCCGGAACTTAAATTGCATCACTTTCAATTACACTGATTAAACTTTTCCTTCGGAAGAATGTTTTCGTGCAGCATACCAGCGTAAGAGTTTTAAGCGACATGATGAGAGAAGAGTTTGTAAGCAAGAATAAGTTTGCCCCTATACTGTACCGGATACAAAGCATAGTCTTCTATCGTTTAGGGGTTCGTTTAGGAAGGAAAAACAATATTTATTGTAATTTTGTATTTATTTTTTCTAAGGTGATGTAACATGCGGATAGAACAAGAAACTCTTCGAGTGAATATTTTGACGGAGGACATAGCGTAAAGTTCCTTCACATTCGATACAAATATTCGCGTCCTACTCATACACCCACTCAATGAAAAACTCATCAAATTTTCCGTAAAAGCTTTTGGCTTTTGGGCGAATGAATGTTAATCCTTTCTGTGCGTGTCTATGGGAACTGTAATGAGAGAGCATGAGAAGTCATGTAAACTGCCGAGGAAATCGATGAAACATGAGTTATAATTAATACAGTTTCGTACATAATAAACAATGTATAATGTAAACATTAACACAAATGATTGCGTGGTACAAAAACGGTTTCTTCGAACGCTTAAGCTGAACATTCCTTTCATCTAGTACAAATCTTGCTGTATTTGGAAATCCCTGAAGCACCTTTTACTCTTTAATACGATACACGTGCATGTTATTGATATGTTGATAATGGAATATGTTTTTGTTGTAAATTATTTATTAAGTTAATCTATTTTATGCCTCGTAACAGTATGAATTATGTGTCCTAAAATACGACAAAATACTAAATCAAATAAAAACTTAACTGTGGAAAAAATATTAATATATTTCAACAGGTTGCATACTTTTAGGGGTTAAGATGTAGAACGACGAAAAAATACTAAATCAAATAAAAACTTAACTGTGGAAAAAATAATTATATATTTCAACAGGTTGCATACTTTTAGGGGTTAAGATGTAGANTTAATGCGTCGACGTGCGACAGTAACACGCCGCGCTAGCGATTGATAATGTTCATCTCCTACTGTCCCTAACAGATTACGCATTTTTTCCCTACTGCGGTCCACTAGGATTCGTTACGCATTCGTCCTTTGCACGCTAGGCTAGAGGATTAAACCATCCCGCTCATACTAGCAGTGATTGAGCGGGCAACCACCCACCCACACAGAAGCGAGCGTATCGGCCCACGCAGAAGGTGTTAAGGGGGTATTCTACCGCCAGTTTCTAAATATTTAATGAATTAAATAAATGTTTATTTATATATTTCTTCCTGCGCATTCTGTCAGCGACAAGAATATTTTTTTGTTGTAAAATATCTATTATATTAATTCATTTTATACCTCGTAACAGTATGAATTATGTGTCCTAAATTACGAAAAAATACTAAATCAAATAAAAACTTAACTGTGGAAAAAATATTTATATATTTCAACAGGTTGCATACTTTTAGGGGTTAAGATGTAGAACGACGAAAAAATACTAAATCAAATAAAAACTTAACTGTGGAAAAAATATTAATATATTTCAGCAGGTTGCATACTTTTAGGGGTTAAGATGTAGAACGATGTCTTTTGGTGTTTTTCATTTTGAACACCGTTGAAGGAAAACGAACTAATTCAACAGCAATTTAAAGCTTCTTTTCTATCAGTTTCCTTTCTAACTCTACTTTTCTCTCCCTTTTTTGCAGACTGAACAGTTCGCTTTTCTGTGGGTACTGTTTACCGTGATCGTACTGGGCAATTCGGCCGTGCTAGTGACGCTGATGCTAAACAGAACTCGCAAATCGCGAATGAATTTCTTCATCAAACAGCTTGCAATCGCTGGTAAGTACAATACTGAATTACCATATGAATATCAATGAGAGAAATGCGAAAAACAATAGCGCTTGATAACGCATTCGAAGTAATTCATAACGATAAAATGAATGAAAAAAAAAACTTCACTTTGAAAAGGGAAATTTAATAATAGTGAAAAATTAATTTTTCATCTGCTTTTAAAAATGATTAAGAGTTCAATTTTTCCCCCGAGAAGGTACTTGGCAGGTGCTTGAAAATGGAAATGAATTTATTTATTGAATCCTTTTATCGTTCGCTGTGATTCGTACACTCGTGCACTGTTTGGAGAGACGGTGTAAAGCCCGTTGAAGTATAAAGTGTTTGTGGCACACTTTTTTTTTAAAGAGAAAACAAGTTAACAAGTGCTGCTAATATTGTCGCTCACTAACATTTTTCTTGTTTACTTTGTGCGTTTGGTTGTAAAATTCCGTTCTTTCTACCCTGCTTACATCGTAATGGGTGGGATTACACGTTACCGGACGAGCCTCAAAAAAAGACTTAAATGGTTTTCTGGAGATGGTTCGATCTTCAATAAACCCCATAATCCGTTTCTTTCGCTCTTTTCCCCCAACCAGCCGAAAATTTTGCACAATTTCGCCATCCTTGCGTCAGCATTTAATGTCGAACCCCCAAAATATCGAACGAAAACAAAAAAACCAAGAAAGAAAATCGCTTTAAATCGTAAAAGGACAACAAACTGTTCAAGTGCACTAAAGCGACGCACCAACGGTTTCGACCGGGAATCGGGTTTTATTCTACGCTGCGTTCGTTAGCAATTCGTTCACCCGGTTCGGAATCGGAAAGTTTTCCCCATAAAAGTGGCCCCCAATGACAGACTGCTTGGTGGACTACAACAAGAGATGGGAAAGGAGGAGAAGTTGTGAGGAAGCATTACGTACCGCCAACCAGACAAACGGGAAGGAAAATATGATACCAGCCAAAAAAATCGAGCGCCATTCAAGCATATCTACTTTAAACGACTCCCTTTATGCGATTTGATGTGGGTGATTTGATGCACAATTCCACCCACGGCCGCACTTGCCAGTCCTGCCAGGATTTTCTCTCCTACAGTGCACACTTCCGGTACCACTCCACACCACCGGGCGGAAACGAGGTCAAACTTTTGTCATTCTACAAGTTGAATCATCTTTCACGTTATGTGTCTTTGCCACCGCAACCCGGCGGTCACCATTCGGAGGCGGACCTGTTCTGTACCATCCTCCAAAAAATGGTCGTAAAGATGGGAGATACATTCGCTCCTGCACACACACACGCACACACGCACAGCAATCGTCAATCCCGTAAACACTGGTCCCACACGACGATGAATATAAATTATGTGTCCTTGTTTCGGTGAAACGAGTCCGCCCAAAAGCGGGATCCATTGCTGTGTGTGCTTTTTGCGGGGACGCTGCAATACTGCTGTTGTTTGTTTGCTTTCGCTTCATTTAATGTCCTTATGGTGGTTCGGTTCGGGATGTGATTTTACTGTGTCGCTGGGTTGCGAAACGGGGATAACAACAATACGCGGAACTAGGAATATCCTGCCATGTACGAACACCGACCGCACTGCACATGAGTGTGGGTTTGTTTCTCGCAAGGAATCAAGGTTTCTTGGAATATGCAAAACTGTAGTAAATGTAATGGAATCGATGCGAGATCAAAGTGGAAAAAAAAGGACACAAGGACAATCGGAGCAGATCCCGTGAAGATGTACAGAGTTTTCGCTTCGTCCTTTCTCTTTAATGTGCACGGAACACTGGAACTGTGAGTGTCATTTCTGCTTTGGATTATTGGACACCTCCAAGGCATCAAGATCCCGAGAATCAGACATCGATTTTCCATCTGCTCAACTAAAATAAAGTTTCTTTTTTTCCAATCTCTTCCCCCGTGGACATTCCCGCTTCAGTGACCTTGTTTTTCATTCATCGCTAACGAGCAGATGGTGTTCCATATTTTATGCAAACAATAAGTAATTAAAGATACTTAGACCGCTAATGGAAATAGCATCAACGAGTACAATCGGAGCATTTTTCCTAAGGACATGTATCTATTATTATGTGATAATGTGTCTGCAAGTACCCTAACGAGTTTATAGGACTGAAATAACTTCATTGATGATTGAAGAATTCATTGAAGGATTCTTCCCTCGATTGTACTTGTTGTTCTATATTTAGGTTCAATGTTTAATCAATTTAATGACTATTGAAGTGGTACCATTTGTAGTAATTATAGATCGAAGGACACTCAGTGCAGTTCCTTCGATGGGTTGAAATAATCGATTGAAGTATATGGGGCCATAGAGCACATTGCGAGGGACAAAATGACCTTTTGAAGAAAGAGCTTCGTCTAGCAATAGGTAGAGCAATCATCAAATGACTATTACTACTAAAAGCGAAGATCTAAGTATTCTTTCATCTAGTTGATCATCCAATAACAATCATGCAAACCCTATCCAGCTACTCGTTTTGTCAACTGCAAACGGTGTTCTCATTTTAAATTATATTTTTCCCTTTTTTACTAACGAATGGTTTAACTGTATGTGTACCAATGTTCGTAACCTCTTTGGCGCATCGAGACATGGCGAAGCAAAACTTCTATTCAATTACAAATTTCTATAACTTGCAGCATAAAAAATAATACATTACGGCGAGGTTATACGGTGACCGAAGGCAGTTGAGTTTGACCTATGTTTTACCTAGCAAGGAGGGAACGAAAAGAAAAATGTTCCTACACTTCCGCATGACGTACGACTTGTTCTGGGTCGTGTTCTATGAGTGCTCATAAATTTCGATCAGATTTATACGTCGCTTGGTGCCATTACTATTTATCGCGATTTGTGTACGGTAAGTAATGAGGCAGAATTTACTGCTGGACCAAAACTTCCGGAAGCAGTAAAAGCGTGTAATCAACCACAGCAGGAACGATAATGGGTCAGTAAGGTAAAGCAGTTAGTTTGTGGAAGAAAGTTGAACAAGTTTCTGTGGCCAATTTGATGGAGGAGAGAAAGCTTTTCTTATAAATATACGATCGAAAACTGACTACTGGAAATTTTTTTTTCCATAGCAAATTATGTTAAATACAAAGACATTCACTCAAACTTTTGCTCAAGAACAGCAGAAAAACTTGTCTTGGTAAATTGGTTACTCACAACTTATTTCGAATGAATAATACTTATTTGTAGTAGGATATTAGTTTTGTTAGACTCAGAAGATCTAGACCTCAGAATGTATGCAATTTTTGATGTTATGAAAAAAACGAAGTGAAACTAAACATATTATAGTAATAAAAATCAAAATGCATTTTCAATCTTTTCAGTATTGAATAATATGTGAAGTCATTTTGAGTTTGAACTGAAGTGTATAAATCAGCCCTTGGAAATGGTATTTTGATTTGCTGATGGCATACATTTAGGCTCTTTAATATCTTAAACAATCTCATTCTAAATGATGTTAAGGGAAATATTACACCATATTCGAAGTGTATTATCACTCTTTCATTCCTTGTTACATTAATTTATTACATCGTAAAACCATATATCATTAAACGTGTGTATTTTTTTATCTTCTATTTCATTCTTCTTCACCCTCTGCAACAGATCTCTGCGTTGGATTGCTAAGTGTACTGACGGACATCATCTGGCGCATCACTGTCGTATGGCGGGCAGGGAATGCCGCCTGTAAAGCGATACGATTCGTCCAGGTTTGCGTAACGTACGCCTCCACGTACGTCCTAGTAGCGCTCAGCATTGACCGCTACGATGCCATAACACACCCGATGAACTTTTCCGGATGCTGTAAGTTAAACACCAGCAACTGCATTGGCTTCCTGCCCTGTTCGGTTGGGACGGGGTTTGTTAAATTGTTCCCCTTTTTGGTTACAGGGAGCCGTGCCCGGAAGCTGGTGGCTGCCGCTTGGAGTTTCAGTATCCTTTTCTCCCTACCGATAACGTACTTCTACGAGGAGCGACTAATACAGGGTTAGTTGGGGCCGGTATCGGTGAGTTGTTGTGGTGCGAACCGTACACAAACTGTTTGTTGCGCTGTTGCTTTGCAGGTAAAATGCAGTGCTGGATCGATCTGGTTGAGGCGTGGCGATGGCAACTCTACATGTGCTGGGTGTCGGGTTCACTGTTCGTCATACCGGCGTTAATCATTTCCGCCTGTTACGCTATCATCGTACGAACGATCTGGGCAAAGGGCACCATTCTGGGTCCGATCGGTAAGAAGCATGCGTTTTGAAAGATATTAAAAAAAGGGATTGTTAAACTAATGTTTTCTACATCATTGCAGATCGAACGCACAACGGCATGGCCGATCTGGCAACACGGCGGGCAAGCTCACGAGGTATTATACCGCGGGCCAAGGTGAAGACGGTCAAGATGACGATCGTCATTGTGATCGTGTTCGTGCTGTGCTGGTCACCGTACATCATCTTCGATCTGCTGCAGGTGTTTGGGCAGATACCGGCAACCCAAACCAATGTGGCCATTGCCACTTTCATCCAAAGTCTTGCGCCGCTCAATTCAGCGGCCAATCCACTCATCTACTGTCTCTTCTCAACGCAAGTGTGCCGTATGATTAAGTAAGTATTTTTTTTCTTTTGAGTAACCATTTATATGCAAAGAATAATATTTTTCATTAATTTAAACAATATCTTAACACATGTAAATTTGATTTCACTGTTGTTGGAAGCAGTTGTCTTCAATCAAAACATTCTTCATTCTTCATGAGAAGGCTGTACGTCTAATCCTCTTCTTCTAAAGAGGGGCAATGTGTTTTTAATTTTACACACATCCAGATCCAGATGCACCGCTTAAGCTGTAAAAATTGATCCATTGCCTCGTTTCGGAATGAGGTCAAAACGGTTCTCCTGATTGGATTGCTTCGTCTAGCAGGTGCTTACTTTACGAGCGTCATAATTCCGCACACTAAGCGGGTTTATTGATTTACGGTCGTAAATTTGCAATCGTTTTGCAGGATTTCTTCACGTTCATCTCAACGTACGTCATCTGTCGGAATCGTTCGAAGCAGAAAATTTGTCATTTTCGCAATTAGTACATACTAAAAACTTTGTTTAAGAAAACTAAGACGAACGCGAATTAAACCTTTTACACATCATCTCCGTTTGCACTTATTTAATGAATCCGTTTTGATTGTTTCTTTGTAGGAGACTGCCACCGTTCCGATGGTTATGGTCGACAAAGTGGTGCTGCAAACCGCACGATTCCGGCACACTACCACTCGGCAATGGGACGACGGTAAACGGTGCGGCTCACGGACGGTTCCACAACCACAACAGTAGCGATTCGATGCGAACGCTCACCACGTCACTGACCGTGTCCCGGCGGTCCTGTTTGCGACCTGCCCGCGTAGTCATTGTGGAACGACCGAAAACGGAACTCGCCATGTCGGAGGTGTAGACGTTTGCGATCTGCTCTGGTTGGTGGCAAAATTAGCTGATGCGTTGAAGCAGACAACGTCACCAGACTAACGAACGAAATGCATCCTGTGGGTGTACAAAGAGACTTAATAGACACAACGTAAGAATGTGAAATGTGAAAAGGAAAATGTTGCAAAAGAAAAACAAACCCGGAGAGGCTTCGGTCTGATACAACAGCAAGCACACTATCCATCCACTCATGTAACAAGTAAGCTTTTTCCAATGTGCTTAGCACACCGTCAAAGCGTAAAAGTCAATGATCGTTTGCTGTAAGAAGAACTTTTTACTTTGTTCACGATGCGTAAATAAACTCAGACCCCAGTGCAGTGGTTTGTTCCATGGCATCATCTTTTGTTGCATGTTCATACATTATCTACAAACGACATAAAAGAAGCAGACGAAAATGAAACTTAAAATAAGTAGCTTGAAAAACAAAAAGGAAAACAAAACAGAATAATCCACACTGACAAAATTCAGCAAGAAGTACATTTTGTAATGCGCATTGCATAACGTTAGGCGTTTTTACATGACGTGATATAAGTTCTGTAAATACACGCAAAAAGATGCATTTTGCTTGATGCTTTTTTTCGTTTCGTAAGCTTGTTTGCTCCCAACTTAACAAGGCATGCCCAACGGGGACTAACGATTCCTGACGCTTTCCA
>STHD01000004.1:8068730-8137761 GCA_016170015.1 Anopheles longipalpis
ACGTGATATAAGTTCTGTAAATACACGCAAAAAGATGCATTTTGCTTGATGCTTTTTTTCGTTTCGTAAGCTTGTTTGCTCCCAACTTAACAAGGCATGCCCAACGGGGACTAACGATTCCTGACGCTTTCCACATGGTCAATGACACCATGTGCTCAGCGGTTTCATTAATACGAACCCTTCTCATGTCAGTGTCCGTGGAAAAATCGCTACAAATGAAACGATTAGACAGCCTCACAAAAGGGTAGACTGTTGTCACCCGCAAGAGTAAAACAAGAGTCCAGCATAATGTGAAACAATCCGTCGAAGAATGTGGTTAGGACCCTGGCTGGAACGTAAAGACCGTATAGATTAATGTATACCCATTATCGTCAAAGTATGTCCGTATGTATGTGTGCGTGCGTATGTATGTTTTCGTGGGTGAGTGAATGTTATGTAAATGTTGACCATCCTCCGATCCGTCAGAGAGAAGGAACGATATAGAAAGCCGTCGGACGAAATCTTGGCAAGATAAACGATAAATGAAAAGAAGTATGAGCAAAATGAAAGGAAAAGGGCTTAACTGTTTCTCCACCGAACGCTCGAACGAAGGCGTAGTAAGTATGTACGGCCTACGAATTTCCCCCTGTGGTAGGTGAAACAGACAAAAGGCACAAACAAAATAAAGAGAACTGATGCTCATGGTTTTTGCGGATCGAATTGCATGTAAATAGCTTTCAACTATCGTTCTAAGAAGTGTAATTCCAAATCCAACCATCGGATCCATCGTCCCAATGATAGGAAACCGTCGATGTCGTTTGATCGGTACCGCAGAGAAGAACCACAAAAATACTCACTACACCCAACCAACCAACAAACCAACCAGCATCCGGCTCGAATTGCACCCAACCATTCGGCGTTTAAAACAAATATATGTATAGGAAAGAAAAGCGCCAAACCAAAACACCCCTTTTGCAAATATATTTACAATAAATGTATAAACGATTCGAAAGAAATACTGCTCCTGAATGGGTCGGGTTTCGGTCTAACCGGAACTGAATTTTGAACAAAACCGACCCGACGATCGTTTGTCACCTTTTGTGTAGGGGTAGCTTTGTGGATGAATGCCTAATATATCGTCCGTGTGGTGGTCGGAAAATTGAATGTGCCGGCATAGGCAAGATAAACGTTTCGGTGTAACGTGCTGACGTATGCCGAATTCCAAAAACAGAACCAAACCCAATCGCGAACATCAATCAGGGGAAGCGAGAAGGTTCAACGAACTTCATGGTCGGAAACGAACACAGAAAGCCGTAAAACGCATCCACGGTTTGTTGTAGGACGAACGAAATGAATGGGTTCGAATTTCTCGTTCCGAATGGCAAACGGACACGGAGAGTGAAGCTTTTTATGCATTAAGTTAATACGGCTAACCAAATCCCAAGAATGATGTCCCTTACCGTAACGATGGTATAAACATATGAGCGGGATAAAGTTAGCCGGGGTAAGATGCTCACTGGTTTTCCCAGCATGACAGATGTATTAATAGCTAAGTTAGAAGTTGGTGTAGATGTTAACTTATTTCCCATAATAAATGTACTGAGCGGTTTAACCATTCTCGCTGTCTCGTTGTTAAAATGAAGGAAACAATAAAGGAAAGTCGGTTTATTTTCAAAGAGGGGCTTTATCCCAGCGATGTTGTTTTCTTTATATATATTTCATTTATATTTGTGTATATATCATCAACAGGTATACAAGAATGTTTGTTATTACAATTTTATAAATCGCATATTTCCTTCCTTTATACAAAACAAGTACTATAACATCATCAGTCGAAGAAGAAGAGGGTTGTCGAAAAGAAGATAAACGATTTGCCCACTTAGAGAATGCACTATTGCGTTGTGTAGTGGATGTTTGAGCCTAAAGGTATGCAATTTGTTTTGTTTTAAGCGTACAGTCACACGAAGAGAACTAATAGGGCATTCGGAACTGCAGCCCAAAGTGAATGAATAAAAGCTTCCTAAACGCCTGGAGAGAACTAAATCGGATTTGGATTAGTTACGTTTGCATATTTTCAGGCATTTGTAAAAAGCTACGCAAACGGAATGAAATCGAGAGAAATGGTACAACTATTGTAAATTGAAACTAAGCAGAATCAACAGCTTTTACTTTATCAATTTAGACGCGTTACTGACACTACTCTGGTAGAAATGTTTGTATAGAAACAGAGGCTTACATAAAAATGCACGCTCATATTCAGCCGAATGATATTGTTCCGTTCTAAACTATAAACCGTTCGGTACAGTGTGAAGGGTGAGTCTAAAAGCTCCTCCAAGAGGAAGGTTTATCGATGATGGTCGGTAGTACTTTCGCTTTTTGAACCATTTGATCCTTGTCTGTACGTTCGTTAAACCCTGGCATGCCAATCATGCGATTGTGTAGAAGCTAATGGAAACTATTTTCACACAACAGACAACAGGTGGTTGTATAGCTTGCTTCAAAACTGAAACCATGACGTTCAATTACTATTCTCTACAGGTTTTTTTGTGTCTTCTTTTACTAAAACTACAACAGAGTTTAATGCTTGTGAGTGCGTGTTAAAATCATTTTGTTGTTTTCAAAAGCCTTGAAAATGCCTCGCTGTTTAACGAGGCACATCCACTCTCGAACCTATACATTGATCGTTCCTAAGCAACTTCCTACCAGAGAGCCTAATCGAACCTTTACACACGTTATAAACTCGCGATAAAAAGACTTTTTACATAAAAATATCTAAAGCTAATCAAAGCACATCGATGGATTAAAATCATTCTTCCCGTCTGCTAACACACCATGCGAAAGGACTACAGCATCGTAATTTATTTGTGGTACACCACGCACACAAGGGTTCTTTATGGCAACAACTTCCTCACTCAAGGACAAATGGTGCTGTTGTTAGCACGTGCACGAAGAGCAGTACAAATTACGAAGTATCTTCTCTTTTGGTAATCGCACCTTCTAAGGTTGATTGTTTCGAAGAATTCTGTCCGTAAGATGGTACCCAGTGGGCAATATTTAGTTGGCAGAGATTATTTTATTATTTCCAGAATAATATACTGTGTAAATTTGCTGCCTCTCCATTTGCCTGCTAAACGCCTAACGCTATGCAATGTGCATGCCGCAATTCGTGTTTTATAACTTGGCACACGGCTTATTTATCGCTGTTTAACGTAACTTCCTTTTATTGGGGGTGGGCTGTAGGGACGCATTCTTCTACGCGTTGGTATTCGTTGTTTGGCACCGGCTTAAATTTCGGCTGCTCAAGAGGTGCTTTTACAAAGCCCACGTACTACAAAAGGCTCGCCGTTTGCGAATTCTTCGATGTTTCTGCGATGTCTTTGGGAAGTTGGTAAAGGTTGCTTTCGTTGCTGTATCCACATCCTGACTAGACTAAACACTGAATGGCACCTAGCCCATCCACCCATCCACAGGTGATGGCAGATGGTAGGTTGAGATCCTTCCAAAAAACCGACGCCGACCCACGTCAGTTAAATCCTTCCGAAGTGGAGGGTAACGGGGGCACATTTTCTAAGCAAGGCGATGGTGGAGAGCGGTCTTGTGCACCAGGAATATTTTACCCTCGGTATCGAGATAGACCTGCGTAGCACCGGGGGTTGCCCCACTAGCTACTCCACTCCCCACCACCCCTCGCTACACGAGCAAGCGTCCGGCCGCACCGGGCCCACCGTTTGTACCACGTGTCGAAATGGTGGCGGTTGACCGACGGGTTGACACGGTCAGCGAGGTGGTTAGCGTTCGCATCGAGCTGCTGCTGTGCTGGTTGCGCAGGTTGCGATTTCCATTCGAGATCGTACCACACCGGGCACGGTCCGAGCTGTCTTCCTCGCTGGCACAGCAAAGCGGTGACGATAGCAGCCATCGGAATGGTGGAAGTCTTCTACGAAAGGTACACAAACGAAGCGAGGAAAATTCATTGCAAAAAGGTAAGAAATCGATTTAGGCAACAGCATTGAGATTACTCACTTCAGTGTGCGCACAAAGTGCGTGGAAAAGAGACAGTATATCAGTGGATTGGCTGCCGAATTGAGCGGTGCCAAGCTTTGGATGAAGGTGGCAATAGCGATGTTGGTTTGCGTTTTTGGTATCTGCTCAAAGACTTGCAGCAGATCGAAGACGATGTACGGTGACCAGCACAGCACGAACACGATCACAATGACGATCGTCATCTTGACCGTCTTCACCTTGGCCCGAGGTATTATGCCACGCGAACTGGCCCGTCTGCTTGCCAGCTCGGCGCACCCTCCATTACGGATTGGTCGATCTGAATAAATAGTATAATGAAAAAAAAAAACAATTATAATCGATGAAAAGTCACTTGAAATAACAACTTTTAAGCGCTGAAAAAAATTTGTCTTTTCATAATACTTTTATTAATAACAAAGTCGTTCTTTATCAGGTTAGTAACTTCCTTTTTACTGAACGACATTTTGCAACATTGATTCCACGTTATTGGGTCGAAAACGTTACGTTAGTCCTTTTGTTGTTAGATTTCCGAGAATAGANTTGAGATTACTCACTTCAGTGTGCGCACAAAGTGCGTGGAAAAGAGACAGTATATCAGTGGATTGGCTGCCGAATTGAGCGGTGCCAAGCTTTGGATGAAGGTGGCAATAGCGATGTTGGTTTGCGTTTTTGGTATCTGCTCAAAGACTTGCAGCAGATCGAAGACGATGTACGGTGACCAGCACAGCACGAACACGATCACAATGACGATCGTCATCTTGACCGTCTTCACCTTGGCACGAGGTATAATGCCACGCGAACTGGCCCGTCTGCTTGCCAGCTCGGCGCACCCTCCATTACGGATTGGTCGATCTGAATAAATAGTATAATGAAAAGAAAAAAAAAAACAATTATAATCGTTGAAAAGTTACTTGAAATAACAACTTTTAAGCGCTGACAAAAATCTTTTCATAATACTTTTATTAAAATCAAAATCCTTCTTTATCAGGTTAGTAACTTCCTTTTTACTGAACGACATTTTGCAACATTGATTCCACGTTATTGGGTCGAAAACGTTACGTTAGTCCTTTTGTTGTTAGATTTCCGAGAATAGATGGTATTATCCTATTCAATTCTATGAAAATTAGATGCAAAATAAATAATGTTGCATCCTAAATAAAAAAAGAGCTACACAACGCTTTGAAAGCATATTGTAATATCCGCTGGACGTACATCGCTTTCAAAGAAGAAAGCAATAACCTTTTATTGTGCACGGTCCTCAAACTCGCCGTGCGGTAGAAAATTGAGTTGCTACTAGAAATTGGATTATGGAACGTAACGTCAGTCGCTCAACTCATCACCGAGCCTATCTTCGTACCGTGCGCCATATCCCATACTTACGTTTCGCTCCGTTTGCAGCCGTACTGATAGGGGCCGGTCCCAGCATCGAACCCTTGCTCCAAATCGTCCGAATGATGATGACGTAACATGCCGAAATGATGAACGCCGGAATGACGAAGAGTGAGGCAGCGACCCAACACAAGTACACCTGCCACCGGAACGGATCGCCCAGTTCGATCCAGCACTGCAGTTGATCTGTTATCGAAAGAAGGAAATCCATCGTGTGGGGAAGTTTCGTAACGGTACGTGTGCGGTTATCCACACTCACCCTGTATCGTGCGTTCCTCGTACAGGTAAAACATTGGCGACGAAAAGGCAGCACTGAAGCCCCAGGCAGCGGCCACCAGCCGACGGGCACGCTTCCCTAGATGCAAAAATGGTTCGATGGAGGCGCCCAGTCGCCGATCGAATAACGCGCCGGAGTGAAAATAGAAGTGCAGGTGATTGGAATAAAAATAAATATAGCTCACAATAAAACAAACAACAACAAAAAATGCTATCCGTGCAAGGTGCTACACAGTACTTACAGCAGCCGGAAAAATTCATCGGATGCGTGATGGCATCGTAGCGGTCAATGCTAAGAGCTACCAGCACGTACGTGGAGGCGTACGTCACCCACACCTGGACGAAGCGGATCAGCTTGCAGGCGACATTCCCGGCCAACCAGGAGATCGTTATCCGCTGCACGATGTCCGTCAGTACGCTTAGCAGTCCAACGCTGAGATCTGCCGGGAAGGGACGAACAGACAGCAAATAAACGACCATGTCCACCAACATGTGCGATTGTGGTTTTCCATTGCAAAGTAATTGTTTGTTTGTTCGGCAAAGGATACTGTAAACACGATCAAATTAAATCTGACACCTTAGGGCCGATGGTGCAACTGCCGTACACAATCCGGTGATATTTTGATTTAGAAAGAAAATATTTATTATGTTTTTTTTTTTAAATAACCCGGTGGACGTTTACATATCTGTTTGTGAAATGTTTTTTTTTTCTAGGAAAAGCACTTATTTTTCAAGTGTATTTCCCAACGATGCAATGCAAAAATCGCAATGGAAACCGCTCCCTTCGACTTACCTGCTATAGCAAGCTGTTTGATGAAAAAGTTCATCCTCGATTTGCGGTTTTTGTTTAGAAAAAGCGTCACCAGCACGGCAGTGTTGCCGAGCACGATCACCACAAATAATATCCATAATACTGTAAATTGTTCAGTCTGTAACGAGAGTACGGAAAAGAAAGACGAAACGATAAGAACAACATTTTTGGGGATAACTCTAAAATCCAACAGTGCACCAGAACTACTTGACCGCACGGACGGTAAACATTAACTTGCGTCGATATGTGATGGCAAAAAGAACCTTCCCATCACGCATCGATCCATCATCATGGTTCCCGTTGTGGAAAAGTGTTTCCACACTGACGGGTCCCCGTGTGATGCTCACACTGCTGCTGGGAAGAAATTTGACCGGCTTCGGTGTCAGCACGCTTACAAACGGTCACATTTTGGGAGTCCCTCGTGACGGACGATAATCAAGTGGAAACTGTAGCTCACGTTTCGGCAGCTCACTTAAACCGGCTCACCACAAAACGTCAAACGTTCGACGGTAACCTGTTCTTCGATACACTAACCCGTGTGTGCTAGAGGGATTTTTTTGTTTTTCTAGGAATAATCTGCTGTGTGTTCTATATTCCACGAGGTGTCGAACATTTTTGAGGGTTTTTTTTTTGTTATTTTAAGTGTGTTGAGTGTGTTTCGAATTTTAACAACAAGAATAAACCCTAGCGTCTAGAATAACACACATCAATTACTGACTATACGGTTGACTTCCATCAGCATCGTGTCAAGAAAAGGAATGAAAAAAGAAAATAAATGCATGATATAACTATGTGGAATTTTTGAACTACATTTTGGGAGTATTCTACTCAACAGCAACCACTTATTTGTAGGGAAACGATGAACGAAAACATGCATCTATCAGTATAAATAAAAATTTATGTTGAAGGACGTCGAGGAAGCAAAACGTTGTAAGATAAAGAATTAAAAAAAAACTCATCTATTTCAGTATCAATGTAATATCAGAATGTACTATTTATTGAATAATTTAAAAAGCAGGGAAAAAGGACCATGAAAATCCATCAAAATAAATTTACAGCGCCTGAAGTTTTTGTTGGGCAAAGATAAATATGAAAAACTTCCCAAAACGTGCCGTGATTGTACGTTTTACACGCTTTACTAACGATAAAAGCATCGTTCGGTAATTTAATTTACACGAGCACTTCAGCTAAAAGTCACCAGGCAGCAGCGCGTTCCGCATCGTGCCAAACGGTTAATGCAGTACGTTCCATTAAATGAACTGCACACTAATCGAGCAGAATTGCATCCAAATCGATCGTTTATGGGGATCCAGCATCAAACCGTACCGCTTCGGTTCTTCTACTACTGCGGTTCAATAAAATGGCAATAAAATCCCCATCCGCTGGAGTGTCTCAAAAGCTTGTGGGGAATGAAATTACACGCCCCATTTAACGCCCAACACGTGGTTGATTATTGCATGTGTGTTTACCAACTACCCCGATGTATGGGACGGCACATTATCCCACTCAGGCCATATCCGATCGAGCAAGCACTTCGCGAGCAAACGAGCGCCCTCCCCCCAAGCGATGGACAGCAGCGCGTCAGCGAACGAACGATAGAAAGAGTTTGAAGTAATCATCATTATAATAATCCTCCGCGAGCACTTTCCGCCACCGTACAATGGGTGTTTCTCATTAGACGGTGGGGTTTTTCATGCTAAATTTGGTGAACTTCAAGCGTTCGCTTTACCCATTAGGATCGTCCCATTAGCATGTGTGGCGGCAAACCGAAGCGCCGGGAGCTCTAAACGAGACGAGAGTTTTAAACAAGCGAAAGGTTAAATTCATTTAGCTCTGCAACAAGCACCAACGCCACTCGGGCCGGGGACAATTATTGTAATGAGGCGAGCTTTAACGAATCAATGGATTGTGCTGTGTTTTGATTGATTCTAATGGGTAGCTGTTGAGTGGTGTTTGTTTTTAATCTAGCGATAACGAAAGAAACCATCAAATCGCTGTTGGTGTGTTAAAACAGTTGAAAGGTAATAATACGAGAAAATATTTGTTCTACGTAAAATATGGTGTAATACCAAAATATATAGCATAATAAATTAATAAAGTAATTTTCCTTAATAAGTGTTGAATATCAAAAGTGTTTTTTTTACAAAACTTTAATCATGAAAAATAATATCCAATGTAAATTAATATGTAGTATTGCATTACTTAATCGCATTTCACCGGACATTAACGCCATCTGTGAGCAACCGCATAAACTTAACGCACCACAGGAAAGGGAAAAAAGGGTGGAAAAATGAAATTCAGCAATTAAGTGACTATTTGTCTCGTTTTTAGATCAATTTATTTTTTCATCACCCCATATGCTGTGGTCGACCACATCCATATGGATGACGGTGTTGATGCACTGATAATGGATGTCGCCTTCTTCCACAGTGTGGTTCTTTAATTTAATTCCCAGTCAAAACGACGTGCCTCACACCTTCGGGTGAACAAATTCGAACACAAGACAGTAAGTTACCGGACGAACCGTCCGACACTTGTTCGATTGCTTTCGTCCAGCATAAATATACATTACAAGTATGAGCTAGTAAGTAAGGGGGCCGATCCGATTTATCAACGAAGCTGATATACCCGTGCACCACCGATACCCGTTAGTTCGCTTTGGTGTTTGGGTGGTGCAGCAGCATGTAACGGTGACGACAGGTGAAGACATGTAACTGTAACTGCAGCGCACGGTTGACTTATGCTGACGCGGTACGTGCAGTCCCATACATGGATACTTCGCATTCTCATAAATAATTAATCGAATCAAAATACCTGATCGTTGCTACCCTTTGGTTGTGCACCCCGGTGTGAGCAGTTGGCTCATGGTATCCGTCTTGCCTTATACCGTCTCAACCATATCGGTATCGAATCGTAAGGGCCATCTGTTGTGTGCGAAGGTGCATCAATTTACCGTCCATCAATCTAAAATGTCTTTAGCGCGTCTCATGCAGCCAGCGTTGCAAGACAAACTTTCAGTACTCGCCCTCTCGCCCACTTACTTGTTCTCTCTCGCGCTGTCCCTTCGCACCCGAAACGACACCCTAATGAGCCGAACTTTATCAATTAATTGGCAATAATTATACAATTTAGACTGTACCATATTTTAGTGCCCGGTTCCATTCACGAGCACCTGGCGCTCGGTGTACGGTAAGCTTCAATCTAAAGGTGCTGATGGATATCACTAACTAGCGATCAGATGGATTGAAGGGTAGGAGGGTAAGAGGTGGTTGTAAAGAACCCATAACTCACATGCAATGCCACCATGGTGTGGTGGTAGCAGACAACTGCATCTAAGTATACACGCTTGACACTGACAGAGCACCGATAAGAGCCCGTACCCCTCGGTGACAGTGGTGAACTGAGTGACTTTCGTAAACATAAAGCAATTGCTGGCACGTGCTGTCCAAAATGGACTAAGCAATGGGAGCAGAAAAGGGGAAATGGAGAGAGAGAGAGAGAGATGTCCAGCACCAATTAGGAAATTCGTCAGAAGATTTACAAATGTCAGTTTGACACGAATTACACCACACCCGCGTGGAACACCGGCGTTCGGTTGTTTATCTGTCACTCTCAGGATGGCGAACGCCCGCAAAATGGACAACCGTTTACATAAGCGACGCGAATGAATGTTAGCTCGTTAGAAAACATGATCGTGGCGAGATGGGTGGTTGCGGGATACTGAAAATGTTCCCCCAAAACGTCGCGTGTTGACATTGATGTCTGCAAGGACCCATCCAGCACGGGCGGGTCAGTACGAATCGAGTCCATAATCATGCACCAAATGACACCTTCATACCGTACACGGGTGTACAATTAGATCATATTTACCTCCAAAACAATGCAGCCAAGGCCTCGACTAGAAAGGTTGACGCTACCGATGGACAAATTGTTGTCCTCGGTATGGGACGTGGTAAAGTAGCGTGGTAATTTCGTCAGTAGTTCAATTGGTTCGTTGTCAATCCCATAAATAGTATTTTTATACACTTACTTTCCCATCCCTAAGTGTGCCGCTTAGAAGCGCAAGGGAATCTATTTTAATGACATTGAGGAATTTGTTGTTTCCAACAAGCTTTTTACGTTTACTGACAATTTTATGACACGTTTTGTGACGCTCTACAACTAGCAGGATCCATAAACATAACCTCATTCTGTCCAGCATGGAATGCGAAACTATAGGCAGTGTAATCAATTTTGTACGAACGATAACATAAAACGGTTACATGGTTTTGCTCACAACATATACAACTTGCCATTACACTTTCGACGTTCTTGTACCGATTTCATATAAAAACGACGTAACAAAAAAGAACCCATTTCTCCTTACAGTGTTGTGCCTTTCCTTTGTACTTTATTCCCTCATCTCACTACTCGTAAATCAATGGCGATCCCAATCGGAAGCGATAATTCCATCAGTACTTGACATTCGATCGTTTTCATCTACCGATTAGGAAACTATCTTAATGAATTCTCGAGGAAACCATTGAAGCTAGCCTCAAATGATACGTTCCAAATTTAGACGTTAAATGTAATGCCGAAATACCGAATATGCCACAAAGTCTATACTACTTGACATTCCGCAAGGAGGAGAAAATTCTTGCAACTATTCCCCTTTGTAGATAAATACACATACACAACAAAGAGATTTGTGAAGAAAGTTGTCGAAGAAAGCAGTCTCAGCTCTAGGAACTAGGTGACCTGCCATCGTCAAGATGCCGGAAGTTTGGAGTTTGGGATTCAATAAATTCTGATAAGAGTAGTGTTGGACGATCTACAAATGAAAAGATTCATATGCTAGTACGTGCAGGAATGATACTGAAGCCAAAAATTACCGAGAACCGACAAAGTTGTGTTGGTTGCTCAATCAGATAGATACTGCTTGATGAGTAACTGCTTGGGGATTGTCAGCAAAGAGTTTTGTTAACATCTTCTCTGTGCTTGGTTCGGAGCAATTCCAGAGTTCGGGTCGACCGGGAATATAATGTCTAATGGCAGGAATAGTTGAAGACTTTCCCCGAAATGGATGATTTGACTTCGAGAAACCGGAAGATGTATTGCTTTCACTATTGAAAGTCCTCATTTTGTTCCATTTGAATCCAATTTAATTTTCCACATACTTCAAAAGAAACCCTTTCAAAGCTTCTGTTTCATGGGTTGCTCTATTCACTCCAAAGAATGGCCTACATTCATTCCACATTACATCCCCTAAAATATTCTCCTCCCGTTCGAAGGCGTACCGGACCGTTTCCCTCTAATTTTTCACGTCAACTTATACTTCCGCCCTTCTGTGAGCTCCAAGAAATACTGTGGAACGACCCGGCGACATAACAACCCGCCCGGTAGCCTACTTCTTCCGGGTCATTCGTCATGGCTTGTTGAGTCAAAAGCCGAAATTCTCGCACTGTTTTCGCCTGCCCCCGCAAATAGATCCCACAATAATAACATTCGGCGCCACCAGCAATCATCCCATGCCGGATGAGGTCCAGAAAAAACGCCAGGAATTCATCCCCTAACTGTGACCCATTTGTCACCGGATCCGATACGATTCATCAGAACCGGAAGCAATGAGGGGAAAATGGTACGCGCACGCGTGTGTTTGTGTGTGACGCTTTTACTTCCCATTCACATGCAATGCGTACGTGAAGTTCCGGGTAGTAAAAATAGTACACTCATTCCAATACCGGATGTGGAGGTCAAATAGCCCAAAAATAAGGGAATTCCCTCAGGACAAGCCACAAAAAAAAAATTACAATTGGGAAGCTGAACTTCTGATAAGATTCCTTGTGAAAATGGGATACGGTTGGATGGGAAATGAATGATGCTTGTAAGGAGGAAGGTCAGCGAAAGGAATGAAAATGCGCTTAGGGGAGAAAGAAGAAAGAATCAGCTTTACAAACCAAAATAGGGAGAAAAACACCACGACATTGCATCAAACTGCGTCGTGGCGTTTGCTAAATATAATCATAAATTTAATGTCATTTTAGCAAACGCACGTTTTTCCGGTGGAAAAAATCGAGGGCATGGATGGAAGGGTACTTCAATGGCCGTAAAATTTCATCCTAAAGAAGGCGAAACCTAGCAGAAGTTTGCAAAAGACAAATCAACACTAAAGGGAAGGACACTAGAAAGAAGAAATGATAGGATAGTAGCAACAAAAAAACTAACACCAAATGTAGGTCAAAGTATTTCAGGCCGCTACTCTCGACAAGGGCCGTCTCGTCCGTCTTTCGAGTGCTTTCGTTGGTCGGAACGCATAAGAAATGCTTTGAGAGTAGGCCGCTTCGTTCATCAAGCCTTTTATTCGATGCGTAGGTTTTATTATTTGATATCGTTTACTATTTCGCTTATGTACTTTAGCATTCTTCGTCCCGTGTTGGTATGATGGGTGATAAATTTAACATTTTTAGCGATCAAATGGGGGGTTATTTCTATTGTTCAAAAAAGTTTCAAATTTAGACATTTATGTGGAAAAATGTTGCACGGGTCGTGAGAAAAAATTAAATTTCCTTCTTTCAATTCCATCAGATTTTATTTCTTGTTCAAAGTATCTAAGCTATTTTTCCAATGTTTCAATGTCCAATGTTTGCATAAATCTGCATTCTATGAAATGTTAAGGGTAAATACCATACTTTCAACACCATTCGTTGTACAGCTGTAAAGACCCATTAAATGAATATTTCCTCCCACAAACCATGACAAACATGAAATGGCTATTTACCCCTTTGGAAAACTTCATTCAACTCCATCTCGATTCAAACGGTCGGTGAAAGTAACTCAAATTTCTAACCTCACCATGAAAAGTGTTGAAATGTAATTCCACTTAAAGGTAACCATTATTTGTGAGCCATTCTGCTTATCAGCTCATTCCGATGAACATTTCGTCACATAAAAAAAAACATTTACAGCATCCCCGATGGTCGGTTGCAGTTCTGATGGAAATAGCTGTAGGGAAAAAAATCCATCATGAGAAATGAGCAAAACATCAACACCATTTCGCTTGGTGGGAAATACCTATGCTGAACGGTAGCGTGTAACCATCGTCCGGTACGGTTTTCGGAATCATCGTACGACGTTTCGCGCGAACGCACAGCACGAAAAGGGAAACCCCATCTACTGATGGTTCGTATATGCTTCCAAATGACGCAGATTTATGATGATCGATCTGCGAGCGGAAGGACGGTTATGGGACGATCCACCAGACGGAGACGGCCGGGTACTGTCCGATGCAGTGTGCACACGTCGTGTGCAGCGGTAAGTTATGACAAATTGATTGACTAGCTATCAGATAAGGGCTGGTTTTTCCGTTGCACATTTTACCGTTTTGCCGACGAGTCGGGCTGACTTTTCTGGTCATTCGGTCGCTTACCGGGCGCGATGATGGTTCACGCTTTTCGGGCAGAAGTCGCTACCCAACCGATATGCCCATATACGTGGATACGGCAGGCATTAGTCGCGTTATGCCCAATAGAAGAACGATGTATACCTATGATGGGTTCGCTTGTGAGCGGTTGCGTTGTTTGATAAGTTACTTGGAATGTGGAATACATCTTTTTAATGGTAGCAGTTTCGGGCCAAAATCATAGAAGTGATAAAAATCTTATAAATTAAATCGTTTAACTTTGGTTTTATTTTCAGCTTTAAGTTTTAAGAAGGTTGTCGACATAGTCGACATAAGGCTTTGGGAACGTTCTTCATTTTTGAAACCACGTTGGTGACAATCATTTCAACAAAAAAGCTGAAACTTGAAGTGAAAAATTAATCTCGATTTTGTTCGACATAACATTTGAGAAGTAATTGAAAGTTTACTCTTGGATCTTTCATCTTCTGGATGAAAATAAAACAACAAAAAGTGCTCCAGCAAAAAAGTCGCAGTGAGTTATCAATTCACAACGAACGATCAACAGAAGGATTGCATCACATATGTACTATATCGACCCTACTCCGTACGGCAAAGCACGTCCGCTGCACATGGATCGTCCTACCGGTTGCGCATCGGCGAGTAAAAAAGGCTGTCTTATTGAGTTATTATACGATAATCAGCTTGATTTACTTGTAATCCACGGGGTGTTGCACTTAATGTAGTGATTATGTACGATCAACTTCCACACTCGCGTACTCGCCTTTACTTGGCAGCGGAATGTCCGGACACGTGCATTTGCGCACGTACCACTGTCAAGTATAAACGCGACCGTAACGGATTTGCAGCGGAACTGCATTGCAGAAAGGCAACAACAACAGCAACAACAAAAAAGCGAAGCTTTCCAAAACATAAATAACGCTTCTTCGAATGGATGTAGAGGAATGGAAACCTGTTGCACGCTTCACCGTGCAATCCAATTTTCAATGTCCATTAGGAAGACGACGATGGAAGGAAGCGGCAAAATGTTTAACATTGAATCGAGATTTTTTTTCCCCCACCCATTTCTCAGTAAGCTGCATCAGGATATTTAGTTGCAACGTCTCTCGCCTGCTCAAGGTTAGCAGAGTTGTCTTGAGCGAAAAAAAAAGTGAGACACAAAAAGTGCAACCAAGCGATCCGAAGTCAACCAAACGTCTCAGCAAGTTTTCAAAGCAATGATGATGAAAAGGTTCCCAACCAAAATGAATGCACCGTGTATGGGGTGAAAAAAAGAGAGAAAGATCATTTAATTTAATGGCATCCTAAATAAAGCTCTATCTAAACGTATTATCGGAAGTGGAAGCAACCCCAAGATCTGCGCCGAGCAAATGCTTCCCATGCACGACGTCGTGAACGATGTCCTTTTCCTTTATGTCGCCAGGAGCTTTAAGACGTAAAAGATAAGGGGAAAAGGCAAAAAAGTGAAACCCTACAAACGTTCATCTTTCATGAGTATACAAGAAAGAAGGAGAAGCTAGTAAATGGGAATCGGATGCGTTTAATTTCGTGCTTATTGAAGCGCAAAATGAATACTTTTGCTGATAAACTAATGCGGGAGCGTGGGAGCAACGGCACGTGGATGGATGTTTGTCGTGTCCTTTTTTCGTTGGTCGCATAAACTGTTTACATAAATTTGGATGACCAAAGCTCACAACTTGATGGAGATGTTTTGATGTTTCATTGCATGATCAACCCCTAGTTAGCAGCAGACCCTCGCAAACTATGCGACTATTTTCTATTGACGGCTAAAGTTAACACATTTTAAAGTTCCAAATTGTGGGTTGAGTTCTGTCTAACTAATCTGTAATTAGTTGTACGAATGGGTGGTAAAATGTCCAAGCAACCAGACGGTACGGTATCGCCACAGTTGGCGTCTTTATGCGATTAACGTGGTCGTGTTACAAGTAACTCTGCCACTGTGTTCGCATGCTTGGTCGCCTACGAACTGATTATCGCCCTCCACTGATAGTGGGTGCGTATAGTGGAGATGATGATGTCCATAATTCCTGGTTTCTCCATGAACCTGACGCAAGCTAAACTGAGCAAAAGTGCTTACCGCAGCTTGCGACGGGAAACAGTCAAACATATGGTCAATGCCTGGTGAACATCTCAACGGATCTGAAGGTTTATGCGGGTGGAGGCGGAAGGTAATACTTAATACCACTTGCAACAGTGAATAGTAGGTCAAGCTATACCCCCGAACCCGGTACCCACCTCTCATCTTACCGGACATTTGCAAACAATTTTCGCATTAACCTCAAAGACCCACCGCACTTTAGCGAGCATAGAAGCGCTCGTTTCCCGGAGGGAAAGGGAGGATAAGAAGAGTGAGTGTACTTCGTAGCCGGGAACTAACATCTAGCAGATAGGACGATGATGATCATAATTATCATTTTCTATTGAGCGTACATGTACTCCAAGATGTACGCCCGACGCTGGGAATCGATTGGATAAACGGTGGATAAAGTCGTGGGAAGCTTGTCTGTCAGGTCTTTGAACTGTGGATGTGATGGATAATCCACCTAATGATTCGTAGTCTGTCGAAGACTTGGGCGCCATGAAGAGGACGATAATTGTAGACAAATGTGTTCGATTGAATCCAAGGGTCTGGGCCGAGAACTGCGAAAGATTTCCCATTTTACCACTTGAAACTTTGTGGAACATGTGGAAACGGTTGCTCCTATTCTAGAACAATCAGAATATTCAAACTAGTACTTCGAAGCGTTAATTTTATTTATCTTTTGAATTACCGCCTCTACGTGCCAATTTCAGTGTATCTATTAAAAGCATCTATCTATTACATTAAACTCAATGTAACTGTATTAAGCATCAATGAAATAAATTGGACACGATTTTCATAAAAATCTTATACTTCCCTCTAAACGTGTACGTGTCTCGTGTCGCCTCCTTCAACTCGTAACGTATCGATGGAAATACGAGAAAATGATGCTTTGCCGCGGTTAATTGCTGGCGGCTGGTGATAAATTGTCCCACACTGACGCAATTCTAGGCCCCAGCGTTCGATTAACCTTTGGAATAGGCCATCGCTACCATCGCTACACCAACGGCAAGCGGTGGCCTATGGCATCATTTTGCGCAAGAGCGCTAGATTCTTTTCGCGAAATTGATGCCTCGATAAAATAAAGCGCGCATCATTTGCGGATCAGTTTTCCCCGTTACGATCGAACTCCGAACGGGCGAATGGCGTAGTGTGGTGGGTATCGCCCACCGTCGAACAGTTTACGATTAAACAAATCGATTTACGGCCACTAAATAATACACTTAAGCACTGCTATCGTGGGCCCATCTCCCGAAGCATTTGCACCGAAAAGGCCGCTTCAGCTGCGACCGGCCGTGCTGAAACCGGAATCGAACGGCTTGCGTTTAATTGCAAAGGGTTATGGCCGGTGTTTAGTGGGGTGCGAATTGGAGGTTATATAAAAAAAAAGAACGAAGCTTCTCCCCCCTGACATGCGTCCGCATAGTTCAACTTCTAAGCCGGTGGTTTTATGTGCATTATTTACGGCGACTCCGGGCTCGGATCGAAATGCAAAATAATGCTACCACAGCCGTGGTTGAAGGAAACAGCTTTTCCAATCAAATTGAGACGATTACGAAAGGTCTGTTGGAAACACAGACGTTGACGAGATGGTGAGTGATCCACAGATATTAACATAGGAGGATTACAATAATACAACAATACGTGCTGTAGTTGCTTGTGAGATGATTTATGAAGAAAAATGTTCCATGGCATGAATTTCTTCTGGTAAGATGATCTATCCATCCTTGACATAAATGATTTTGCCGTGAATCTGTTTATGCATTGTTTATTTACACTTGTTCATAACCAACAGAACCATCGAAGAAATTGTCTAAATATTGAAAAAATAACTTTTTAATAGTATTTCAACAATTTCTCCACCAAATTGCATACTTAATTAGCAAGGTTTATCTTTCGAGACTCTATTTTTTATTAATACTTTCGGAATATCAGATGTTGATTAATCTATCCCGCATCAGCTCAAATAAAACGATAGAAATACCTTTTTTTCTTCAAGACACTCATCATATTTATTGCATCGTTTTGGGACAATTCAATCAAATCGTCCTAACAGCTTGATCGTGCATATACCATCGAACCACTACAAAGGCGCCGCTTTATATCCCGCACGCAATCATAATCAATTAAACACCATAATCAATGCTAATGAAAGGCAAAATTCGGCAAGCGGTTTATTATCAACCTTAGCCGCCTTATTACAAGGCCACCAGATGTGGCAATATAATGACGAATGTTATTATTACATTCCAGTTTGGTAGCCAAAAATTCCAAATAATACCCCGGTTGTGAGTTAAATTTTCAATCGACGATTTATGGTACACTCGTAGNGGCAAAATTCGGCAAGCGGTTTATTATCAACCTTAGCCGCCTTATTACAAGGCCACCAGATGTGGCAATATAATGACGAATGTTATTATTACATTCCAGTTTGGTAGCCAAAAATTCCAAATAATACCCCGGTTGTGAGTTAAATTTTCAATCGACGATTTATGGTACACTCGTAGTACACTGCAGTTCCATCTCGCACTGGAGAACCATTTGTGAGAAAGCTAATAAATTATTCGTGCAATAAAACATGTCAATCGAAAATGGTAAAATCAATCCATTCGTTCATGCTGCTGCTCTCTGTTGTTGTGACAAGAAAAGGGGGAAGATAAAATATTGCTCCATCATAAAATGTTTGCTAGACAGCGAATGTTATACATCCTGTCTGGGTGATATTGAGTTGTTAATGATTTGTAACAGTTGCCTCGTGAGAAGGTAAGGGACAATGTGGAACAAAAAAAATCTACAAGAGTAAGCCATCTGAAACATTTTCTTGGATCGTCTCAAGGACGGTAAGCAATTCTGGGAAGGTTGGATTTTTGAGAATTTTCTATTTGTCCGATTACATAATTGACGATGAATTAATATTTGAAATTTGCAACACAAATTGCTGTCGCCGACAAAGATTCCATTTTCATACATTTTACATTTGACCTTTTCCAACATCTGGACAATCTGGCGTACATGTACACAGTTGGACGGAAGAATAAAATCGTTCAATAAAGTCATTCTTCTTCAAAACCAATCAGACGATCCCGTGTCTATAAGTTTAACCCATAAGAAAAGAGGTTAAAGGTACTACATCACGCACCGTCCCTACAATAACCGTAACCATTGCAACCGTATTACGCTTTACAATGAACGGCCTAATCGATCCAATCGGAAGAATCAACCTTACCCGTGCGCACTGGTATGGCGTGACGCCCAAACGTTACACCGCGTCCGTAATCGAAAAAGGGAAAGAGTCCGTGACATTTGTCGGGACCCCGGCATTTCGGAAACCCGACAAAGCCATCGTCTTCGACCAGACGGTACAGTGCAAATGAATTCAATTATCTGCAGACTGCAATTATCAGTGTCCATCCGTGATCGTTACATTCCCGGGCCAGTGTTTTGCATCGAATCTTCCGACAGCAATTATGCGCCATTTAATCGGTAACGGTGTTCGATGTTCGAATTCAATTACCGTGTACGATTCCGTAAAATGCACTGGAATGGTCGATGTTGCATTCGATGCATTCGATGTCAATTAAACATCGTCTACCGTGTTGCACATGGGTAGCAATGTCCCACCATCGCCTCAGAATGTGTGAGACAGGCAGAAAACTGCACATAAAACTCCCAACTGGTGTATTTCCCAATTGGAAATTAGCATGAACCAGTATTAGTAGCATTAACATAAACATTAACATAAAACCCCATTTCTAGTAATGCCCCTCTACCATGGCAACATGTTGCATATTCTCTCAGCACTGGTCATGAATGTCGATTAAATACATGCGCTTGGTTGCATGCGAACTAATGGAACATCTTCCGTGCTGTGGGATTTACCGACCAGGCGATCGTCTTTGTCACCATTTCGCCCAGACACAAGGGCTTTTAGTTTTTTAGAGCTTTTTCCCCTCGGGTTTTCTTCATATGATTTATGCTACCGAAAAAATGCATCTCACGTGGGTTTCACGAACAGTTCTTAACGTTCAAGCCACGTCGGGTCACTTCCCTTTTCCCGGGTGGCAAAGCTACACATAAATCAACGAGTGTGCGTGTATGTCGTACCATCGTGATACGTGATCACGATTCCGAGCAGAAAGTGCCATTCGGTGGCAAATACAACATCCACCGTAAGTAAGTGTCTAGAACTTTACAGAACTTTATAAGCAACCAGTGAGTGTGTCACCGGTCACCGTTTCGACCAAGTCAGCATACATGCCATTATTATCAGGGAGGTTAGGAATGGAAAGCCAAAAAAAAAACAAACGTAAAAAAACCCAAAGAACCAACCCCATCATACGGCGCGTAGAAATCGCAATTCATCGACATCCATCATCCCATATCGCGATCGATTCCAACCATCGGCGGGTCACTCTGTGTGAACCTTTGCTTTCATCTTGGTTTCGTTGCCGTTTTTATCGTACATTTAAATGGCCACAACCGTGGCCACTATGCGGGGGATTCAGTGAAATTGCGATTTGTGAAGTTTGCTTTTGATTTCCACGCTTTTCGGGTGGTTTTTCCCCTAAGTTTTCCTACGCTTATGGGTCATTGGCACAAACTCAAACACACGCATACTAAGATTTTCCAGATTCAACAGATCTCGATGCAATCGGTTTGTGGAGGGAGGGTCGGGGTTTTTTGGCACTTTGCCCAAAATATAATTTATTTCCTCTCCAACAGCAGTGCAATAGTGTGCCGAAAACTAGAGGGTAAGTTGTCGGGGGAGGATACATTTACGATATCAACACACTTTTTGTTCATTCGCTTGTTTTGCGATTGAAATAACGATGGTTTGTAAATCAATTTAAGGTGATTTATTGTTACAGCATGGCATAATGAGCTTCAGGAACGATCTCAATTTCGTTGTCTAATGCAGTTTGTGCAGGAAAGTCCGTCCATGTGAAGAGGTTTTTGTTTTAGAACTTTATACATTACTTTGAACTAGTTTTTCATCATTTTATTTGAGCATGTAAGCTTGTACTCACCTATTTCTAACGCCTTAATTTATGCAAAACGTAGTTATGTGAATGCGATTAGCTGCCATTCTTTGATGCAGAGAAAGAGAAATTGCATAACTCTAGGCTTTTACATACATGGATTTAGTTGGATAAACAAATATAATTAATTAAGTCGACTAGCAACCACTCAAAGAAAGGACTTTCTTTGACAAGAGTGCGTAAGGTATGTGACCCGCATAACTTGATTTACAATTACTGCTTATCTGTCATCATACGTACTCAAACACCACCGTCTGTCTCGTTTAACAATCAAAGCCGAGAACTCTGATGCAACCATAGCAATGATTGATTGAACGAGACATTCGACACTAATACACGATCTGATCAACGTTTGATGCATTAAAGATTCACCATTCACACCTTTTTGACACAAACTGATGGTAACTGACGGTGGTTTTTGGAGCAAAAGTATAAAAGAAACGAAAAATATCACTTACAGCACAACACCTACAGCCCATTGTTGCATTGTGTAGCAACGAAACGATAAAATGTAAATGAAAATACAATGAAAAACACTCATCCTGCTCCCGTTTCATTTCGGAAAAAAAGGTTTTCAGCAATTGTGAAAACCGGGAAATGTTTATGTTTTTCTAACAAACGATCCCATTTTTTTTACCCGAATAGTATGATAGTTTTCCACATACAGGTTCCGTTCTGAGTCTCGCTTCACTGGATGTCATTGTTTTTCTTTGGAAAATCGCAATTCCATTCACACCATCATCCGATCGTTGGCGTCGTTGTGTGGTGTTTTGTTTAGCGTCAAATTTCAATTTACCCATCTTTTCGGCACTCAAATCTAACACGTGTGTGTGTGTACAACGGTCCATTTATCCATTGAACCGTGATCCTTTCCGTAATGTGTTTGTCGTCCAAAGATATTCACTTCCCACGAGGAAACGTTGCTCCATCGAGGTGGCCCATTTTTATCTAAGGGTTTTTGTATACTCATTTTTCACACTTGCAAAGCTCTCCAAATTCCCTAATCGACTATCCCTAGAAGGCGGCGAAGAAAATAGCCTTCAATGGTTGACCTCGTACAGTTCGCGCAGGTTACAAATTAGAAAGCAATTTCCACACCATACAGTAGCTGCCAAAGTGTCGCTGCGTAAGCGAGTATGCTGCATTCCGCATTCGGTATCGATAAAATCGATGTTCATAAATTAGTTCTCCCATGGTGTGCCCAGCAGGAGCCACCCAGCATGAGCTTTGCGAGATAAAAAAACAACAAAAACCCTCAAAACAAACCATTCTTGCATACAAACCGTCCCGCATAAAAATAGAAACTTTGTTTAGCACCCCACCGGGTCGCGTAAAAAGGACACCGGAAGGACGGTTTCACACTTCAAATTTGGCTGCCACTTTCCGCGGCACGTACTGACACGAATTTGTACCATCGAAACCATTCATTGCCCCGCATGCGGTTCATTCATTCATCCATATTCGATTACGACCGAACGGGAAATGTTCGCGATTTGCAAAAGAAAGTAAAAAAAGGGAATGTCCTCGCTCGCTTCACAATGCTACAATTTTCACCAAAAGACGGAAGACAAAATGTTGTCTTTTGGCACATTCTTTTTCTGTTCGGTTGCGCCTCTGTGTGTGTGTGTTTTTATTCGTATTGGAATATTTCCACGTTCGGTCCAGTGTCGCATTTTATGCTACTTGAGCGAAACTTTCTCGAGGAATCTTTCGCCAAATCCAATGATAAGATAACACACAGCTTTCTTTACTTCTTTTTTCTCCCACCCCGAAACGATGACGCCGGTTTAACTCTTTCGGAAGCGCACTCTTTAGCGACGCGGCCGGCAGTTTTCCGGACGGTGGAAAACATCAAGAACCAAAAATGCGGTATTGTTCGTATTTTTTCCCCGTTATATTATGTTCTCTGGTTTTCCTTTCTGGTGCTTACCGAGGTCCACTTGAACGATGGTTTTAGCTTCATTTCGCGCTCCAGTTGGCCGTGCCTTTTTGGCCCTTTTGTGGACAGCGACTGTATGTTGCCTTCACTAGACGGAACACACAAAGACTCAAAAAATGTCATTTTCCTTTCCATAAAAATGACACACACACAATACAAGCAAACGATTGCAATTCCTCGTTCGCCACTCGAAATATTCAATATCCTTACTCCGAATGTGCCAGAAGCAGCTGAAGGGAAAGAATAGCTTTCCTTTTTGAATCTCTTTTTCTCTACTGAATGCTGCTTTCGATGCCCTTTGCGTTGCCCGAAGTGACAAAAGTTTATTTTCTTTGCCCTCACAGCGACAAGCTGCCAATTTGCCAACGTTTCAAGTGTTGGTTTTAAAGCGTTTGACTTTTCGCTGAAGGAGGTGAAAAAGTAAATTAACTGCGCTCATTATGGAGCTTCCTTTCGAGAGTTGACAATTGTTGGCACGATGTACTAATTAGGATAAAGAATGCTAAATGTGCTTAAAGCTCTATGATTTATCTTACTTTTTTTTGAAGAACCATTTTTCTTATATGACAATGCGTAATGGTAATCAAATGTAAAGATAAAATAAAAAATAAATAGGTAGTCTTTATTAATAGACACAAAACTCAAAGAAAAACTAAAATTTAATTTTGCATACTTCTAGGCGCTTAAAATGTCTATGTTTGAGCGAATCAGGAAGACAATTTTTGTTACTTCTTTTTTCAACTTCTCAAGGTCATATTTATGATTCTCCTTACTATCCACAATGAGATAGTTTACTTGCAGGCTTTGTGTATTATAAAAAAGAACTTTAAATAACAACGAATTTAACAATATCTTTGTCAACATAAAAATAAAAAGTGCTTTACCTAGAACTTGAGCACTTCTTTTATCTTGTCCCATAACAAAACAATTCAACTTAAACGGAAGAATTTCCCACCCAAGCAATTAAAACTACGTTTAAATTTATTGGCATTCTTTGGAGCAGACTGCTTTTAAGGGTGCTCAACTACCTTGCAAAAGCATCGCCAACACACGGGAGAGCGGACCCGAATGCAGCATTACGAACGAACTGCTTGATGTCATCCCACTTGCAGTCAAGAAGCCTCTCTCGAGAACGAACTCAACCGAATATATTTCACTGCAGCTAACGAGCGCACCTGCTGCCTGAAGCAGATCTAAAAAGTTACAAACCACAACTCTTTACACGTGTCGCTTCCCGTGCCCATTCACCACACGCGGGGTACACGTGTCGCCATACACTACGCCCGCCATCACAAATGATCGAGTAAAAATGGAAGCAGCACGATAAAAATCACATCAACCGGTCTAGACGGTTTGAGGCGATAAATTTAGGGACGCCCGCCAGTACCATCGCCATCAGACGTTGGTCCTTTGCCACCTTCATTCACAGCAGCAATTCTTTTCCCAACCAAAAAACCCAAACCCACCCACCCGGCTCCATTACACCGATCGCGTACATGCAAACGACAGCGTGACATCCGTTTCCGGTGTCCGACATTTCGATGACAGCACTTTATGACAGTTTTTTGGGTTCGAGGTTTCCGTTTCAATTCGTTTTCCTACCACTACTCACGTGGAAAGGACGCTAAAGGAAGCGAGGGATTTTTTTTTCCTTTTCCCTAAAGAAAGCACTTCCCATCAACAGGTTCTAGCGAAAAACGGAAAACTTTGTGCTTGCTTTTAATTAAAATACAGTTTCATTCCATGTACGGCACGTGGCCCGTTGCTTACCTCATAGAAGTAAAAGCTGTTGATTTGTTGCTCCAGGCCCTCGATCGCTTCGGACGTAACGTTCGACATGTTGCCAACTAATTCCGCCCGTTCGAGTATGCCAACGTTTTGCTAGAATTTCAAAAGAAAACAAATGAAATACAGGGAAAAACTTCAGAATTTTCTCTCGTTTGTTACACAGTTCTAGAAGGAAGTAGAAAAGTTAATTTCCCAATGGGAATATCAAATTGATACACACTCGTATCGTATTGATGATTGGTTCATTTTCCTATTTGTTATCACAGTCTAATTATCAAAGTTCTACTCTTACAATTTCATTATGAAGATGCAGGGTTTTTCGACCGATCATTATTATCTTTGGTTTGTTATTGTTTTGTAGCATGATTTTTACTCTAAATTGTATGATATAAATTAAATAATTTATATTAATTTCGTTCTGCTTATAGGTGGTTTTATCTAATCATATAATATATATGTTCTTTTAAATTAAATAAGAATATTTAAATGAAAGAAAATCCCTATTCTTCTACAAATCAATTTAAATTTAACTTTTAAAATCCAATCACAATGCATGTAAATGAAATTGTTTCCATTTTCTTGTTCGATAAGATAAGATGCAACTTAACGTTAACAGATGAAAACCTCTGCAAGGAAGCATCGTCACTTACTTGCTTGTACTCCGCATCCAGTTCGCTTCCATTCAGCGTCAACCACTGCTGTCCAATGTCTTCGATATTGGTTTCCTGTGGGAATCGTGCCCCGGTCTGTTCCCGTCCGGATGTGAACACTTCCCGCACGTCCACCTCCCGGTCCATTGTTTCGCCCATCGTCGATCTCGATTGATCGAGATCGAAAACGATTCGCTCTGTAAATTGTGTATGAAGGTGTATGGCGGTATGGTTTTTTTTTGGTTTTTCCTCTTCGCAGCCAATAACCGGCCACCACCCTTTTGCACTGATCTCTTGTTCCCCGCAGGGCACTAAACTTTAATGTAACGCTACTTGTTCACAAAAGTTCCTGTTGGCGTATGGTGGTGCACTGCCAACGTTTCAGCGCATTGTCGTCATCATCATCTTCATCGCCGTTGGCAATCTCGTCACTGTTGGTCTCGGTGTCACACTTTGCATCGTCAACCGTCGCAATGGTGGCCATCGTTGCATCGCGCCAGACCCACCCTGTGCTGACCGGGCTGACGTCCTGGGGAACGGCAAACACACACGAACGCTCGCTAATGAGAATCGCGGGTCGGAAACGGTGCAAGGTTCGAAAGGGACACTGATGACCAGGACGAGATAATGTTGCAATGTTTTGTAATATAAAACGCTTGCGACAATGTGTTTATTGTAAGAGTTCTCGGGATATTGCACTGCTACTTGAAACGATCTTTTCTGGGAACCGTCCTTTGATGTTGTTTCATCAAATTGTACAATATGCTGAAATGAAAAATAAAATATAAAGAATAATTAATGTAACATCGAAACGTGTGTTTTATTTTTTGAATAAAAAACAAATTTCATAAAAGTTTGATACTGTTTGGGCCATTTGTTTGAGTCCCGATCGGGAATTTTACATAATAAAATTGATTTTTTTTGTAACGTACACTCAATCTCCCTTCAAAAGCCCGGTTCGATGGGCCGAAAAGCCCGATCAATCATTCACTTTTTGCATAAATGCTATCATTCCATTATGGTTATAGGTCTTGGTACCTTTTCGGTCAGCGATTGAAAAAGGATTTATATAAAGTGAACCAAAAAAAAACACAGCAACACTTTGATCCACGCACTTCACTAGGCTTCCCCGTAGAAAGATTGATCGAATGTCACGCTCAAATGAAATCAATTATGTTGATCGCGAAACGGGGAGATGGATAGAGCAAAACAAAATAATCAACATAGAAGCTTTTTAAAGCTTTCACGAACGGGAATCGATTTCTGAAGCTTCAAAGGTTTCAGTTCCGAGCGTTACTTCCTCCGTGGGTATGTATCGAACAAATTTCGGTAGCGCAGGCTCACCAAAGGTAGCTCCCTGTCGGCCGTAATTACCGGTTTTGATTCCGCACCGGATTAGCGATGATCCAGATTTTTGTTTATGGTGGCTGTAAATTTTAACGACCCATAAACTGTGTCCCGGCGTTTTTCGTGGGTCAGAAGTGGCTTTCGCATGTCGCACGTGGTCTAAAGCACCACCAACGGACGGTGTCTTTGCTGTGTACATATTTACCAACGGTTTGCTGGTGGCCAACAGTGGAAACCAGAAGGCTTTACAAACAAATTACTTTCGATGTTAGTGCTCATTACAGTAAGTGCTTAATTACTTGTCGCCTTTCACGGTTTAGTGGCATTTCTGTAAAGTCTAAATTTAGCCCATTTAGGGCAATAGAAAGGAAAAGCACTTTCCTAATTGAGATGCTCCGCAAATGCTATTTTTAGGTACAGGAACCAGTGTAATGCTTGGTTTCATTATGTACCAAATGATAAATGAACGACTTCATTCTGAAGTTGGTCTGTTTGGTAATTGGTAGTTAGTACTTCATGGAGTGAAATGTTAAGACAGTCAATACTCAATTAGCATTAAAAATGACATTTAAAAAGCAATATTTCTGCTACGATTACTTTAATGGAAAGAGATAATATTTTCATCCATTTTCATTACTATATTAATATTGTTGGCACTGGACGGAGAAGACTTATTTCAACGATAAAACACATTTTATTATTTTAGTCAGAAGCAGTTCTAAAATTAACATATCCGAAATGAGAAAATAATTACAAATAACACTAAATTTCAATTCTAGTAGCAATCATCTTTCATAATATTGAATTATTAAATTTACTTTTTAATCAACATCAGTTGACCGATAGTACAATTTATATCCCAGCAATTATAACAGACAATTATGTCATGTGATTAAAAACATCGTTGAAATGGTACATTTCCAATTGATTTTCAATATATTATCCTCCCCGATACCGAAAGGATACGGTCCCACAAATTGATATTAATTCCCAGATATCGATGCAATTGATTATCTTCTGCTCGGCGTATTATTTCGTTTTTCATACGTGAACGGCAACACACGATCAACACCGTTCCCGTAACGTCAACAAACAAATTAACTTTCCAAATTCAGCTTCATTTCTCTTCGCACCGCTTACCGGTACGGCCTGGGCCCGAAAGGGTCACCAGCGCCATCATTTAGTTCAAATCGTGCCCATAAATCAATACCGTCGCAACCCCATTCATCTGTCAGCGAGATTAATCGCACCCGATCCATGCCTCGGGACGTACCGGGGTTGAAGAACCGGCTTAAGCAAACACTTTGACACGCTGGCAGTTGGGTCCGAGGGGGTGAAAAACAAGATAAAGATGTGTGGGAATTTATGCCGGAGCGCAACGACAAACCGAATGTATTTGACAACCGATCAATGTTCGATCGAAACGGTTACTTCTTTTTAAATTTTCCATCTTTCTTCATTTTCATTTGATGCCACCGCTGCCATGCTACGCAATCACTCAATCGCTGATGGTAAACACCTTTTAGGATGTGGTTTGTGGGTGGGTTCGACTTTTGACCTCGGTTCATAAGCCCTTTTTTGGAAGCAGCATAACAAACCCCGGAAGATCAATACGTTTGGTAAGGCCCAACGGATGGCCTGGTATCGCCACCGGCCGGAGGTGATCGGCACCGTTTACATAATTCGTACATTAATTTAATGCCGCCCTTTTGCGTTCGTTGCAGCGCATACTGGCGCTACTTCCGCCAAAGGGCGGGTTAACGGAGCACCAAGATTTACGATCGCCTCGTAGTTACTCGCGAACTGTGTCGCGTTGACGACCGAATGTACGGTTTCCTTCGCCCCTCGGCAGCTTCTCAGCAAATGGTTAAGAGAGGAAGGAAAAACAATCGTTAAACGGAAACAAATTCATCAACCATAAAAACAAGATACGGCACAGCATATGAAGCAAAAGACCTCCCCGAATCGAACTGGGCCTTACATGGCGATATGTTTATTTATGTGCTACAACCAGTGCGATGTAAGCGGCTTTGATGAACAGGAAAAACGATAGCATATAGAGTGTTTAGCTGATCAGGATGAACTTCGTAATATCATAGGCACACAAACAGGCACGGTGAAGAATAAAAAGGTACACAAAAAGTGGAACGAGCGAATGGATTTTTTTTCATGAATCGTTCCCTNGGCGATATGTTTATTTATGTGCTACAACCAGTGCGATGTAAGCGGCTTTGATGAACAGGAAAAACGATAGCATATAGAGTGTTTAGCTGATCAGGATGAACTTCGTAATATTATAGGCACGCAAACAGGCACGGCGAAGAATACAAAAAGTGGAACGAGCGAATGGGCTTTTTTTCGTGAATCGTTCCCTCCTTGCCCAGCAACAATCGGAATGCCAAACGGATCGGGAACCGATATCTTATGCTGTTTTCGGCATAAGTTTCACCGTCCCAAAAACCCAACCGACCATTCCGGACACCGGTCCGTGGCATTTGTTCCGCCAATAAAGCAATTATCGTCACCTTCACGATCTTGACACTGATTCGACTTCACCGTTGGCAACGCCAAATTTCGTGGGCCAGCAAGTCGTGAACCACCCTCCATTACCTTCAACACACGTGTCCCGCTTTTGGGAAGACATTCCCAATTCCTTTCCCGGGCAGATCCGGAACCTGTCACGCGGTTCGCTTTTATGTTACGATCAGGCTTTGCACTTATTGGTGAGTTTTGGGGTAAAATTTCTTCCCAGCCATCGGTGGCATACCACGATTATCAGGGACGAACAATGTCAATGGCAATTAAACGCACACCACCGTCGAACGTTGGGCGTGAAGTTGGGCTTCGAAAAAATGTGCCACAAAGGGGGTTCCAGTGCGAAATGGTGAGAATTGGTAAGTTGTTTCCTTTCCACCACAGGAGGACGCGATTCTCTTTTTTTGCCATGTTCATTTGCTTCTGAACATGCAGGAAGATTGGCTTTTTTCCCGGTACGAAACGAAAGGGTGTTAAAAAGAAACTTGTCCATTGCGATTAACTGTTTCGAGCTTGGCAATTGTTTCCCTTTAGCATACGCTTTCCCAGTACCCAGTTAGCCTGTAAGAAATTGACCTTATAATTCACTGCATGATAATAAAAATAATTAAGTCACATACTTAGTAGAAATGTCAAACGTGGGATTGCAGAAAATAACACGAAATGTCAACGTGATCATTACCGTTGAGATATTGAGTGAAAATAAATGCGATTCAAGTTAATGGGATGTTGTAATTATCACAGCGTGAAGAATATTAAAAAAATAATGTGAAAAAAGTACAATCATTCGATGAAAAACCTTTAATAAAATTTACCATTTCCTAGCATTCATATGATGAAATGGTAATGGTGAAATCTTCATGTTCATCACCCACATTGAGATGACATGACTTACAAAAAATGATAAGCACATAAACCAATTTTAAGTGTCGTTTTAAAGACACGAACTAGAAAAGAGGAAATATACTAAGCTCTGTGCAATAAATAAACTACAATAATCGTTTAATTCATGTCCTTAATTAATCAAAACCCAATCATTAGAGCTGTCATTTGCACCAATCAAATTACGCTCTATTTTCGTACAACAATTACTCAACCGTTTTTTTTTTAACAAACCGAAAGTGATTATAAAAGATTTCCAAGTATAGTGCTTTAACTTTAGGGAATTAAAGCGAAGGAAAACATAAACAAAACTTCAACATAAACAAAAAGAGATCCTGAATCTTCAACTTGTCTTAAGCCTCCTTATCCCACATCCGAAGGGACGTTTTTCCTTTCTAGTGATAAATGGATTACGATAGCGGTACACAACCGTAGCATTGTGTCCCTTTTACCACAAGAGACTTTTTCTTTGCTGCTCACTGATTTTGGAACCGATCGAAAACGGGCGAGAAAAGACCCTTTCATAACTTTTTTCCCAAACGAAGATGTTTGAAAACGTTCCCGATGACATTGTATGATCTTCTACCTCATCCAGAGAGAGGGAATTGTTTCACAGTAAACATGGGAAAAGATGTAAAACATCCAGCATACCCTCACTGTGCAGCATAAGGTGCATAAATGGGACGAAAACAAGCACTTTCCTTTTACCATTCAATCATAAGAGATCGAGCAGATGCACGGACCGTGAATGCTAATGCAGTTGTTCCAGCTGTCAAAGAAGTGTCATTGCTCATCTTTACTACGTTCGGACAAAACCAACCATAAAAAAACGTCTAATCCATTGCAATACACTCCACCATAGCGATTGACGGTTCGGACAAGAAATGGCAACGGAGCGTCCCATGTGTTTCCTCTTTCTACGACCGTCAATTCGACGTTTTTTGTACGCTCGATTTATGGTCGCAGTTTGTAACCTCAACACCCCGAAAATGCTGATCAGTGCATAGATTATGCTTTGACCGAACGATCCAGCTTGACAGATTTGCTTTGGAGGTTGAATAATTCATACGCACAATATGTCATGTATCTCATGTACTCGGGGCCTGTCGGTAAGGTATCGTCTAAGCCACCGTCTGTTGCAAGTAAACCCAACCAAAGATATCTTGAGACTCGTGCTGCATGAGAAATGCAGTTCGTACACGGCTTCAAGATTGAGCCACGCGTCTACCCGGCTAAGCCAAGCGTGACGTTTAAGACTTGGGCAACTGTCAACACAGTGCACGCGGGAATTGATTGATACTTATAATCAATTTTCCTATTAAGGTAATTCCACACCGTTTCCGGCCTGTGGATGTTTGTTCTGGCAGGTACATCGTGTAGCAGGGGGAAGAATTTGAAATGTAATTCTCTCGAGGAACTCTCTGGAACTGCCAGCACACAATTGGTATGATTGTTTCGTGTGTCACGGAGCACATAGCTGGTTGAGCGCTCGTGAGCACAAGAAATGAGGCTTATTACATTATAGAACCACTAACCATTCGCATCTTACAGCGTAAAACGGTCCGTTGGGCTTGAATTACAACGGTTTTCCCATTAATCATATTTGAACGTAACAGCTTTTCCACAACTCATCGCAACGTGACCTGTTTCGTGGACATTTATTTTTTCTCTCCATATTTTCTTCTCATCGTATATGAATCAGGTCCGATTTCGTTGTTCAATCGTTAGTTGTTTTAGTGTTTTTTTTGCAAATCTCCAGCATGACAAGCACACTCAAGAAGTAGCGTTAACCTTCCCAGCAAGAAAGGCTTATGGTAGGGCATTAGAAGGAAAATGTTGCCGTTCTGTGTTTATATGATTGAAGTCTTTGCAAAAAATATTTGCAAAAACCATTTGTTTTGCTTAAGAAAATCATCAAATGGTGCGTTCACGTGATCATGGTGTATGGTAAAAAAAAGGATTTCATAAGAACGCTAACGATACGTTTTCCAAGACAAACGGACATTGCTGACGACGCCATCTTGTTGTCCCCTTGATAGTGTATGAAAGTTAGCAAAAACATACCACCTAATATGATATTTATTCCAAATTCAAGGAAAACTATTATCCATGAATACACAGACACAAAATGGAGGGCATGACCGTCTGCTGGTTGTTATAACTCTGGGTAAAATAAGCAGTTTTTTGTGAAACTTTTCTAAACGATCCCACATACAGCCTGACCTGATTTAATAAAGTTTATTATTGGTTCGTAAAAGGGATTCAAAGAAAAACATTAACTCAAACGGTACGAATTTTTAACAATTGCTTTGCGATTAATTCAATGACGCACGAAGCCTAAATGTATGCAATGCTCAACAAAAAAGTTTCCATACTATCTCCCCTGATTTAAGAAATCATTCTTAACACTAAATTAAGGAAAGAATGTTGAGAATTTAATTTATCTAGATACCAATAAATAAGTTTCTACTACTCAAGAAACTCAATTGCAACGAATCGAATAGACAGATCTATACAACTAGGACTGCTGAACACTATAGTCATGCACATCGATATCCATTTGAGTGAGAGTTTTCCAGGCGCACGAGGTTCGAATTACTTCCACCACTGGTATTTGCTACCATTTCCACTACAATAAATCAGCACTACTCATCTTCTGCCTTCAGCTGCCTACGCGGAAAGCTTTAGCGCTAAAAATATCTCACCTAACGAACCATCTTTCAATCACTATCCGCCAACACCAAACCCCGCTAGTTTCTTTTTCATTTCCTGGCTTTTTTTCGATAATCGAGATTGCTTCTTGGAAATTATTCGGTCCATCGCAGCATCTACCAATCAAGATGTAATGCGGTGGTAAAGCTGCACCGATTGCTGGAATCGGATGCAGCGCACAAATTAAATGAATATCTCGATAGTCTTATGAATCCATCCGCTTGGGAGACATTATTTATGTTGCCCTCTGCACCCGGCGAAAGGCCAGAAACAGCGTGTAACGAAACAAAACACTGTCCAATATTGTGACCGACGGGTATTTCATCGTCGAAAGCGAAACGATGGTGCAAGAGTGATGACGTTTGAAATATGGTGTGGACACACGCCAAGATAAATGGGACGCCAGCGGAAATGACATTTCGCATGGTTCGTCGCAACAGCATCCACGGCTGTTGAATCCAGGGAAGTGGACCAATGAACAACCCGAAAACGGTGTGCAACGTCAACCGTCTCCTGATGGGGTCCAGGTTCATTGTGAGATGATTTATAGATCCACTGCCCAAAAATGCAACTCTTCGCGGAAGAATCCACACCAAGGTATGGAGATCTTCGTTTTGGAGTTCACGTCTTCATTTTTACCATTACTTGATGTGTTCTGTATATTAAGTAGCGATGATCGCGAGAATGCATCACATCGCACCGTCTACTGTTGTGCGGTGAATTTACTTCCAAAACCGGAACAATTGTCGAAATTATAGCGTAACTTGGAAGACATAGCGGAAATGGCAGTGTGCTCGGCATTTAAAGCGCCAAACGGAGCAAGACAAGACAAGAAGGAAATCTGCCGCAGCCTTCATCCAAAGATGGTAGGAACGCGACACGAATTCCATTCGGCGATGCTCAAGATTTGCGTTACGTGAGACAGTGATTTATTTCCGTACCCTCTCACCTACTTTGCTCCCACACTGGTTGCGGTGCTAGAAAATATGTACCTTTTAACAGCCATTCATATGTCAACGGTGCATGATGTATGTTCAGGCGCTTTGACTTCTAGCCGTGCTTTGGCGGTAGATGGTATGGAAAACAGAGAGAGAGAGTGCAGTGTCTGCCTTATTCGTCGTCATTCCGCGTTGCTATACCTTACGTGAGAAAATGCAACACGGTAGTGCAGTGCGGGAAAAAATGGGGAAGCAAATTGGTTATAGACATTTTAAGATGCAAAATGAGTGCTTAATGTAGGGCGAATAATCCTCCATCGAAGAAGAATTGCTGCAAAACGTTCCATCAATATGTAAAATTATATTTAATGGATTTTAATAATATTTAGTTAATTTGGTTACAAAAAAAGTGTGAAGCATTTATGGAAATTGAAATTGAATAATAACTTAACTTGAACTCTAACTTGAATTCAAGATTTTGAAAAATCAATTAACACGATCGTCCGCACATCGAAATAGTACGGATATCCACTTCACGCATCTTTCCATTTCCACTGACGGTGTATAACCGGAAGTTTGTCCTATTACATTCCCACCCATCTTCTACTCCACCCCAAAGAGGCGAGAACGCCGTACAAATCTGGTTGAATAATTTTCACGTTTATTTACCTTACCGTTCGACCAGATCAATCCGGTTCTGGATCGAGTCGAGTTGGACATAAAATGAAAGAAAGAAAACTTTACTTCAGTTTTGCTTACCACACCGGAAGCCCTGTAGAAACCATCTTTTGAAGTGCTGCTTGCTGTTCAAAGCACAGCAGAACAAATAAACAGAAGTGACATAATCCTTCTTAGTGTTCGCCGAATGAAACCGTCCTAATAGCGGAAATGTAGTCTGCATTATGCTTTCAGTTTCATTTTCACTCTTGATGGTGTAAACTTGAATACTTTTAATTCAGTACTAGGTTCCGATTAATTGGTGATAATTAATAAAAACATTTAATTCAAATTGGAACTACTGAAAGCTAAGCTAAGAATGGTTTGTTTTACATATTTTTTATATTTAACAGCTTTAACAGAGATTTTTAAGAATAAATATTCACGACATTTATCAATAATTTCAAACAACATTTGAAAAGAAATTAAATGAAAATTTTAAATATTATCTCATAAAGCAACATTATCAGCTATTTTTCAGGTATTTTTATTGAAATTTAAATACAAGTTCAACATGGAAAAAAATCTACTTTCTTTTAAAAATATTGCACACAGTACCACCCCATTTAGCATCCGAATGATGTGCAAATGTGCTGCGAACGAAAAGATCATAAATTAAACCCAATTAACAGCAGACCCGACGAAACGTGCGTCGAATTGTTTGTTTGCTGCACTTCTTTATTTGTCACAATAGCGCGTGATGACGGGAGTTGTGTATTTTTTTGTTGCCGTATTTCTACTCGTTTAAAAATTGCAACTACCTGGCGCCACGAAAAACAACCACCAACCGCCATGAGTGTTTAATTTAGTATTCACCGAACGGGCGCTTAATAAATTGCATTTGGTTGATTTCAATTACCGCGATTGATTTTCTTCAACACCACCTCGGCGCAAATGAAGGCACAACAAGCCTCCCATCCGGTGTAACATGATTTCTGTTCCATTTATCACACGCTAACCAGTGGCGTTTTTCGATTAAACCAAAAGATAAAATAAACACACGCACAATTGAAGAAGTAGACAAAAAAACACCACCAACAAATTCCCAAACATCGCGCCCCACCAATGTGTGCTTGTGCGGTTGATCGATTGATCATTAAGGGAATTTATTATCCTTCCCTGCCTACCGTTAGGGGATGTGCATGGAGGGCATGGAGGGCACGATCCGATACGGGGACGGCTGGGCCACTTTGTCCAACACCGTACGCATGCAAACGACTGCAAGCCGGGTGGGAAATAAATATTGTATTATTTATTTTCACACCATCGTCGCCGGTACCCTTGCGCGAGCGCCACCGTGAGTAAATCGTTTTTATTTTTTATCGGTTTTTTTTTTCAACAAGACACTGATTGCTAGGGAAACTTCCATTTTCATTTCATCGGGCTTGCTGTTGTAGTACACGGCGATGTTAAATTTATTACTGTTCAAGCAATTTATGTAAATTATGAAGTGTTTGACTGTTATACAATCTTTTTTAGTAGACTGTTGTTAGTTTTATACAATATTAATAGCAACTTTGATTTAATCGAAATAATTAATTCGAATTATTTTTATTTATTGAAATGAAAATTTCAAGACGTTACCGTAGCTGACTCTTACAGCTTCAGTAGCTTAGAATGACATTAAATCTTTTTACCTTAATGTTAAACTTTGAATCGCTGGGTGCAGAATATATCATAAGTAACTGTACACAAAAGTTTGGAAAACTCAAGGAGAGTGAGACATTTCTTCGGATCCATTTTAACAATTTAATCGTTAATTTGGAATTCCATTAAACTGAATGCCCTTATTTTATTTCCCTGAAATATTCTGAAACAACAACATTCAACATGAAATATTTTTTTTTCCTACCCAAAATAGAACACTCCCTGCTGTAGTTAGTCAAATTGCTCCTGAGTGTGCAAATGGCGCTTCATAAATCTTCGCTTAATAATGTCCGTACCACAACGTTAAACTGCATCGTGGCGTGCGTTAAGTAGAATATTCGTACGCTTATTATTACTCAAGCGCTATTTATTGCTGGCCAATCCTGAGGCATTCGAATCGGTATGTATGACATATAGGATTGCTTTTTCCTGGTATGGGCCGTTACATCAGGCTAACTTCGTAGGAAAAATTGAGATATTTTAAACATTTGTTGTTTTGTTTTACAACATTGTCTGTTCACTGCCAACACCAGTTGCATGCAAAACAACGTGCCTCGCTTTTGACGATATAAATAATACCTGAATTCCCTTCAGAGGACATACCGTCACATCAAACATCAGGCACCCATGGTTACGGTTTAGAAAAGGATGTTTTAGGTACGAAATATTCACTTGAATCACCTAACCACCATCATTTTTCTTCCGGCACACCTCCATCGTTGAATACAGTTTCCTTTGGAAAGGCTTACTTTCCTAACACGTGCTTTCCCGGGAGCTATTGTTTCGATTGAATTGAAGTGCTCTCAACGCAGGATCAGCTCCATTGAACGGTTTCCCATTGATATTCAGCACATTTTTTTTCTATCATTGAAAAATCATCATGCATCCATCAACATCGTGTTTTTGGTTTATTTTGCAAAATATGATGCAATGTACCAGCGAAAGAAAAACATCCCTAAAGAAGCTGTCAAAATGGCATGACTATTATTGGAAAATTTGGAGTCATTCCGAGTACTAAGGTGTCGCTGTTGAGCGATTGGCGCGTGTCTCTAATTATGCTACGAGTGGTAATTGATGTGGTTAAAATGCGTTTTGCTTTCCCCAACTTCTCTATCACCGACCGAAGCATCCATCCGTCCTCACATGTAAATATTGCCAACGTTTGCTTCATGCATACGTTCGAAAATTGTTCAATGGTTTATTTTTGGCCCACCGCTAGAAAGGCTGTTTGGCTTTGTTGATGTAGGTGACAGGAGCGAAAACACTGCTCAGTGAGGCAATCAATTATTTTTTCTTCACAACATAAACAGGAACAATATAACAATATGGACAGCTGCTGTATGTGCGGTTCGTTAGCTGTGCCGCAAAACCTACGCAACTAATTATGAGAGAAATTGTCTTTTTTTAATTAATTGCTTTTTATAACGAGATGGGTTCATCATGCAAGCGTTGCTCAATATGAGTGCAACAGGGCAACATTAACATATAAGTAAAGTTATTGTAAAACTAGTCTATAGTTGAATTCTTTTTTTACAACTTATTTGATTCAGTGAACGTTACAACTGTTTATTTAAAACGAAACAGTTTACTTGTGAAAACAAAACAATCCTTTTAAAAGTTGTGTACTAAAAGCAAGACAATACAAAACAATCAGCTCGCCAATAATTATGAGCAAACAATATTTTAAAACTTTGTCCACACAAATGATTAACACACCCGACCGTTCTGCCATAAATAAACGGCATTTTTATTTCTAGCAAAAGAACTAGGTTAAAAGACAAAGCCAATCGTTTGGAATGCATGAAAGAAGAACAAAAACAAAACATCATAAAAACCCATTCACATTGCTGTTCCGGTTATGAGTCGGTAGCGAAATAAAACCAAACAGCCGTGCCTTGCAGACGGGGAAACAAACAAAATAATCCTTCCGCCGGGCGATGGTTGCAGGCGGGCTTGTGACAGAAAACTGAAAAGGTGTGCAAAAACAAAAACCGAAAACATATCGTACGAGCACCATAACCACCAGCAAAGCCAACAACACAGAAGCCAATCGAATGGAAATGGAATGAGATCACAAAATAAGGGCGATAGTAAACAAAAAAGAAAACAATACCAAACTGCACTCAACTCGTTTGCTGACAGAAGCAAAACCAACATTTCCCAAGTTCTTCGCGGTCAGTTTGCGGACGAGTCGAGTTTATTAATTTGCCAGTTGTTCACCGTCTTAATAGCTCGCTCGTTAAACGTCGCGCCAGTTGGAAGAGTAAACCTGGTTCGTCATGAACATTCGCTGCGGTCATTTAATCCTGTGCCTTTCCGTTATCGGGTACGCGGCTGCTGTTGATTTTCCACCGGTCGTGAAACGCGTTTCCTCACAACGGAACAAACCATTCCTAGGGGATGTGAACCATTCGCGGTCGAAGATATTGAAACCAGCGATCCTACAGTCGGTGGGCAAAAGATCGCACGACCGAACGGGCGTAATTCCACTCTCGGAGGAATTGGAAATGGTAGCTGCTGCCGAACCGATCGTTGGAAGAGTGGCAGCCGGTAAGAAGAAATCAAAGAGTTCTTCCGATCGTTCAGCGTCCCCAGTAACGAACGGACCGCCCACAAACGCCACCGCAGCTACGGAAAGTGACATGTTTCGTTCGTACATGGTAAGATTTAAAAAAAAAACCGATTCGTAGATGGATTCAAAAGTTCGCCCACACTAATGGGATCCATTTTCTAACCGCTTTTGCCCGTCTATTACCACGTGCCGCACAGGAAACGCATCGTAAGAAGTATTATGCCAAGTATCGTGCCCAGCGCAGACGGTCCGCCTACATGGATAACCTGGAGGAAATCAACGAGCACAACAAAGCGTTCGAGGCGGGAAGCAATCGATTCCGCATGGCACCGAATGCGTTCGCCGACATGGTAAGCATCCCTTTTCAAACCACATGCATCTTATCGTCGGTTCGTTTAGCTTGCTGAACTACAATCATAAAAGTCAGGCCGCTAACACCGGCAACATACATTCAGGCGTATTAAGTATGGCCCAATCTTACCTGGCAGTAAGGTAACAGTCAACCGTTTCAAGAAAGGATCCTTTTCGAGGGTTTCCCAACATAAAATCCATACTATCGGTCTCACGGATTTGTGAGCTGATTAGCATTACATTTTAAGGGCCTCCTGTCAAAGGGTAGATAAAGTCAGGAAAAGCCAAAAATGGCAGGCTAAGTCCTCTTGTGCCACACAAGAAGAAGGGGAAATCAAGCGCGTAGGTGTATCGCGAATTTAAGACGAAGTATTTATCAAAAATAACGCAAGATGGTACATCCCTTTTAGGTACTGTCAGACCATTCTCATACAGATATGCTCATAAACCCTCAATTTGAAAGGAATAACATCCTAATACGATCAGTTTGACAATTACATTGCATACCTTTAGGCGTTTTCCCATATATTATGCATAGCTTGAAGTGTCGTTATTGTTTGGATACTTCCCCCTAAAGAATACTTTCATCTCTTTATTTTGGATCGCAAGTAACACAACTCTGTTCCGTATTTCTTGTGAGCGATGGTAATTAATTCTTAAAGTTACAATATTAATTAATCATTCATGCTGCACAGTTAAAGAGAGCTATTGAGCTTCCCATAACTTCTGTAGTATGAAATTCGAGTAACAACGGGACCTTATGATCCCACTGCTGCTTAACTAACCACAAATGGAGTTTTCATAATTTGCAAGTACAGTAATTAATTTCAAAAGTACACCCACACAAAAAAGGGCCAGTTGGTACAACATTTCCCGAACAGTTCATGGTATTCACATTTCCACGAAACAAACATCAGGGCCGGGGAAACCTCTGTGGCCAGTTTGCAACTTTCTTCGTCCATTAAACGCCACAGCAGAGTTACACAACACTTTGTCCATTCTCATCTTTCCTATCTAGGCAATAATGAAAGCATTCACACTCCAGACGGTGTTTTAATATGGCTACACTTTTCACACGTCCTGCAATACATACTGTACAATGTTTCCGGGTACGGTGTATTGCATCAGTTTACGTGTATACGCATAGGAAATTTAATCTTCTCCGGTGTGATTGCGCAAACGATAGATTTCTTCCCCTTCTAAAGAGGATGTTGCATCAGATACGTGTAACTAGCGTCAGCCCAACTTAAATGAGACTTGAAGAGTAATGGTGAAGAACCCATTTAATTGTAGTATTGAAAGTGCTAATAGAATCATCCCAGCTCATCTTACATAAATGTCGTTTCAATCGAGGGAATACAGTCTAAAAGTGGACTATCCATAAATAGTTTTATCTCAAAAACATAATCTGGACATATACTCCCATTAAACGATAAGCATTCGTTAAATATACTTCACAATCTACATACATCATCGATTATTCCTTTCAGCAAAACAGTGAGTACCGGAAGCGTCTGATACGGTTGAAGATGGACCCACACCGTAAGGTAAAGCCAACAATATCCGATGAAATTGTTAGCTCCGGCAACGAATTGCCGGAGTCAATCGATTGGCGCGAGAAAGGCTTCAAAACGCCACCGGCCAACCAAAAGACCTGTGGTTCCTGTTACGCTTTCAGCGTGGCGTACGCAATATCGGCCCAGCTATTGAAGCACATCGGTCGGGTAGAACTGGTGAGCGAACAGCAAATGGTGGACTGTTCCACGGCTACCGGGAACTTGGTGAGTATTGGAACGCTGCTATAGGGGTCAGGGTATTCCAGAAATTCTGAGCAAACATGCTGTAGGAGCTTTCTGACTAACGATCACATTAAGCCCACGAATCGTTCCTCATTGTTTAATTTCAATCTGCTTTGACAGGGTTGCGGAGGTGGTTCGCTAAGAAACACGTTGAAATATCTGGAACAGTCCGGTGGAGTAATGCGCGAGGTAGACTACCCGTACACATCTTCGGTAAGTTTGGATGAAAGGGAAGAAAAAACAGCTTTACACAGGTTTGGTAGGTATAAAATGGGGTCATCATTTTATTTGAAATCAGAAGACTATTGCCGTGCCGTGGACATACAACAGTCCAAACGGCAAAGCAAAAATTCACGTGAGTGCATGAGCAACCAGCATCCGGTTGCAAAGAGGAGTTGCAAAGAGGTAACACTTTTCAGCTAATTTGCCTACCACCCACCGGATCACGGTTAACAAGTTGCGCGAATTGGAAGAGTGATGCTGTGAAGTGGCAAATAAATGACCACATCATGTATTTACTGCACTTTTCGAGTGCTAATTGCATCTGGGCGGCTGTGGATACGCTTGAAGTCGAGTTGAGGGAGTGAGGCGTGTTCCGTTGGACCGGTGTGGGATGCGAAACAACGACAACCCGATGAAGAGCCGTGGAAAGACAAAGAATTATACCTTTGCCGATCGCCAAATTGCATCATGTGCCGCTTATCGTAATTGATGATATTCGTAAGTACTTTCAATATATCTTTTTGGTTTGGTTCTGTTACCCAAGATGTTGTATTTAAACAAACCGGCGGGGGGGAGGGAAACAGAAACTTACTGCATACAATAACCGTGTGGACTTTGGGTGAATGGAAGGGTAAATAATGGACATGCGGTTCTCGACTTACAAACCACAACGTCGCACCATGCATGAAGAGAAATGGAGACAAACGGGGACGAAATGCAGGTGATTGCTTTTTATGTAGTCTCTTGCCATTTTAGATGAATTTATTGTCATTTTTTTAATTCCTTCCCCTTTGTTTGTCTTTTTTTTTGGTGCTGCTGGTGCTGCTGCATGCTGCCGAGAGCGTAATCGGCGTACGTATCGGCTCTACAACACAATGAGCTGTACACCGACGCGCCAGCTTGACGTACATAATTTAATGCACCTGCCAGCCCTGCTACTATCGACAAAGCCCGTCCGGGCATTGTTGCAACCTACGCCTAACCGGAATCTATAAATAAGTCACCGTGTTGGCCCCCGGGGGGCAGCTTGTGACGGTGCGACAGAGCGCCAGAACGTGCATGCTGTTGTCGTAGGATGACCGATAACAATCAGTGCACTGATGGCACCCCGTACCGACAAATGGTTTTCCGATTGTAGGTAAAGAGAATTCAAAATCAAAACCACAACTGACCGAGGGTAGGAGGTATCAAATTAAACCTCAATAAACAGATCCCTTATCAGTGGGAAGACATTCAAGACGGTGAAATACGCATTACGATGTTTACGGTAGGCTATTCCGTGGCAAACATGAACGTCATTAGGGACTTATGGGAAGGTAATCCAACAGGAAGCATGCATTCTAATGAGCTTAGGATGTGGGTAAGACACTGTATCACAATCCTATGTGATGTAGGTTTCGACTTGTGAGGAACTACAATAAACTGTCGCTTCATATCGTCTTCTCTTGGTAGTACAGTAATCCGAAACGTAGCGAGTGATCTTGACTAAGCTCTAATTCAATTTGACTATGAAATTAATGCTTTGAACAGTATGATTCTGGTAACATTTTCAGACATTTTAGAATTGATAGCAAAATCACCAAATTATCAGCATTTCAAGAGAATCTGGAACAGATGTCAAAGACAATTGTATCTTAATTAAAATGATACAAACCATTGATAAGAAATCTGTGTTGTCCTTGACCTACTACAGAAGTGACTGGTTGATGATTGTCGGTTTACCGTACGTTTGTTCCTTTTTATTCTCGCAGGTCGAAGTCTCGTCTCGAAAGTCTCTAAAGTCTGAGTCACTCGAGCTAATCGAATCTCAGGCCATAAGCTTTACAGTTTTGATCCGAGTTTGCAATTAATTACCAAGTCAGTGAATATTCAGAGTTCTCGACTTATAAGTTTCAAAGTTGGGAATTATTAAGAACCGTCAGTATTTTTGGATTTATCAATTCGTACATTGTTATCTACAAGTGACTGCCTCTCTACCGATCAGTCCTCCTTAGTAAATGTCGGCAACATAGAATCCAGAGATGACATACCCATTGAGATCAGCGTGTGTCACAATCTGGACTGTCTTGACGAATTTATATTAGGAAGGTTCCCTACTCAAGTTACAGGATATCTAGCTCCTCGTTGTACATGAGAGAAGCATGCATCAATTCCATTCTTGAGAACTCGGGTAAGCTCGGGTGAAAATCCAAAGAATTCAATATATTGCGTCCTAGAGGTTCTTCACAACCCCCTAATGTATTCTGGTAAGGAGAATTAAGATGTACAATTCTCAATAATCTACCGGACAGTTATTAGCACAAACAGAGCAACCGACAGAAAATCTACTTAACTGCTAGAATCAGTAATCCACCTGTAATCCACCGTAGAATCTACAGCAAGAAGATATACCTCGAACCATCCCAACTATTGATGGGTAATGCATAATGTAAAAGCAAATAGAGTATGAAATCGTCAGCTTCATGCTTGATGGCGAATAAGGCTCAATGTGACAAACAAATGTTTCGATTCCCAACGCCCGAACCTGCCTGAATGTGGAATCGTTCACGGTCAGACGGATGCTAGGTGGCACGGAAGATGCGGACCTTCCGTTCTAGCTGCCAGAAAGAAACTTTTTTTTTTATTCGCAAAAGTACGGCCAGGCTGTATATCATAAAAAAGTAGCATTTGCTATGACCCACACAAAATAAAAAAATGAAACATAAATATAAACCTTATCATAGACATAAGCACGTTATCGGTCAACATAAAAAGAAACAAAAAGCATTTCGGAAATGGTGAAATGATCTTAAGAAAGTTCTCTTTGCATTCAAGACAGCTGAAACGGAACGTTTCGCAATGCACACGGTTGGAAATACAAATAAAAAGAAAAGTAAATGAGCAAATGAAAGATGGTTGTTTAAGGCTACCCCTTATCAATAAGGGACAAAGCGCGTGCGTTCCCTTGGCAGTGTCCTGCAAACGGTAATCAAGCAAATTCCATCAAACAGTGGCACGTGCGCTTAACTCATGGCAGAAAAGTAACGCAATTTTGTAGCACAAATCATTGCGCCATGCTAATGGATTCTAAAAGAGGCAGGATGTCGTTGATTGATCGTAATGAAGTTTTGAGACGTAGGCTTCAGTGCTATCGATTTCGGAGAAGCTACAGCAACATAACTTCACTATTGAATCGGTGGTTTTACATGATTTTGCTATGATTGATGGTTGACATGGTTGTACAATAACACTTATACTTGGCACATTCAACTCACAAAACAAAGCAGAACGTTTGTTTTCAAGACACCTAATTGATCAGTGTTCCAAGACACACTCGTTTCCCGGAACGTTTCCATTCACTGATCAACTGATTGGCCTTCTATGTGTTCCGCTTTTCCAACCCACGCGCGTCATTGCGTGATCAAAGGAAAGCAGTTTTACCGAAAGCTTCACTTTCACGCCCGATTTTCTCACCGACAGCAGCTGATGGTGCCGGGGTGTGTGCCTAGAATTTCCATCTTTCCAAGTGCAGAAAGTTTTGCCAAGAAACAGATTGTCACCAAGCTGACTTTCAGCACAAAAAACCGGTAGCAAACCTTTCAACTTATTTCTTCATAACAAACAATCGACAAACATCGAGCAACAAAAAGTGTTGTTATTAGGTGTACCGGAGGTAAAGGAAGCGATATGAAAAGTTCATACAAAAAACGGCGACTTATACGCTGGGACACGTGTCTTGAGCAAGCTGGGAAAATGTACGTTTGCTTTACTCTCTCTCTTTTCTCCTCTGCTTAAAGGATACGGGTAGAGTTGTGATCAAATTTCCTTGAAAATAACATCCTTCACCGGTTCCACCGGCAAACGGCGAACGAATATGCAACGATGAAATGCATCGAAGGAAACACATTGTGGAAAAAGGTGGAAATGGAGGCGAATACACAACGGGTGGACGTTGTGCTTGTTTGTTCCGAACCGTCCCATTGCTTACAATCCGGTACCAAGAAATCAAGGTCAATCCCGGTGGTTCGGTATGGGCGGAGTATACATTAAAGTGAACCTTATGCTGCTAAATGCTCTAATGCTTCGTTACGTCCGAAACTTTTGGAGTGAATGGATGCTTTGCCTTCCGTGGGCGGAGAATGATTGGGAAACCAACTCATAGTGCAGGCGTATATAAAACCCCATCAACAACTAATTGAATGTTAGAAAAATGAGGAAAAACATTGCTGCTTCCGATTGTGCTTTAAAACAATTGCTACTCGTGTGCAATCACGTGCGCTTACCGTTGGTCTTATCGTGTAAAACCAGCAATCAAAGCTTATTAGGTTAATTAAGCAAGTTACTTCGTTTTAAGTAATAATATTTTCATATTTTTATGCACATTAGCAACAAGTATTTAAACGAATTTCTTGCTTGGATTTTTTTGTGATTTTTCATACAGAGCAACGTTATCTATAAAGCTGTAACACTGTAACGCATTGATGTGTTACTTCGAGCCAGACAATCTTCTTTATGAATTTAAAGCTTTTAAAATGAAGTTTAAGTAAAGAAAAGTTGTATATTTAAATTTAAAAAATGCATAACTTCCCATTTTAAAGTCAATATTTTCAATATCGAAACAAAATTGTAATATTTTCGTATATGCAACCCTATTAGTAAATATTTAAATTGTAATAAACACGCACCAGCTAATCCCCAAAACCTCACTCTCCGATAGCATTTGTAAATCATGAAAATATTTACTCATTCAATCCATTTATTTATTAACCTACCTTTACAAATACACTGTCGAACGTTGATGAGAATGTTGCTTCCAATAGCACACTTTGCTTCCTGCTCAGAAACTGCGACCCCGGCCGCGAATCGATCGTAAGATCGTAAAGTGTAACGCTTTGTCCCGGAGTAGTCGGTATGTATAACGAAACAACACACACTGCACTTGTTTATAAATAATGCTAACAGGGAAAAGCAAATCAACACTCCACCCTTTGGATGATCATCCCACCACAACCCTTCTCCCCGCCCCAAAAATGCACCACAACTTACAACACGCACAGAACTCGGTTCACTCGTCGTTCGCTTCTGTCACTTTTCGCATCAACAGTTGCCGGAATATAAATATCATTTTCACACTGCACGGACATTCTTTTGCTGCTGCACGGGTTTTTGTGTTTTGTTTGCGCCCTTTTTGCACTACGCTTCATCTATCGCGTCGATCAGCGCACTGATACCGGAGCGCACGCGGCATGGTTTGCACGTTGCAGCATATCACTGAGATCGGTAGAAGCGCAGCAGCAAAACAAAAATCACATCACTACAGAAGGGAGGAACACGAAACAGAAAACAAATGTGTAAGACAAAAACAAAGCTTCCTCGCTGTACTATATGGAACATCATTATAAATAGCGCGGTACGTCAGAATGCTCCAATCCAGAAATGGTCCTCGCACTGAAGTTCCTCACATTACTTTCCTTTCGGTGTTACACTCCCAAAAGATGTTATAATTAAGATGCGTTTTTAAATTCGATTGAGGTGTTTTATAAAGGTTGTAAATTTCCCACGCCACCATTTGACGGCGGTGCCGCCAACGGTTTGTAGGTGTGCGCACACGTCCGAGTTGCAAGATGCAGATGAGTATAAATAACCATAAATTTTAAAACACAACACTCAACCCCCCCTTTAAAAAGCAAAAAAAAAACGAACGAAAATGTACGTCCGTTTGTAAGGGATAAGAAAGGAAAGCGAATGATTTCATGTCGTTATGTCTTACTGGGCGCCTCCATTAAGTTGAGCGATGTACGTCCATTAATTTTCGCCTTCGCAAAATAGGTCTAATTTTCACAAACGGAAAATTGTTTTCAAATAATGTGTTTTCTTTTTCTATTTGGTATCAAATTAACGTTTTAAACGTTACTCATTATTTTTACACATAAATTTGTCTTCGACCATACAAAGCACCCCATCGGTCTCGTTCGAGTGCTGCTTGTCTGCGCGCATGCAAGAATTCACACTTCGAACTTCGCAGAAATATGACAATTTTTTCGACAAAAACCAAAACAACAACCACACAAGGTATGATGATGATTTCCCACCCGTCCTGCGCTAAAGGAGGACACCGCAGGAATATAAATAAAACACTCACTTGTCCTGTTCATTGATCTTTTCGTGTGGTACGATGATAACGAGCTAGCAAATAAAAGACCGCTCCGCTGAGTGGTAAAGAATCCAGCGTCACAAATCCACCAGTATTTTTTTTTTGTTTCCATAAAACCCTATTCATTTCATCTTCATGCTAACTTTGGCCGTTACCATGGAAGCTGCTGTTTCCTCGCCGAATCGCGCGAATGACGAGCTGCTGCAGCGAAAAACACCGTTTCGTTTTCGGTTGAACGAACGAGTCAGAGTAGCCACTAAATTCATTCCACATCATCACCGTGGTGGTGGTGATGGTGTGGGATGCGAAAGTGAGCAGAAAATCGCATCGACACACACTATCCCGTCCGTGCAATAAAAGTTGTTCGCTACTTTCGCTTTCATCTTCACCGCTTTATTGTTTCAACTGCTGCTCATCGCCGGTCCAGCTGGCTAGCTGCTGACCACTGGCAGGCAAGTGCCTTTCCTTTACCAGTCTATCTCCAAATCTAATCCACTAGAAAGAAGCAGGAAATTTATTTTTCCTAAACGCAAAACCAACGCAACGCATTTTCCAACCACGGTGGGAGAGTGGTAAACGTTTGGAATAGGTCAAGAAGCAACACAGGAAAGCCTTCATTTTCATTTGGTTGAATTTTTCGTTTCTTCTCTAAGCTCATTCTAAGCACTTCATATTCTTTCTTTTTTCTACCCTCACTTTACCGCAGAGCAGGGCCAAGACGCGAACGCATAATTTGACACAAAGTGAAAACATAGCCAACTACAAGCATGTTGTTTGATGATGAACAAAAAAAAATACAGATGTAACAAATGTCACCTTTAAGCTCATAAATTATCCGCACAGCCTGCCTTGTGAGTATAACAAATCGCGCTTGGTTTTTGAACTTGGTTTAGACCCCGCATGTGATTATGTGTTTCCTGCTTATTTCCTTCGGGGAGGTTGGTTTTTTTTTGTTGGTTATTGTTTTTTACCCCCTTTTTTCACCACCCAACGGTTCGTTGGTGCTTACTCTACACAGATTTTGCACAGATTATTAAATTACATTGTTCTGCTGCTGAGGAGCGCACGATTTGAGCAATGCGATGCTCGATCCCGTGGGGAAAACATGCAGCAACGAGGCTCCAGTGGTGGTCTTTACAGGATAATAAAAAGGCGGCTTTGTGGCCATCAACGTTGCTCAACATTCACGAGAAAATCGTAGAAGAAGAAAAAAAACCTCCACACAAAACATTCACATTTTTGGTACTTTTTTTTTTGTTTCCGTTTCCTTAACCGGCATCGGCTACGATTCTAAATTACGTAGAGTTACGAGAAGCGGCAAAATGCGCGACCACAAACAGCTCGACCGAACAGCGACCAAAGCGACCGACCGACACGGCCATCAAATTCCAACTGACTTTGGTGCTGCGAGCGCACGGTCACACAACCCGAATCGTGACGGTAAACCTTCCCAGCAGCACGCAGCACATGTACATGGATCTCTTTCGTGAATGCTTTCTCTGGACATCTGCTGGTGCTGGTGGTAAGGGACCGTTTTTGTGCTCTCACGCTCGTCGCTTGTGCCGCAGCCAATCCAACATTGCCGGTGGTTGTTTTGAAACATGCGTCTAAAAAGGGTTGGTGGGTGGATTTTAGCATTAGTTCGCTTCTGGTTTGGGTTGTTTTGCTTCGTGTTTCTGATTTCGTGTTTCCTACATGTAAATTAGAAGACGCTCTAAAACGCATTTGTTGCACCACCTTGCAGTCAGTTTCGGTGTCTGGGACCTTCCCCTAGTGGACCGTTGATAGTGGTTTGATGTTTGTGTTGCGTGAATTCTTTTCGTTAGAGAAGCCATTGGCCCGTTGAACTTAAAGTTGGTTCAATTTTTTTGGCAGTTTCATAAACGAAAGATGACCATCTTTTATTTTTCTATGTATTTTACTAACTTGTAATTTTCATGAAAAATAGGCACTGAGGTCCTTAGAAGCTTAAAAAAATCTTTACTTATGTTTAGAATTACTAGAACCTTAGTATAACATAAAAATTCTTAGTTTAGTTTTACCTAAATATAACATAAAAACATTCTTAGTTTATTTTTTTTTAATTCCTTTATTATATTTTTTTCTTTGCTCCTTTTGTAACTTTCTTACTACATATTGTTTGTTTTCACTTTTAAGAGAATTGTTTTACAATGTATACATTTTACATGATTTTTGTTTAGAAAACATTATAAATAAATATCTTCTTGAGCTGTTGCTCAACTGAAATGTTGTCCAACTGAAATACATTATAAATTATAACCAAATATGTTAAACTCATGTTAAAGAAGTCATGATGGTAAGAACAAAATTACAAATTATGCAAGTATTTTAGAAGAAAAACTTTCACAAATTTAATTAATTTTTTTTTTTGCATTTTTACTACTACTTCTTAATTCATGATTTAAATCACATTTTCATCCCTTCTATCCGTGTGTGTTTAGTATGCTGAATAAATCCTGAGCATCCTGAGCACGTTCGACACCCTTGCTTTCGTATTGCTCACTCTCTTTCTCTCACGCGCACGAAACCGGTGAGCGAACTCTCACTCACCTGTTGCTTCTTTCTCAGCACTTGCACACCCGTTCGAAAGGGCGCAAATTCCACGCGACCCGAAGAGGTGTCGAGACACCGCGTGTATTTAACAATCTTTTTTTTTTGTATGTTTCTTGTTGCTTTTCTCCATTTCTCCCTCCCTTACCTAACCCAAACCCGATCTACCGTTTGCTGTTGATGTTGTTGATTAAATTCAAATAAACAACACTGCGGGAATGCGTACGGAAAAACGGAAGCTTTTGGCCGCATGGGAGTGTAGCTTTTTCACGCGTATATGCCCACTTCACCACGCTGTATGGGTCAGCGCACTAATGCTACCTTTTCTACCCTAGAAATGAGTGGAAATGGTTTGAAGACTAGCGATAGTCATTCCCCTGCTACGAATGCATCTGTTCCATCCTTTATGCTTCATCGCGACAACCGCCAACGGAAGGAATAAGTCATCACACGTAAAAAGGGGAGCGACACGATAAGGCATACCACGGCCATCGTACCGAACCTTTCCGTCTTCCGCTGGCTGTTGGCCGTTAGCTTCCTTTCCGTACGGCCGGCACTGACAGGGACATAAATTTTCGATAATCCGGATTAGAGGCACTTGCGTTGTGCACTTGATTAGTGTTAAACCTGTAGCTGGACGGTGGACGGGAATCAAGCCCGCTGGCTGATGTTTTCGTTCCCTTTACTACGCTTTCGCGATCTGCTTTAAATGTACCATAATTTTAATGCTGGAAAGAAAGAAAAAGGTTGATATTTTGAACGTTAAAGTAAGGGGAAAAAGTAAAATACTTGTACATTATGTTCTTTAATAACTTTCTTCTGAGTATCATCGAATGTATTTGGAGTTTTCAGCTACAAACAAATGCATCTTAAAAGTTGATTAAAGATGTCACAAACTTGCCTGAGGGTGCTCAAACATTTATTCCAGATTAAAATAACAACAACAAAGACAAACTTTAAAAATTGGTTTGCAATTTTCTTCGTTCTTTCTGATTACAATAGTGTTCGTTGAAATATATTATAGTACAAATCTAGTCTTATATCCTTTTTTTTATACTTCATAAAGACCTTGTTCGTAACCAAAACTCAACAAAATACATTCGTGCTTTAAAGGGATCGTCTCAACTCCATTGTAATTAAGCGATTTAAAATGCCAAAACAATATAATCAAGTTTTGTTTATTGAAATTATATTGCTTTTATTGCGTTCATCCGTTTATTGCACCATCCGTCCTTGGTAGATAATTATGCATTTAATAGATACGCACAAACAAAACAAACACCAATCGGTGTGTTTTTGTTTTGCTTCAACGGATTAATTTCTCAATTGTATAAAAATTAACCAACAGCTGTCGAATGTTGGGGTCATCCCCCCATATCAGCATGCGGTGTTTACGCCAACCGAAGTGTGCATAAATTATTCAATATGACAACTAATCCACAATTAACCCTCCGCCCGGTGGGAGGTTGGGAAACATTTGCGGCAGAGTGAAATGGGGCGAAGACGGACGAACACGCATTCCAACGTCCATCCATCATACTCCATTCACCGTGACCGATATGTTCTGATCGACCACACACAACACACGGGTCTGCCACAAAATTGCTGACATTTATTATTTATCCACATGGGCTACCTCGAGAGCGGCATCAAATTATGTGGCTGGTTAGGCAGCGGAAAGCAACGCAGGAAAAACAAGGAAAACTCACCTCTTTAAAAAGTTGATCGCGCCAGCATCACAACGCAAAAAAACACTTGAGCGTCAAATTAAATAGTCACCACATTGTTTACCCAAAACGGACTATTACCATCTGGGGAGGGGGTGGCAAATGTGGCGACTGTTGTGGCCTTTTCGCCGTGTGCCAATTGCATGGTTCATTAATTTCTACCCTCCATACTTTCTTTATCTGTGCGGACGCTAAATGCGAACGAGTGCTAAATTCCTTCCTTCCTAAAACCCACAGCAAAGCCGGGGCTTAAGCCCCTTATGACCGGTAGCCTCTGTGCCAGGGTCTGTCGTACCTTCCTGCGCGAAGCATACTCCACAGCCAATTATCAGCCGCACAGCGCGCGCGCGCGATCGCGACAAATTTGGAAACCCGTCCGATCCGGTGGCTTCTCTCCCCGCGGGTGTATTCGAATGCTTCACTCGTTACGCCTGTTAGTCACAGCCGTGTTTGAATGTGCAATTGGCCAATGGCCAAGCGCGCGCGGTGAGCGTGGTGGGGAAGAAAAACGCGCAAACAAGTGTAACTTTAATGCAGCAAATTGAGCGGCATTAGCTTGCCTATTAGCGGTACCCAGAGACATTGCTACCAGGTGCTAAGTAGCGACACAGGAGGAGGAAAATTGAATGAAAACCATGAGAAAAAACACTTTGAAGTTGTGTTTGGTGCGGAAAAGCAATACCCAGCCGAAGGTACAGAACTGCACCCTGGAGACGTAGTACACTTGTTGGATTTGTTAGAAGAAGGCACACCACGGTGTGTCAGTCAATTAATTTTTGCTCCAACTCTATGATCACGATCGTTCGATCGATAGTTGACACGATAAATGCGTGAGCTTAGTATTAATGTAATTTCCTTTCTGCTTGCAATCAACTTAACGATGATGATAGGTATGATGTTAATGATTATGTTGGCAAAAATTATGTTGGCCTGAAAAGTCAGGATTAAACATAAAACAGTCTGTTAAAACAGCATTGCTTTTTCTGCCATAAAGACATACCAGAAGACAGTGTTCGTCTTTGCTTAGAGAGGTTGATCGAAATGAAATTCAATTCACGACTTTCGAATTCGAACGAATGTCTAATACCAACTTCCGAAGCAGTCTTGGCGTTTAAAAGACTAGTCTCAAGACAACATTCGTTGTCAAGAAATTTCATTGAAATAGTGTTGAAGAAAGAGAACTTTTCCATGAAAGAGATTTTAAGATTTTAAGTCGACGTTATCATTAGAATTTCACACCAAAAAGCTTTAATTATGGCATCAAAGAAACAATTATTCCGTATAGAATGTAGGAGTTAACTCGTCCTAAGTACCCTTCGATTGGTGAGATGTCTTCAAGCGAAACAACCCACCTTCGCACTCAACATGATACCACATGCAAAAGATTTGTTTCAAACTGATAATACATACGCTTACCACTTGACCTCGGCAAAAAAAAACAGCATCCTCACGCTTGAGTTGGACGACAAATCAGTTCCATCGAAAAACACCGCATGTTCCCCATACACGGTGCGAATGATCGCTTGGCATTTCGCGTGTGGGTGTCGTCAGTGTATCGGCCATGTTCCTCTTCCTCCACTGGGGTACAGTAGTGAGTCACGGATCTACCGGCACGCAATATTTAAAGTGATCTCGTTTCTCCGCATCGTAGTGATCTACGGCATCAACGGTGGCGGTAAAGATTGGAGACAGATTCGGTTACCAGCGGCACGATTCGAATATTGGGCACGATTACGCCCTCGCACCGAACGAGAAGGCGTTTCGCGTACGCTTTCACACGGAGATTATTAATCCAGCTACCTTTGCACCTCCGTGAAGCTGAACTGTGGAGAAAAAATATAAGTTCAATATTTTATACCTTAAGTTGAACGCATTCGTTTTTTCTTGTCTTGATATTGTATAACAATATCATCCAATATGTGTTAGTTCAAACTTTGCCAGCTTTATCTCCAGACATATCACACAGAATTTACCAGCAACTGGAACCCGGATCTTCCAATGTATTGAGTTCATCTCGCCCGACGCCACAGATTGCTGATTTCAATTGATTCGTAATTAAAATATCGTAAAATGTTTTATTATCGAGTAAACGCAACCTTTTGAGGTGCGTTTTCTTTTACTCCCTTTTTCTCCCGCCGTCTTGTACTACGTGGCATGGACGGGGAACCGAATCCGATACTCAGGACATTCAGCCATCGTCGATCGGGTTTCAACCGACGGATCCGGCTAACGATTAGCTTCGATTGCGTGCCAAAATTGCTGTCCCATCGTACGGTGCAACAGGATAAGCAAGGTTGAACCATCGAACAGATCCTCCGTAATCTGTGTGTAAATGAGAAGGTAAGAAAAAAAACTCTTTTACGTGTAGGGAATTTTTGAGCAGAAATAAAGGCATCAGGTATCGCTCAATCGAACCACCTGGAACGGGAGAATAACCATTATCATAAAGTACAGTACTTTATGCAAATTAGTGACAGAAATTTACATTTTTAACTCCATACCTGGTGCTTAATCAATCTTCGTTTCTGTGCTCCGGTGTTAGCTGCCGTTATATAGTTCGCTGAATATAAAAAACTTTACCCATTCGGCAAAGGAACGTTCAACTGAATATCGGATCGGTTTACTTTCCAGATATGCGCTGGGGTACGTATCACTAGTAAGATTAACAGTGCCATGCACTGCTACAGCACGAGCTCGATCTCCTAACTTGAAGAGAAAAATTTCTAAAGTAATTCTAAGGAGCGATATGATTGACACGAAATTGGCTTCTTTTATTATCTTTTGATGTCTACAAAAGCTGCCGTTCAATCAAAGCGCCTAAAGGTATGCAATTCGCACATCAAAATGATCTTATTTATCTTTCACATACAATTAATGGCTTTCGTCAAAATCAAACCAACAAGAATCGTCTCATTTGCAACCCACTGTAACATAAACCACTAACAATTCGACTCGGCGAAAAAAAAAGAAAACTACTATACAATAAACAACTCGAAAACCCAATCATAATTGAGCAAACTGCAAATACCGCACCCTCACCGTCCAACCACAATGGGGAAACCACCACGCGGACGCATACAATCAGAAGTATTATTAGTTTGTGATTGTTATATTTCGGCAAATAAAAATTTTAAAATGTTCCTCCTTCCGGCCCTCCACACACGACTTTACACTACGGCCCTCATGGGCCACCCCTGAGCATGGCTGATTGGATAAAAAGTGTAAAAACAACCCAAATACCCGTTGATTGAACCACTTCAACCACCGGTAAGGTGCCGCGTGCGTGAAAGTAACCAAACCAAAGACGTAAGACGTTGATGATCAAAAGGCAACGAATCTTTCCCCGCTTCCCATGCAGGAAAGGGATTCGGCAGCGGGAAGCAAAAACCGGCAACAAGCAGTGAACCTGGCGNAAGGTGCCGCGTGCGTGAAAGTAACCAAACCAAAGACGTAAGACGTTGATGATCAAAAGGCAACGAATCTTTCCCCGCTTCCCATGCAGGAAAGGGATTCGGCAGCGGGAAGCAAAAACCGGCAACAAGCAGTGAACCTGGCGGGGATTTTGAATTTGGATAATTAAGATACAAAAACTGTCTTTCGCCTTCAGGCAAGGTCGCGAGCGTGGCGGTACAATTTTGCTTCTTTCGCGTTTTTTGTTCTTCGCCCTCAATTTGCCGACCCTAACGCACCGCACGCAATCGTAACTTCGAAGGATTTGTGGCAGTTTTTCACGGCTTTCGACAAGATTACTATCACTTAATCAGTCGGGCACGGGATCAGGTTACAGCGAACGATGGGGAGATTGTAATTTTCGTGCCGACCAATATGAAGAGATACGAAGTGGTAAAATACTTTTCACATGCTAACGACGGTACCGATCGAGTGGCGTCTTCAAGACAAACATTTTCATTAAACTGGTTCAAAAAAAAAAGGTTAAATAATTGCAAGGGGAAAAAAGTGTCCAACACCGACACGGGGTTGTAGTGGTTAATTTAAAAATGGGATACTAATTAAGGTAACCAGCTTATCTAAAGCGTGTGACGAATATATGTAAAACAGCAACACGTACATTTATGTTTATATGCGCGTATAACAGAACCACATTGACACACTTTCGGTGACAGTTAAACTAACTACTACCGGTTTGGTGGTAAATTTGGTGGGAAATTGGGAAACTCTCATACAAGGGTTGAAGAATTAAACAAACGAAAACCCATAAGTAACACTTTCTTGTTTTATCTTCACAGTTCGTTTAAAATTTATTGAACTGATCAGAATAAACAAAAAAAAAAGACGCATACGCACGCTCGCTTACGATTTATTTTCTTCATCCGCATCCAAGTGTATAGAATAAACGCGATTCGCAGTACACACGATGTGCACTAGTGGTGCCAAAAGCATGCCCATAAATGGTTCCATTGTATGCAAATTGAAATTTATTGTACAAACCGAAACGATGCATCTTGCTTTCCCAGCAAGCACGACATTCGACACTCGTTTGCTGTGACGGAAAGTTGAATCCATCGGACCAAATTCCTGGTAGCGAAAGGTCTTTACCGATACGCTCTTCTTCAGCACCGAAAGCCAGGAAGCCTCTTGAGTGGAATATTAAAGATGGAATCTGGGCTTTTTTTCTACAGAAAGGGAGAAAGGGGATTATAGCCGGTTTCCCTGGGAATTTCTTTGCCGCTGTGTGAAGGACACACTTGATCGTGTCATCTATTACATTACCAGGATGTGCAGCGAAAAACGATCGACAAATTTAATATCGCGCCTCGCGAACAAGTGAAAGACATCAACAAAAAGAACGACAAAATACTGCAACAGCCCGAAAAAAAGAAACAACAACATACTGGATACATAAAACTCTCCGCCCCAGACATGCCTGTGGGTCCGGGTGACTTGGCGTCATTATCAGCGAATTGGTCGTAAAGTTAACTGAACCTGTCTGTACTCGGTACGCATTAAATTAAACACCTTTGATGGAGGCATTTCGTTCCAGTTTGTTGTTTTATGATTATCATTTTGTTTGCTCGCATGCATAATATTACTGATTCTCTGCTGGTACGTTTTTCGCACACGTTTGTCACCAAAAACCTTTTTCGAAGCGCTGGAGAATTGAGCGAAGATCGTGCAGCGATCGTGCTGCTCCAATTAGGGACCCCGAGGGTGGAGTGTTGAAAGATATTAATTTCCTTCAGTTTTTTTAAACGTTTGCTTTGCATTTTTTTTTCTCTTGCATCTGGCCTGCACTCGACCATTTTGAACGTCCTGTAGGATCCCGTTCCAGAAGAGCCTGCTCAGGAGCAGAAGTAACAGTTGGGGAACTGGGAACAGTTTGTAGGCGACAGATACCCCACTGCCACTGATTGGTGGTGCCCGTGAGTTTAGTTACTTTATGGTGTTGTAAACTTTGCTCTGACATTAAACACACTGTTCGGACGGAGATAAAGTGGTTCACAGCCCGATCGCGGATAGCAAGCCTGTGTCACACTAAGACCCTCCTGGACCAGACCGTATCGTGGAGAAAGGTGCAGTAAGATGGAATTGTGTGTACACTTAATTTTGTTAATGAACCGTATGACAACTTTATCTGATGCATAATCGGATGGCAGTAAGATTATTATACAAAGTGTTTTAATTATAGATTATGGGTGGGAAATGTTCCAGAGTAATGGATGCAGATGTTTGTTTAAAATGATAAGAAGATTAGATTACTTTACTATGTATTTCATTAAAGCAAGTATGCGATTAACATTAGCTTACCTTTTGCAAATCTCGACTGGACCCAGCCTTTCGAATGATCAAATCGATTTAAGGAACACCATTACACGTACTTAACACATTCTCCTCATAATTCATTCATGTCGAACCATGTTTGTCACGATTGTAGCTGTCTCGTAGAGTTACAAATTAATACCTATTCATCAGGAACAGCAGTTATCTGCATATCGGCATCATCTTCGTTGGTATTATTCTACAACATAACGCATCATTAATAAAACGATTATTAGAAACGGAAGTTTATTTACCATACCATCCGATATTTATGGTTTGTTTACGTTGCTATCTTCCTTTCCAGCGGGAAGTGTTTTACGCGGTTGTCAAGCGAAAAAGTAAACAAGCATCAGTAGATGGCACTAAGCGTCTGTCTACTAATAGACACCCCGAACCGAACATATTCGACGATCAGGTTAGTTCTGCTCGTAAATGAAGTGTCCAACATGGTAACAATGATGATCAATTTGCCACATTGCCCGACTGTGTTAACACGACTGTGAATAAGGTTGTTTTGTTGAAAGATTATAAATAATTCAGCTGGTCGACAAATTCCCATTGGAGTTCATATCCTGAGCGGAGGTTTAACAATCCCCAGCGGTACCAAACCACACCACATAACGTGTTCTTTACGGAACAACACCTTCAAGTAAAGATCATCAGTGCTAGAGAAAGTGTACCGTGTATCGGGTGGGTGATCGCGGTATTTATAGATGATTTGTTTTAGCGAGTTACACCTGCTGCCACCTTTTCCCGAGGGAGTCACGCGTGTTTGATGGATCTTTAACGTTTGCCCGTCTGACCTATACTGTGTCTTCATAACCAACTTAGCGCTCCTCTGTGGGGAAGGTGTGTTGATGAGGTTGAAAGTACGCGTTCTATCAGGGTTTTTTATTCTCTTTTTTCGACATTTAAGTAATGGAAGCTGTAAAAATAAGAAGCATACCAGAAACATGCGTCAAACGCTTTCGAGAAACTAACCAAAATTTTAGCAGAGCAGTAACGTTTGCGTTTCGATCATAAAAAACATTATGATGTGCGATCGTCAGTTCACTGACCGCTTGCTGAAATGCATTTATATCCACGCGAAACTTCAACATAAACACAGCGAATCCGTCTAGAGTTCTCTCCACCATTAAAGAGCACGTGTGGGAAGCGAAATCAGAACAACACATGGTGCACCAACAACGGCGGAAGCACACGAAAGGAAACGTACTTAAATCATTCTCAGGAACAAAACAAACAAACACGCTTGCACACGTCAGAAGGGCTCGAATCATATCGGACTATCCGGATTTCTGAAAATGACATCATTCTTCGCACGCAGGCTAAAATAAAAGCAACTAATTTATGATACTTTAACACCAGAGAGGTTGAGTTTCGGGTAATCTCACAACGATTAAACAACCGTTGGGGCACAAAGGCAAGCCACGGTGATACTTTCTCGTACGAACGATCTGCACTCCTCGAATTGAATGATAAATGATCGCAGATATGTTTGGGCTGGTAAATGGACGGCAGGTGCCTCTAGGTTTTTTTTGGCGCGCTGATGATTAATTTCCCCATAACCGTCCTAGTACTGACAGTCACGCAGAAACAAAGAGGAACATTGTGATACTATTGTACGAAAATACTTTTCTTTTGGCGAGTTATTTCATCGATTCGCAACACTATGCTGGATTCCGTTCGTTTTGATTCTGGTAAACATAGTTCTTCTTTATTATTATTTGGTTCATTACGAAGACGATCTTGTTGTTGCTTCACACGATCACATATTAGCGTATCCGGTCATCATAGTCCGCCTTGAATATATTATTGATAAATGTATGTTTTATGCATTATCATTCTGTCCCGTGTTGAAATCTTTCAAGCCAAAAAACCTGATTGCATCGCTATTGTATTGATTTCTATTGAATGTTGACCTTGTTTTTTTTGCATATGCTTTTCTTACTACTTTTCTCTGCCTTAATCGTTTGGCTCTAGCGTCTTCCACGTTCCTAGCGGGCTTTGCGCGTTTCATATACTGTGCCAAGCCGTTTTTCTTTACGAGTGTATGAATATTATTATGCGAATAACTAGGTTTTCGTTTTCCATTACTAAGAGTCAATAGAGAGTGAATGTTTTGAATTGAGTTGGGCGTGCCGTAAGCAGCGCTACACTGGGTATTGGGCTGCAGTCTATTATTAATTATTTGGCTGAAATCATATACCGAGTGTTAATCAATGGAGTGTGTGTGAATGCTTTCCAAACCTATCTAACGGAATGCGTACATACTTTGCGGATAAAGCAACCGATCGAACATCATGTTTATGTTGCTATGATTTCAAAATAAAGCCAAATGCAAATTTCGCGCTTTCGCCATGCGATTTGATATCGTTGTCCTTTATCTGCGCCAAACATACATTCAAACACACTCACACATAACATCCTTTTAGGATAAATTAGCGTACAACACACCTGCAATGCAACACAAGATTAAGCTTTTTTTGTAGCACACGTTGCATGTCTTCTCAATCCATGCGGAATAAGATAAATACTTGATTTTTATGAAATCTTGATTTCTTACTTAAATTAACAACATCCGTTACACTTTTGGCTTGTCGATTTTAAACGATATCCTGAATTTAGTATAAGAATTCTATTTTCCCATGCTATGAAAGAGAATGTTTGAGTTGAGGGAATGTGAATACTGATCATTGCGTTGCAATTCTGGGGTTCGCATATGAATTGGCAAAAACAATAGAAATTTCCAGTTCGAGTGCTATGCATCTGCAAATCGAAATCCTTAATGCTATGATAAGAAAATGTAATTGGCCTTTGAGATCTGTAACAAAAGGAAAAATCTGACAAAAGCACAAGCGCATAAAATAATGATCAACAAAACTACCAACATATAAAGAACACACATCAAACGCGCACACGAGGAATAAAGAAAAATAATCACATGATGTAAAAACGGTCTCCTTATGTTTCACTGAGCTGGAAACGACGGTAAGGCTTACCGGGTTTTCTATAGTTAAATGTTATTATATCGCAGCAGTGCAGTACTGTCCTATACGGTAGCGTGTATCGCTCCGCCTATGTCTCAGTTCCACTAGGTTTCGTAAGAAAAATCGAGAAATAAAGAATACTTGGTACATCTTCGCATATCACTAAGTCAATAGTTACCCTTATTAGCTCGTAAGCCAATAGTGATCCACCTGGTACAACTGAGACAAGCACGGTAACGGTTCGCCCTTCATGTTCATTTTACCGATTTGTGCGAGTACGAGTGGGAACGTTCTAGCCGCTCTAGCGATAGAACTTCACCTCCGCCTCGACGCAGTCTTTCATTAGTTCGTCCAGCTCATGGCTTGCTTCGCCCGAGTGTTCACTGAGAAAACGGTTTACCTCGTCCATGCAAGTAGCTTCAAGCGAGCTAAGCAAACTACCGACCAGCTCCCACTTCCGGTTGCTATGCAGCCGATGCAGCAGCGTGTGTGTTTCACCGTCCGGCACCCGAGTTAAGGGTGAAATTTTGGCCCCAGCCGTAAATATGAATGGTTTAAATACCGACTCGCCGACTTGTGGTGTTGCCGTGAACCAATGACAAGCCAGCTTACCTTCCCCACTCAACACTGACACCTGGCTCGAACCGGTCGGAGGGTCGGTACCTACCGCACGAAGGCATTCGAACATTTGCTTTAACCCAAATGCTCCCTCCACTCCCGGTTCATTAGCCGGCCACGAACGAACGGCTGCACTGGCCGGAGTACCCCCGAATGCCTCACTAAAGCTAAACTCACCGGCACCATCCCACGCACCCGCCGCCTGCGCTTTCGATGCAAGATCGTCCGAACTACGATCGAAGTCAGTACCAATTGTAAGACCTGTTGCGGCTAACGCTATGCTACTGTCTTGTACCTGCTTTGCCGCCCAAAACTGGCCGGCTACGTTTAGCAACCAAACGGCTGACGGATCACATACTACCAATGCAGCCTTCAGTGCATTTCGATCTTCCGGACAGTGTTGTTCGACGAACGCCACCAGCTTGTCGATGGCACTGGACGCACTATCACTACGCTCCAGTCCTAGGCGGACCAGATCCACCGGTGATACCTTACCTTCCTCACCGGATCCCTCACTATAGGACAGTCCAATCGTGACAGCTTTTTCGTTAGAACCACTTTCCGCACCCCAACTGCCACCCGGTTTATTGAGGATCACTCCGAAGCTAGGTGCTCCCTCGATCGTACAACCATTTGGAAGAGTGATTGTTTCACTTCCATCCATAGCTGACAGAAAGACGACCTCCGTAATGTGCTCGGTTGATCCCGAACCGTTGCGTCCGAAAATGATCTGCTTCCGATCGGATTCCGTGCACGGCGGAAGCACAACGAATGTTTCGCCACCGTTGCCAGACATTTTTCTCTCCCTGTTTCCGGTGTATATGTGCGTGTGTTTCTGTGTCGTCACCGTACGCTGTCTCGTTCAGACTGCTCCGTCGCAGTGCGTTTTCGAAGTCCTTCTCTTTCTCTACCCTGCCAACAAATCAATAAAGGAGTGAAAGTTTTTCGTTTTACAAGTTGCACCAATGTTCCCATGAAGTTTCATTTGAAACAGCATTATGCCATTGCGTACCACGTATAAGGTATACGGGATTGAGGAGCTAATGAATGGAAAATTCCGACTTACCACGGATGCTGAAAGGGTGTTTCACTGGAAAGGATGTTTTACCCTGTAAGGGATGCACTTTTGTATAGTACACCGGTTGATCAACGACGGTAATAAACAATTCAAAGTGAGGCAACGATGGTTTAACGGCTGATAAAAATTGTATACGACAGAGCGGAGGAGAAGTTTCTGGTTGTTTTTCCAGACAGATACAATCTATTGCACACACCGGGACAAATCAGCAATTTTCACTCGCAGATGCTTTCTTTTTCTCGGAAAAACGACTGACAGCATGCCGAACTGTCACTGCTCACTGAGGGTGGCTGTACGGTCAAGTTGGTGAATATAATATTGTAATTGAATGTAAAATGTAATTTATATTTTTATGTTCCAAGTTTGATAAATGATATTACGAATATTTCACATTTCATACGAACGGTAAAAGTTAAAAAATATGCCTTTCATCATTTGCTTAGATAAATTTTCAAAAGAGAATTTCTCAACGCTATTTTGTGAAAACGAAAAAATTTAACAAATGAAACACAAATTCATATAGGTACCTACCTATTTTTTGTTAAAAAAATATTGTTAAACTATTTCTTTGAACAATTCGTGGAAATTTCAACGAGCAAATTTACATACCGTCGACCACAGTTCAAAGGCACTTCAAAAAGCAATTTGGACAGCTAGTTTTTTCTCGCTCGCTGGCAACACTGTCCAGCATTGTCAAGCGAAGAAATAAAATGGAGAATTCTGTGTGATTGTTATTTTGCACAACAGTACAGAAGCTGTTGTCAAAAAGTGTTTTTCCGACGCGTTTTGCTACGATTGGGCAGCTTATTTTCATCTCAACTATCCGCCAGACATCAATCCGCGGCCATTATTTGCGTTCGCGGCTTCATTTAGGCGTTCTACAACGTGTCGCCCTGGAAACGCCAAAAGCCCCCCTTCCCCCTCGAATGAAAGAGATTTTGTGAAAGAAAATTCTCTGAAAAACGATCATCCGTCTGGATGCAGGTGCTCCAAAGTGGTGTTAATCTTTCCCTTGCCGAATTTGCGTTTTCGGCTCAAGTGTTGCAAACAAATCAAGTGTCCGCTTTCCTTGCAACGGTACGCACGACTGTGTTTATGTATTTATCCCCCACGCCGATTTGTGTGCTTGAGCGGGGGTGAATAAGACGGGTGGGAAGTGAAAGCATAAGAAGTGGCACACAAAACATACAATCACCCACCCATACGCCGTTCTACACCTCGTGTCCAGCATGGAAATCGAAACACCAGTCGCGTGCAGCTGCAACAAACACCCCCATCGGTGGTAATGTTACCGCCGTGATGATAAACGAATGATGCATTACCACGTTGCATCCCGGGATACGGTCGAAAAGTTGGTGAATATAAGACAATCTAGGCGTTGCTGGATGGCGTGCGTCAATGCGTGCGCGTACGGTAAGAATATCGCAGTCAGTGTTTAGGATGCAATGGCGGCAGAAAGTGTTTCCTGTTTTATTGATGCCAGCATATCCGTTGTGGACGAAGTGGGGATAAAACAAACGAAAAATGATACATGTGATGTGAAGTAAGAACGATTCACGGAAACAGCAAAAAAAAGAAGAAAAAAACAAAACTCGTAAGATAAATAACAGTGGGTCTCGAGTGCGAATCCAGTCGAATTTAAAGTGTTGTCGTTTACCGGGCTTCGTACATCCAGTCTTTATTCATCCATCGGTCAAACACACCTTCGTTCAGATCTGGTGGTCTCACCAACAGCGCGCACTGATACAATTTCAGTGGATGGGAAAAGGATCAACGCTAATCCACGGACCAGAATGAAGGAGATGGTCGGTGGATGTTGTGTCTGTTCAGACGATCGCGGCTGGTCGGAAAATCCGCTAGTGTACTGCNCGGTCAAACACACCTTCGTTCAGATCTGGTGGTCTCACCAACAGCGCGCACTGATACAATTTCAGTGGATGGGAAAAGGATCAACGCTAATCCACGGACCAGAATGAAGGAGATGGTCGGTGGATGTTGTGTCTGTTCAGACGATCGCGGCTGGTCGGAAAATCCGCTAGTGTACTGCGATGGTCAAAGTTGTGCTGTGGCCGTGCACCAGGCGTGCTACGGAATCGTAACCGTACCGAGTGGACCTTGGTACTGTCGGAAGTGTGAAAGTCAGGAGCGTTCGGCTCGGGTCCGTTGCGAACTGTGTCCATCGCGTGATGGGGCGCTCAAGCGAACGGATAACCAGGGATGGGCGCATGTTGTCTGCGCGCTGTACATTCCCGAGGTGCGCTTCGGCAACGTGACGACGATGGAACCGATCATCCTGCAGCTGATCCCACAGGAGCGATATAACAAGAGTAAGGATACGCTGGGAGGAACGATACTCCAACGGCAGGGACATTGATAATGATTTCTTTTCCTTTTCGCCTCCAACAGCATGTTACATCTGCCAAGAGGTGGGTAAAGGATCCCGCGCAAATGTAGGAGCCTGCATGCAGTGTAACAAATCGGGCTGTAAGCAACAGTTTCACGTCACCTGCGCCCAGCAGTTGGGTCTGCTGTGCGAGGAAGCCGGCAACTATTTGGACAATGTCAAATATTGCGGTTACTGTCAGCATCACTACAGCAAATTGGTAAGTGTCGCGGGTTAGCCAATAACATCAAACAGTCTGATCAATTTTCCTTCCACTGTGTTGCAGAAAAAAGGAGGCAACGTTAAAACGATTCCACCGTACAAACCCATCAGCCACGAAGCCAATTCAAGCGATGGGCAATCGTCGCCGGAGAAAGAAATGGAACCACCGTCGACGCAACCACACTCGAGCGCCAGTGCCGCAGGTTCGAGCGGAACGGGCGGCAGTGGTAGCGGTACAGGCGGAGGTAGCAGCTCGAGCAGTGGGCTTAAATCCAGCAGCCGACTATCCGGTGAACCGAACGTTGGTGGTTCATCGTCTACCTCCTCCTCTTCGTCTTCATCATCATCCAAGCAGCGAAAGTCTTCGAGTGCTTCGAAAAGCTCGAGCGGTTCCAGCTCTAACCCATCGCTTTCGTCATCGTCTTCGCTACAAACTGCCGGTGGAGGTGGTTCCAGTAGTGGGCCCGGCATGTCCAGTTCTTCATCGATGTCGGCATTATCTTCAACGGCTTCGTCGGCTTCGTCAGGTATTTCAAGCATGTCCGGAAGCGGAAGCATCGACGATCGACGCGTCAGCAATAGTAGCAGCGGAATCAGTGGTTCTGGTGTAACTGGCAGCGTTAGCAGTAGTGGAAGTTCAAGCAAGAGCAGTTCCGGTTCGTCCGGTGGAACTGGTGGAAGTGGTAATTCGAGCAATACCTCGAAGGAAAAGGATAAATACAGCAAAAGTGTAAGTATATGTGGCAATCTTTCTCGTTATCATTCCCACACTTCTTCTCACGCATGCTTTTGCCATTTTATAGCGCGACAAAAGCTCCAAGTCATCGAAATCATCAAGCAGCAGTGGTGGTAACAGTGGCACGAGTGGAGGCAATGCAGGCAATTTTAACAATAGTATAAGTACCAGTAACAGTTCTGTCGGAGGGAGTTCGAATCAGTCGAAAGATGCTGATATGGGTGCAGCATCCGGATCGTCTTCCGGCACGATCGGATCGCTTGGTTCGAGCTCGTCCTCGCAATCCCTATCGCAAAGCGGATACTCGTCGACCGCTGGCGGTGGCGGCAACGCGGTTGGAAGCGGTGGACCCAACAGCTCCACCAAACATCACTCGGATAAGTCGGATAAAGGCAGCAACAGTCAAGGGGGTCAATCGCTATCTAACAGCGCTAGTGCCGGATCGGGACGGGCCGCTTCTTTATCACCTCCAAGCACGCTAATAATTAAGCCACCGCTGGACCATCTCGGTGGCAGCGGAAAAGAACAAATGTCAAAGGAAGCAATTGCAAAGCTAAGCACGTCAAGCAACTTCACCGAAACGATCGTGGTCAATTCGGAATCAGTGTACAATCATGTTGGTTCCACCGGGAATGCTGGTTCCACGTCCGTAATCGAAAGCGGCAAACTAGCAATGGGAACGGGATCTGGTGGTGCCTCTAGTGGTTCGTATGGTAGTAGCAGCACCGGCAGCGGATCCACGACCGGGAGTACTAGCGGCGGTAAGAAACGAAAGGCCGATGCACGTTCCACACCAACTTCTACGGCCGCAAGCAATGAGATGGAGTCTAACCGGTAAGCTTTGAAGTGGTTAATGATAACACGAATTAGTTCCCAAGCTAAAAATATGTCCAATTTTCTCATTTCAGTGACCTGATAAGGGATGTCGCAGTATCGTTAGTGCCATTGTCGCTGAATAAAAACGATCATATTGATCCTTCGTCGATTGTAGGACATGAGAAAAATGTGAAAAAGGTGAGTGCGGCGATATCAAACTTCTACTGTTTGGATTAGATCGAAAGTATCTTTCGTGGGAGTTTTGCTCAAAACTTACTACAGGCAGCATCTAGCTGTATCACGTGAAGAAAGGAATTATACTGTTACCAGACGAAATACGCGACCAAAACAACCACGCACCGAAAATTTGCAACGATCTCTTTCCCTCTTTGGTTGAGCTGAAGATCAGTTCGCTTGCAGGTGCGAAACCTACACAAGCGTACAAGGAAGGATTTTAAAGGTTTTTTTACATCGTGACTTATGTTACCTTTTAAATTGCTTGAAACACATGTGTGCGTGTTGTTTGTTTCGTCCTTGAGTAATTTCCAACGCGCTTCACACTACGTCAGATGCAGAAAGACTGTGTGTGTGATTCATGTTGCAATAGCAAAATAAAGAAAGAATGGTGAAAATCCCTTTACCCGTGTATGTAGTGGTAAGGGATGTAGCCCTGATCCTTTGCAAAACGTCCGGGCAAAGGACACGGTGTGTACACATTTTATTATTATTGCTATTCGCGTATCCGCACCGTTTGCTGCCTATTCGCACGTAGGCACTCTGCACATACGATCACGCATTGATAGGATAATCGGAAGGCAAAGAACACGACGACGTAATACGAGAGCATGACTAGCGGTCGAAAGGTAGGACAAAAGGAACGAACGAATAGTTGTTGCAAAAGGGGACCTATGAAATCCAAGCGGCGCAGTGGTTTTTTGTTTCCAAGTTTGATTCAAAAAGGGGAAGGAAAGCCTTCTTCGTCTCTGTGCACGTTGTATTTGCTCAGCGTACCTTTATGCATACAGGGAAGCGTAACGTTTATAGCGGCCTCGATGGTACCCCTTAGGGGTGAGGGTACAAATATGTTTTGATGGCGACTATAAAAAAGAAGATTCCTTCACATACGAAATCCGGCGGTGTTTCGTACGGGCTGTAATATTAAAAACTCAGCCGGCTGCCAATCGGCTTCGCTTATCCCGATCGATGCTTTCTCGCGTAGTGGTGCCAGGCATCTTATTCCGTAAGGATCCTGCCGTTGCTACGCCATGCGCACGACAAATTTCGTTGTGACATGTACGGTTAATTAGGTGGTGCAGGAAAGTTTTGTGAAACAAAAAGCATGTGCGCTGATCGGTGATCCAACAAGAGACACGTTTGGTTTTGTTTGTTACAAAACTAATCCTACTCTTCTCGTGAACCGGTGGTTCGAAACTGTCCAAAAAGCTGTCGTGTGTGCAAACAAAATGCCCCACAAACACAAAAGCCACAAGAAAGAACGACGTGAAAAGAAGAAAAAACATAAGGAGCGCAGCAGCCGCGAAAGTGGCGACGATGTTCGTGTTTGGCTTAAACTGCGCTTCGACGGCGAGTACGTGCTGCGACGCTGTCTAACCGGAACGTTGTGCTCTGGCGTTTGCTTACAGGCGAAAACCGAAACCAGCTCCTCGCTGCAACATCCGACAACGGCGGCGGCAGCAGCGTCCGGGTCCGCTCCGGAAACGAATCTGCAGAATGTTGCACCAAACCTCATCCAATCGGCGCACACATCGAGCATTATCTCATCATCATCATCCTCCACCGGAAAGCATCAGCAGCAGCAGCAGCAACAACAGCATCAACAGGTAAGCAAATGCATGAGCCAATTCCTTCCTTTCTGTCGGTGAACCTTTTTCGCCCGAGCAATCCCACACACACACACACATGCAATCACTTTCACCTACACAAACGCCGAAACCCACGCACAGTATCCTTGCGAGCAATCATTATCGAGCAATACCTGTCCTTGTGCTATGGTACCGAAGACCCGGTACCGGTACTACCGTAAACATGTTTATGTCGCTTGGGGGCAAAACTTTCATTTCAGCCTGTTTTAAGTTTTCGGTACAGCAACAGTGCATCTGTTTAGTTTTGCCACTCCGATCGGGAACGAGAAGGATTTCTTCCGTCCGAAGTGTGTCCCAAACCCGAAGTTGATTACGCACGCGGGAACGCTTTGCTTTTTTTCTTACGGTTTTGGCTTCATTATTTCCTGGCCAAACGGTCAATCTTTGCAGCAAACGCCTCACTCGCCTCAGCAGCCATCATCGCACACACCGAGCCTGGTGGTGTCGGTACCACTGTCGACGGCTACCGTACCTGGAGTTAATCTACCCGCTAGCAACAGTAGTAATAGCAGTAGCAGCAACGTTAATCATAGCGCTAGTCTTAGCAGCAGCAACAGTAGCAACAACAGTACCCCAAACATTGTATCACCAGGACAGTTGGGCACCAACAGCGGCAGCACTGGCAGTGGGAACAGTAGTAGCATCAGCAACGCTGGAGGCAACCTGTTCCAACAGCTTTCACACCGGGCGAGTGATCAGTTGATGGTAAGTGTTTTGATGACAAAACCCCGTACCATGGTTGAGATTTGTGTGACCTCGTTTTAAGGGAAGGATTGCATTGCTCGAAAGGAATTGTTTCGAAAGGAGATTGTCCACGGTGGAACGCCTGCTCACTGATGTATGTCTGTTTCATTTGTCTTCATCTCTATTCTTTCCGTAGAATGCCAGCACGAACCGCTCTAGTCCCGTGATACAGCAGCAAACGACGGCACAGAATATTATACAGTCGTCTTCCACCTCATCCGCTGCCGGTTCTTCGTCCA
>STHD01000004.1:8137769-8187596 GCA_016170015.1 Anopheles longipalpis
TTGTCTTCATCTCTATTCTTTCCGTAGAATGCCAGCACGAACCGCTCTAGTCCCGTGATACAGCAGCAAACGACGGCACAGAATATTATACAGTCGTCTTCCACCTCATCCGCTGCCGGTTCTTCGTCCACACCGATCGGGCATCATCATCTCGAACGGCAATCGCCATCGATGCGATCGTCACCGGCCGGATTAGCAACCGGTGGCGCCAATGTTATAACCTCTCTGCATCACAGTCAATCGCAGCAGTCGGATCTGCTGTCACCGGCCGGTTCTGCACCGGGCGGTAGTTCCGTGCTGCAAAGTATTTCACCCGTCCCGATGAGTACGATCCAACGTACCTCCTCGCCGTCGACGCTGTTGAGCGGTGATAACAGTAACAGTAGCAGCGGTGGGCTAAAGTTTAGCTACGAAAAACAACCGCCTACGACGAATGCACGGATAGCGGCCCTGCAGGAAGAAGAATCTTCTACCGGTCGGCGATCCAGGTACGGGTGAGGACACTTTTTAATACTTTCCGATCAAAATCGTTCGTTAGCGTTGCCATTTATCCGGCCGTACACATGCACGTTAGAGGACCATGTTTTCGGCTTCAATGCATCTTTCGGTTCTTTCCGGATTGATCAACGGAAGCAGAAATGATGCGTTCTTCTAACTAGTTTGCTGTAGTCGTTGTTATGTCTCATTTCACATTTAGTAGTGTACCTTTGTTGCTGTTTAATTTTAATACATTTGTTTCTCAATTAGGTAACCACAAGTCGTGTTACGATGGTACAAGCTTTTTGTGTATTTACGTTTGAAGAAAGGCATAGGTTTCCTTGTAATCGTCGTTGTTTATTTTCAGTTTGTAGCGTTTGCGGAGCGTTTCCACAGCTAAGTTGCATGTTGTTGTTCAAAACATTAAGAAAAATTAAAGGTGCAAGTTACTTTTTGCATAAACTTTTGATCCGCTGTGATCGAAGGTATGCGCTGTAGTGTGGTGTACCTGTATACTAAACCCTACAGCGGAGAGAGGTCAACTAATTTGTGATACTTGCAACCAAAAAAAACATGCTTAGTTCTAGTCCCAAGGCTGGAAAGTCATTTGTCGAACAACCGGCCCAACAGGATACCGAATTCGCATTATGTTTATGTTCTACAGCTAATGTTTGGTCTACCTTTATGTCCGAATGTGATTGTTGTTACTTTTCGTTGTTTTGCCGTCTCGGTGTGCGTGTTGGCCATTAATTTGTTTTTATAACACAACACCTCCTCCTTCTTCCTGCAATCCTCTCCATACTCCACATGCAGATCACACTCGAGAGAGCGCAGTGGAGGCAATGGTAGTAACAACACTACTGGCACTACCATCAGTGGAGCTGGTAGCGGCAGTGGTGGTGGTGGCAGCGCCGGTGGTGGTAGTAGCGGTGGTAGTGGTGGTGGAAAAACTCGTACATCTAAGAAGCGATCGCAACAGCAGTCACAACAGGCGCAGTTACCACCCGATCGAGGATCACCTTCGATCGTGGTAGAATCTTCCTCGCATAGAGGAACCAATCGAAACCATTCATCTCCATCGCGACCTCCGTCGCATGACAGTGGCGGTCAGCCATATCCGTATGGGCTACTGGATCGCAACACCGACGATCACCATGTATCGCAATATCATCAGTCATCTACGGGTGGAAGTAATGCACCACCGGCGGGCGGCAATAATGCCAGCAATAATGGCAGCGTGCTCTCCATGGCCGCCGGAACTGGATCGGCAACTGCGTCAGTTGTTGTGGGGAATTCGTCCACACAGAATAACCATCATCATCATCACCAACATCTGGCACAGCATCATCAACAGCAACAACACTCTCATCACCATCACCACCATCAGCAGCAGCAGCAGCAGCACCATCACCATCAGCATCATCACCATTCGCAGCATCAACAGCAACAAACGGTCCAGGCCGCGTCGGTCGGCGAAAAGCTTTCCTCGGGCGGTGGATCAGTCGCTTCGCTTCCCTACTCCACCGGCCACGCTGCCCAGTCTTCTCAGCACTCTGCTAGTGTAAATGCTAACAGCAACGCTTCCAATGCCACATCCACCATCTCATCTGTCGCTTCTTCTGCCGGTGTTGCTGCTGCCGCTTCTGTTGCTAATGCTTCAAATGCTCCAATGTCTTCTACTTCTTCTTCTTCTACTCACTCTAACAACTCCTCCACTACTGCTGTTGCGTCCGCCAGGGTCGATACTGGACCTTCCTCCGGTGTACATCCGGTCATTGAAATGGCGGGCCATAGTGGATCACATGCGTATCACGGCGGTGGTAGTGGAATCATTTCCGCCTACTCTCACGCCTCTAGTACAAGCAGCAGCACTGCAGGTGGCATGGGCAAATCTAACCAGAGCTCCAATAATAGCAGCAACAGCACCGCGGACAACTTTCATCAGCATCCTCACCAACAGTATCATCATGGCGGTGGTTCCGGTTCACACGGTGTACTAACGACTAGTGCCTCCGTCGGAGGCGGCGGTAATAACATCAACAGCAGTAGTAACAGCAACAACAGTGTGAACAGTAGTATTAGTAATAGTAGCAACAGTAACAGCAGTATCCTTAGTAGCAATAATAACACCTCCACCATCACCACCACAAGCAGTAGCACTAGTGGCAACAGTAACAGCAAAAACACCACCATCATCAGTAGCAATAGCGGCAACATGAGCGGCACCAACTCGAACAGTAACATTAACAGCACCGGAAACAACCATAATCTATCTAACAGTAGCAGCAGTACCATCGTAACAGCGGTTACCCATCCGAACAAAAAGCACCGAGGGGCTTCGCATCATCAAACAATCGTTGAACTTTCGCCATCACCATCTACTTCCAGAACGCCGGAAATGATCGTATCCAGTGGTGCATCCTACAGCCTGAGCTCAACATTGACGGCGTCTTCTTCATCCTCCTCTTCCCTGTACGGTGGTGCGGGAGGTGGCAGTGGAGGAGGTTTGAAGTTCTCATACGAAGCGCAACCAACGAATCCGTTGGCGGCCGTATCTACCGCCTCCATGATCGGCAATAGCGGCAGCAGTAGTAGCGTTATTGCCGTCCCACAAGTCAAGGATTCGCCACCGAGCTCTCCCGGATCTGATACGGGTGGTGGTCCATCCGGCACTGCGATCGTTAGTGGTCGTGGCACGAAGCGTAACCGTAAGATGTCCTCTAATGCTGGGCCGGGTGCTGTGACGACGGCTGCGGTCACAGGGCCATCGATTGTACCAGCGTCCATAGTGGCCGGTGGCGCAATAAACGATGCGAAGGATGGTAAACTGTTTCAGAACGGTGGTAGCAGCGCCGTCGGCGGTGGTTCGATCGTTTCCGCTACCCATATGCTAGGCAATCAGCTGAATCCGAGCAGCAGCGTGGCACAGAAAATGTCCGACCAGCTGAGCATGGAGATCGAGGCGCATACGTATGTACCCGGTCCTATCGATTCCGCACCATCGTTAATGGGACCACAGTTCCCGGGCAAGGTAAGCACGGATGCACCTTTCGCTTCGTTTAGTTATTGATCGGTACAGCAACTCACGTATCTGACGGTGTTTTATGTTTTGTTTCAGAATCGCACAAACAATCCACAACCGGTAATGCCGGTTGGTGGTGGCGGCAACTCGTTAAGCTCCATGCTAACGGGCGGTGGTACGGCGACGGCGAATGGAAACACTCCGCAAAGCTTGGAACAGCTGCTGGAGCGGCAATGGGAACAAGGATCTCAGTTTCTTATGGAACAAGCGCAACACTTCGACAGTACGGACGATGAGAATCGAACATTTGTGAAACGACGAAATGTTACAACCTTACTGACATTATTTTGTTTTTTCCCACATTGCAGTTGCCTCTCTGCTTTCCTGTCTTCATCAGCTGCGAAGTGAAAACATTCGCTTGGAAGAGCACGTTAATAATTTGGTCGCACGAAGAGATCACCTGCTGGCGGTAAATGCTCGGTTAGCAATACCGCTGAACCCGACGGCCGCCCTCGGCGGTGTTGGCATTATCGGTGGATCGGGTGGTACCGGCCCGGGCGGTGGGGGAGCATCCGTCGGTGGTGCTGGTATCGGCCCAGCTCAAGGTATTTGTTTTGCATTACAAAAAAAGGATCAAATTGCAACAGTTATCTAACATGCTTGACCTCAACAGGACAATTTAACAACATTCATGGTAATGGTCCGATCGATGCAAACGTGATCACCAACGCCGCAACAATCTCGAGCCGATCTAGCCGGGGGCAGCACGGACCGAATCAACCGCCCGGTCAGGGTCCCGCCAGTCACTTTGGGTCCGGCGCGGGCAGCAACGCAGGCGGGCTGCCCCAGGAAAATGGTATCGATTTTCGGCACACCAACTCCTCCCATTCGGCCACAAATAGTGCTTCGATAAGGTAAGCGACATGTGTTTCGGGATGTAAAGGAACATTAGAAGTAAGCGCGCGGCATCGTACGTTGAACGGAGAGCACCAGCACCTTAAGTTTTTCTTCTATTTGTTTCTTCTATTCATTGTACATCTCGTCATCAAACGCCATATTGCCCTCCGAACTTATCATAATCTTGCCTATGTTAAATAGAAACATTTGAAAATGTACATTAAACAGAGATGGATTAAACAACGGTCAAACACTGGGATATATCTTCGGTACGTGTGTTTGTTGGTAGATTCTAACCTGACGAATGTTTCGGGAAACATACTATTGCCTACCATCTTGTAAGCTAAGAAAAGATCTGTCATGCCTTCAGACGTTTTGTACCCAAGATATATCCCGTATACACCTTAAGATATGACGAAGTTTAGGTCCTGGGAAGTACTACTACACTTCTACCATAAAATTTGTACCATTTGTGTTTCCTTTTATTTATTCTTTCTTCTATTTTTTTCTTTCTTCTCTTTTGTATTTTCTTTTTTTCAATTTCTATTCGTTTATTCCCGTTCTTTATATGTTTTTTTTTCATGCAATGATTATCAAATTATTAACAGTGAAAAACCTAACACAATTTACGTAAATTTTTGAGTGCGAATGCAACAACGCGTTAAATTTATGTCAAGCTAAACACAAAACACTGTCGATGTGCAATTACACTTAGCAAAGAAACATGCAAGCAGGGAAAAGCATTGAAAATTAACACCAGTTCGCAACAGGTTAAGAAATAAACACCCGTTTTATGGACGTGTGCACGTTTGCAAACAGCTCTGTTGTACCTTTGGTTGCTGTTCGATGAATGCTAGCGAGGTAGCGATTGTAGGACGTATAAATATAATATAAATAGGCCAACTAAAACGGCGTTTAAACTAGAAAAAGTAGATAAATATTCGATTTCGACATGAACCTTTTAATATGTAACTCACGCCAGAATAGAATTTACTGTAAGGTTGCGTGCGATTTGGTGTGAATTTTCTATCAGAGAAGGATTTTTTCAAAATATAAACGTAATCGACTCGTTGTGTCCCTCCGTACGATTGTATCGTATCCCTTTAAGCACGCACACACACACGAGCACTCCCGCACACGCCACAGCATGTTAGTTAAGTGTTTATTTTCTATTTTGAAATGGTCCACAGTGTAAGCGGAAGACTTCAAGTAGGAGACTTTCAGTGAATATCCCTTTTCGAACTTTACTACGACACTGGATGCAGGCATTGTGGTAGGGATCTCATTCAGCTTGTTCTGAGTCTGATAGGATTTTGCCAGTAGTAATCCAAGATCGGGACAACTGCCGTCCGATGGTTTTATCACTAATACAGATGATGAGTTTAAAACAAGTGGAGTGTGTAGTACACCACCCTAATCTGTACCCATAAAGGAAACATGTTTATTTATTAAATAATTTGCTCAATCAATCAAACAACGCCACTTCCTTTCCCAGAAGGAGGTAGCTTTAGAATCTTATGACTGTACTGTGTTTAGTTGTGACTGCTATAGGTGTTTAGTGGAAAAGACTTTGTACATTCAAATTGTGTATATTTATTAATTTCTATCAACACGTGGCGTGTATTTGTATGTATGTGTGTGTGTGCTTAGAACGATTCTAAGTTGGTAATTATTTTACCATGATTTAAGTAAATATAAAAAAGGGCAATTATAGTTTAGCACAACGGAAATAGAAGCAGTTCTTTTTTTGTTAATTTTATATATTGCACAATCCCAAGCTGTTCCTTTTTGTTTGTTTTTTTTTCAGTTCCCATCATACACAGTTGATATAACTAGCCTTATTTATACGTGTTTCACATTTCAATCCCTTCGTAAAATTCGTAGTGCAAAAACAAACATGAAAGCTAGTAAAATGTGGTTTAATATAAACGTAAAACAATGAATTGAAGATATGATATGGTTAGCGAAAATATTATTCAACACCTGGTTTTTTTTTCAAAGGTGAAACAAAAAATTGAACAAAAGTCAGACGATAAAGTATGTTGACTGGTATCTATAACAGCAGTAATATAATGAAATACTTCAGAACATCGCCGGAAGCGCGAAACGATTGCTTTTCGGTCGTTTAAACAAATCGACTTGTTATGCCGATGTAGGACGATCAATAACAGGTCAAACCGGATAAGGTTAAACACAATATTCAGGAATCTTTCGCGTTCGAAGGTTTGAATCAAATTGCTAATTGGATAACGGGGAGCGCCAGACGCATTTGAAGCACACAAATATATAAACAATTTTTAACAACACACACACACACGATTCTTCATCGACTGCACCACTCTTTTAGTTCTCTGTTGTTTCATTTACCGAATTTTACCATCATATTCTATCTTTAGAGCCATTGTTTCATCTGCTGTAAATAATAGTGTGTTTTTTTATTAGCCAAAACGACCTATGGAAACCTTTTCCTTTGCTTGGTGGTTTTTTTTGGGTGTTGCAAAACAATTGGCTATTGATTTATGAGTTTGTTAGTTTAATGTAATCTTTCCCAAATGCTTGCATGCACGGGACACATATACGAATATCACTGGGGTTTTCTTTGTGTGTTGGTGTATTTACTGTACATATGTACCATCACAGTGATCGGCAAAACTCGGCCAAATGGATCATTTCCATACATCCGGCACCAACATTTCGTGTTGGCGCACGTTCTACAATATTTTCTTTGTGTCCCGTTCTTGTTTTTCCTTGCACCTCTCGGAAGGCGTAATTCACCTTCCAACCAGCCGTACCCACCCTCGGCAGGGGTTGGTGGAACCTCACGGGGATCAGCCACAACATCATCATCCTCGTCCAACAGCACGTCTGGTAGTGGAGGGGCTAACGAAGCGCTCCCTTCTACCGTTACGGTGCGTGGTAACACGATGCGATCATCATCCGGATCGGGTAGCGTGTCCACCGCGAACAGCAGCAGTAGTAACAGTAATAGTGCCACCATTTCCTCCGGCAATGGCCCAACGGCTGGCAGCCTGAGCAACAGTTCCACCGGTGCGGGAACGTATCAGGCCGCGCGTGAACAGCAACAAACGATCTACAACACCGCACACCAGGTAGAGTAGTAATATCGTTTGGCAGGACGACCGCGGATCGTTCGGTCGCGGTATCATTCATCTGTCGGTATCATGTGTGTTTCGTTTCGAATTGGTATGATTTCATTGGAAGTGTTTTATCATTGCCACCTGTTCGCCTTACCATTCATTCGGGTTTTGATCATCCATGTTTTTCCCCATGATTGGCTAAACCGCCCCGAAAGATACGGCTCGTTTCCGGTGCAATTCGCGTGTATGGTTTGTGATTGGTGTTCAAAATTACGTATTACGATTGTGTATTGTTTTGTAAAAGAAATCGAATCAACCGACTATAGACCATCTTCTTTATCCGTGCACACACGCTTCATGTCTCACGATCACCACCAACATCATCATCATCATCTTCACCATCAAAAAAGTGTCATACGCGATCGTGCGCGTAATTGAATCACACCATATTTAAATGTGTTTTCTTTACCAACCAAACCCAACGAGACACGTAATAATGATACGTTTCCTCTGTCGACGGAACGCGATTCTTTGAACCCGATTCTTTCTTATGATACGTACAGCCAACACACCAATTACGCCGAGACGATGTTAGTAACCATGTTAGAAGTAGCTGAAATAGCATCGCACCAAGCCAAGCTAACCGGCACCAACCGTCGTTGGTCATTAATGAAAGCCATTTTGTTTCCAACCGCCTAGATACCGCTCTTGCTCGAACACCATCAGCAGGAACATTTGCATCATCACCACCATCACCCACTCCACACCCAGCAACATCCGCCATCATCTGCTCTTCCACATCCTGCTCCACCTCATCCTCTTCCTTCCACACAAGCTTCTACGCATCTTCATCCACTACCACCACTAGCAGCGTCGGCGCAACAGGCTCCGCAAGGACATACGCAACAGAACCACCATCATCAGCAAACGCTACCGAACAACAGCAGTATTATGTCACAATCAAACCCACCATCGTCCCATCAGCAGGTAACGGTGGGTCGCGTAGTGGCACCGGTCACCAGCTCGGCAAGGATCACTACCACAAGCCACGTACCAGCGTCACAGCATCCGCGAACCGGTTCCAACCATCTTCATCATCATCAGCAGCAGCAGCAGCATCACTATGCACCTCATCCTTATATGCAACACCAACACGGGAATCATCTGCAGCACAGACCGACGTCCCCGCCAATACCATCCGCAAACGTCAACGTGATGGCACACCATCACGCACCGATGAATTCACACGACGGGCCGACAACCGGACGGGGACCAGCTATTCCAACACCACCGCCACCAGCACCACCACCATCCCAACCGACAGTGGACCAACGGATGGTTCACTCCCAACGGCCGCCAGCTCACTGAGACGGTGCGCACAGGTGGTAAGCTTCATCGATCGATTCATACAGACGACGAACAAATGTCGTCGCGTCGGTACGGCGATCAATACAGTTCCTCCCCAGGCTGGTCCTTGTTGGCGTCGTGCCGGTGAAAAGTACAAAGATTTTTCCATCGATTTTATATTGGGAGCCGGACGACCGGCGGTCGGAATGTCCTCCCTTACGCAGTATCGTAGCACGATGATGGTTGGCAGCTCTAGCAGCGACGATCAGGACGATGAAGATGATGATGAAGATGAGGATGAGTACGATAACGATGGCGATGATGAGACAGATGACGATGATGATGATGTTGATTATGATAATGAAAGTTAAAAGTCGCACGATTCGATATTGTTTTTTTAACCTATTTAATAGACGGTGCTTATCTGCTGTTAGGGTTTGAATGCGTTTAATCACAAAGTATCATATTTATACACTTCCTGTAAAATGATACCGACAATGGATAAAACTATTCTACTTACTTCGGAGCTACCTTCGAAGCTTGCTCCCTCACTCTCTTTCCCTCTATCTAGTCGATAAGGATCGGTTTTACAAGGAGTTACAATATTTAACATGCTGTACATAGAACTATACAGAATGGTTAAAGATGGGCACGCTAACTGAGAAAAATCTCGGACAGGGTTAAATCATGCAGATCGGTAAGGAGACGAAATTTACCGGCCTGTCTGGAAGTCGTGCGATTGAACGATCATGCAGCATAGTTGGCAACATACCTGTACAGTGCGTGTATCCGACGGTCGGTAAAGCCAAATAAGAAAAAAGGACTAGAGACAATGTCGTCACGTATCTTAAAGCACATGATTGTACGAATTTTAAAACAAAACTTAGAAACAGAGCCGAGGGTGTCGTTTTATTTTGGATGCGTCCCCATAATGTTTGGCTTTCAACTCATTCTACGCCCCTGCCCACATCTGCCAGAGTGCTATACTTTGGTTGTTATGTTAGAATCGTTCCGAAGGTGAAGGAACTGAAGGTTCCGAAGCTAGTGGACGAAATAATGAAAGTAAACACTCAGGTACTCCACAACAGAGAAAGCAAACGCTCGTAATAAAGTTCATATATTAACGATATGCAATATGCAATAGAGAGACTGTAGAAGAAAAGAAAAGGTACAACAGTAAACAAAACAAGCAAACATAAAACACACACAAAACCAGTGAAACATATTAAAAGACTTGCTAATCTCAGTCGGGAAGTTTTGATCCTTTGCTGTCATGACGTTGGGTCGATTTGCTTGTGGTTTAGTTTTTGGAACCATTTAACCTCACCGGGGAAGATACCCTTTCCTATGATTACTGCTCGTGGTAAATTTCTTTACCATTTATTCTTCTCCTTCTGTTCCGTCTGTTATATTATACTTCCAGGGTTTTGTCTATTTACAAAGTGAGTTTTTCACCCCTTACTTGCGAAGCCTATTTCGCGGTCTATAGAGAGGGCCAAATGTGTAGAGCATTAATGCGAAGTAACGAACACAAATAAATTACGAGACCTGCAAGTAAGCTACGATATTTAAAAACACAAAAAAAATNGTTTTGTCTATTTACAAAGTGAGTTTTTCACCCCTTACTTGCGAAGCCTATTTCGCGGTCTATAGAGAGGGCCAAATGTGTAGAGCATTAATGCGAAGTAACGAACACAAATAAATTACGAGACCTGCAAGTAAGCTACGATATTTAAAAACACAAAAAAAATCTCTTAAATACTTAAGCATTAGAAGAGGAAGGCGGGGTTTTAAGGGCAACCCACGAAACCTCCGTAACAATACAAAACTAATCCAATAATAAATAGCTACTGATGGCTTTTTCCCTTCCCGCAAAAAAGGTCACATTAGATAACCGGATGAAACTAGTGAAATGAGTATGAAACGTGTACGCATCGGTTTAAATAACCGATTTAGCTGAGAAATGCAATTGAGAATGGAACATGGAATGTAAAAGTAATCGATTTAATAAACATTTGACAAACTCAACTTTGTGCAAGGGGAAGTGACCGGTTGTAACGCGAAAGATGAAACATTCAAAGTATGTTGGTGAGTATAATTTTAGATGTTTAAATTCTTTCATCGTCTATAATCTATTCTTAAACAGAAAACCAAAACAATTTAAGGTATGTTTCATATGAGATATTACTAAAAAGCTTTTACTTTATTTTCTCACTAGATTGCACTTGCGGTGTATGTGTGTTAGTGTGACTTACAATATTATCTTTCTAGAACGACCTCATCGTTTCTGCATCAAACATTATGGGGGTGTATGTTAGTGTGTTGTGCGCAAACACTTGGTATCACAATCCGGAAACTACCACCACACAGCGAATCGCATTAAGGAGCAGAACACAAAAAGAACAGTAATTGTAAAACGATCCTAATCCTGATACAAAAAGGTAAAACGGCAAAGCCATACTGAAAGAGGAGGGAGTAAAACTGGAAAAGCGGCAGACCCAGCGCCGACGTTAAACGTCCTCCACCGAAAGGTTCATCTTGAAGCAACACCCATCGTTGGCAAGAAGCTTAAGGATATTTTCCTCAAACCGTCGCTGGATGTGGTTGAAGTCCATAATGTTCTTTGGTTTACATTCGACCCAGTACCGATCAAACTCGTAAAACAGATAGCAGTAGAACTGGTGGAACGTGTCCACCGTCAGATGATGCTGCGGGTGGTTGTAGAAGTGTGTACGGGCGGATCCGGACTTTAGCAGGTGGTACGCCATCGACGTTAGGTTGATACCAACGATCGCGAAAAAATATCCATGCTTTGGATGGTGCGAGTGTGACAGTAAATGGCGAGCGGTACCATTGTAGTTTTGTGCCAGAAAAAGTAAATTATCTAGCCCGAGCACACCCATGCCGCGGAAGTCCGTCGAAGGATCATCTCCCTAGAAGAAAGGAATTTGCGTGGATAACATCTTCCATTTCCCGCCAAGATTCGGAACACATACCTGAAATCCAATGTGCTGCCACTGATCGGTGATACGCCCGGTAAGTACCATCTCGTCTCCCACCAACAACTTCCACAGCATCAACAGCTTTGCCTCGTGTTCCGGTTCCTCGCTATCGTACTGTGTGGCGCGCAATTTCTCCACCATATAGTATAACCGCTTGTAGCCCCATATTCTTTCCGCACACGAACCGAACGATCGTGGAAAATCGATGTGTACCTTTGGGTTGATCTTCTTCACCTGCAGCACCGTTCCGACGGCTCGGGTTTGTATTTCTCGGCGTAAAAACGTTTCGTCTACGTCGTTGCTGACCAGCTCGTTTAGGATGTGAAGCAATTTCTTGATTGGCAAGCGGCGGGACAGTTCCAGCGACAGCTGCACCTTCTTCGTGCGTGTGGCACCCGGCGGACAACCGTAACAGATGCGTTGCAGCTCGCAAAGATTGGTGAAACGGTGCAGTAACCACTTCAACAGTGGTCTCGACAGGAAGTAGAAAAAGCTAAACACGCGAAATATCATCTTCGGTTCGGTTGCTGGAGGTAGCATTGTAGGAACAAAGCGAGTTTAAAGCTTGTTTTCGATTGGTTTAAACGAACGAGAGTGCTCCTTGTTAACGGTATGACTGCTAGCAATCATTCGTGATCGCCACTATTGGTTTCTACTTTCCATGGTAATTAGGATCGTCTTTCCAAGTTAGAACAGGCCAAACAGGTTGCTGAGGAACATCAGCGCATGCTCGGGACGTGCGGTGTACGTAGCGGGTGCTGTAAAAGACACGTCAACAAACGCTGAAATCTTATATTTCGAAAGATAATCTTTGATAAGACTTAAAAAGCACTTCTGCCTACCGAAATCGATTGTTGCGTACCAAGCAATGTTTACGAATTTATTCTCTAAAAGGAATGGGAGGAAAACAAATGAAAAACATTGCACAATTTTGACATGATTGTGTTGACGAAATAAGCTTGACAATCGCGTGAAAAATTTCGATGAGATTACTCATGAAATATTTCACATGCAATATTTCACACAAAACGACTGTTGAAATGATTCTCAAAGGAGGAGCGAAGTGTGTGCGAGAGAGAGATGTGCGGGCGGTCGCTTTGCCAATTAAAGTTGTGTAGGTGTGTCGTGATAACAAAGCAGAAGAGATAATGAGATAAGAAGAAATTGCGATCAGTAGCTGTAGGGATTATAGGATACGGGAAATAAAGACAGAAATAATGAGAAAGAGTAGGAAGGATATAGGTGAATTCGGACATGGATATTACGACGGAAAAGTAAAATAAATGGTCAGTTGAGTTAGAACTGTCAGCTGGAAAGCATATACTGTGAGTGTGTTATGTGTTAAAGTAATCCGAAATTGTAATTCCCTCCTCCGGTCACTACAATGGCGCAGTTAGGAGGGATGTTGATGAAATTGTGATATTGTAGATCAATATTATGAGATTTTCAGTATAATAATAAACCGTTTTATGGGTTTTCGATCGATACGGGTGAGTAGCACATTATCGATTTGGATTATCACGCACACGAAGTAGTGTTCTTGCAAGTATTAGTTCTAGTAAGCACATTCCTACGGGAATCGATGGAACCGAGGACACACTCTCATAGACGAGCTGGATGCGCATGGAAGGTAGATGGATTCACGCACATTCCTTAATGGGATCGATGCCGATGATAGTAGTTGTAGCGCACATTCCTTGATGGAATCGATGCAAGTATTAGAACTAGTAGGCACATTCCTATGGGAATCGATGCAATCGGAAATACGCACACTTATAAACGAGCTGGATGCGCATGGCGGGAAGATAAATTCACGCACATTCCTTAATGGGATCGATGCCGATGAAAGTAGTTGTAGCGCACATTCCTTGATGGAATCGATGCAAGCATTATATCTAGTAAGCACATTCCTACGGGAATCGATGCAATCGGAAATACGCACACTCGTAAACGAGCTGGATGCGCATGGAAGGAAGATAAACTCACGCACATTCCTTAATGGGATCGATGCCGATGAAAGTAGTTGTAGCGCATATTCCTTGATGGAATCGATGTAAGTATTAGTACTAGCAAGACACACACATCTACTGCTTCCGATTCTACTAGCGAACGAAACGGCGCAGGAAATTTGTATTCTCGTTCTACCCAACACAATCGTACGAGTTAGATTGTGGAAGATTAGTCCTAGTCGGATCGCTTGGTGAATCTAGCAAGCTATAGTTTTGTTGCGGAAAATTTCCACATTAAGCCATAATGAAACGCGGAATTGCTAAAAACACGTATAATAGGAAAAGTTCAGCATGGTTGGTCGAGGATGATACAAACATGGGCAATCCTAATTCATCATCAGATCGTGATTTTGCAAAACCAGTGAAGAGTGTTAAGGAACCTTCGGCGTCCTCTTCCTATTCTTCTTTGTCATTCGCTGCGCTCCAGATTGGCGAATGTAAGCCTATGGAAGGAGAAGAAGAGATCGACAAAATCACCTTCGATAGATGGCGCGACATTTTGGAATCTGCAATGGCGTTAGCAGGCATCAACGAAGAAGTGGAAAAAGCTAACATTTTTAAAATGAAAGCCGGTTCCAAGTTGCGGGATATGCTTGACGGTACATTCAGCAAAAGTGGACCGGACGCTGTTTCTTACCCATACTCGAATGCCATTCAGCGTCTCGAAGATTATTTTGGCTCGCGAGATTATGTCCTGTTTCAGCGACAAAAGCTTCGGTCCATGCCACAGGGTGCCGATGAAGCGGATCTGAAGTATGTGCGACGTGTAGCAGCAGTGGCCAAACTTTGTGGATACGTGAATGATCAACTCGTGGAAACGGTGGCAGATGTAATCCAACACCATGCCAACAATCGTAAAGTGAGAGATGTCGCTAGAAAGGCTGCTCGGAAAGGGAGCTCCTTACAGGAGTTAGTGGACTGGGTACGCAGCACGGAAATCGAAAAGCATGCTGAGGAGATTTTTAGTAAAAATCATCCCAAAGAAGAAGCGGTGTCTGTAATGGCAGTGTCGTATACAGACCCTCGTTTGCAGCGCAGATCATCATCGGATTTTCGAGGCCGGGGAAATTTTTCACGGAATCGTGGAGGATTTCATCGTACAAACGGCGCAGGTTTCACTAACAACAAACCTTGTTGGCGTTGCACAAGTATGGGCCACCGTCCAGATAACTGTTTCGCTATCGACAAGCTCTGTCATCGTTGCCAAACGAAAGGCCACATTCAAAGGGCATGCACTTCTCATGGAGCAAAACATGAAAACGTCGATGAAGGAGAGAAAGCTCCAAAAATGCGGAAAATTTCAGCGCTAACGGCTGAAATCGACGATCAAATTGTAAGTGGGGGCATATGAGGGTGCTAACCTTCCTTGAATGTATTTTTTTTCTTCACAATATTGAATGAATTTTGAAATGAATTAAGCTTCTTAATAAAATGGTCTTTATGAATTCGTATTGATGAATTATTATTTTTTAGAATAAACCTAATCAACCAGAAGGCAACGTCCTTAAAGCAATTGATGGAAAAACACATGGGCTAGTTAGTACCAATGATCACCGATCCTGTAATCTGGAGACTAATGCAGAACTGGAAGACCAAGGTTTCGATATGATTCACCCTGCTGCACCATCTTCTCACGGCACACTAGATCAAGGGACCAAGGAAGAATATGTAATGTGCTCATTAGATCTGCGTGGTATTGAAAGCACTGGTTCAATTATAGGTTATGTGGCTGGAGTTGCAGTTAATTTTTTGATAGATTCTGGAGCAGAGGTTAACACCATAGGGGATTGCGTTTTCAATAAGCTAATGAGTGATCCTATATCTCACCCCATTTACGCCATGAAGGAAGGAACAGACAAACCGCTAAAGGCTTACGCAACCACTCGCCCGATACGTGTCGTAGCCTCTTTCTTAGCCGCATTGGTAATAACGCCAGACCGTCCTCACTTGCTCGAAAAATTTTATGTGGTTCCGGGAGCGAAAGCACTGTTAGGGCGTAACACAGCAACTAGGTATAGCGTGTTACAACTGGGCTTACAAGTTCCAATTTTAGAATAGATAGGGATAAATACGGAAACGAATATGAGAGAACTGTGTGCTATAGAATCACAAACCCATTTTCCCATGTTTAACATGCCACCAGTATCACTCCGCTATGACAAGAGTTTACCACCGTCAAGGATGGTTTTCACTAACATTCCGCCAGCATTCAGAGTAGAGGTTGAGAATCGATTGCAGAGCTTAATAGCATCCGACATAATAGAAAAGATCATTTTGCTCTTCACTATTGGTAGTGCCGAACGGTAAACAAGATATAAGGCTAGTTGTTGATTTGAGAGGACCAAGCAAATGTGTCATTAGAACTCCATTTAGGATGCCTTCTTTGGAAGAGATTCTTGCAAGACTTCGGGGTGCTCNGAGTGCTCCTTGTTAACGGTATGACTGCTAGCAATCATTCGTGATCGCCACTATTGGTTTCTACTCTCCATGGTAATTTGGATCGTCTTTCCAAGTTACAACAGGCCAAACAGGTTGCTGAGGAACATCAGCGCATGCTCGGGACGTGCGGTGTACGTAGCGGGTGCTGTAAAAGACACGTCAACAAACGCTGAAATCTTATATTTCGAAAGATAATCTTTGATAAGACTTAAAAAGCACTTCTACCTACCGAAATCGATTGTTGCGTACCAAGCAATGTTTACGAATTTATTCTCTAAAAGGAATGGGAGGAAAACAAATGAAAAACATTGCACAATTTTGGCATGATTGTGTTGACAAAATAAGCTTGACAATCGCATGAAAAATTTCGATGAGATTACTCATGAATTATTTCACATGCAATATTTCACACAAATCGACTGTTGAAATGATTCTCAAAGGAGGAGCGAAGTGTGTGCGAGAGAGAGATGTGCGGGCGGTCGCTTTGCCAATTAAAGTTGTGTAGGTGTGTCGTGATAACAAAGCAGAGATAATGAGATAAGAAGAAATTGCGATCAATAGCGATCGGACATCTTTCGCTAATGTGTGTGGAAGCGGCGTGTCCTTGCTTTTTACATAAAATATTTTGCAAGAGTTGTTTTTTTCGAAGCGAAAAAGTGATATCCTTTTCCCGAGGATCATATTCCATACAAAGAATGTTTAGTACATCATTTCGTGCGTTGATTTGATGTTAAATTATGAAGATTTTTGTTTGCACGTATACAAATGGCTGCCAGCGTCGGCGTCGGTCTATTTTGCGCTTCCCCGCGCAGTCAATGTACGTTCTTGCGTTCTTAATTCAAATTATCATGGCGTACGCTGTAAGCTAACGCCAGAGTGGACGAGTGTAGGAGTAAGCCAATTTAAAATCAGCGCGTGTACTAAGCTTGCAAATTATTTGCATTTGTTCTGTGCAGCTTGTGCATTTTGTCAAAAAAAACGTGTGGTGTTTGTTTTTATCATAACCTTCGTGCCAGGATGGGCTAGTTCATAAAATTTTGAATTACAATAATAAAAAAAAACTTTCGATAAATGTTGTGCAAAGCGGCTGCCATCCTTTGTGCACAGAAAAGAAGGAAGTGTTGGTGAAAAAAAATTATGTCAATTTCTCATTGAGCTTATTGAGTGCAAAATGTTGCCATTGTAGGCGAGTGTAGTGTTGTGAATGTGAATTGTGCCAAAGCGCATTGAAGTGTGTATGTGCGTGTGTAGTGTTGTTTTTTGGTGCAAAAAAAGCTAAGAAATTATCGTCTTACCGGGTAAGTAAAACACATTCACTAAAAAAAACATGGAAAGATTTTTAGTAGAAGCAATTGATGGGACAATTTCTGGCAGCCGCGAGCTTATAACATTAGACAGCGATGCAAAATGTCGTATATTTTATGTAAAGCCAAAAAACAAGTTTGCCTCAAAGCTGAAGTAAACTACATCCCCCTCTTCCTCGTGGTCAACAGTTTTGTATTGATAGGGGCCCTTAGGAGCTACAACGGGCTTCATCCGTCATTGCCTTCGATCCAATGCATAACGATTCGTGTAGGAAGAACGACTCACGCGCTGGTGTCTGTAACGATCTTCATAGCGCAGAATTACGATGTCACACGATGCAATTGTCAACTTCATGTTTTTCAAAGCTTAATGATGAATTTATAACAATGATCAAACTTCTAACAGTAATCAGATCAAAAGCGTCTGAGTGCACTGAGAGAACAGTGACGATAGACGATCATGAAAGGCATACCAAAGCAGCAAACGATCGTGAGGGTTGGTTGAGTAGTTATTCTATCATTCTACTGGTTTTGCGATACATTTTTATACATTTTCGCCGTTTAATGTTGCATTTTGCAGTCTCATCAACGTTCACGTGTTTGCATCAGTCGTTCAAAATTTGCTATTCAGCAATGATTTGCAGCCTCAAGTCTTTGGTTTTATTGGACTCAAGCAGCATGATTAGCTGTTAGTAACTTGATTTGTTGAATTGTCAGCTCTGTATAAGATTCTCACGCACTAGTCGAGATTTGAACCCATCGCGCGCTTGTTGCTGATTCGTGTTAACCAACAATTCTGATTCACACGTTTTAGTCTTGTAAATGTATTTCTTCTATTAGATAAACCAAAATTCAAATTTGTTCAATTTGAAACAAAGTGTCAATACTGATTTTATTTGCCTTGACAAGCTTGCAAATCATTCACACATTCAAACCGGTTCCACAATAACAACACTTCCAGACGCGCTAATAACATGATCGCACTTATCGCCATTTGCGTCCCGCGCTTTCACTTTCACTGCACGATCGTCCATTTATATGTGTTTTACCACTAGCGTTGAAAATGGATGCTCCGAACCGATCCGATCGCTGTAGGTTCTTCCCTTGTACACAAACTCCGAATGTGGTACCTGATTGATAACCGTAAAGCCAACCTTTTCACCGACACGTTGCGAGATTCGGGATGTAAACAGTGCCGACACTAGCTGCGGCTTATCGGACGCTCCCGAGCACTCACTTGATGCCGTTGGTACGGCCTTGCCACTTTTCAGCTGTTCCGCCAACCGAACGGACTCTTGAACGAGACGCGTACCAACGCCGTGCCCCTCGTAGTTGGGCAAGGTGGCAAGGAACATGATCTCCAGCAAACAGCGCACATTGAACCGCTCGAACAGGTTCACCTTTGCGTCCATCGTGATCATGTACTGCATCAATGACCGTGAGCTGTCGGTCGTACATTTCGTGTCACGGAACTGCTCAAAGTAGTTGGAATCTTCCGGTCCGCTCGGTATCTACAGGAAAGGTAGGAGAATTGTATTGCCCCAAAGATACTGATTGACTTTAAAACCAACTCACAAACCTGCAGCACATTGAATGAAACTCCAACGATCGTGTCGGTTGGTGTATGTCTCGCGATCATCGACACACCACCATTGGCTACCTCTAGGCAGAGCTGCTCAAGATCCTTCTGTGCCTGGGGTGTCAGGTTTACCTCCGCTCCGATACAAACCGTTTCGTGCAGAAAAAATGATTTTCGGAGTACCTCCATCGATTGTTCTTGGTAGCGATCATCGTAACGTAGGATTTCAATATCTCGCGACTTGTTGGACGCCATATCTTGAAGTTTGCGACGATTGAATGGTAGTTGAACGATGTGTGACGAGCGTTAATCTTTACCGGTGGTGCGTGTGGCAAAGATAACGTCCAGATTGTAACTGAGATGCTTCCCTTGAGCGTGGAGTTGGCACAGCAGCACTCTGTTGGGTCAGCTGGTTCGTGATGTCAGTGGTCATATAAGGTGAGAGTGAAGCCATCATGGACATTAGATGCGAGATGATGAATCTTTCTCTCTCTCGTATAGATAGTAATGCTGTTGAACAGTTTAAGAGAGGTGATGCACGTGTTTTAAAACAACGCATGTACAGCAAACATGTTCTTCTGTGATATAGCCTACGGTCTTGAATCAACAAACAATTACGGCAATTTAAGTTTGTTTTTTAACGCTCAACACAATTACTAATGAATTTTATATTTGAGAACAGCATTTGTAAAGTTTGCGTGAGCAGTACAAAACAATATCATGCGCCCTAATGATCGCCGCGATCGTTAAATGAATTGCAGCTGACATGCAAACCTTCCTATAGGTTATCGCCCGTATCATGATGATGATTCCTCATACAAATAACAGTTTGTTAGATTGTTGCATCAATGTAAAATTATGATAATGGTAAAGTTCATACAGAAAAACTCCAACATAATTAAATGTCACAACAAATGAAAACGGATTTAATTTATCGCGAGAAGCAAAAACTTTATGCTTTTACGATTGCAAGGTTGACTGGTTGAATGCACTGGAAAAAAAAATCTAGATCAAACTTATTTTTTTACCTCCACTGAAGTGGTGATATTAATCTCAATTGGTGGTTTTATTAAAATCTTCGCCCATTCACCCCGGGTAACGTTCGTCACCTAAGCTAAAATTCTAAAAAAATGGAATTGAAACCACTTCCCCCTTTCCAACAGGGCCACTTTTAATTCGCCCCGAGAGGATTTTGGCACCCTTCGATTCAAATGCAATTAAGTCCCGCAGACCGGGTTACCCCGTACAGTGAAGGGACTCCGTTACGGTTTCCGCCCTTGTTGATCCGGCGGTTTTTAGATCGCGGCGGAGTCTCTGCCGATCCTTCCGGTTCGTGGTTGCATTTGGTTAGGCTCCTGCAGATAGTTTATCTGCAAATGCACATCTCTTGTTTTCTCTTTCCTGTCTCTTCTACTGCGTTGTTTAGCGAGCCATTGGGATGTGATTGTTTTTTTTTTAAACCGAGGATAGGATCTTACTTTGGACATTTTTGATGTTGTTATCTTTGCGATTTTTTTTCTCCGGTTGTAAAGGTATATCCGTAGCCGGTTTTCCAATCCGCTTGGAAGCGATTTAATGCGTGCTTTGATTTTTAAACCTCATCAAGTGTCAGCCTTAATCCCCGTGCTCAATGTAATTGAAAAAGTCTTGCACACTTTATTCGTAATGAAGGAAGCAAAAAAGTGGTGGAATTAACTGAATTTAAAATTAACTGACAACCGGATGTTGAGAACGGGCTCGAACTATATTTGATGAAGAATCCTTCCGAATCATATTTTGTAGATTGCTGATTGCGTCTCACGGTATTAATTTCTTTCACCAGGATTTAAGAGACATATGTAGTTTAAGTATCTTGGTGTGTCTGAGCAAGACGATCTTCCCTTTCTGAAGTACTTACAGTCATCCTGAAACAATAATGCGATTGCCTGAAAATCTAAATTGCGATTAATGTCCTTAAGACCTTGAAGAACTATGATGCAAACATGAATCCATTATCTCGATTGACCCAGTTGTCTACAAAGGCATTTTTTTGTGATAATCCTGATGTTTGTTAGAAACATGAAGAAGTTATTCGCTTTTCTAGTAATCAGATTGACCCTGACAAATCGGCGGCGTTTATGGTAAACCGAAATACAAGTTGGTCGAATGTTAGTTGTGATGCGCTCAGCCGTCGGTGCTTATCAGTGTCTGTATTTTTTCTTTGATAATCGTCTTGTTCATTGTTTCAGCAGATTGTTCTTCTCGTTCCAGCAATTTCATGCATGATTTCTATTATATACTCTTAGCACCAGCACTACTGAAGATTCCGAATATAAACTAAACCAACTCAAGAAGAGATTGTTGAAGCACAGAGATATTCAGCGTCATGATAATGACTAATAAATACAAAATATAGTACACTAAGTTAGTTTATACTTAACAAGGATGCTATATCCCTTTACATCTAAGTTAATGAAATTTTAATTGTTCACAAACATTCTAGTTCCGTTAAAACACAGCCTAATGCATTTCGCCTCAGTAAAAGCATAACATATCGCTAACAAATCACCGCCAGCCTTAATGGAAACAAAATATCACTAGCTAAGTTTTGTTTACTCAGGTGCAAACGTATTTGTTCCCGAGTTCCTTTCCGGGATGGTTTGCCCATCGAAGGGAAAAATATATTAACAGCAGCCAACCAAAAAAAAAAAGGGAAAACATTCTCGTGTATCACCCCGCACACGGACGTTCAAATGTACATACAAAAGCAAACAAAGTTATTAAAATACGCACAAACAAAAAAAAACACACACAGGGATCGGGATCCTTCGGCATGCAAGGAAGTGCATTAAAACAACAAACTTTTGCACCCCAGTTTTTTTTTTGTCATGAGAAAGATCGATCAACAAATCGGGGATGAAAGCAACAACGGTTTAATGAAGCGCTAAACATTTTTGGACTGTTTTAAAATCGGTTACGTTCCCTAGGGTTTTGGTAGGTTTTTTGGTGGCGTTGTCAGTAAAGGATTACTGGTCCTGAAGTGTATGCGAGTGAGTAACGGCCGGGATTGATGTAACAGGAAAAAGAAAGAAAGGGTGTGAACTTTTGTTGCGATATAAAATATTAATTTTAGTTAAATTGTAGAGACACACATTTCTTTCAGTAAATGTAAACTCCAACAACTAATACATATAGGACTATGCAGGTTCAAGTAATAATTAGAATAAAGTTTATTTACATTGCCATTTCCGGGTATCATCAACACCGAAGATGGGCCCAAGACTAGATTGTTTGTTGCACATTGATTGCGTAGACTGTGCGCCCATGACTAGGGGGCAACAACATCCCAACATCTAACAGATTCCGTTCGTTGCGTACGTGGAAGGGCCGGCAGCGATATTGCGATGGTTGCTGCGAGGATCCTCCGGGCGCCAAATGCGCGCAAAGTAACGACCGTTGGCGTTCCGATCGCCCTTCCGGTGCCAGGACAGTGAGTGTGTCTGGCCACTGCCACCTGCGGGAAGAAAGGATGAGACAGAAGAAACCACTATAGAACGACCATTTCCCTTTGTTTACCAAACCAATCGAGCGGAATCGCACGGCAAGCGGCTATCATAATAGTGAGGGTCGGATTCTCCCCTCCGAAGATGCGAATATTCGATAGCCGGATGAGGGTGGATCGCCACTGTGAGGCCGCTTAACACACATTTATGGACAAGAATTTGTTTTTGCCACTGTTTGGTGCAAACAATCGCTCCAAGCGGCTGTGAGCAGAGCAGTTTCGAGTTTGTTTACAAATCCCCCAAACAAGTACGCGTCGCTTAAGTGCTCCGTAATGTTGTTTCCATTTTCCAAGCTTTCGTTTAAATCTTGCACACAAACGGTTAGCAAAGTTTTCGGAACGAGATAACAAATTTGGCCCTTCGGTGAGGCAAGCCATGTGCTCGCATTTCCCAGGGATCTTTGTCATGTTCGGAAACAAAGCAAAACAAAAAAGTACATCCATTGGTTTGGTTGGTTTGGTGTGCATCAAGACATCGTGATACGGGAAGAATCGAGGTTTGGCGTTTGCGCAAAAGCGCATCTCAACACGCAACCAAATATATCCTTCGGCAAATCGGAAGAGCTCGTACAGAACTGTTCGCGACCCCTGAATGGGGATAGGGGTGGGCGTGAGAACTTTGTACTTATCGTTCAGGTGGCCAAAGTTCCTATCAAGTGGAGCGGATTTGTTGGGTATTAGTGTTGAGCATTGTGTGCGGTGTCTATTCGATGGTAAATGTATCAACGGACGCCATGTTTGTTTCGACAAAAAAGAGAAGACTTAAAGGGAAGTTGAAGCACCCGGGGATTTGAAATCATTTTGTATCTTTAAAGAGTGAATATTTTACTGATTTAAACGGAGACTTCAAGAAGTCTCCTGTGGTCATATTTGTTTCTTATTATTTATGGTAAATTTTAGTGACCAAATTATCAGTTCATGGATAAACTTACGATAAAACGTGCTTGAAAAAGAATGTCTTGTCGGTCGTATGAAATAATTAGTTATCGTAAGACGTGATCATAAGCCTTGCTCTACGTTCGAATCTCAGCTGGATCAAACTAGTGGGAATGCAAAACAGGAGTAGTTCTCCATCTTATTTCAATGATACTCGAGGTTTGATCAACTCTAGGTTGAATATACTCGCTTAAAGTGACAGTGACTTTAGTAATGAATGATAAATAGTTGAATCGTCCAAAGAGACATTGTCGTTTTAAGTCTGTATATTACAATCTGTCAAACTCTTTTACTCTTTGTGCAATATACTTCATTTGTGGGCAAATTGTTTTCCTTTTCAACATAATCGCATGCCACACAAGCCATGCATACAGATCATTCGGAGTCCCTATCAAAACCCTTTGATCGAGACAGTGCATTTCAAACCTTTCCATCTTCATCACAACTGCCAACCAGAGACACAAACACCCTACCGAACTAAACATCGCACCACCAAGCGCGAACAAATTCAATTTTCAACCGGCAACCGAAAAACGGCCCAAAAGTGCATTCATTTATTCATGCTCTGTCACACCATCCTACTCCATGCCCGGTGCTAGCCCATATGCTAGATCATGCCTAGACCAAAAGGAAAGACCGTGACACAATAACTGCATCAGTCACGGTTTCCGGAACATTAGTGATCTTCGATCCCTCCACCGTTGCTCGCCACATGCAATACGAACGCAATCGAGTCGTCCTTTCCTTCGGGGATGCACAGCTCGCGTTCGATGGAAAAAAGGCCAATTCGCTACGGAACATTTGAGCCCTACCAAAACACAGCCGTTTCCGAGCGATTTCGTGCACGTTGGCCCTACAGGGCGCTGTTGGCTAGCGAGCCTACTGGACTGCACAATGAAATGTAGCTCAAATATTGGGCCCCCAAAAACAAATTGCAAACTTACCACGTACGATGAACTTCTTCGGTGGTTCCTTGACCGGTGCCCGCTTGATGCCGTTCGTACCGGTTTCATTGCCATTTTTGTCCTTGCGCAACATTTCACCCAAGAACGAAATGTAGCTGATGGCCAGCTTTAGTGTGTCCACCTTGCTCAGGCGCTTCTCATACGGTAGGGTGGGAATGTGTGTCCGTAAACCTTCGAAGGCTTCGTTGATGCTTTGCATACGGCGCCGTTCGCGAAGATTCGCCGCCTGCCGTTGTTGGGCTTGCTGGGAGGCGCACTTTGGCCGCCGGTACTTGGATGCACGATTGCCGTAGATTCTGTGCGAAGAGAAAAAGGAGATATTAGAAAGATGTGTGAAATTTGGAAGGTATGTTATAGATCGCCGACTTTAGCTTCAGATACCTCGTCTTCGAGGACTAAGAGACACAATTTTAAATCAAATTCTACAAGACAAATACAAGCCCAGTTTAAGCCAATATCTCCTCTGAACTGCTATCTGATGATATCTAACATCAGAAATGTTAGTAAAGAAAAAAAAGATTGGCAAGAGACTTTTTGGATAGCTTGAGGCATATTTTTTTGGTCTAACTCCTATATTTTTAATATATTGGATAACTTGAGGCATATTTAAACATGTAAAATACGTTTTATTTAACAATTTTGGGCATTACTTTTTAGTGTTTTCATAACATTTAATACATTTTAAACAAGCCTTCACTTTAAAATATGCATAAGGACTGAAGACGTATGAGTTCTTAAATAATCGAATGTCCTACATTTCGATGGGATCAGATCAGAAGAATCTCTAGCCCGTAGGAAATCCCTAGCGTCCCTTAGACCGTATACTTAACATGGTATTACTGTAACTTCTGGTTATTCTTCTTGGTGCAAAGATCTACTATTTCTTGACTTCCATAAATGACTAGAGAGATTTCTATTTAGCATAGACCCTGATAGTCAGCTCTTGATACGACGAAACGTTCCGGATTCTAAGTTATACTCAAACTTTAAAACACACAAGCTTTAAATCTTTAAATGAATAATTGTACTACCTACAGCTGTTACTATATGTTAAATCGTTAAATCTTACTCTTTCATGGAGTCATTATTTTCCTGATCACTGTTAAACCCACAGTACGAGTCACTGTCGGTGGTGTTTTCATCATCGGCCAGGAAAAAGTCCGAACTGTTGGACGTGGTCGAATCGACATTGTTCGCTTGATGCAGATGATGCTGCTGATGATCGTGCGAATGTGGTTCCGGTTGGAAGTCATGCTGATGCCGATGATGTGTCAGATGATGATCACTGCTGTCCATGTGCTGATGTTGGTGATGATGCTGCTGTGGATGCTGTTGCTGCTGCTGCTGCTGATGTTGCTGCTGACAGGAGTGCAAATGGTGCAACGGTTGCTGGCTTTGATGCTGATGCACCGACGGTCCTTCGAACAGATGGCGGCTCATTACCGCCTCGAAGTCGAACGAATCCATCGAGAACATGGTGGAATGTTTCGGGAAGCTTACTTAACGTGACTAGATAGACGTGACTAGATTCGTCTCTTTGGTAAATAGCTTTTAATTGCACAATTAACAGAGTTGCTTCACATCTTGCAAGGATACAACACTTTACGTACTCCCTGAGGGTTTTTTCTCACATTTCAAGAACCACACCCAAGGATGGGTTTCCCCACGGGACACTTGTTGTATCCNTCACTGTCGGTGGTGTTTTCATCATCGGCCAGGAAAAAGTCCGAACTGTTGGACGTGGTCGAATCGACATTGTTCGCTTGATGCAGATGATGCTGCTGATGATCGTGCGAATGTGGTTCCGGTTGGAAGTCATGCTGATGCCGATGATGTGTCAGATGATGATCACTGCTGTCCATGTGCTGATGTTGGTGATGATGCTGCTGTGGATGCTGTTGCTGCTGCTGCTGCTGCTGATGTTGCTGCTGACAGGAGTGCAAATGGTGCAACGGTTGCTGGCTTTGATGCTGATGCACCGACGGTCCTTCGAACAGATGGCGGCTCATTACCGCCTCGAAGTCGAACGAATCCATCGAGAACATGGTGGAATGTTTCGGGAAGCTTACTTAACGTGACTAGATAGACGTGACTAGATTCGTCTCTTTGGTAAATAGCTTTTAATTGCACAATTAACAGAGTTGCTTCACATCTTGCAAGGATACAACACTTTACGTACTCCCTGAGGGTTTTTTCTCACATTTCAAGAACCACACCCAAGGATGGGTTTCCCCACGGGACACTTGTTGTATCCGTTTGACCCTAAACGCCTGTTTAGATTATCCGATTAAACACTCTCCTATTGTAAAGGGCATTGTTCACACTCTCACTTTGCTCCCACAGTAAAACGGCCACAGTTCCCACCATGGCCACGTGGCCACGTGCCCGACGGTAAACACATGGTGAGTTGGTGCTAATGGTAAGCCTAATTGGCGCAAAACAATGTGGCGTTTATGGGACGCCTGTTTGCATACAAATCACTTCCGATTGTTAAACTTTCACTTAACTCGCGCAAACACACTGCACACGGCCGATCACGTGTCGGTCACTTGTGTGGAAAGGGGTTGGGCGTAAGAACCACCCACACAACACCATACACACACAGTTCCGGATGTCAGAGTCTTTAGGAGCTTCCGGCAGAAAATAACTCTAACGGCCGTCTTCCTGGTAAGCTTCGTCCCGATGATAACCCCAGGAGAGTCGACAAAGGACTAACACAGTGCGAGCGACTTCACGTTTCACTTTATCCTGGCCGCTATCGTACCGAAGGGTGGAAAAAGTGGGAAAAAAGGGAAGAGATGCAGGGAAAACAAATAAGGGGTATTTGCATCCATGTCTGCTTTCCCTACCTTTCTGCCCGCGGTGTGTCTTTCTAGCGCCGAACTCACAATGAAAATGGGGGAAAATGTAGATGCTTTGGTTGGGAAATGTTGCTAAACCACGCCCGTTATCATCTGATTGGTTGATTGCATCGCTTCATGCGCACTGCAGGTCCTTACCGAGCGAACATCCAAATTGCATTGCAGTAAAACATTTTTCCTTTATATTTTACTCCGCTACTTTACCTTAATCTAATATGTTTCCATAACAAAAAGAAGGGTTTTTTTATTTATTGAAAATTGTATTGTAATTTAGATGAAACATTTGCCTTTACTTCCCAAATAAATCATTCCTTTAGGCGGAAAACTTCACAAACAGAACTTTTTTTTTTGTTTTTCCAGTTATATTTTAAAAGTTACGAACATTTCACTATTCAAGTATGAGTTCGTTTTTCATTTTTTATTAACATTTATACATTTGCATTTCTTTCTTACGCCAGTTTTATTTAAAGAAACTTGGTTTTATATGTTTTAGTAAGATTTTTAGTTTTCTTATCATTATAATGTTTTTTTAACTTGTTTTTTTTTTTAATTTATGTTTCCCTATGTACTTTTCCATTAAATTTGAATTTTTATATTTTCTTTGTGAAATATTTTTAGTTACTTTTTTACGATTTCTATTTTCATTACTGCTTAAAACGTTTTGTGATTAACTGATTGTTTCATAACATTAATGAACTAAGGACACAATTGCTTTATACCGCTCATCCATTCGAACTCTCACTTTATTTGCGGGGCAAATATTTGCGGTTTCGCACCGGTCACGACCCTCCTTTGATTGTGAAAGTAAACCACCTTTCGGGCACATTTTTGTGGACTACATCAATTTCACACTCCCACCCTCACGCACCGAAAAAATGTGAACCGTGTCGTTTGCTCTTTTTTCCCTTCAATTTGTAGCTCATCACTCCCCTACAAATCACCGTAAGGACAAACACAGCTGGCCCTGCTGCTGGTAAACCCCCGGGAAACCGGTTTCGAGTGGTACCAACCACGTTTCCAGTATCCTTTTTCCAGTAGAGGGAGGCAAAACGTTTTGTTTAAATGTTCCAATTTAGTGCGCTTGCGGTGCAAATTGCTTCGTTTTCCATCGATCCACGCATACTGGGCGGAGCGTAGACACGAAGGAATTTTCCACACACACACAATTCTTGAAAAGATAAAAATTTCCCGGGAAACGCTTTCGCAGTTTCCATGGTGACGAATATTTTGGACGACTTCGGATAAAGGATGACACCGTGAAGGGAAATGGAATTTGTTGCCTGCATGTTGCACCATTTCCGGTCGTTAGCATGCGGAAGTACGTTCGCAAGGTGTACACGCGATAAACAGGGTGTACCCCTAGAAGAAGAATTGAGCCATTTCCATCGAGCCACCTGCCTGGAAGACAAATATGAACTGAGGTACTCCCTTCTGTGTGTGTGTTTTTTTTATGTCGTCACACATGAAAGTTATTTAAATGGTGCCGAATGTCCGTTCATACTTGTGTCACACTTTTCAACAAACTTCCTTTCCGAGCGTTCAGATCTTGCCACCACCACCACCATCTGTTAGTATGGAAGTACTTTTTGGGCCACAGTTGCCACATAATAAGCACATCGAAATAAATGTAATTTTCTATTGTTTCCAACTGAATACGGACATTGTACTGCATAATGATAACCATAATGCATCCGCGTGGGTCAACCCTGTTGGCCTGTGTGGCCTATGTGTAAGGGTTACGAGATAGAAATATCGTATCCGTTCATCAGCCCCGACCCGGAAGGAATAGTTATTAAACATTCAAATGGTACTCCCTCTGTTCTGCAGGATTCGTCCTTTGCGTTAACATGTGTTGTCGTTGCTTCCGCATGACTGTGTTAATTTTCTTTTCAGTAGAAAAAAATGCACGAAAAGGTACTAAGGGTTAAGTGGCAAGGTATCGATAATCGATGTCAAAGTTCCCTCCGTACCGTAATGAAGCGTTTTACGACTGGAAACAGTTACCACCGTTGGAAACACCTGATACGAGAAGGTTTGTGCGTGTTAAGCGTGTGTGTTTTTTATGCTTTTCATTTGGGAAATTCTTTCAGGAACTCAGGGAAATCAGCAATTTAATAATTATACAGAAGAACATCACACGCACCGGGAGATTCGTGCACCGGTTAACTGTGAACTGTGTCTTTATTTAACATTAAAATTAGTCACTTTCAATCTAACTGAGGTTTCCATTTATGACGAAAAAGGTTAAAGGCAAATCATAAAAATAAAACACATCAAAATAAAATGAATTATTATTTTGATTTGTTTCTTAATTTAAGACCAAACTTTGTTTAGTCAACAATGATTTATTTATCCTCTTTTTGTACAATTTCACAACTGTTGAGCTGTTCTTGGCACTTATTTGTAACTTGAATTTCTAAGCTATCCCCAGACGTCTACATATTATCGTACTTAGGAATTTTGTTCAGTACCTGGAAAATCGTATATGGATTTTCATCCTGAAAATAGAAAATTTCCTAAATAATACGGCTCTTAAATACTAAATAATGATTATATTGTAACTAAATAATAATAATAGTAACTAAAAGTGCTGTAGCGTCCAATAAAGAATCGCAAGAAAGTTACTGTTTCGAACTCCGCCAAAACTAGGAAAAGAAAATCGAATCCTTTCAATATACCGCATACCAACTGGCCCGATCGTTTGGCTGGGCCGTGGGAAATACGATTGCATGCAGCATATGTCTAACCATTTATTACACCCAACAACCGCTGCCAGAATAGGTGGGAGCCTTTGTTGCATACCGAATGATGATAATATATCATACTATCACCCACCCTCGAACCCTCATGGCGACCAGGCGCAACAAACAGCCTTTCGCCCGGTAAAAACCGCTTGTTCCTGAATTCGTTCGTTCCCTTCTGGAAAAAAACACCTGAGAAACAGGAAGCATCTAGCGGGCCCGGATGAGCTTATCCGAAGGGTACTTCGAGAAGAAGCGAATGCAAACACTTCACTTTCGCTTTATCATATGTCCAGGGTCTGTGGGGTGCATTTCAGCATACGGTTTTTTTGTTGCTTTTTGCCTCACCATTATCGCACAATAGGAAAAGCCCACACTCGATAGCCTCAGACAGTGAGATGGCTATCAAAATCAATACACAAGACGGGGGTTTTCCGATCGAAATCTGGCCCATACCTTCAGGGTTAGGGAAACAATTTTTACAACTGAATAAACAACTAATCGCCTGATAATTATCGCTACACCCAAAAGCGAGGGAGATCCTTTCCCCGATTGCTCATGCTATCGCTTATGCTTTTCATTACGCGCCGACCCTTCCACGATGTGGTCTTGCTCGCGCAACCGACCCTACCGTGGTGTGGTAGGGCGGGTGCCCAAGATTCGATTGTTCCGTGTTCCGTTTTGATGCGGTTTTTTTTTCTCTTTTCTTTTTCTTCTTCATCCGTGCTCACCCTGGATGATGTTCCAATGCGTGCATCATTAAACCGTGCGCATCGGAAAACAATAATAACTTAATTTTACACCGGAACGGAAACGGTTCGTCAAAACTAGGGCCTTAGCGCCGGGTCCGGTTTTTGAGCCCAAAAGCTGCATGTTCATTGCACAATGGACTGCCACAGGAAGGATGATATTGATGTGATGATAGTGATGCATGAATGGTTCGTTTGCTTCTGTGGATGGATCTTATCAGAACTTGTTGTGACGTTCTGTAGGTAGCTGAAGTGGTTGAAGCTGCACAGGGAAACTGCTCGTAATGGTTGGAAAATGTAAATATATGTTTTTTTTTATAAATTCATTAATAAGATCTAAGCGTGAAGATTGATGATAGGTGATTGAGTAAAATTATTTTTAACAACAATATGGCCACGAGTTTAGCTAAGTGTCGAAATAGTTGTCTAAACGACATATTTCTCAAGGCTTCTTGTTCGGCAACTTGCCGGTAGTTTAAGCTTTTACGCTTCATTTTATGGAACTTTAACATTAATGATCTAACTCTAGAATCTGACACCAGTTAATTGTGGATATTTTTTCTACGATGCATAGCGCGATCCTAAGAACACGTGTTCCTAAGAACATGCGATCCTAAGAACACAACTTTTGCAGGTTCCGCGGCTTAATATTTGGGAGCAATTTTAACTGTTTTACTGCTAACATTAACTAATTTTAACTGCTAATATTTGTTGTAATATGATTTGGATAAAGTTTTAAAACAATTTGAAGCTTTCAAAACAAATTATATTGAAATTTAAATTCCCATCTCGGCAAATATTTGAAAATAGTTCAAAATAACGTTCAATTGTGCAAGAAAATTTGTTGTACGCTTTTTTCCTTCCAAGAGAGTCAGCAATTCGAGTATGATTCAACAATCGAGCAGCTGCTCGACTGTTTCCAATCGTGTGCTGTCATCGGTTTGTTTTGTATACGTTGTGGCTAACGTCAAATGTAGCAGCGGCATAAAAAAGGTTTACGTGTTCTTTTCACGATTCTTGAACGTTTGGAGCTTCCAGAGCTCGTGTCTCTAAACAAAGTGTCTTTAGTTTATGCACTACGTGCCATGCATAGTAATTACAACGCCTAGTGTGCATTTCGTTGATCAGCCCGTTGCTCTGTTGCCAACTATCACTGATCGGCCACTCATTAGACGGCGCTACGATGTCGAACAAACAAACGCTAGTTATATCCGCCGTGGGCATTTTCGTGTGCTACTTTTATTTTGCAATTCTGCAGGAAAAGATTACACGCGGCAGGTATGGTGATGAGCTGCAGGATGATGGTACGCATGGCGAGCGGTTCACGTACATGCTGGCTCTAGTCGGTGTACAGTGTGTCTGTAACTGGGTTTTCGCGAAAGGTGGGTTTCAGTGGCTTGTACTTTATGTAAGGCTGTTCAATCTCAACGATTTTATCTTTTTTGTAGCTCTGCTTACGGTCTCACCACAGCCGGACGATGGTACACCAAAGGTGTACTATGCTAGCAGTGCCCTGACGTATCTACTGGCCATGATCAGCTCAAATATGGCGCTGCGATGGGTAGCCTACCCGGTGCAGGTTGTCGCTAAAGCGGCAAAGCCAATTCCCGTAATGTTGCTGGGTGTGCTGGTTGGACGGAAAAGTTACACACTACAGAAGTACTTTTTCGTACTGCTAATTGTAGTGGGAGTCGTGTTATTTATGTTTAAGGATAGTAAACCCAGCACCGGCACTGTACTGGAACACGAATCACTCGGNTGTCGCTAAAGCGGCAAAGCCAATTCCCGTAATGTTGCTGGGTGTGCTGGTTGGACGGAAAAGTTACACACTACAGAAGTACTTTTTCGTACTGCTAATTGTAGTGGGAGTCGTGTTATTTATGTTTAAGGATAGTAAACCCAGCACCGGCACTGTACTAGAACACGAATCACTCGGTCAACTGCTACTGGTATTGAGCCTTTTGATGGATGGATTAACTGGCGCGGTTCAGGAGCGAATGCGGGCACACAGTGCTCCCTCCGCCCAGCACATGATGCTGGCAATGAACGGCTGGAGTGCGTTGATCGTGTCTGTCGGCTTGCTGGCGACTGGTGAAGGCAAAGCGTTCTTTCTGTTCGCCAGTAGGCATCCGGAACTGTTCACACATCTTACTCTGCTTGCCCTGACGGGTGCCCTGGGACAATTGTTCATCTTCATGATGGTGTCCTCATTCGGTGCACTTGCCTGTTCGGTAGTAACAACGACACGAAAATTCTTCACCGTACTCTTTTCGGTACTGTTCTTTGGCAATGTACTCTGCGGCCGGCAGTGGGTAGGAGCTGTGCTCGTGTTTTGCGGCCTGTTCGCCGACATGTTCTTTGGCAGAAAGCCAACCCCAGCAAACAAGCTAGCGAAGGAAAAAGAAAAGAGTGAAAGTGTGCCGCTGGCAGATAAACACTGAAGCTGGAATGCTTTTTTTCTATAGAAGCATTTAAAATACAAATAATTCCATCATGGTGCTAAAGCACCGTAAACATAAAGTGAAATCCAAATCATGCGCTCACGCCTTGATAGTTGTCTTCTCACGGCACAAGACCAGAAGCTAATTTACCTGCAATCCCTCTGTAAACGATATTACCCGTGTCCTTCATTAGTAAAGTTAAGCGAAAGATAATTAAGTTGAAAATAAAAATGAACTATATTTGTACGGAATGCAATTCATCACGGTCTTAGTGTTTGGTAGAACTAGTTATAGTACTTTAGTTCATTTTAGTTCAGAACGTGTAATCTGCATTTAAAACACGTGCGTTTAAGGCATTAACACAAGCTAAAACTAACAAGCAAAGTTACAATTAACGGAAATTTGGAAAGGAAGAATTTTAAAACATAACTGCGTCAAACAAACGTCATTTGCAATTGAGAAAACACCGCGTGAGAAAGTCTTTTCCTACAGAAATGGAGTATGCGCACCGGAGCACCACTGCCACGCACAAACACAGCTGCAGCGCTGTGTGCAAATGTGTTTGTGCAACATCGGTTAGTGTGCAATGTTTTGACAGCTGACATCACACATCAAATTCCGCACTAGAAGACGAAAAGCAGGATTTTTTCCCCTGGGTAAACCATTATCTTACCGTTCTTTAGTGCCGCGAAAAAAAGTTTGTTGATGTGTGTGCGTAAATTTTGGTGTCCAATTTCTGTGTGATACGCAGAATGATAAATATGGTCAGCAAATTCGGTGAACGATAAAATTGTCGTACGCGTCATTGATAATCTACCAAGTACCAGGCGTCCGCTTGCAAAACGCTTCCAACCACACGCAATCAGTTGTTGCATGTATGCGTGCGTCTGCACTTGTGTGAGTGAGAAAGAGTAAGCGAAAGAAAAGGAAGGAATGTGCAAAAAAAATATCGTCAACCATTGGTGTGTCCTATTAAATTGGAAATAGTGTTCGAAGCGGTAGCAAACCACTGTTTTGTATGTTTTGTTCCATTCCGTCGCACGCGTGCGAACATTCTCGCGTTACGCGTTTTGGCCGTGCGTCACGCGGAGTTGCTTTCGTACACATTTGGCTTCATCTCCCTTCAGGGTCGGTCACGCTGGGTCGGACGTACCAGAGCAGAGTAACGCTTGCGATTCTGTCCTTTCCAGTCGGTCAGTCGCGAGAGGTTGGTTCGGTTCGTGCCGTCCTCTTGGCAACGCGCGCGCATACACACACCCGCACAGCATGCTCGCGATCTCGTGCTCGTTCACTCCGGGTTATTTTATTTTAAGCAGTGTAGCCAATTTGTTCTTCCGGGCATAATTTAGCATGCCTAGAACGCGTTAGGAAGAACGTTTTGAAAAATAGAATAGAACAACTTTTCATGCGTGCTTTTGGTCTTCGCGATCGGCAGGTAAAGGAGGTGTCGTAATCGTTTTACATATCGAACAGCCTTCATTTTGTGCTTCTTTGCAACGACACTAAATGGCATTCGAATCCCAGAAAGTATCATAATCCAGCAGAAATACAAGTGCGGCACAGGAAGAAAAAAAATGAGTGTGAAAATTAAAACCTATAAAAAGAAAAAAAGCCCGCTCACGGGAAAACCCATGCTTGACATAAGCAAGCGGTGCAAAAGTATTGATGTGTGAATGCGAGCATGTCAGTGTATGTGTGCATGTGTGTGAATACGTATGCGCGTTTTCCTTGCCATTTCCCATTTCAAACCCAACTCGAGTCAGCAATGAAAACTTTGTTTTGCTGTTTGCCAAAATACGTACACACGAAACCGCCTACATGCATGTGCGTGTTTGCTGGTGTTAGTAGTGGTGTGGTATGCTGAGCTGTCAAAAAAGGAAGCAAATCAGGATTCTGAGCAGTAGCAGGCAGTAGCTTCGAGCGCGGAAAACCAGTGCTCTCCGTGTGCTGACCCGTGTCCTGACAACAAGTAAAACTGCGGCATTGTGCGGTTTTCCACCGCTAGCGGCACTTGCTCTGCCAGTGTGTGTGTGTGTCAGTTTGCGTTTCTGTGCAACCGAGCAAGAATGTTTTGTGATGCAAATCCCCATCCTGCCCCAGTGTGTGAAGTGTTGTTTGTGCTGTCGGAGTGATTTCGTGTAATGATTTGTGGTGAGAAAGAAAATCTTAACCCTCCTCGAGGGTGCTGCATTACTTATTGCCTCTGATCGATCGAATGCAGCATTTGTGTGGCGTTGTGTGAATTTTGTAATCCGAACGGAAGTGTGCTACCGGTGAAGTGGTGCAAAATCATAACAACACTACCACCACCACCGAAAACAAAAGGTAAACTACTTTGTTCCGTTTGTCAAATATAGTAGGCGAATCAAATGATCACATCATCATCGAATAATCGCTTGATCCTAATAAGCCTTTTTAATTTCGTTCTCACTTTCCCACAATATGCCATGCCGCCACAGTCTCAAAAGCTGATTTATGTAATCCGATCGATTTTCTTTTAAAACACCATATCCGTACTGTGTGTGTGTCTGTATGGGGTGTAGAAGGTGTGGAGGCATTTTCCGAGCAGCAGTTGTATTTCGGTACTACAATTGGTGGTTTCGAGCTGATTTCAACAAGAACGTTCCACCGTTTCACCAGACAACTCGTCTCCTTAGGAAAGTATTTTGAATGGATTCACCTGCCCGAGCACAGCTGCATCTTCTTGCATGTCACTAAGGTCTGTTTTCGTTTGAACATTCCTTTTGCCAAAATGGGACGGATAACGATTCTTCTTGTTCCGTGCATAACAACCATCATTCCCGCTCTTTGGTGAAATTGCAATCCCCATTTGCAAAACCCGTACCCCAAGGCACACCACGGATGATGTCAGAGGATGCAGTGAAGCAATATTTACCGACACACAAACACAAACATTACCACCCCGTCTGCCTCTTTTCCGCTTTTTTGTTTTCTTTATTCACCCCCACTCAAATTAATCCATCGCGCTTTCACTCGATCGCACTCGAAGGGAAAAGTGCATTCGATTGGTGTGTGGGGGAGGCGGTTGTGTGTACAAAAATAAAATGGCTCACTAGATCATAAACAAAGGCAAAGGATTCGTGAGCCGGGTCCACCCCAACCCCTAGAGGGGCGGGGAGTGGTTAAAGGAAGGGAGAGGGTGGAAAATAATTAAGTCCGCAAATACGACTGCTACCATAGAGGGTGGATGGGTTTGTGATGTGTTTCCTTGCAGCTTTTTTTTCTAAAGCATCGCTTCGCTCAGGTGCAATTGTGACGCATTCAAGAAGATACCTTTACCGTTCGGCATCTTCAAAGGAAAAACGAAAATTCATTCCGAGCTCACAGCTGGCACGTGAGCCTTCTGAGAAGGTTTCAAATACGATCAGTTTTTTTTAGTTTCATGAATGAGTTAAATTGTTTTTCTATGTCTGGTAAATGGATAAATGTAATTAAAAAAAGGATCTCGCTGCTGATTGATTACATTTTTAGTTGAGTGCAAATGAACATCAAAATTTGCTAATTAATTGCGTCAATTAAATTGACAATAAAGTTTTATATTTCATCTTTTGATTGGAGAGTCTACCAACTCATTTTTGGCTTAAGTCTGCCATACCACGCTACCAAACGGGTTGACCTGAATTATATCTTCAACAGACTTGGTTTCATCTTTTAGTATTTGAGGCACTGTACAGCCGAGATTTGAACCCATACTGTACATGTTGTTGAGCTACACATAATCGACTTTGTTTTCTGAGCGCTTTGAAACGATTTAGTTAATAAGGCTTGAACCATATTGACTTCAGATTTTTATTTAAATTTTTATTTTTTACATAACAAATTTATTTTAAACGGATGTAATAAACCAAAATATCGACAATCCTAAAAGAACACCCAAAAATCATTTGTGACAGGAGATTAATTTTAATTTCCCTCCCATTCGTGCGGAACCTCCCCAGTGGAGCAATGTTAATGCTTTGTTTTTGGCTATGCTTTACATTGGCTGTCGAAGAACTGTCTATCTGTTTTGCAGATGTACACACTTTTGTTGGACTTGGAAAGGAGGAAGTAGAAGCAAAAAAAAAAAGATGCGAAAATCCCACCGTCCTTGAACGCGTTTAATGTCCAATCCAGTGGCCAAGCATCGTCCGGCTGTTCGCAACATGCTCGGACACATTTGTGTCTGCGTGTGTGTTTTTTAAGGGTTTTTGTTTTGTCTTTCCTGTCCGGTTTTGCACGGTCTGCTGAAGAAAGCCTCAAGTGAGTCATGCGAGAAGGTGACGTTATGCGTAAAAAATCATGGTCCTATCGGATTTCCTTGCGCGCGGCGGTCACACACACCGACTTTTACGCCACCTTTTGATGACGTTTGTTTAATCATTAAAACATTCCATCATTTTAACGCTCTCTGGTATAGTTTCAGCGCTTCACAATCACCACAATGAAATGGAGAATTTGCTTTATGTTTCTCTGTATATTGCCCTTGCCCTTTTTGTTCACTTCACAATGTTTATTCCATTCCGCTTAGGCGTGAGATTGGCGCCACCGTTTCGGATGTTTGGTGAAGCAAATCGAATTATGGTTGATGGCCATTATTTCTTTACCGATGGCTCAGCAGAAAGGTTCCAACAGTTCACAGCTGAAACAGCACCCGCCGGACGTATTCGCTAACTGAATCGGCGCCAATCGGCCTGGAAATGCAAAAGCGACAGAAAAAGACTGTGCACGCATGCCAATACGTGAAAACATACTGCAGTGCATTTTCTCGTTGACGCCTGCAAACGTTCGCCTCGGGACGTGTGCGTTATTGCGTTTTTTAAGTTGTTTTTTTCATGGCGAATTGTAGCTTAATGATAAAATTTGTTTATTACACTCGATTTCAAGCAATTTGTTTGGGTTGTTGTAATAAGTTCTAACATACAGTCGATAATGTACCTACTGCTTTAGCAACTTATACGTTCTAAGTACAAGTAACGCTTACTTGGCTATATGGTGCATCTCGTATCCCCAGGCAATATTTCTTGTCGTATGACCATCTCCCCAAAGCCTAGAATGTTTGATTATTCGACCATAAATAAATAAAATCACCGAGGCAGTAAGTAAAACAGACACAGGCAGACCAACAACGATTGTACTAACAAACTAAGATAAATAATTAATTTATTTTCCTATTGAAGAAAAGGTGAGATATTGAATGTTTCCCACTTTTGCGATCGAATGCCAATCTTTTATCCTGCCATTTCTTTTAGACACATCAATGTTCCAATATCCGGTCTTTCAAGCCTTTGTTCTTGTGGACACCTCAGACGAGCTTTATCGATTGGGTAGCCCATATAATGCACAATTGTGAAGTCTTTGGACAACTGACAGAGTACCTAATCGTATCCAATCTTTCATTGTTGAATTACTCCTCTAGAATTCCGAAATCCTTATTAGCATCTCTCTCCCGCATGTGAGTAAAGAGATAAAGTCAATTTTGCACATGATCTTCGAGACTTCAAAGGCATTACTAGAACTTCCATATTCTATAGACAGACAAACGCAAACTGTATATTACACGACAACTTGAGCAAATTAAATTTCTCAAGATTTTTGCTCCAAGAGATTCTAAGGACATAAATTGTCCCTGGCTTTTTTAAAGTCTTTGGAGTACTATTTTCAAACCATTTTTTTTTGCTTAAGTTAATTTAGTTAAAATAATGGACCAAGGCATGAGACGTGTTGATAAAAAAATTCTTTTATCCTGTATGAATTATAACGCAGGAAGCAATGAAAATTATGTTAAGCAAATCGCGACACATCCACGCTTATGCACTAAACTGGCAAAAGATCACAATCAGCTGGAATTGGTGTACCTAACCCCTAACCGGTCAACGTTCCCGTGCACTCATCTCATGCTGAAGGTCATACAAATTGTGACAAAACAGCTCCAAGCATCGGTTCACCCTCCGGGAACGTGTCCGGCAAAGTGTAACAACTCCACTTCACGGTGATTGAGTGTTGCTCGAGCCGTTCATCTATTTGCCATGCGAACCAATTGAAACCAGCATCGTCCACATGACGTGCGATATGTTTCGCGTCACATCAATTGATCGACACACGGCGGTTCGAAGGAAATCGTCCGTTTCCAATCCCCATTGCCGGGGATGGTTTTATTGCATGTTCTCCTTTATTTTTGCATCCAATCAGCAGCTGTGTATGTTTATATTTTCCCCCCGCGTACTGGTGGCAATGTTTAATTCGAGTGAGAATCATTCTTACACTCGGTAAAATCAACTTCCGCTGTAACGTAAACAGTCGTGCGTCGTTCAAGCACATCAACAAGGAAGAGCAGAAAAAACCCTGAAGCCGCTAATGTGAGGAAAAGCAAGAACCGCATCAGTACGGTTAGGTTATTTTTAGGAGTAACGAGTTAACATAAATAATTACACCAATTCCGTGGAAACTTCTTATGACACGTGCCTTGAGTACGATGGCCGATGAACAGTAAGTAATGGAATCATGCAGCGATTTATTCGGTATAATTTTTTATAATATCTTTCACTGAATCTAACAAGCAGTTTTTGCAAAACGCAACCAGAAGAGCGGGTTGGCACTAATGAAGCTTATCGCTACATGGAAGAATTATCATTTGCTGGCTGATTGCACTTGACTGCTCGTCTTCTTTCGGTTCGTCGTGCGAAGGACGATTTTGCCATGTCGACCGACGGTTAGCGGATGCAATGCAAAGCTGGCGTCAATTATAAAGCACATTTCATGGTTGGATTCATTTTTTTTATGATGGACACTTTTAATGATGTTCAGCGTAATAAAAATCTAATAATGGAACTATGTTGCATTATAAATAATATTGCTTTCGGGGTTAAAATGTGGAATACTATACCGGTAACTTTAAATAAATCGCATAAGAGATCATTCGAGAGCATAAGAGATTCGTTCCAAGACCTTCAATGTATTAGACCAAACATCAGAGAACGACACCAAGAAACGTCTTTGCATGCTTATGTACATGGAGTCACTTCGTATCAAACCAAACAAACAACTTTATGTTGATTCATCATTCAACATTTGTGAACCTATAGCTGAGGATGCTTTTGCATTTATGATGCTCAAAAAATGTTTAATCTTTAATAGCTTCTGACACGATTCACTGACCTTTATCTGGCACGTTTTGTTAGGTATATTACCGATTGGAGAACATAACCCATCGGCTACGAAGAATTTCAGTTACAATCTGAGCTTTTGTAGGATTATTTGTAGCATAAAACACCACACGTGTGAGGATAAATCTTGCCTAGACAGTTCGGTGACCAAACTAGATTTTCGTTCACTCACCTCGAGGAGTTTTAGTGACTCTTTTTTCACTTACTCACTCATGAGTGTAAGCATGTAGCCGTGCTGAGTCGGAATACATGTGTACAATACCCAAACTAGCCAAATGAATATACTTCTCGCTCTGCCTAATTATCAAACCTGTATAAGCGAACGAGCGGGCTAGTATGATCGGCAAGGACATGAAACTGATAAGGAGATTTTCAAATTTTTGTGAAAAATTTAAAAAAATAAAGCTAAAGCTATAGCCTTAGGAAATTTTCAAACTATTAGATTTTTTTTTTAATTGTTCATGTTTTTTTTATTTTAAGCATTATTTGAGTGAATTTGAGTGACTTAGTTCAACAAATTCGCATTAAAATAAAACAATTTGTAAAATTTTGCTAACTTACTCGAAAAAGGTAAGGCTATAATAGCCTTAGGAAAATTTCCAATTTTTTAATATTTATTTTTAAATTTTCATTTTAAGCATTATTTGAGTGAAAAGAAACTTATTTCAACAAATTCGCATCTAAATAAAACAATTTGTAAAATTTTGCTAAATTACTCAAAAAAAACTAAGCTTAGCCTTAACATTAGGAAATTTTCATTTTTTTATTTTTTTTATTTTTTTTTAAATCTTTCACCACGGCTACATGCTTACTCTCATGAGTGAGTAAAATGACCGAACCTTAACTTATACGTTTATGCCGGGTTTTTTATGACTCCGAAATGAGTCGTTAAACGAGCTGACTCCTAATAACGACTCATTCACTCTGAGTTGACTCACTAAAAAGAGTTGTTATTCTCATCTCTAGATCCAACCCGTAGCTGGAAGAGGTTCTTATGTGTAACATAAATAGTCTCGTAAGCTGTTTGGACAAGCCTTAAGAAAATATACACAATTGCAGTGTTCGGCGACTGGATCTGGTTCTCGCATGAATCGGTTCTTTGCCTGCAAATGACCCATAACGTAAATTTTCCATCACAAGGTTGGTAAATTTTTCATACCCTCTTTCAACTTTCAACGATCGCCAACGTGAACCCTCATGGTGAATAATTAAACACAACCAACCTACGTCCCCAAGAAGCCCCCCTTTCAAGTGTATGGATTTACAAACCCAGGTCTGCGGTATGGTAACAAATTTTCCCAATGCTTCTCGCTTAACTACAACACCGGCTTTTGCATTATTTGCGTGTCACATGGCACACCCCGAGTTATGTTCGGAAAACGTGCCCAACAACGTGTCCTAATTGTTGGGTCTCAAAAGCACCAGTTTTCAAAACGATACCAGAAAGAATGTTGAACAAAACGAACAAACAAAAAATGGCAAACGTTGGCTCCGTTGGATTGGTATCAGGTGAGCAGCACCTGAATGTGTTAGACTAACGAAGAGAAAAAAAACCTTCCTTTCCTTACACTGCTCACCGTGGTAACACTTCGTTATGTCGCGTGTCTTGGCGACGCAGGATATCGATTTGCACTACGCTGTTGTATTGCGGCACCCGCTCATCGGAGCGAAGAACGCTGACATAAAAGTGTTCCGCAAGCAGAAGAATCAGACGGCTAACGATCTGGTACGGTGCTCGGTGACCATTTGGTTTTTGGGGAGTTTGTGGTTTAGGCGCTTCAAAGGATGAAAATGGAACACACTAGAAACGGCCCGCCCCGGCAGAACCGGTGACACAACACGAGAAGGTTAATTTGTTGTCTAGTGACTGCTTCCAAAGTGGTCCAATTGGGTTGTGAAGGATGGCAAACAATAAAGCCAACCTGGCCGAACGAATTATGGTGACATTTTTATGTGTCCAGCAGAGGCCGTTTTCGAAGCGAACAAGTAACGATTATTTACCGAAGAGTTGTTTCCGGACATTCGAATAGCGTTACAGGCGTTCGGCGTTTTGTTAAGTGAATAAACAATAATAAAACGATGGAGCCACTTGGTCAATGCTTTGATCAGCGTTTATTGCGAATCGCTTGAAATGAGTGAAATAACTTGGACATAATTTTAATGCTCTTTTTTTGCTGTATATGTAGAATTGATGCAGCGTCCGTAAAAAATAAAATAAATAATAATAATAATAATAATAGTAATAAAACATAAAACATAAAACATAAAACATAAAGAATTCATTCCTCTGCAAGCAAAACCGTAGGTGGCAAATTTTTCAATCGACATCATCCTGCTGTGGCAACATTTTGTTCACATTTTATCACATCTGCCCTCGCTCACTGACGAACCTGATGGGTCAGATGACACTCATTAGATTGATGCTAAACATTAATATCCTGTCCCTGATCACGGTCTATCTCTCACTCTGCTCTTGACTTCATTGCTGCGCTATTGCAATAATTTCATGCACATGCCTGTCTAAACTACATACAGTGTGTCATAATTTTTGGCAAACGTAGCTTTCTTTTTTGCACGATATAAACTGATATGTTGCTGCTTCATCAGAAACTGCTACAAAGAGTTGTATGCTAATACATTTGCATCTTTTGATGTGATTTAAAATTCCTCAACCCTCTAACTCAATTATTTGTTCTTATCCGCACTGTACTCATCTGATAAATTTTTTCCGCTCCAATTACAGCCCAGTCCCCCCTCGGTTGGCAGCTGCGTGGGAAAAACTGATCTAAATCGCATACCGTAAAACACCGGGCGTCGTTTCGTTCCACAAGCGTAGCAACAATTTCGATCAGTACCGCAAATAACGCACCGTAACGCATCGTAACGCTTCGTTCGAGTGGAGCACTCGCGCACGTGTTCGCGCAAGAAGAAAACGGTCGGAACGGGAGGATGAATGAAGGGAGCAAAAGATGCGATGAGCAATGTGTAACAAAAAAAAACAAGTGTTGAGAAGTGTTGCATGTCGAATATGCCAGTATAAAAAAAGTGCTATCGACCGCAGTAAATGTGACACAGTTGCGGCCAGCTCCCTAACGTGATTTTTCATTGTAGCGTGTGCGTATGCTCTTTGTTGAACAAAAGAAAAGTTAGTAAACGTCAACTTTAAACGTGTGTAAGAATTTTCGAAAGGAAACAGCTGTTTGTTGACCCCATAAAACACACACGCGGCGTGTGGACGTCATTGGATTTCGTACGAACGAAAATTTAAATACTAAGTTCATTACCCCGTGGTGATTTTTAAGATTGTAACGTACTACAAGATAGGGGAAAAAAATCAACTCTTTAATACACCGTAGCTCGTGTAAAAATGAAAACTAACATTTATTTATTTACCTTCTTTTGCAGATGTATAATTAAACAATTTGGTTCTCTTGGTTTAAATTCGCTTAAAATGTTGATTTTCTTTAAATTAAATGTTCCATAAATTTTAAAACACAGTCACTAAGTAGCAATTGTTCCGTAGAAATAGATTATGTTGTTCAGAAGTGGTTCCGGGCGCGACGATTACAGTGAGTGCAATAACTGTCTCCGTTGGGCAACCGACAACGAAAAATAAGTGCAATCCAGTGATAAACGTAGTGATAAATAGTATTTTTAGGCATTAGGATCTTCCGTATCTTCCTTCAAAGTTGTGTTGCTGTTGTGGGAGTGTGTTGTGTTTGTGTATCGTAAGGTGACGTTATCACCTCGTGTCAGTTTGCTTCGTGTAATCGATAAGCGTTTGTCATCATAGCTTCCAAAACGGCATCCAGCAGCGGTTGGCGAGCAAGCAGCAAGGTGCCCCAGGAAGGTATGTTGACGTGAACTAATCACTTTTATCAATCGAACAGATTTTGTTTGTTTGCAGTAATGTTCGCCAGCCCTTTGGACCGGTGAGATATTTTGCAGAATGCAGAAAGCAACATCTAGCTTGTTTGCTACGGCTCATGACCCAGTTTGAGCTTTTTATAGATAGCCTTTGATACTCTGTTTGCTATTAAAATTGATTCTGATGTTTGCTATAATTATCTGTTCCGCTTAGGAACTTAGATTACTTAGGTTTTTAGAAACAATTTTTAAAAAATCTTTGGATTCATCTCGTACTACCATTTGCCTTTCTTTTCCATAGATTATGGGCTCGCATTTTGTTTCCTCCAAACCTATTAAAACAACTTATAAAATTTAGATACTCATTGTTGGAAAAGAATCAAATTATTTTATAATTTTTAATTATAATTTATAATAATTTTTATAATTTTTTTTTACTAACAAAAACATAAGAATAAATAGAATAACTAAATAAAAAATATCTCCATCCTTGTTTACATTTTTCTATAATTTAAATTTTTCTTTTTTGTTCACAACTTTTCAGATGTAAGCGATGAAGGTGCCACCGGCAGCTATGACGATGGTGCGACCACGAGACGCGGCCGGTTCCGTGTGTCGGCACCATCGACCGGCCCTCCAGAGACCACCGTAGGTCGGTTCCGCTTGATACCGCAAACTGGTAAGTTGAAAGTCGCTTACATCCATCAGTACATGATGCTGTGCTTTATCATTATTTGCACGTTTATTTTCGCTGTATCATTTACCAATAATGGTTTTGTCTGTTTCATTATCAATTGCTACAGGGAACTACGGACCGACCTCTCCATTTCTTCAGCGCGGCCGGTTCTCCGTCATACCGGAGGAGCCCCAAAACTCCCCCGGTGCTTCGGTCACTACGCCACCCATTATCACAACCACGGTCGCACCAAGGCAGGGTTCTCCCGACTGGGATTTTGATGATGATAAGTCTGTAAGTATAATTAAGTACAAAGCCATTCGAATACAATACTTATGGGGGAATAGTAATGTTTTATTGTTCGTTCGTTGAATCTTTTAAATGACAAGAAAATTTAATATGAAATTGAAATATGTACTTTTGATTACTTGTTGATCGCGAATTATTTGTGATTTCATTCCACCATTGGAAATCCAACTTCACTGAAAATTATGGATTCTTTTAAATCATTTTTTCGAAAACGATCACGACTTACTCAAACACCTAATCTGTAAGATCGTGTTACGCAAATTTTACAAAATAAATTACGAAGAATTTTATGCTAAGTGAGTTTTATGAGAAGAGGATATTAGCATCATTTAATTACTTAACATATTTAATTCAAACAAAGCAGAAAAAATACACAAAATAGCGTTTAATTCCGCTTCAAAACTGGAACACATTCCGTAGTCAACTGGAAGCAAAACAACAAAGTAATCAACCTACGGTAGTAAACACACTGTAAAGACTTTCGCAGCAGCGTCAACGACGCATAGGGGTGGTAAACATTCAACCCCATTCACGCACATCACTACATTCGTGTCTGTTAGCTGCAAGGGGCTTGGTGCTTACGACTCCGCGGACGCGTGTTTTTGTTTTGTCTCATTGCGCATTGCGATCGTTTGTTGTGTTTTGTGCACTTGCGTTTCTTCGCTTTGCTGACAAATTGTGAACATTCATACGTCGTATGTGATATAAGTGTTTCATTCATTTTTCCCCGATATCTGTTTTCCCGTAACACCCTATCAGATGCAATTTTCCATGTGCGTGAGATAATAGTGAACACACACACAAGTGCATGCATACACAGTCCTAGCAACAGCACAGCAAAACCTGTAAGTCTCTAGGAGAAGCGTGGCGATTAAAGGCCCATTGCAACAGACAAAAAAATGAAACAAGCTAAACGGGTCGTGCGTGGCCTACTTTGCAATTCTACGGAATCAGCTGCACAAGTGAAATAGAGCGAAAAAGAAAGATGGAAACGAATGTGTGTGTGCGTGTGTGTGTATGTGTACGAAAGTGTGTGTGTGTGTGTACATTCGATTCGCTTTCAATCACAGAAAACGGTATCGGCTGTTTTGTTGTATACTTTCACCCCCTTTTACATACAGATTACGCACCCCAATCTGTACGGTGTGTCTGACGGTGCTAGGCAACCGTTCGCTCTTGCATCAGCTGGCAGAAAGCAGCATATTTGGATCGTTTGTTTACTTTCCGGTGCTATTTTTGTTCTCACTTCTGGGTGCATTTTGTTGTGTGTCATTGCCATTGATAAAGAAAGCAACAGGAATTTGTTTTTAAAATAATAGGCAACGAATTTCAAAGTGTTTTTATGGATTTATCTTTTTTTTTTCAAAACAATAATTTGATTTAATTTTTCATATGTACGATGCATAATGCTTTGCGAATATGTGATCAAAAAAACTTGCTCGTCACAGACTTGTTATTGTTGATGATGTACAGTAACACGCAAAATATACGCATCCCGTATAATTTGCCCCTGAATTCTTGAATAAATTATAATTATTTAAGTTCCAAATTACTGACTTTTTCTCATTGTTTCAACCCAAGTTTGCTTAAAAGCACCGAATTAAAAAAATAATAATAAAATCCGCAAATAGTTTGCCTGATACTGTACGGTCCACTGTATGCGTGTGCAACCGGTCTGGGGAGGTTTACCGGCGCGAATGTGTGCGTGGGTTCGTTATTGGCGACAAAGAAAGCTGGCGGATTACACACATGATATGCGCGCTGTCGTTCCTCCCATCACTCATTCCAGTGCTGGCGACCCGTAGGGAGGAAAACCATTTCCCGTCCCGTCGGTGTATTAAGCGAGACGCGGTTTTATTTGTGCGAAGAAATATTGCTGCGTGTGTTTCCTATTGTTCACTTGGTTCACTGTGTTAATAGTAATTTCCATCAAAGGTGCTTTTAGCTTGTGTTTGTGTGACAAAACGGCAAATGTGCAGTGACTCGTCGGCCGTCATTTGGTTGCGTGGGTGATGTGTGTTGAGTGCAAAAAATTGATAATGCAGATCGTGCCGTAGTTCCACGGATGGATGGATCAATATAGGCAAAGGTTATGAATGCGTCACCGATCCGAACACATCGACACACGACCCTAGTGAGAAGTGAAGCGTAACGATTGTGTGTGGGGTTGCAATAGCAAAAGCATGTGCATTTACACGATCGTATCGATCGACGCAGAAATTCGTCGTTGTGCAAATCGAAAGGAAAGAGAAGGAAAGATAGTGTGCAACAGTGTGTAACGGGTAGTGAGAAGAAAAGCCACGAGGCGCACTGGTGATACCCATTTCCTTCGGTGGCATCGCGTGGAAAAACGCTTCTCAACCGTACTGTGGCTAAGTGGATTAACCAGTCTGTCCGGTTTTTGGGCAAGCGCGTGACGTCATCCGTTGTGACACAAAGTGTGTGTCCCCTACAATTTTCTATTGCATTAGCAGTGTGGTGAGATAAACGGGGCGCGTGTGTTTCGCACGCGCTAATTGCAACACACGCACACAAAAAAAAAGTGAGCCAAAAGCAGCGTGAGCAACGGGTGAAAGTGAGACGCACGTTCATCTAATCGATCTAGTCACCTGTGAGACACGGTGGCGAACGAAGAGAGAAAGCTAATTCCGTTCGTAGCAGGCAAAACAGAAGAGAGAGATAGATGAAACCAAAATCAATGCCCCAAACCGGATCTGCTTTACTAGTGTGTGTATGTGTGTGTATGTGCAAAATCAGCTGATTTACGTATGCGGTTGATGATTTCGCGTCAATAGAGAGTGCAAAATAAGAGAGAGAAAAAAAAAACGTGTGTACTTGTGTACTTCGCACCTGTGTACGTGAGCGAGAGGGGGAATGGTGGTGTTCAGCTGATCGCGAAATTGTGCATCATTTGCGAAATCTTCTCAGCGTTAGTGATTGAGCTGTTCCCACACACACATACGTCCAAGCAAACGTCAAACACAACACGCACGTCAATCTGTTCCGGTTTACTGTTTTGACCGGGAGTTTTGTGTGTTTTTTTGCTGCTGCTGTTTCGTTCCCAAAAGCCGATAGTGAATCATTTTCCGTGGATGTGAAATAACACAGTCGAAAGCCGCCCGGTCATGTAAGGAAAAACAAACAACGACACAATTTACACAATCACGGTACGAAGATGATGAATCTGTAAATCATCCGATTCCACTGATCTGATGCCGATACCGTATTGAGAAGGGCGGCACCTTGAGTAGACGAACCGATGTTGATGTTGATGATCCCCCCCCCCTTATTTGTGGGGTGGATTTTATAGGGAAATACCCAAGCCAAGGGTGTGAGGGTGGGTGCTGTCCATTTCATATTCCTTTTTGCAAAGCCCGCAGACCGACAACATTAACATGCCGTTTGATGGAATTGTTCAAAAACCGGTTTAATGTGATAATAAGTATGGTTTAAGTAACCGGTTTTTGATGTTTTCCGGGTGCTAGCATAAGCGTAACGTTTTTATTTGATTGATCTGCCAACATAAATTTTCCAAATTGTTTGCATAAATTCGTTCCTTAGAAAGCATTAATGTTCTCGTGACGTAATACGTTTGATGTAGCTACGCATTAAGGTTTTTTAGTTGCATAAAACAAACATCAGATTCTTGAGATAAAGCAGCTTGTTTACTAGAATAGTTGGTTGGTTGTTTGTTTGTTTGTAATGTTTGCATCCATCTTGACCGGTGGTCCTATCGGATGTTGCCTGCCCCTCCCGGTGGAAATTATGTAGCAACATTTGGAGGGCGTTTTTCAATGTTTTTACCAGCTAACACCTGGGCAAAATTTTCCCAAAGTAAATCGAACACAATTATGAAACAAAGAGACAAAAATATCATTTTCTTTGACTCATATTCGATCTTTATTACATCATAAATAAAGTCACACGATCGCACGAATTGCTCTATTGTCGTGCGGAAAGTTTGATATAAAAAACGACAATTCGTGCATATGAATTCTATTCTCGTCCGACTTGTCTCATGTGCTAATAACAGACTGTTCGACTATAGTAATACTATCATGCCAATAAAACCGGGCCATGATCGACAAGATCGTGAAGATATATGAGAAAAGGAGCTCAATTCAATTAGCAGGCACGCGATACTCCCATTCATTAATTATTGTAAATTTAATTTGAATGTTTTTTGTTGTATATTCTGCAAAACGTACCTAAAATAATATTCTCAAGAAATTACTGACACAATGTCTAATCGAAACTTGCCGATAAAATCAATGAGAATCCCTTTCGAATGCATCTACAAACAATTCTCAATTAATTATCTGCAAAGTGTGTAGATAGAATCTGTCATTCATCTCGTTTAATTGTTCGTTCTGCTTCCACAACGCTCAATTACCCCAGGAAAAA
>STHD01000004.1:8187613-8290165 GCA_016170015.1 Anopheles longipalpis
AAGCTGGAATGCTTTTTTTCTATAGAAGCATTTAAAATACAAATAATTCCATCATGGTGCTAAAGCACCGTAAACATAAAGTGAAATCCAAATCATGCGCTCACGCCTTGATAGTTGTCTTCTCACGGCACGAGACCAGAAGCTAATTTACCTGCAATCCCTCTGTAAACGATATTACCCGTGTCCTTCATTAGTATAGTTAAGCGAAAGATAATTAAGTTGAAAATAAAAATGAACTATATTTGTACGGAATGCAATTCATCACGGTCTTAGTGTTTGGTAGAATTAGTTATAGTACTTTAGTTCATTTATCACATTCCGTTCGAAGGTGTTTCGTTTAGCATATACAGAACGTGTAATCTGCATTTTAAACACGTGCGTTTAAGGCATTAACACAAGCTAAAACTAACAAGCAAAGTTATAATTAACGGAAATTTAGAAAGGAAGAATTTTAAAACATAACTGCGTCAAACAAACGTCATTTGCAATTGAGAAAACACCGCGTGAGAAAGTTTTTTCCTACAGAAATGGAGTATGCGCACCGGAGCACCACTGCCACGCACAAACACAGCTGCAGCGCTGTGTGCAAATGTGTTTGTGCAGCATCGGTTAGTGTGCAATGTTTTGACAGCTGACATCACACTTCAAATTCCGCACTAGAAGACGAAAAGCAGGATTTTTTCCCCTGGGTAAACCATTATCTTACCGTTCTTTAGTGCTGCGATAAAAAGTTTGTTGATGTGTGTGTGTAAATTTTTGGTGTCCAATTTCTGTGTGATACACAGAATGATAAATATGGTCAGCAAATTCGGTGAACGATAAAATTGTCGTACGCGTCATTGATAATCTACCAAGCACCAGGCGTCCGCTTGCAAAACGCTTCCAACCACACGCAATCAGTTGTTGCATGTATGCGTGCGTCTGCACTTGTGTGAGTGAGAAAGAGTAAGCGAAAGAAAAGGAAGGAATGTGCAAAAAAAAATATCGTCAACCATTGGTGTGTCCTATTAAATTGGAAATAGTGTTCGAAGCGGTAGCAAACCACTGTTTTGTATGTTTTGTTCCATTCCGTCGCACGCGTGCGAACATTCTCGCGTTACGCGTTTTGGCCGTGCGTCACGCGGAGTTGCTTTCGTACACATTTGGCTTCATCTCCCTTCAGGGTCGGTCACGCTGGGTCGGGCGTACCAGAGCAGAGTAACGCTTGCGATTCTGTCCTTTCCAGTCGGTCAGTCGCGAGAGGTTGGTTCGGTTCGTGCCGTCCTCTTGGCAACGCGCGCGCATACACACACCCGCACAGCATGCTCGCGATCTCGTGCTCGTTCAGTCCGGGTTATTTTATTTTAAGCAGTGTAGCCAATTTGTTCTTCCGGGCATAATTTAGCACGCCTAGAACGCGTTAGGAAGAACGTTTTGAAAAATAGAATAGAACAACTTTTCATGCGTGCTTTTGGTCTTCGCGATCGGCAGGTAAAGGAGGTGTCGTAATCGTTTTACATATCGAACAGCCTTCATTTTGTGCTTCTTTGCAACGACACTAAATGGCATTCGAATCCAAGAAAGTATCATAATCCAGCAGAAATACAAGTGCGGCACAGGAAGAAAAAAAAATGCGTGTGAAAATTAAAACCTATAAAAAGAAAAAAAGCCCGCTCACGGGAAAACCCATGCTTGACATAAGCAAGCGGTGCAAAAGTATCGATGTGTGAATGCGAGCATGTCAGTGTATGTGTGTATATGTGTGAATACGTATGCGCGTTTTCCTTGCCATTTCCCATTTCAAACCCAACTCGAGGTAGCAATGAAAACTTTGTTTTGCTGTTTGCCAAAATACGTATACACGAAACCGCCTACATGCATGTGCGTGTTTGCTGGTGTTAGTAGTGGTGTGGTATGCTGAGCTGTCAAAAAAGGAAGCAAATCAGGATTCTGAGCAGTAGCAGGCAGTAGCTTCGAGCGCGGAAAACCAGTGCTCTCCGTGTGCTGACCCGTGTCCTGACAACAAGTAAAACTGCGGCATTGTGTGGTTTTCCACCGCTAGCGGCACTTGCTCTGCCAGTGTGTGCGTGTGTGTGTGTGTCAGTTTGCGTTTCTGTGCAACCGAGCAAGAATGTTTTGTGATGCAAATCCCCATCCTGCCCCAGTGTGTGAAGTGTTGTTTGTGCTGTCGGAGTGATTTCGTGTAATGATTTGTGGTGAGAAAGAAAATCTTAACCCTCCTCAAGGGTGCTGCATTACTTATTGCCTCTGATCGATCGAATGCAGCATTTGTGTGGCGTTGTGTGAATTTTGTAATCCGAACGGAAGTGTGCTACCGGTGAAGTGGTGCATAATCATAACAACACTACCACCACCACCGAAAGCAAAAGGTAAACTACTTTGTTCCGTTTGTCAAATATAGTAGGCGAAACAAATGATCACATCATCATCGAATAATCGCTTGATCCTAATAAGCCTTTTTAATTTCGCTCTCACTTTCCCACAATATGCCATGCCGCCACAGTCTCAAAAGCTGATTTATGTAATCCGATCGATTTTCTTTTAAAACACCATATCCGTACAGTGTGTGTGTCTGTATGGGGTGTAGAAGGTGTGGAGGCATTTTCCGAGCAGCAGTTGTATTTCGGTACTACAATTGGTGGTTTCGAGCTGATTTCAACAAGAACGTTCCACCGTTTCACCAGACAACTCGTCTCCTTAGGAAAGTATTTTGAATGGATTCACCTGCCCGAGCACAGCTGCATCTTCTTGCATGTCACTATGGTCTGTTTTCGTTTGAACATTCCTTTTGCCAAAATGGGACGGTTAACGAAGCCTCTTGTTCCGTGCATAACAACCATCATTCCCGCTCTTTGGTGAAATTGCAATCCCCATTTGCAAAACCCGTACCCCAAGGCACACCACGGATGATGTCAGAGGATGCAGTGAAGCAATATTTACCGACACACAAACACAAACATTACCACCCCGTCTGCCTCTTTTCCGCTTTTGTTTTTCTTTATTCACCCCCACTCAAATTAATCCATCGCGCTTTCACTCGATCGCACTCGAAGGGAAAAGTGCATTCGATTGGTGTGTGGGGGAGGCAGTTGTGTGTACAAAAATAAAATGGCTCACTAGATCATAAACAAAGGCAAAGGATTCGTGAGCCGGGTGCACCCCAACCCGTAGTGGGGGTAGTGGTTAAAGGAAGGGAGAGGGTGGAAAATAATTAAGTCCGCAAATACGACTGCTACCATAGAGGGTGGATGGGTTTGTGATGTGTTTCCTTGCAGCTTTTTTTTCTAAAGCATCGCTTCGCTCAGGTGCAATTGTGACGCATTCAAGAAGATAGCTTTACCGTTCGGCATCTTCAAAGGAAAAACGAAAATTCATTTCGAGCTCACAGCTGGCACGTGAGCCTTCTGAGAAGGTTTCAAATACGATCAGTTTTTTTTTAGTTTCATGAATGAGTTAAATTGTTTTTCTACGACTGGTAAATGAATAAATGTAATTAAAAAAAGGATCTCGCTGCTGATTGATTAGATTTTTAGTTGAGTGCAAATGAACATCAAAATTTGCTAATTAATGGCATCAATTAAATTGACAATAAAGTTTTATATTTCATCTTTTGATTGGAGAGTCTATCAACTCTTTTTTGGCTTAAGTCTGCCATACCACGATACCAAATGGGTTGACCTGAATTATATCTTCAACAAATTTGGTTACATCTTTTAGTATTTGAGGCACTGTACAGCCGAGATTTGAACCCATACTGTACGTGTTGTTGAAAATCGACTTTGTTTTCTGACCGCTTTGAAACGATTTAGTTAATAAGAATTGAACCATATTGAGTTGGGATTTTAATTAAAATTTTAATTTTATTCATAACAAATTTATTTTAAACGGATGTAATAAACCAAAATATCGACAATCCTAAGAGATCACCCAAAAATCATTTGTGACAGGAGATTAATTTTAATTTCCCTCCCATTCGTGCGGAACCTCCCCAGTGGAGCAATGTTAATGCTTTGTTTTTGGCTATGCTTTACATTGGCTGTCGAAGAACTGTCTATCTGTTTTGCAGATGTACACACTTTTGTTGGACTTGGAAAGGAGGAAGTAGAAGCAAAAAAAAAAGATGCGAAAATCCCACCGTCCTTGAACGCGTTTAATGTCCAATCCAGTGGCCAAGCATCGTCCGGCTGTTCGCAACATGCTCGGACACATTTGTGTCTGCGTGTGTGTTTTTAAGGGTTTTTGTTTTGCCTTTCCTGTCCGGTTTTGCACGGTCTGCTGAAGAAAGCCTCAAGTGAGTCATGCGAGAAGGTGACGTTATGCGTAAAAAATCATGGTCCTATCGGATTTCCTTGCGCGCGGCGGTCACACACACCGACTTTTACGCCACCTTTTCATGACGTTTGTTTAATCATTAAAACATTCCATCATTTTAACGCTCTCTGGTATAGTTTCAGCGCTTCACAATCACCACAATGAAATGGGGAATTTGCTTTATGTTTCTCTGTATATTGCCCTTGCCCTTTTTGTTCACTTCCCAATGTTTATTCCATTCCGCTTAGGCGTGAGATTGGCGCCACCGTTTCGGATGTTTGGTGAAGCAAAACGAAATATGGTTGATGGCCATTATTTCTTTACCGATGGCTCAGCAGAAAGGTTCCAACAGTTCACAGCTGAAACAGCACCCGCCGGACGCACTCGCTAACTGACTGGCGCCAATCGGCCTGGAAATGCAAAAGCGACAGAAAAAGACTGTGCACGCATGCCAATACGTGAAAACATACTGCAGTGCATTTTCTCGTTGACGCCTGCAAACGTTCGCCTCGGGACGTGTGCGTTATTGCGTTTTTTAAGTTGTTTTTTTCATGGCGAATTGTAGCTTAATGATAAAATTTGTTTATTACACTCGATTTCAAGCAATTTGTTTGGGTTGTTGTAATAAGTTCTAACCTACAGTCGATAATGTACCTACTGCTTTAGCAACTTATACGTTCTAAGTACAAGTAACGCTTACTTGGCTATATGGTGCATCTCGTATCCCAAGGCAATATTTCTTGTCGTATGACCATCTCCCCAAAGCCTAGAATGTTTGATTATTCGACCATAAATAAATAAAATCACCGAGGCAGTAAGTAAAACAGACACAGGCAGACCAACAACGATTGTACTAACAAACTAAGATAAATAATTAATTTTTTTTAGACACATCAAAGCTCCAATATCCGGTCTTTCAAGTCTTTGTTCTTGTGGACACCTCAGACGAGCTTTATCGATTGGGTAGTCCATATAATACACAATTGTGAAGTCTTTAGACAACTGACAGAGTACCGAATCGTATCCAATCTTTCATTGTTGAATTACTCCTCTGAGATTCCGAAATCCTTATTAGCATCTCTCTCCCGCATGTGAGTGAAGAGATAAAGTCAATTTTGCACATGATCTTCGAGACTTCAAAGGCATTACTAGAACTTCCATATTCTATAGACAGACAAACGCAAACTGTATATTACACGACAACTTGAGCAAATTAAATTTCTCAAGATTTTTGCTCCAAGAGATTCTAAGGACATAAATTGTCCCTGGCTTTTTTAAAGTCTTTGGAGTACTATTTTCAAACCATTTTTTTTGCTTAAGTTAATTTAGTTAAAATAATGGACCAAGGCATGAGACGTGTTGATAAAAAAATTCTTTTATCCTGTATGAATTATAACGCAGGAAGCAATGAAAATTATGTTAAGCAAATCGCGACACATCCACGCTTATGCACTAAACTGGCAAAAGATCACAATCAGCTGGAATTGGTGTACCTAACCCCTAACCGGTCAACGTTCCCGTGCACTCATCTCATGCTGAAGGTCATACAAATTGTGACAAAACAGCTCCAAGCATCGGTTCACCCTCCGGGAACGTGTCCGGCAAAGTGTAACAACTCCACTTCACGGTGATTGAGTGTTGCTCGAGCCGTTCATCTATTTGCCATGCGAACCAATTGAAACCAGCATCATCAACATGACGTGCGATATGTTTCGCGTCACATCAATTGATCGACACACGGCGGTTCGAAGGAAATCGTCCGTTTCCAATCCCCATTTCCGGGGATGGTTTTATTGCATGTTCTCCTTTATTTTTGCATCCAATCAGCAGCTGTGTATGTTTATATATCCCTCCCGCGTACTGGTGGCAATGTTTAATTCGAGTGAGAATCATTCTTACACTCGGTAAAATCAACTTCCGCTGTAACGTAAACAGTCGTGCGTCGTTCAAGCACATCAACAAGGAAGAGCTAAAAAACCCTGAAGCCGCTAATGTGAGGAAAAGCAAGAACCGCATCAGTACGGTTAGGTTATTTTTAGGAGTAACGAGTTAACATAAATAATTACACCAATTCCGTGGAAACTTCTTATGACACGTGCCTTGAGTACGATGGCCGATGACCAGTAAGTAATGGAATCATGCAGCTATTGCTTAGGTATAATTTTTTATAATATCTTTCACTGAATCTAACAAGCAGTTTTTGCAAAACGCAACCAGAAGACCGGGTTGGCACTAATGAAGCTTATCGCTACATGGAAGAATTATCATTTGCTGGCTGATTGCACTTGACTGCTCGTCTTCTTTCGGTTCGTCGTGCGAAGGACGATTTTGCCATGTCGACCGACGGTTAGCGGATGCAATGCAAAGCTGGCGTCAATTATAAAGCACATTTCATGGTTGGATTCATTTTTTTTATGATGGACACTTTTAATGATGTTCAGCGTAATAAAAATCTAATAATGGAACTATGTTGCATTATAAATAATATTGCTTTCGGGGTTAAAATGTGGAATACTATACCGGTAACTTTAAATAAATCGCATAAGAGATCATTCGAGAGCATAAGAGATTCGTTCCAAGACCTTCAATGTATTAGACCAAACATCAGAGTACGACACCAAGAAACGTCTTTGCATGCTTATGTACATGGAGTCACTTTCAAGGCTATAACCTTAGGAAATTTCAAAATTTTTAGAATTTTTTTTTTTATTTTCCATGTTTTTTTTATTTAAAGCATTATTTGAATGAAAAGAAACTTATTACAGCCAATTTGCATTAAAATAAATCAACTTATAAAATTTTGCTAAATTACCCAAAAAGACTAAGGCTAAAGCCCTAGGAAATTTTCAAATTTCTGATTTTTTTAATTTTTATTAATTTTTCATATATTTTTTTAATTTAAAGCATTATTTGAACGAAAAGAAACTTATTTCAGCCAATTCGCATTAAAACCAATCAATTTATAAATTTTTGCTAAATTACTCAAAAAAAAGCTAAGGCTATAGCCTTAATAAATTTTCAATTTTTTATTATTTTTTTATTTTTTTTTTATTTTTCATTCTTTTATCTATTTAAAGCACTATTTGAGTGAAACGAAACTTATTTCAACCAATTCGCATTAAAATAAATCAATTTTTAAAATTTTCCTAATTACTCAAAAAAAGCTAAGGCTATAACCTTAAGATATTTTCAAATTTTTTTATTTTTTTTATTTTCATTTTAAGCATTATTTGAGTGAAAAGAAACTTATTGCAACAAATTCGCATTAAAATAAAACAATTTGTAAAATTTTGCTAAATTATTCAAAAAAAACTAAACTTAGCCTTAAACATAGCCTTAGGATATTTTCATTTTTTTATTTTTTTTATTTTTTTTTTAGTTTTCACCACGGCTACATGCTTACTCTCATGAGTGAGTAAAATGACCGAACCTTAACTTATACGTTTATGCCGGGTTTTTTATGACTCCGAAATGAATCGTTAAACGAGCAGACTCCTAATAACGACTCATTCACTCTGAGTTGACTCACTAAAAAGAGTTGTTATTCTCATCTCTAGATCCAAGCCGTAGCTGGAAGAGGTTCTTATGTGTAACATAAATAGTCTCGTAAGCTGTTTGGACAAGCCTTAAGAAAATATACATAATTGAAGTGTTCGGCGACTGGATCTGGTTCTCGCATGAATCGGTTCTTTGCCCGCAATGACCCATAACGTAAATTTTCCATCACAAGGTTGGTAAATTTTTCATACCCTCTTTCAACTTTCAACGATTGCCAACGTGAACCCTCATGGTGAATAATTAAACACAACCAACCTCCGCCCCCAAGAAGCCCCCCTTTCAAGTGTATGGATTTACAAACCCAGGTCTGCGGTATGGTAACAAATTTTCCCAATGCTTCTCGCTTAACTACAACACCGGCTTTTGCATTATTTGCGTGTCACATGGCACACCCCGAGTTATGTTCGGAAAACGTGCCCAACAACGTGTCCTAATTGTTGGGTCTCAAAAGCACCAGTTTTCAAAACGATACCAAAAAGAATGTTGAACAAAACGAACAAACAAAAAATGGCAAACGTTGGCTCCGTTGGATTGGTATCAGGTGAGCAGCACCTGAATGTGTTAGACTAACGAAGAGAAAAAAAACCTTCCTTTCCTTACACTGCTCACCGTGGTAACACTTCGTTATGTCGCGTGTCTTGGCGACGCAGGATATCGATTTGCACTACGCTGTTGTATTGCGGCACCCGCTCATCGGAGCGAAGAACGCTGACATAAAAGTGTTCCACAAGCAGAAGAAACAGACGGCTAACGATCTGGTACGGTGCTCGGTGACCATTTGGTTTTTGGGGAGTTAGTCGTTTAGGCGCTTCAAAGGATGAAAATGGAACACACTAGAAACGGCACTCCGCGGCAGAAACCGGTGACACAACACGAGAAGGTTAATTTGTTGTCTAGTGACTGCTTCCAAAGTGGTCCAATTGGGTTGTGAAGGATGGCAAACAATAAAGTCAACGTGGCCGAACGAATTATGGTGACATTTTTATGACGGCCAGCAGGCCGTTTTCGAAGCGAACAAGTAACGATTATTTACCGAAGAGTTGTTTCCGGACATTCGAACGAATAGCGTTACAGGCGTTCGGCGTTTTGTTAAGTGAATAAACAAATAATAAAACGATGGAGCCACTTGCTCAATGCTTTGATCAGCGTTTATTGCGAGTTACTTGAAATGAGTGAAATAACTTTGACATAATTTTAGTGCTCTTTTTTTGCTGTATATGTAGAATTGATGCAACGTCCGTAAAGAATTCATTCCTCTGCAAGCAAAACCGTAGGTGGCAAATTTTTCAATCGACATCATCCTGCTGTGGCAACATTTTGTTCACATTTTATCACATCTGCCCTCGCTCGCTGACGAACCTGATGGGTCAGATGACACTCATTAGATTGATGCTAAACATTAATATCCTGTCCCTGATCACGGTCTATCTCGCACTCTGCTCTTGACTTCATTGCTGCGCTATTGCAATAATTTCATGCACATGCCTGTCTAAACTACATACAGTGTGTCATAATTTTTGGCAAACGTAGTTTTCTTTTTTGCACGATATAAACTGATATGTTGCTGCTTCATCAGAAACTCCTACAAAGAATTGTATCCTAATACATTTGCATCTTTTGATGTGATTTAAAATTCCTCAACCTTCTAACTCAAATTCTTTGTTCTTATCCGCACTGTACTCATCTGACATCTTTTTTCCGCTCCAATTACAGCCCAGTCCCCCCTCGGTTGGCAGCTGCGTGGGAAAAACTGATCTAAATCGCATACCGTAAAACACCGGGCGTCGTTTCGTTCCACAAGCGTAGCAACAATTTCGATCAGTACCGCAAATAACGCACCGTAACGCATCGTAACGCTTCGTTCGAGTGGAGCACTCGCGCACGTGTTCGCGCAAGAAGAAAACGGTCGGAACGGGAGGATGAATGAAGGGAGCAAAAGATGCGATGAGCAATGTGTAACAAAAAAAAACAAGTGTTGAGAAGTGTTGCATGTCGAATATGCCAGTATAAAAAAAGTGCTATCGACCGCAGTAAATGTGACACAGTTGCGGCCAGCTCCCTAACGTGATTTTTCATTGTAGCGTGTGCGTATGCTCTTTGTTGAACAAAAGAAAAGTTAGTAAACGTCAACTTCAAACGTGTGTAAGAATTTTCGAAAGGAAACAGCTGTTTGTTGACCCCATAAAACACACACGCGGTGTGTGGACGTCATTGGATTCCGTACGAACGAAAATTTAAATACTAAGTTCATTACCCCGTGGTGATTTTTAAGATTGTAACGTACTATAAGATAGGGGAAAAAAATCAACTCTTTAACACACCGTAGCTCGTGTAAAAATGAAAACTAACATTTATTTATTTACCTTCTTTTGCAGATGTATAATTAAACAATTTGGTTTTCTTGGTTTAAATTCGCTTAAAATGTTGATTTTCTTTAAATTAAATGTTCCATAAATTTTACAACACAGTCACTAAGTAGAAATCGTTCCGTAGAAATAGATTATGTTGTTCAGAAGTGGTTCCGGGCGCGACGATTACAGTGAGTGCAATAGCTGTCTCCGTTGGGCAACCGACAACGAAAAATAAGTGCAATCCAGTGATAAACGTAGTGATAAATAGTATTTTTAGGCATTAGGATCTTCCGTATCTTCCTTCAAAGTTGTGTTGCTGTTGCGGGAGTGTGTTGTGTTGGTGTATCGTAAGGTGACGTTATCACCTCGTGTCAGTTTGCTTCGTGTAATCGATAAGCGTTAGTCATCATAGCTTCCAAAACGGCATCCAGCAGCGGTTGGCGAGCAAGCAGCAAGGTGCCCCAGGAAGGTATGTTGACGTGAACTAATCACTTTTATCAATCGAACAGATTTTGTTTGTTTGCAGTAATGTTCGCCAGCCCTTTGGACCGGTGAGATATTTTGCAGAATGCAGAAAGCAACATCTAGCTTGTTTGCTACGGCTCATGACCCAGTTTGAGCTTTTTATAGATAGCCTTTGATACTCTGTTTGCTATTAAAATTGATTCTGATGTTTGCTATTATTATCTGTTCCGCTTAGGAACTTAGATTACTTAGGTTTTTAGAAACAATTTTTAAAAAATCTTTGGATTCATCTCGTACTGCCATTTGCCTTTATTTTCCATAGATTATGGGCTCGCATTTTGTTTCCTCCAAACCTATTAAAACAACTTATAAAATTTAGATACTCATTGTTGGAAAAGAATCAAATTATTTTATAATAATTAGAATATTAATTCTTTTTTTTTACTAACAAAAACATAAATACAAAGAATCTCCATCCTTGTTTACATTTTTCTATAATTTTAATTTTTCTTTTTTGTTCACAACTTTTCAGATGTAAGCGATGAAGGTGCCACCGGAAGCTATGACGATGGTGCGACCACGAGACGCGGCCGGTTCCGTGTGTCGGCACCATCGACCGGCCCTCCAGAGACCACCGTAGGTCGGTTCCGTTTGATACCGCAAACTGGTAAGTTGAAAGTCGCTTACATCCATCAGTACACGATGCTGTGCTTTATCATTATTTTCACGTTTATTTTCGCTGTATCATTTACCAATAATGGTTTTGTCTGTTTCATTATCAATTGCTACAGGGAACTACGGACCGACCTCTCCATTTCTTCAGCGCGGCCGGTTCTCCGTCATACCGGAGGAGCCCCAAAACTCCCCCGGTGCTTCGGTCAGTACGCCACCCATTATCACAACCACGGTCGCACCAAGGCAGGGTTCTCCCGACTGGGATTTTGATGATGATAAGTCTGTAAGTATAATTAAGTACAAAGCCATTGGAATACAATACTTATGGGGGAATAGTAATGTTTTATTGTTCGTTCGTTGTATCTTTTAAATGAAAAGAAAATTTAATATGAAAATGAAATATGTACTTTTGATTACTTGTTGATCGCGAATTATTTGTGATTTCATTCCAGCATTGGAAATCCAACTTCACTGAAAATTATGGATTCTTTTAAATCATTTTTTCGAAAACGATCACGACTTACTCAAACACCTAATCTTTAAGATCGTGTTACGCAAATTTTACAAAATAAATTACGAAGAATTTTATGCTAAGTGAGTTTTATGAGAAGAGGATATTAGCATCAATTAATGACTTATCATATTTAATTCAAACAAAGCAGAAAAAATACACCAAATAGCGTTTAATTCCGCTTCAAAACTGGAACACATTCCGTAGTCAACTGGAAGCATAACAACAAAGTAATCAACCTACGGTAGTAAACACACTGTAAAGACTTTCGCAGCAGCGTCAACGACGCATAGGGGTGGTAAACATTCAACCCCATTCACGCACATCACTACATTCGTGTCTGTTACCTGCAAGGGGCTTGGTGCTTACGACTCCGCGGACGCGTGTTTTTGTTTTGTCTCATTGCGCATTGCGATCGTTTGTTGTGTTTTGTGCACTTGCGTTTCTTCGCTTTGCTGACAAATTGTGAACTTTCTTACACCGTATGTGATATAAGTGTTTGATTCATTTTTCACCTATATCTGTTTTCCCGTAACACCCTATCAGATGCAATTTTCCATGTGCGTGAGATAATAGTGAACACACACACAAGTGCATGCATACACAGTCCTAGCAACAGCACAGCAAAACCTGTAAGTCTCTAGGAGAAGCGTGGCGATTAAAGGCCCATTGCAACAGACAAAAAAAAATGAAACAAGCTAAACGGGTCGTGCGTGGCCTACTTTGCAATTCTACGGAATCAGCTGCACAAGTGAAATAGAGCGAAAAAGAAAAATGGAAATGAGTGTGTGTGTGCGTGTGTGTGTGTGTATGTGTACGAAAGTGTGTGTGTGTGTACATTCGATTCGCTTTCAATCACAGAAAACGGTATCGGCTGTTTTGTTGTATACTTTCACCCCCTTTTACATACAGATTACGCACCCCAATCTGTACGGTGTGTCTAACGGTGCTAGGCAACCGTTCGCTCTTGCATCAGCTGGCAGAAAGCAGCATATTTGGATCGTTTGTTTACTTTCCGGTGCTATTTTTGTTCTCACTTCTGGGTGCATTTTGTTGTGTGTCATTGCCATTGATAAAGAAAGCAACAGGAATTTGTTTTTAAAATAATACGCAACGAATTTCAAAGTGTTTTTTTATCGATTTATCTTTTTTTTTCAAAACAATAATTTGATTTAATTTTTCATATGTACGAATATTCTTTGCGTATATGTTATCAAAAAAACTTGCTCTTCGCAGACTTGTTATTGTTGATGATGTACAGTAACACGCAAAATATACGCATCCCGTATAATTTGCCCCTGAATTCTCGAATAAATTATAATTATTTAAGTTCCAAATTACTGACTTTTTCTCATTTTTTCAACCCAAGTTTACCTAAAAGCACCGCATTAAAAAAAATAATAATAAAATCCGCAAATAGTTTGCCTGATACTGTACGGCTCATTACTGTACGGTCCACTGTATGCGTGTGCAACCGGCCTGGGGAGGTTTACCGGCGCGAATGTGTGCGTGGGTTCGTTATTGGCGACAAAGAAAGCTGGCGGATTACACACATGATATGCGCGCTGTCGTTCCTCCCATCACTCATTCCAGTGCTGGCGACCCGTAGGGAGGAAAACCATTTCCCGTCCCGTCGGTGTATTAAGCGAGACGCGGTTTTATTTGTGCGAAGAAATATTGCTGCGTGTGTTTCCTATTGTTCACTTGGTTCACTGTGTTAATAGTAATTTCCATCAAAGGTGCTTTTAGCTTGTGTTTGTGTGACAAAACGGCAAATGTGCAGTGACTCGTCGGCCGTCATTTGGTTGCGTGGGTGATGTGTGTTGAGTGCAAAAAATTGATAATGCAGATCGTGCCGTAGTTCCACGGATGGATGGATCAATATAGGCAAAGGTTATGAATGCGTCACCGATCCGAACACATCGACACACGACCCTAGTGAGAAGTGAAGCGTAACGATTGTGTGTGGGGTTGCAATAGCAAAAGCATGTGCATTTACACGATCGTATCGATCGACGCAGAAATTCGTCGTTGTGCAAATCGAAAGGAAAGAGAAGGAAAGATAGTGTGCAACAGTGTGTAACGGGTAGTGAGAAGAAAAGCCACGAGGCGCACTGGGGTGATACCCATTTCCTTCGGTGGCATCGCGTGGAAAAACGCTTCTCAACCGTACTGTGGCTAAGTGGATTAACCAGTCTGTCCGGTTTTTGGGCAAGTGCGTGACGTCATCCGTTGTGACACAAAGTGTGTGTCCCCGACAATTTTCTATTGCATTAGCAGTGTGGTGAGATAAACGGGGCGCGTGTGTTTCGCACGCGCTAATTGCAACACACTCACACAAAAAAAAGTGAGCCAAAAGCAGCGTGAGCAGCGGGTGAAAGTGAGACGCACGTTCATCTAATCGATCTAGTCACCTGTGAGACACGGTGGCGAACGAAGAGAGAAAGCTAATTCCGTTCGTAGCAGGCAAAGCAGAAGAGAGAGATAGATGAAACCAAAATCAATGCCCCAAACCGGATCTGCTTTACTAGTGTGTGTATGTGTGTGTATGTGCAAAATCAGCTGATTTATGTATGCGGTTGATGATTTCGCGTCAATAGAGAGTGCAAAATAAGAGAGAGAAAAAAACGTGTGTACTTGTGTACTTCGCACCTGTGTACGTGAGCGAGAGGGGGAATGGTGGTGTTCAGCTGATCGCGAAATTGTGCATCATTTGCGAAATCTTCTCACCGTTAGTGATTGAGCTGTTCCCGCACACACATACGTCCAAGCAAGCGTCAAACACACCGCGCACGTCAATCTGTTCCGGTTTACTGTTTTGACCGGGAATATTGTGTTTTTTTTGCTGCTGCTGTTTCGTTCCCAAAAACCGATAGTGAATCATTTTCCGTGGATGTGAAATAACACAGTCGAAAGCCGCCCGGTCATGTAAGGAAAAACAAACAACGACACAATTTACACAATCACGGTATGAAGATGATGAATCCGTAAATCATCCGATTCCACTGATCTGATGCCGATACCGTATTGAGAAGGGCGGCACCTTGAGTAGACGAACCGATGTTGATGTTGATGATCCTCCCCCCTTATTTGTGGGTGGATTTTAAAGGGAAATACCCAAGCCAAGGGTGTGAGGGTGGGTGCTGTCCATTTCATATTCCTTTTTGCAAAACAAAGCCCGCAGACCGACAACATTAACATGTCGTTTGATGGAATTGTTCAAAAACCGGTTTAATGTGATAATAAGTATGGTTTAAGTAACCGGTTTTTGATGTTTTCCGGGTGCTAGCATAAGCGTAACGTTTTTATTTGATTGATCTGCCAACATAAATTTTCCAAATTGTTTGCATAAATTCGTTCCTTAGAAAGCATTAATGTTCTCGTGACGTAATACGCATTAAGGTTTTTTAGTTGCATAAAACAAACATCAGATTCTTGAGATAAAGCAGCTTGTTTACTAGAATAGTTGGTTGTTTGTTTGTTTGTAATGTTTGCATCCATCTTGATCGGTGGTCGTATCGGATGTTGCCTGCCCCTCCCGGTGGAAATTATGTAGCAACATTTAGAGGGCATTTTTCAATGTTTTTACCAGTTAACACCTGGGCAAAATTTTCCCAAAGTAAATCGAACACAATTATGAAACAAAGAGACAAAAATATCATTTTCTTTGACTCATATTCGATCTTTATTACATCATAAATAAAGCCACACGATCGCACGAATTGCTGTATTGTCGTGCGGAAAGTTTGATATAACAAACGACAATTCGTGCATATGAATTCTATTCTCGTCCGACTTGTCTCATGTGCTAATAACAGACTGTTCGACTATAGTAATACTATCATGCCAATAAAAGCGGGCCATGATCGACAAGATAGTGAAGATATATGAGAAAAGGAGCTTAATTCAATTAGCAGGCACGCGATACTCCCATTCATTAATTATTGTAAATTTAATTTGAATGTTTTTTGTTGTATATTCTCCTAAATGTACCTAAAATAATATTCTCAAGAAATTACTGACACAATGTCTAATCGAAACTTTCTGATAAAATCAATGAAAATCCCTTTCGAATGCATCTACAAACAATTCTCAATTAATTATCTGCAAAGTGTGTAGATAGAATCTGTCATTCATCTCGTTTAATTGTTCGTTCTGCTTCCACAACGCTCAATTACCCCAGGAAAAACATTACCCCCATGCACTTAATTGCGATGATCTCAGCAACTAATAATCGACCATGGGTTCACCCATCATGTCGTACAGTTAAATGCATTGATTACATCGCACAGCTGCTACACAGGCGACATTTACTATTCGGCGTAACAATGTCGGGACGAACGCGTTTCATTTAGTTTTTAAACGATCTCCAGCAAACGCTCGGATCAATATCCGCCGTACCTCCCGATCGCGATGCGTTTGTGATTCTGTACTGGCCCGAGTCAAGCTTGTCTCATTGTGGTTGGCCGTTGTTAAACTTTGTGGAGATGTGGTTGATGTTACTAAGCGGAAAACGCTTGAAGAAAATTGCATTTTATGACACCAGACAAAAGTTTCGTCTTATGGTCTCGTCTGTGTGGTAATAAAATAAGCGTCAAGACACCGATCCCTTTGTCGATGGTGGTTTTGCTTAGCCATGAGTAAGTGCATTGGCTTGGGCAAACCCCCGCACTTCGGCAGCAGATTGTGGACGGTTTCTTACGATGATGCAAAATTTTCCTTACAAAACAGACAACTAAAGAAAGCACAAATTTATTGCTACGTCTAGCACACATGGGCACAGGAACGGGTGCAAAATCCCCCATTAGTTTGCAACATCACGCATTGTACGGTACGACAGTGTCAAGGTTTTGTGTCATCTTGGGTGCATAGAACAGTAGAAGGGCATGTTTGATGGGGTTTTGTTCCAACCAGGAAGTTTAGCATGCATCAATAACCCTAGAAGAGGTGTTTTGTAATGGAAATAACCTAACTAATATTGAGTTGGGTCAAAGTATTGACCTAGGGAAGCATTAACTTAAACATTTTCTTGTACTTTTCTTTGTTATTCGTTCAATTGCAGGCTAGTTTTAATCACTTTTGGTATTGAGTTTAGTCTAAAGGTCGGCAAAGTTTGACTCTCGAACCTTGGGGACTTTGGTTGTTGAACTTTGTCACAATTTTTAACTGCATTTGAACCATATTGGGTGGTTGATGAAAATAGTCGCATAAATTCTAAACATACCTAACAATTTCCTTGAAAACATGGAGATCTTGGTGGCCTCGGTTACCTTGGGCTATTGCCGTACTACAATTTGGTTGTTATCATATAACAATTAAATATAAAAAAGACTAGAACAAATACTAGTTGGTAACATCAAGCTACGAACAATCAAAGACTTCGTAACTCCTGTACTTGAAAGTCTGCTATCAGTAATTCGCCAATAGGCAAGTGCCTTATCAAATTTCCAAACAAAACTTTAAAATCTCTCATTTCTTTCATGAGTCAAACTTTGCTATATTGTTTTTATATTAATTTTGATTTTATTTGTTTGCCTGTCTTTATCGACGAAAAGTTTGCCGATCGCTGTTGTAATCAGTTAGATAAACCTTGGGTTTTAATGCTCCGTTGCGTCAATTGCGATTCTAACTTAAACTGGGTATCCTAATCGTGCTCTACTGTTTATGCCATTCTTCCGCACAAAATGTTGTCTATTCGGAATCGCTTTTAACAGAAATTCCAGTTTATTCGAATGTAAATGCGCTTCCTTGTGAAACCTGACAAACTTCCTTGTTTTTTTGGAGTTTGAATAAAATCAATTTAAATTTTTCTCGTGCCAAACAGATTGGTTGCCCATGAAATTATATTTAACCTCTTAGCTTCATTTCAAATTCCAATTATTGTTACGAGAGGATAAGGTTCCAGCTTCAGCCAGATTGAATCTAAAAGCGCAGAAAACGCGCATGAGTCTGACAATTCAACACAGAGCGCTTATCATGTCGGTTCACTCATTAATATTCTGCCAGTGACATTTTTGTTTTCTTGTGCTTTTCCTTGGTTCAAACAAATTTCACGGCCAACGTCGCAATGTCTTCCTTTGCACGCGTTAGGATGCTGGATGGCGAAGCAACACAATGCGAAAAAATAAAACAGAACAAGGAATAAAACACTCAAATACTTTGCCTGAAGATGCTCGCTCGGGAGGGCAGACAATGTGTGCCAGGCATGTCCGATAAGGGCATCATTATTGATGGGATTGTGTCGATTATTTAGAACGGTACGTTCAAGCAATGACGCTAATCGTGCTTCTGTTGTACGAGGGGAACTCTTTGCAGAATCAAATTGGGATGGGTAAACACACGAGGCTGTGACGGGCTCGACGAAAGTCATGATTGTCATGATCGAAAATTTGTACTGCTGGGGCGCGCACTCATTTGAGTTAAGTGTTTGACTTCGTTTACAATTATTGTTGTTTAAGCCGAGCGATAAGATTATTATTTACGAACGATAGACGACCGAATAGTGGTAGCTTCGTGCGTGTCCTGAATCACTAAGCAAGCGATTGATACGAGTTGAAAATCATATTAATTTGATACTCTGCTACTGTCTTAAGTTTGATATTCTCGAATAATGTTTCCTTCGCAAATAAATTTAACCTCGCAAACAACAATTGTCTGGTTTATAAATAACAAAACGTGTCTACACATCGTGCGTAGAATGGTTTAACGTTTGAAAGCAAACCATCAAAAAACTGACAACCAATATGAGCAATTAAAGCGTCAATCGCTTTTTATTCTTTATTTTTTCATGGCATATTTAAACCACCTCCTCCTTCTCCTTTGCATTCTTCTTTCCTTTTCTTGTTTTGGTTTTGGCTAATAAAAAATGAAATAAGCAACCGCTTGATACACCACGAAAATATCGGGCAAATTGTATGTTTTCCTTACTTCTTTTCGTGTTTTGGTTTTCACGATTCGCAGTTTTTTTTTTGTGCTGCGACTTTGACCGCATGGGTATTTCGCGTGTCAGCGCAAAAGGCGATATATGAATCATCACCGAACAGGGTGCGACATGTCTGTCGGAAAGCTTTATCGCACGGTAGCGGATTTAATTGGATTAAAGATTAAATTACAGACGTATAGGCACCGATCGCTTAAAGGTACACGCATCGTCACTTAGAGAAAATGATACTTTCAACTCACAATTCTGTGCGAAATGATGGAAAATGTGAGATCTCGAGCAACGTAAGACTTTGAGTAGCTGACAGTAAATCTTTAATGTTAATGAGTTGCAAAAGTGAGTTGATAAATGTAAAAAGAGTTTTGTTGTATTAATAAGACAATGCCTTCATTTTGTATTGTAAACAATGGGTGACATTCTTGGTGTTGTTTTTACTCAATATGGTGTCAATATTTATTATTGATAGTGAGGTGGGATCAACAAAAGATTTTCTATTATGAGCTACGAAACCCTCTCATTCTATAAATCTAATTATTCGTTCTATATTAATTCACTTCTACAAAAGCAAGAACAATTTTTATCACTGTTTTTGTTTGGCTTGCTGCGAAATTTATCAATTTGTGTAAATCTTATCGAAACAAAACAAACAACATAGGATCAATGTTGAAAAATTGCTAATCACTCGGTAAACGGGCCCCGTTACGCTTAATTTATTGCCATCCGATGGCTATCGATGGTTGCTTCTCGTAAATCAGCCGCCGGTTAGTCGAAACCGGCCATCAAGCTTGGAGCCATTTATCATGCCTCAATCGGCTGCTTTTACCCGTGATTGGTCCACTTAGCTTGGCCGCGTTTAGTTTGAAATGTGAACCAACCAACGCTTTGGATGAGATTTTATCGAACGCATCAATATTTTCACTTCAGCGCTAAAAGAAAGTAAGCATTCCGACGTGAGGACATAAACTCTCTTTCCAAAAGGGTTTAGCTGGCAAAGGTCAGGAAGGAGACCACGGTAAACAACGCCAACAACGTTATTGGTTGAGTTTTACACGGCTACCCTCAACCAGGACACACCGAAGAGGTCGCACGCGAAATAAATTAACCTCACGCAAGAGCTTTGAGCTTTAACGATCGTATCATCGCCGGTACGAGGTGATACGTCCATCATGAAAATGGCTTGTCGATGTTCTAATCCTTGCAGCTGCTGCACGGAGGCACATTTGTGTCAGACCTCCATTGGGTTTCGGTTTTAGGTTCTCAGTTACAGGGTTCTTCATCTTAACAAAACTGTTTTGCCATTTTTGGACGTTGAAAAATTGTTTTCCAACGCTTCTTACTCGTTTGTTTCATTTCTTGGTTGATTTTTTTTGTTATTTTTCTTATCGATTTTAAATTTACAGTATCTTAGGAATGATAATCTTCGAGAATTAAATGTTTCACCCCTGTATTCCTAGTCGATTGATGTGCTGTTCATGTTTACTCGATGACCGATGGAAAATGCAGTCGCGCCTTCACTTGAATGATTACTCAGTGTTCTTTCAAGCGCTCGGAGCGCAAATGATTGACCGTCCTCAACTGCTCTTTCTGCGCGTATTATGTGCTTAACTCATCACGCCACCACGACTCGACATAAAATTCAATCGTGTTACAGAGTAATTATATTTAACGATTTTCCTTCCATTTAAGTGTAGTTCAAATAAAGATAAACATGTCTTTAAAAAAGAGTAAAATATTCGATTCTTTGGACAATTTTTCGTAAAAGATTAAACATATTTTATGTATCTATTTTCAACACTAAACACTTACTGAGTTTCTGAGTTCTTGGCTTGGAATATTCACACCTCATATAAAGGTCTTTTCGCAATATTTTGTATGTCCCATCATCACGTTAATTGTCATATCGAAAGAATCTTTCGTCGAGTGGGTCCGACGTACCCGCACTGGTACTACAGAGCTTGTGTTTTACATAAACCATTAACTTCAATTTAATTCCCTCACTCGTTTGGAGCAATTGATCTTTGCGGACTGCGGAGAGACCATTGGTGACATTCTAATTGAAAACAGCTGTGGTAGAGGAATGTAAACCAACCGCGGTATGTCTCCTGCTCGGTGTTCCACCATCCGACTGTATGATATTAACGAATGGGTCGAGAAATTTGCACGCAACCGTAAACGGGCGGCGGCATTCTTGTCACCACAAAGCTCCGTGTAGCGAACTCTACACCGAGCGGCAGTGAGATAAGTGTTTGGTCGCATTTAGTCTCAAACCGTCCTCCACCGTATTTTGTCGTTGCAGTTGCATTTCATCACATGCTAATTGGTTGCATCGATACGGTAATGCCTTGGCCGACATTGAAAAATTTACGCACGGAATGTAATTTCAAGGTTGTTTCTCAGCCAAATAAATGCAACGATTGGATTTGATATGTCTGTGATCTCTTTACAAAACGATGCATGTTAAGTTCGGTTGGAAATGTGTCGGATTTCTGCAAACTATCTACTGCTGAAATTCACATTACTATTCAGTTTTATTTGTTTTGCATATTTGCATCGTTTTTCTTACTCGTTTCACTATCGAGCTGTTACCTTTACCTTGACCCTTTAGCTGTTACCTTTACGTTGCCTAGGCGCAATCACGTCACACCTTCTCCCGGGGTCGGTGCCTGTGTGGGGGTTTTATTAACATTTAAATCGATGTTTCATGGTGTCGTACAACACAGACGAAAATATGTGCAATAAACTCGATGGGGGGTGCAAAGGAAGTGTGATTTCTATCGACTGCAGCAACTACAGACCTTTGATTTGTTAGTTTACTGTAAGCCAATTACACTGGCTAGTGATCTCGTGTCCTCCTTGAGACAGGAAATTCACATAATCGACCACTTTAAATCATTGGATATTGAAGATCACGAACGATCATGGAGAATTTCCCAACAAGAACGAAAGATCTTACCTTTACGCTTCATCTTTCGGTAAATAATGCTTTAAAATTATACTGGAAACGTTTTGTCGAAAGGTTAATGGAAAAATAATCCTTCATTCAACCACAAAATGTCGTCAGTCGCAAATGCCTTGAAGAATTTGAAGATATTCCAATATTCCGGACATTATGTTTTTCATTTCTTAATTTAAGTTTTGAAGTATATAGACTCTTCAAACTTCGGATAGAAAGAAAAAATATTGTCATCAATACAATTTTGTTGGAGTGGAGTGAGTAAAAACTTAAAAAACCTCATTTCTTGGGTTCGGGACACACATCATTTCATTAGATCTTCCTTATTCACACTTAATCAACAAAAGGTTTTTGAAGGTAGTAGTAAACAGTAGGTAAATAGTTATTTTTGTTCAATTTAATCTCGATACACAACAATATTAATGAAGTAATAGGAAACGAACCTCATCACGCTGCTTGGAGACAACCATCAAGAGCGAATAATGATGCATTAATCATTCTTTCTCGTGATACGAAAACACATAAATCTGTCGGAATATGTTGTTTGTGTTTACTCATGTCGCTTTTTTTCTGTTACCCCTGTTCGGTGTGATCCTAATTTGTTATAGAAATCGTCACCACATGTCATTGCATAGCGCAATAAATACGAATCATCTTGCATAATGCAATGACCACCAAAAATAGATTATTTTCTACGCGTCTCTGGGTTTCCTACTCTGTGGCATTTTGGTGTATTTTCACCAAACATTCCATGCGCCAGTTCCATCTCCATCTTTACGTGTTAACAATCTTTTTCTTGTTTGTTCAACCAAAAATACAGGTGATGATTTATTTGCAATCTGGCAGAAGTTTTAAATTTAAAAACACTTATCTACGATGTATAACATGTGTGCTCAGATAGCAATTCCTTGTGAATATATGGCTGAGTGGGGCACAGATCATGTCAAGGTCTTCCTGCTTGAGAATTGCCTAACTGTTTTCGCCCAACATTCATCAACTTTCTGTAGCTCTAACATCTCAATCTTCTACCCAAAAGTACCTCGTTCGCAAACCGATTGGTGGCAATGTTTGGATGCCACACCGTTGTCTTATCACCTTGTGTTTGTTGTTTCAAGATTGCGACGAATTCTTGCACCTTCTTGACCGGGTCGTCTTACATACTTCAATGGGTTTTGGGTGTGTGTTTTGTGCGAGTGTTTGAAGGAAGTATTGAAACATACGGCACACTTTGGACCCCATTGGGTTGTGTGCAAACGTGTTGCTTCGTTTCGAGACTGGATGGGATAGGCAAAAACAGACCCTTGAAATGTAATGGGGAGGGTATCATTATGTATTCCGGCCACATATCACTTGATGGGTAGTTGCAACAGCTTCGACACTGAAACGAATGCAAATGAAATACGACAAACGATGGGTAATGTTTGTACCTGATTCTTGCAGAGTTCCAATATACTTTTTTTTTGAAGAACAGACAATCGAAACATTGCGAGTTATTGGTGATGCAACTGGATGCATGTACACCGTTGTCAACGTAATATAGACGTGCGCTTGAATGTGTTTTTGGACTGTGTTTTAGTTTCAAAGTCTCTAGAATTACGTACAGCACCATTTTGTGGAACATGCGAGTTGAAGCGTAAACTACGCTACGACGTGTTTGTGATCAGCTGATCACGTTTTTTGCAAAAGTGCCGCGAGGGTAATTAAAAGTTTTACTGCATACACACTCACCCCTTGGGTTCACTTAATATTTACAAATGTATGGACACTCGTGCCTATTGAAAGGAGATAAAGAATAATGAAACATATACAGCTAAAAAAGCGAAGAAGAAATATCTGACATATAAGTGAGAATTTCGAATATCTCAAACGTCATATTTCAATATCTTATTATAGAAAAAGCTACTTTTATCATAATCGCTAACAATTACTCTATATTTATAGTAAATCTTATACACTTACCAAACTCTATTAATAACACCTGTGTAGCAAGTTGTATGTCGAATTAACAATTCAAGATTACCTTATCTAATGTTACCTAAATTTAAGGACTCCAACTTCATTATTCTTAGAATAGTAAAACAATCACACAAAATGGATAAGGTTCTAAAAAAATGAAAATATAAATGTCCTAGTTGAGAAGAATTAAACCTCTGTACATTTCAAAGTCTCGCTAATGTTTGCATACTGCCGAATGAGTTACAAAACTTTGACCGGGTCGCATAAGACGAGACGACAAGCGTTCAGTTCAATGAACTTATGCGCTCAGCTGTTTGGCGATGAGGCGAGCCATTCGTTCGTGACCCATTATGCTTACCGACCCTTCGCTCTAGCATGGTTGAACGCGCATATTAATTGACTTTCCCTCGTGAGCTTGGCTGAAGCTGTACGAATGTAGATTCTTAGGCGTCTTATTTTTTCCGCTCCATGGAATGCTAGAACTTACTGAATCAGTGTCAGTTCGTATCGTTGCGACCATTTTGCTCGAACAGTTCGCAGACAAAATGGCAACACAGCTTGTGCCTTATGTCGGCACACATTGGTTGTCCGCATATCACAGTCGATTCGATCATTCAAAATGAGTAGACTTGATAGTGTTAGTACCGCGATGTGTTTGGGTGATTATTTGTCACCTTCATGGCCACAAAACCCTCCGAGTACGGGTATCGTGGGGTGGAAAATTTCAATACTAACCNGATGAGGCGAGCCATTCGTTCGTGACCTATTATGCTTACCAACCCTTCGCTCTAGCATGGTTGAACGCGCATATTAATTGACTTTCCCTCGTGAGCTTGGCTGAAGCTGTACGAATGTAGATTCTTAGGCGTCTTATTTTTTCCGCTCCATGGAATGCTAGAACTTACTGAATCAGTGTCAGTTCGTATCGTTGCGACCATTTTGCTCGAACAGTTCGCAGACAAAATGGCAACACAGCTTGTGCCTTATGTCGGCACACATTGGTTGTCCGCATATCACAGTCGATTCGATCATTCAAAATGAGTAGACTTGATAGTGTTTGTACCGCGATGTGTTTGGGTGATTATTTGTCACCTTCATGGCCACAAAACCCTCCGAGTACGGGTATCGTGGGGTGGAAAATTTCAATACTAACCCCCCCCCCCCCCGCCCATCCCCAATGTCTTCACAATTCCAGTTGTGTTGGCTGTATGTGTGTTTTCTTTGCTCGGTTATCATCAGCAAACAAACGGCCCTCCACTGGCCGTGTTTGCACATCAACGGCCACACCGACCCGAAAGCATCCAACGAACGGACAACACTCGGCTATATTTGCCATTCAAAATACACACATATGGACCTTTCGCCCCTATACGGAGGGCTTTCTACGTGTACGGTCGGGCGTACAATTTCCGGGACTGATGAGGTGGTGGCACGATGCCCCCTTCCGTCCGGGTACACGTGTGCCCTTTTAAGTAGGCAGGGCCCAGCTAAAGTGCCAGTTTGCTTGTGTGTGGTGTCAAGAGCGAAGAGTCTGAGATTGATGAAGTGAATTGGTTGTACTACAACAATCTGATTTTGGACCGGCATCGGCGTTTAGGATAGTTTAGTGCAAGTTAAGCATAAAAAAACTGTGTTTTTTCCATGAGAAATGATCCACAGCTGTGTCTATATTGTTGCAAAATATTTCATGTACTCTTTCCATCACCTACTGTTATCAGTAGTGTAGTGGGGAACTGTGGAAGATTTTCTCGGAATGTTGTTGGGATAATGGTAGTAAAATGGTTTGCGTACAAACAGATTGTTAGCAAGCTAACAGCGTTGATGGCTCCATTTATCGTCAACACAGTCAACATTGACAAGTGATGTGATACGGCGGTTTGAGATGAGGAAAGTGAGCGAGATAGAGAAAGAGAGAGGGATATGAATATGCAAGACGTTATCATCTTTAGTCCTATTTGCTCGAGAACCAGTTGCACTGATAGACAGCTGTTGCTCAAAAGCCAACTTTGTACGAGCTTTTATTCTTGGCCATAATCTACTTCGTTATATTTTCTTATCACCACAATTGCAATCATGAGTTCTGACATTAAATGTTGTTTTGTTTGCGTACTTCTGGCTTTCGTCTATTGCTAGAACTCATCGACTTTGACACAGTCCATAAAGTGTGCTAAACGGGATAGGTTGATTCTTGGGATCTTTTGGGATAATTGATATTGTAATCAATTTTTATGTATCTGTCTTAAGCTATGCTTTGAAGTTAATAGAAGGATTCTTGAAACTCGAATCATTGTAATCTTTTTTATGCTTATCGTCTACTCAAGTTGTTCTGCTGTCTCTTGGTGATTTATCGGATTGGAACAGATCGTGTAGAAATTGTTTACATTTTGCTCTTCCATTATCAGTTTATGACTGTACCCTTTCTGCTTCATCCTCTGCTAGGCAACGAACTTCTTATTATTTCCAAGATGAAAGAAGGTGACACGCGCCCAATTTCCAGCTGCGGAGAAACTTGCAGCAGCCAAACAAACAGCTGCCATTAGCGTAGAAAGAAAGTGAACACATTGTTTATATTTGAACACACTGCATTGCATTCCGGTGCACGCGTTGCATCGGAAAATTAAGCAACAGCACCCGAATTGAAGCGGAAAATCGATATCCCTGAGCAGAAAGTAACGCCAAAACCGATAAGACATTGGAACGGGAAGGGAACCGTCCGTGAGAAGTGTACAAATAAATTAACCCTAATTAATCGCGCTGTGAAGCGAAGTAAAACCCTCTTCCGTACCACCCCCATACACGCGCCGTTAGACTGCGGTAGCACAGCGAGAGCAAATTTAGATTAATTAAATGGACGATTCATCTAACGGCGGCAGAACGACCACCACTGGCTCGCTGATACTGGAGCAGCAAAACCAGCCACTTACCGCATCGATGGCACCCTTGCCAAAGAACAACAACGGCACCGCCACACCGGACGAGCAGCAAAACGAACGAAGAATGGCACGGGAGTTGGAGGAGGCGAAGAGGCGCATGAAGAAGCGGGTAGATTTCATGCAGGAGGACCTACGGCGAAGGGAGGACGTTGGGAACACACCCGATGCGGTCGCTTTTCGATTACAATCGAACACGAAGGCAGCAACGCATAAACCGATAAGGATGACTAGTACAATGTCGTGGGGTAGTGACGGTACGCCGGTGTACGTAGGAAGTGTGACGGATGAAGATTTCGAGCAGCTGATCGACAGCTGCATGCAGGGTTTGGAGGAAATTCGGTCAGACTCGGACTCCGACTTTGGAGATGATCACGGCCTACCGCCACAGCGAGCGTCCGAAGTGGGGAAAGCGTTGCGTAAGCCAGTCGGAAGTAGCGGTAGTAGTGGTGCTGGGGCCAATGTTGGTGGACATCCGTCTGCCTCGTCCTGGAGCGATGGCAGTAGTACGGTGAGCGACGTGGAAGAGGAAGTTGATCATGAGCAGCAGCAGGAGAGAATCTTGAAAACGCGCACTGCTACGGAACATTCACCATTAGATCTCCCACACGCAATGGAAGTGTCCGGTGCACCGTTCCGAATGCTAATTCCTCCGATGAGCCCGGGCAGGCGGTCGGATAGTAATGTGTTGTTTGGGCCTTCCTCGCTGCCCATAATCCTTCCTTTTCACGTCCGTCGCCGATTGTCCGAATGTCGCGAAGAGGACGAAGAGGACGAGAAGCAGCAGCTGTCATCACATTCCCCACCATCAGCTACGCTCCGATCACCTCTCCCGATTCCCTCGATCGTTATTGGTACGAGCAGTGATACTGCGCAAGAAGGGGAAGCATTAGGAACATCCAAACCAATGCAGGACGATGAAGCCGAGGCGACTATGCCACGAAAATCCCGGTTCATGGTTACGAAGACAGATGAGCAGGAGCAGCAAGAACAGCACAAACAACAGGAACTGCCGAGCCCCAGTACACGGCTGCGGCCAGAAACGATCGCCTTACTTCCGGTGTCCGCGTCGCATAATTCTCAGACGATTCACTTTCCCTGCAGTGGTAGTGGCAGCCAACGCACTTCCCTGCGTTCCGTCTTCTCACCTGATGCAGTACCACACCTTAACACGCCCCATCTCGATCGGCGCTTCTTCGATACATCACTGGTAGAAATCCGTCCACTAACCCAAAGCAGAGGCTCGCTATCATCGGCAACGGGAGCCGACACGAGTGGCTACGAATCTGGAACCACTACAAACTCATTACCCAGGGCACAACAATCTTCAGCGACTGAAGAACCACAACCAACAAAGAGTAACATTCCGTTCGAATTAGACGAGGTGTGGGTAAAGCGACCGGATCCGGTTATCGCCACAACCTCAAAAACGAAAGAAGACGCGTCGAAAGCAGGTAGTAGAGCTGCAACCTTGCCGGTAAATGCCAAACCCAACTACGCAGCTTTCGCAGGCAGTCCCGAGAAACAAAAGTCTCCTACGAAATCAGTGATTGTAAGTTTTCTTGGTAGAGTATGTTGAGGATCGTTTGTAAAGCCTAAGTGATGTAGAAATTTCATTATCAGAAATTTAATTATCATTGATAGAAGAAAGTGATCCATCATTGGGGTTTTACTAAATGTCGAATGTATAGAAAATCTACAAAAACAAAATATCTTTTCCGTTACCTTAATTCCCATTCTCGATCCCAATGATACAAAGTACTCGATTTTGTTGGACATATGTCCTTGTCGTAAGATAATAGTAGAGTAACATAACCTAAAAAGATAACAACGAACGAACAAAGTGGGTTGATAACACGTACAGTAATACGTTTATGGGATATTTCTTTCTGTAGTAAAAATGTGTGAACTCTAAAAAAATATCTCTTTCTTCCACTCTTATCCAGGATGGAGTCGATGGTGCTGTTCCTGGAAACTTTCAGCGTCCTTCAACAGCGCCGGCCACTTCCGGCGAGTCGTCAACGCGTGCCTCCAAAAAGCAGAAGAAAAGCGAGAAGGAAGCGAAGAAGCAAGAAAAGGAAGTAATGAAACAGAAGCGTGAGGAGGCACGCCGGCTAGAGAAGGAAGCGGCCAAGCTGGAAAAGCTCAATCGCAAGCACGAAAGTATATCGCGTAGCACGGAACGGGTTGGATCTGGTGGACGGTCGGGATCGTTGGAGAGGCGCCGCAGCGGCGAAGAAGCGCCCGTACTAAACCAATCGACCGTGCACGGTAATTCGAGATGCGAAAGATGCTTTCTCCCTGCAGCGCAGATCGTTAATGAGCTTTGTTTTGTGTTTCTTTAAACATTTATTTCAGGTATTGCTAGCCCGAATCGAAGACCGACAATATTCGATGTGTTCCGGCCACGGAAGGGTTCCGATTCGAAGAAAAAGAAAGATGATGGAAACAAATCTGGCTCGGACAAGGATAGTACCGGTATGGGTAGTGGCCCTATCAGTACCTCCGGGGGCATAATGAACAGTATGAAGGCCGCCCTACACGTCGGTGGACGCCACAGCCACCAGCATCAACAGCCGTCCGCTCAGACAGGAACCGCCGGTGCCGCTGGGTCGAAAGTGCGCGACGGTTCGGCACATCCGCACGCAGGCAGTGATGCACAGGTACGATAATGGAGTAATGTCTTCAAACAGACAAGTTCTCTCGCTCTAACATAATGGGTTTGTTTTATTTCATTTTAGTACTACCACACGGTAACGGCTGTCCGCCGGGCCGACGTCGGCAAGTCTCCGATGACGAAGGTGATGGATTTGTTTAGGCACCGTTCCAACTCGGCCGTTTCCGAAGCGGACAAACGCAAAGCGGTAAGAATTTTATGCCATTTTTCATTTCTAGACAAGAGACAAATCATTCTTGATGCGGTGAGGTGTTTATTTTAAAGAACAGTATAGAAAATATCTACAATATGTATGTAATGTGGTGAAGGAAAGGATTAGCACTGTACATTGCCTTACCAAAAGGTAAGCAATACTACACAATTGTCCGTATATTTTGCTTCGTTTTGTATCATTGATTGATACTTGCTTTACAAAACTACATACGAAAATTTATAAAATTACGATAAAAGGTTTTTAGAGGGAAACTTTCAAAAACTAGTTAAATTCGTTTCGTTATTCAAATACGGAGGAAATTCGCTCGAAATATATCTATGCAGAAAACTGCTCGAAACTATCTGACATCTAGATGGCGCTAGTGTTAGCGGTTGGTTGTTGTTCTGGATTGTGCATTCTGTTCTTGTTGAATGGAATATTTTTTACTAATTTGGATAATTGTTGTGCATTTTTTATGTAAAACAATTAACAGTTTTATACATCATTAATACGCAATATTATTGAGCTATGAAACTTATATATGGTAGTATGTAACATACAAAGAAGGCTGAAAGTGTAGAAAACGGGTGTGAAAGATCAATGTAAATTTTTCTTTAAATTTTAATTGTCTTTCAATCTCACGTGTTGTGTACGGTTCTATTGTATATTCGATGTGTAAGCTAACGTGGAAGAATGCTCTTTCTGGTTTTCTGTGCTCCCATGTCAAAGCACGTACTGTTTGGAAATACTATATTATACCGTTGTAAATTGAGCAACATTGAGCACATTTGAGTCTGTTAGCGTGAAATCTAAACAAATGAACCTAAAATTAGCAATCTTTTGAGTAAAACTTTTAAAAAGCACCTAATTCTTTTTTAGTTTATGTGTCGTACAAGCTACTCTTGTTGATAGTTGATTTTCGAATTTATTGTTATTTGAACGGCAGTTGGTGAACAAACAACATATTTTTGAATAATTCTTCAAAGAACGCGCAAGTACCGTGTATGGTGGCTAAATGTACTAATATTTGCACATTACGCAATCGCGTTTGTTTGTTACACCGATCAAAGATCGCTTGGTTGGGTAAACTAAGCAAACCAAAACAAAAAAATAAGCAAACAAACGGTTGTGAGGCAAAAAGCTTCGACACATAACAGCAGGTTCCATTTTTAATCGAAGGTGATAGAATTATCAGCTATTACTACTCCATAAACACGCTAGTAGATAAGCAATCGATACGCAATTATCTGTACACACCGATCAAGCGGCAAATGGAAGTACACGGTGGACACCTACTAAAGCACCACCGTACGACGCTGTTAATTACGTCAGAATAAGAGCGGTACAAAGAGCATTTGCTGGTCGAATGCCGCATTTGCTTTTGCGTAGGCTTTTGTTTGGGCTAGTCTTCAAACAGCAGTTTTTGTGCTTTCTGTGGTTTTCAACTAATTTGTTTGCCAGTCTCTAGAGCCAACCCCTTCAGATCGCAGGTGGATCTCAACGAAAATGGTCTCCACCACTCATAGCTTCCCAACCGTGTACGGCGCAAGGTCAAACGGTGGCTTGTTTGACGTACGTACGTTACCGGACGGGTTGCGACTTTTTGTAACACCAACAACCTACCACATCGATCGATCACTCGCTGGTGGCAGCATCCGATTCAATTACTTCTCCACCAGCTCTCCACCGCCGAACCTTCACACCACTTTCAAAATCGTGCAGTCAGGTGAAGCGATCCGTCTGAGATCGTAGGCCCCATGTGTGCGTGCGATTGAGACTGACGGACTGGCGGCATCACACATGTGTCACTGCGTGCATTGGACGTGTCGAGACGAGGTGGATCTTTATGTCCTTCCCGTAAGGGTGCGAAAAGCAGTTTCACCGGGACGCGATGTGAAACGGTGTGTGGGTATGTTTGTTTTGTGTGCTTCGTAACGCGTTTGATAGTGAAAGATCGTATCGATTACGCTCCCGGAGGCTCTTTTTCTCTCGCTCCTTCGCATGTCGGATGAGATTTCTGCCTTGACAGCTAGTACTGCAAGCTAGTAGCGGACCGTGGTGCATGACGTCGTCGTTGTTCGGTTTGACCGATATCACACCGCGCACAGACAAGCACAATTCATTGCTAGTGAATGTGCACGTTCTGGAAGGTGATGACGTATATACCGGTACACAACACTCTTACGAGCGCGTACGGATGTCACGGCGTTAGGTGCTCGGCACCGTCTTTAGTCTCGTCGTACATTCCGTCTGAATAGGTCGCGCTGAGTTATACACACGAGTGCAAGAATTGGTGATTTTTTCAAACGCGGTCGTGTATTGATCTGTGGTTCTTTACGATTTGGTGGAATCGGTTAGTTTAACATACGTACGCTGCTCAAAAGAACGGATGAGCTGGGTTCTGGGTAAATCCACGTGTCCGTTTGCCATATCGTCGCCGTCTGGTTTCGGAACACGGAAGGCCACAGTTGTGACCCAGTTTGTTCTTGAAGCCTCCCTTCTCCTGATCGACCATTGTGCAGTGTGAATGCACTTATCTAAGGCCGACCGTGCCCGACGACCGGAGGCAGTCTCCGCCATCGTCACACAAACGAGATCAAGTGACGGATAGGCACGCGTAAACATGTGTCCGTGTGTGTGCTCGGGCGTGCACGTATGGAAACGGGATCGTTGCATCGAACATCGGCCAGGTCGGTCATGTGGCTCAATATTGTTGTAGTTTTGCCACCGTCCAAAGCATGATCGATCTCCGGCAGTGGGCTCACTGCGCGTGTGTGTGTCCGCGTGTGATGGCTTTGTGATGTGATCGACCGTCTAATGCAGCAATCGATCGTTGCAGTTGGTGGCATTTTGTCGTGCCCGCAACAGTGCAGGGTCAGTCGGTGGTGTTTGTTTGTTGCGCGTACGGATAGGAAAGTGAAACCGTGATTCCAAACACGAAGAAGCCCAGAAAAGTGACGCACAGCGGCCATCGACTGTGGAATGTTTGGTGAATGTTGTGAAACGGAAAAAAGATGAACCGTACAGCTAGACGGTCGGTGTGACAGCGTTCAGAGGTGGATGTTTTGATCGCGAGACCAATTGCTCAATCAGAATCGCTCAGTGGTGTGGATACGTTTATGAAACTTCCGGTTTAGCAAAGCAGTGCAAAGGGCGTTTAGGGTGTGCTGTGTACTAAACGTGATCTTCTTAAGTTTCTTTACGAAACACTATGTAATGTGTATCGCGCTTGAATGTTTTGTTCTTGAAAACTGATTTCATTTCATTGAAAACAAAAAAAAAATAAATTATATTTCTTTGTTCGTTTTGAAATTTACACATTTCAACGTTTATATAATGTCGCTAGTGCCAAGCAGAATGTTATTTACTGACAGAATGAATCAATACACCCACTGCTCTTTCTCAATGTCCCCACTTCTTTCCTATTGCTGGTTATCAGCTGTTAAAAGGGTGAAATAAAAGAAAAATGCATGTCCATCCCTATATAATATATGCACCTACTCGATCGACAGTGGACGTATGTGTGCAATAAAGCTGCATTTAAAGTACTCGAGGTTGCCACTGTTAACAAAACACTATTTTTAGCTGCAGCTGGCTCTTCAAAATTTGTAAACGTTTTAATTGACATTTAACCAAACAACTTTACCTCGTTGAGTCATTGGTGACAAGTGTCTGTAATGTTGAAAGCGTGTATCTACGATTGCAAGGATTATAGTACCGGGAGCATCCATTTGCCCATTAGACCCTTTCCCAGCTGATACAGCTATACAGATATCAAGTATGTTTACCTTCGTAGTCCCATTCGCTTAGAGGCAATGGATCGGTTTCCCTCGATGCACTTCGCAGTAGCTACTTTTCGGCTTGAAGGTTGCAACTGCATGCGCAGTGAACTCATCGCCGTGTTGCATTATCGCAGGCGTGTTGCGATCCCTGGGATGCGGTAAACAGTAACCCCAAGCCTTATCGCCTCTTCAANCTTAGAGGCAATGGATCGGTTTCCCTCGATGCACTTCGCAGTAGCTACTTTTCGGCTTGAAGGTTGCAACTGCATGCGCAGTGAACTCATCGCCGTGTTGCATTATCGCAGGCGTGTTGCGATCCCTGGGATGCGGTAAACAGTAACCCCAAGGCTTATCGCCTCTTCAACACCTCCTCGGGACAACGCTTGGGACAACCTGGACAGATGCGAACAGGACTAAACTCCGGGTCCGATAATGGTTGCTGCTCACGGGGCAGGAAAAGGGGACACAACTAACAGGCAACAGCGCGAAGGGGTATCGCACAAAATCACTTCAAAACTGTTTGCCTTTCTTTACTTCGTTTCACTCCCGGATGAACCTTCAGTGGGGAGCTTGTGTAAAAAGTGTATTTTCTTTTTCATTAGTATTTAATTGTTGTTCGTTTCGTAACATCCTGTTGCATGTTTGTCAGTGAGAGGAATTGCTTATTTATATAATATTCCAGCAAAATCTTTAACAGTAACATTGACTGCTTGTAAGCAGCAATATACTAGTGATCGTGTAACTACAATATCAAGGGTAATCGTTAGTACCATTACTAGCGAATATTTAAATTGGCCCTAAAACCCCACTAAAACACAACCAAACACTGGAGACTGAAAGTGTCGTAAAGTCTACCCCCAAACATTCAGTTTAATCTCATTTAATCTCATTTGCAAACAGTGAAACAGTGTTTATGTTGGGTTCTGCCATCGCGTATGTTGTTGGTCCAGCCCTAGTCCTTGAGGGAGGGTATAAAATAAAATCTTCAATATCCCGAACAAAGAATGCTCCAACTATAACTCGCATTTTTGATGATAAATTTGTGCGAAATAATATTGATTCTGTGGTACAACGCTAATATTTAACTGCTCGATATCTCGTGTTTACATTAGCTGTTTCTTCACTGCCATTCTTAAGAGCTGATAGTGCGAATGACTCTTTGCGTGTAGCATCAGCCAGTGGTAGAAGAGGGCTTTTATTTGTCTGTTGATAACAAAAAATGCTCCAAAAGAACACAAACTCTCTTCGAGTGAGATTCAACGCTGGTTCACTTCCAAAGGCAAACACTGGTACACCACACGGAAGTGGACTTTAATTGCTGTTTCCTGCGTGTGATGACATTTTTGTAGTGTTTATGCAACGATTCCTATTTTTAGTAACACATTTCGCTAATATGTGTTGTCCCTAATCGAACGTTGCGTATTGTTTCATTCACTTTTCGCCTTGTCGCAACATGAATGGGTTGAGTTGTCGCTCCCGTTCAATTGACACCTTGTTTAGCTGGCAGCTTAGGGTCAAGTGTGTTCGCTAAAGCGTTATTCTGCTCTATTAGTTAACAGCCAGCTTCTCCACTATGCCATTCGGAGAAGTGCAGCAGATCGTTAACTTCTTCCCTCGATTAGCACCTTCCCTGACACAGAAGCTTCATTCACTTAGCGTACTGTTTTCTTATTGGCAACGATCATATTTGATATATAAAAAAAATACACCAACAATAATAACGTCCGAGGATGCCAGTCAACCAACCGAGGGTTAATATACGATCGAAGTAAAGCGTAAATATTTATTTCATTCTATCTTCAAGATTTCCATCACGAAAGATTTATTTTTGTAGCGAAAATGGTTATTTATTTTAAGAACAGAAAATATATTCTTAAAATGCGATCTGTTCGAGAGTTCAAAGTAGAGTACACATAGTTAGTGCTCTATCGGTTGGGTTAATAGAATCTTGTTTTATTTTTCATGACAAGAATAACCTACGATTACCTGAAGGTATTCTAGAATTGCACAAAATTTGGTCAAAGTTCCAGAGATACCCTGTAAAACATTAGACAGCTTATCATTTGCAAAGCATGTAACCCAAAAGACCTCCAGCCATTTGAACTTGTGTATTATTGGCATTTGCATACGTTACATGATGTGATCTGCTCCCGAGGGAAGTAACAATAAAAGAAAACAAACCGCGACGGACACACTGATGCACCGAAAACACGTGTCTGTGGTTTTGTCAGTAGGGAGATGCATTTCCGACGTGGCGTTCTCAGTCAATTTTCAACCCTCCCCGCAGATATATGATAAACATACGAGACACACAGTATGAAACGATGGAGTTGACAAGTTGATCTAATATATGCACCATCCGGGTGGTACGAACGGGTGGTGCATGAGCTTTATAATTGCGGAACACTTGTACCTGAACCTATGAGTTTTTGTTTTGTTTTTTTTTTGTACACTGTTTCGATGTGCTTAGGTAGAAATGCTCAACTGACAACCCGTCGTCAGTACCGGCGATGTAATTTCAGACGATCTGCGGTGGATTAGATTTTGTTCGCGCTCGTGCGGAACAAAATGTCTTTGGACGGTCCGTACCCGTGTGTGGTAGGATGGTGACATCGATTAGGAGTTACCCTTCGTGATTTTTGCCGCGTTGCCCTTTACACGTAATTAAAGTCGCTAGCTGCTGTAATTTCAGCTGTCTGGCGAGATGCTAAGAGTGGAAACATTCAAGCAAAGATATGTTGCTATAAGTGGTAGAATTGATGCCAGGATATACTAATGGATATACTTGCAATTTGTTAACCTAATAATCACCATCCTTTGTGAGTTAAACCTGATCTAATCAAAAGTCTCACACATTATTTCAAATAGTATTAAACTCTTTGCAACTCATGTGAGAGCTTGAAAGCCACTGTTTTCAACATAACAAACAACCAAATCGACTAGATCATTCTACACGAATGCCATTTTGGTTTATCTCCAGAAGAAAAAAACAGAATCTTGACAGAAATTCAATGCAGATAAGTAGATACTTATACAAGGCAATAATAGAGCAAAATTACTGATAAGACACTTCGATTGGACCTGTTGCCCGGGTTTGATTATAATCGATTGCGGAAAATTTTGGCGCTTCTGCAATGTTTTGCTGTTATCATCAGCAGCTTACGCGTGTCTACTGATGTGGAATGGCTTATCTTTGCATTCTAATCAAAAGCAATGTCTCCGTTAAAACAAAACACGTGAGTTTATCAGACGCACAAATATAGGTACGTAATGAAGAGAGGAAAAAAACAAAGCGATAAGAATATATTTGTTTACCGTAAGTACATTTATGAAGTGACATTTTTTTGAAAGATCTTTCTTTTTATGAGTTGGACAAAGAAGATGAGTACATTTCGTACACCAGTTGCGTCTATCGCTGGCATGTTACGATCGGCACAAACGACCCGGTCGGTCGCCGGGCAATACAGCCAGGTTGATTGTTGTCAGCTCTTAAACCACGTCAATTGATATGTTGTTTTATCGCTGCACACCGTAAACCTTCGCCTCAATTGCGTCAGGGATTCTCAATGCATCTCGGAAAGGATCGGTTTTATCAAGTGTGCATCCTTTGCAGCGCGTTCCGAATTAGAAACATTCGCATGGCAATGAAACGGAGCACTTAAAATGACGCACATAAGCAACAAAAGTGGTCCAGAAGTCTTACGAGCGTTTCCCTTCATCTAGCACTTATCAATTCATCAAGCACGATGAGACGGAAGTGGTTTCACAAGACCGGCGGCCCTCGCCAATTGGAGTTCCGTTCTGCGTGTTTATCCATTGCTTTCGATTGCAATTGTTTTGTTTACCCACGCCGAGAGACAGAGCACTCGCGTTTAGTGCTCCACATTGCTGCAGGTGGACGGATGGAACGGTCTGTGGATGCGCATTTAGATGCCCGAGTATGAATATGAAATGTGATAAAGTGGCTACCTCGCCATGTTGAGGGTGTTCGGTCCAATTTGTTTCTTTTTTTCTCTCTCTCTCGCTGGAACTACTGGGTCGTAATGCACCAGAAAACCAGGTCTCAACAGTGTGGTTGTTGATGGTAACAAATAGCAGTGGACGCATCGTATTGCCAGTCGGTTAAAACATTGATGTTTTTTCATTCTTTAGTGATGTGCATTGGAAATTAATGTAACGTTTTATGTAAGGATAACGTTTGATAAACCAAAACCAAAGTGTCTTAAGTGGTGCTCACGGATTACAGTGTGTGTGGATGTGAAAAAATCTTTGCACCAGAGCGAGCGTGTGTGACAAAACCACTGGAAACAGTGGGTTTAAAATAGCCTAGCACAATCAGGTCGAAATATGTCGACCTACCTGAAAAATAAGCTGCTGAGGCGGCAATCGGGTGGTATGGAACTTCCCGGTCGTCAACATCGTAGCCGTTCGTTGGATGTGGAAGCGCTCCAGAAGTCCGGAATACAGGCATTAATGATTGTAAGAAATTTTTTATCTTAAATTAGTACAAGTGTATTACACCTCGCAATATGAGATGAGCATTTGAGGGGAGTAATAAATTTCCTTATGATACTGTAAACTCAAATTTAAACAAACGGATTCATCAATAAACCACATCAAGAGTGTCTCTTTTTATCAGAAATAAAAACGTTTATCTTGTTGACATACTTTTAATTTCCTTCCATTTCTTACTCCTATGTTCTTACAGAAAGCTGCCGCACAGCATCAGCAACAGCTAGCCGTCCAATGTAAGTAAATATAATTTTGATAATATTTTGTTTTGTGCTCTTACTATCAACCAGACATAAATTCTATGATACGTTAAATGCATTTCTCTGTCAAGTTTAAGTGACAACAAATAACATGAAGTATTTATTTACTTATACCAGCAGTATTCGCCAGTCTAGTATACGCGTACAGGCGGTTTCACGCAATTGAGAATTTCCTGTACGTGCAATCTGTCGTTTTGAGTGTTTTTATGCTTTTTTTTTGGTTAAACTGCATCTTTCTGCGATGGGTTTTAATTTGCGGGCTTCGTACATGGGTAGTTCATCGATCACATCATTATTTGCATAAAGATTCAAAAGGAAAGCTGTCAAAAAACGGATAATCCAGTTTTAAAGCAGTATCGTTTCAAGAAGTTTGACGTGTAATGTTAAATTTTATTAATTAAATTACTTATTGATTCTGCTGAAGCCGTCATATTTTAATAAATAAATAATTCTCTTTCGGAATGTGTAAAAGCAAAATGTGGAACCCCAAACAAATCATCAAACCCGGATAAACGAGAGACAACCGAACGCGAATCCGTCATCCGATCAGAAGGGTTGATTACGCATTTGTTTTGGTTTAGCTTTTCAACCGGCTGTGTGGTGTACTATGACAGATTGCACGCACACATCGTCATAGCTGCATTGCATTGGTATTACCTAACGAGCCTCCTGGCTTGCATAGTGTGCGTGTGTTTGAATATTTTGTTCATCGGAATATGTGTTTACCTCACTGTTTTTAGGGGATGGGAAATACTACGCCCCTACGTAGGGTTTAAACAGAAAAATGTAGCGAAATGGAATGAAGCAAATAATGCGATAAATTTGCGCGCAAAGCGTGCTGAGAAATGGGAAACAGAGTAAAATTCCGCCGGCTGTTGTTGGTCGTTTAGTGCGAGCGAAACATAAACAAACGAAGGAAGGAAGAAGAGGAAAACACTGTCCATTGTAGGAACTTGTTGTATTTTAGAGTAACCTTGAAATGGTTTTACCGTAGCAGGGTGTGTGTGCGTAGTTGTATGAATTTGGTTTTGTTTTCTTGCCGATTGCGTCTTACTTTCCTCGGTTGTTCTCTAGTCGTCGGCTTTTGCTACACCTTCCTTGCGATTTTCTTGCCCTGTTTTTTTTTGCTTCTCAACAGAATTTCCTGTTATTGAAACTAAATATTGCAGCAACAACCTAAAACATAGCCGAGGGTTGATTAAAATGAATATAATTTTCTACCGGAAAACACAACTGCCATCGATTTTGTTTACCTCACTTTGCTGCTCGAACCGAAGGTCGTAACGAATCGAGTGTGTTTATCAAGTATGACTCATTGGTAAAATGTAGCTCAAATATCGTTGTACAAATTTTTGAAGAGCCATTCACTGAGGAGAAGTCACTGAGGAGAAGTTCAAAACACTGCTTACAACTCGTACATTGTTGTGTTTATTTTTATTGCCCGCATAACGCCTTACCGGGCCGGTGAAAACTGGTTAACTTGTTTGTTTATTTCATGTTTTGGCATCGTGTATTAGCTATCTCAGCAGTTCCTCACTTTTCAGGGTCGAAGCATCTCTCTTCCTGTTATTCCGTTAAATATTATCTAACCCTTATGACACACTAACACACAGTTCGTACGCCGACTACACCTTTCAACTACGATAGAGAGAACAAAATCAACAACAACCGGTTATTGCGGAAGGGTGATCAATTTTCTTAAGAAAAAAAAACAAGGAAGACATGTGGTCCTTATTGCGCAGCTTGCACACACAGAAGAAAGAACTGACATGATGTTGACGGCATCCGAAAGGTGAAAAGCCGGTTTGTCTCTTGTGATCCATGAATTATTGTTATTTATTCAATTTAATTGGATAATTTTTTATAACGGAGTTATTCAAAAAAAAATAAGAAAGAATAATTATGTTTATTTAGCAAAAATTGCATTATTCCATGCAGGCCGTACAGAAAAAAATATATCGTTTACGTGTGCTGAAAGCAAAGGAATCGGAACGTCGTGAGAAGCAAAGAAGGGGTTTGTTTTCCTGTAACGCCGCATTCGAGGAATGGCGTTGTGTGCGTTGTGTGATTTCTTTGGACTATGAGTGCAACACACACACATGCACACATAACGTATTATTTAATACAATGAACAGCGTGTGAACCATGCATTGACAGTGTGTGCGTGAAAGAATCTGATCGTTCCTTTTAATGCTTATTTATAGCACTATGGGAAGAGTAATCCTGAAAAAGGATGAAGTGTAAAAAAAATCAAAAATGTGAATAAAAAACTTTTCTTTATGTTTATCCCTTGCAAAATGATGTTGGTGAATTTAGAATAGTAAAAGGAATAGAAAAGGAAAACTAAATAAAACATTTATGACAGGTGCAAGTGGAGCTATGCCTTGCGCCCATAGTGCGGTGACGTTAGGGTTAGTTTGGTCCAACGTATCCGCGTCTCACCCATTTGCTCTTTGGTATTTGAAGCGAATGAAAGTGAAAGACGAAGCTCAAACTTACTCCATTGTATCGTTGCGTAGTTACGTTTACTTTATAACAAGTTCAAATTGAGTGCTTAGGTGTTTCACTGTAGAAATCAAATCAAAACACGGAACGTGTTCCTTCCTTGTGTGGTACGGTGATAAGCAATATAATGCATAGTGCTAGCGGCAACAATAGTGTTCGATCATCGTGGTTCCATTTTATTCTCTTCTACAAACAAATCTACCTTATCATTGCTGTAAGACACTGAACGAGTGTGGACCGTGATAGCTGTGTGCGTGCACGCGTCCCTATTGTTTGTTGCGTGTTTTATTTTGTTTTTGGGAAAATTCCATTTAACACTATGAAACCGTGCTCTCTAGAAGTCTCTTCGGTGAAATACCCAAATATCGGCCCCTTCCACACCGGACGGTGTCTACGTGACTTTCAACGCTCCGCCATCGGCCCCTTCCGAGAGAGCACAGTAACCTCCAGATGTGTGGAGCGCTCCACTAATACGCATGCTGCTATTATACTTCTACGCAACGTCAAACGCAACTGTGTTTACGGCAGTGAGTGAATAGGGTGTGTGATCTCCCCCTCCCCAAACTAAGCTGCATTTATTCAGCTCCATGCGTCTCTTTTACACTCGATCACAGTCAATCCACGATCTAAGGGTCTTCTCTTACGCACGATCGTGATCGTGAGAAGGTGCTAGTGCAGAAACACTCTCTAAATGCGTGCATTTGTTGAACGTTTTACTTTACGCACACTTTCGTAGGGCGCTGTTTATACGTTGGCTTTGTTTCTTCGATCATTGATCTTCTTCCACGCATGTCACAACAGATTTTTATTGTTGTGTTTTCACACGTACGCCTATCTGTGATGTTTATTGTGCAATCAATTTCATCTTCTATGAAATTTAATTGTCCGAATTGGTGCCCTTGGTCAACAGACCAATTATACTGTCTCCCTCGGGACACATTACATGAGTGCGTTTGTGGTAAAGAAATAAAGTACCAACATGAAGGTTCATTGTGACAAATAAAACCGCACGCGTGTCAGACAGCTCGGTTGTTTGGAGAGACATCGCGAGATCTAGACGGGAATAAAAATAACTGTTTTCTCATTCTCCTGCTACACTTTCGACTCTGGTTTTGTCTTTCCCGGCTTTTATTTTCCTTTTATTTTTGCTGTCTAATGCCTTTCCATTCCGCGGAGATTTCCATTTGGCTGTTTCGGTTAGTTTGCAATTGAAAAAAAAAATTGATTCCAAAGAAAACCTAATTTCATTGCTTCCGTTTGGACCGGAAAATGGTTCTTGCAAAGGGTCTTAAAAAGGCAGCGAAAAGTTCAAAAGTAAATTTACAATTCTTTTTTTTTGTATCATTGTTTCGTATCTTTCTGTTCGAATATAATGTATTTGCCACTTTTTGTCATAACAAAAGGAAAGATAATTTTTTATCCTTTTCATTGTGAATTTTTCGTGGTCTTCTTTTATACTAAGGTTCAATCTAGTTCCATACAAAATAAAAACAGACATACAAATGTACATTTCATTCGATGGTTCGCCTTGGAACTTGCAATGAAAATGTTTACTTCTCATTTACGTTAGCTCGTAAAGAAGGCATCGCAAAAACAAGCCAATCGATCATTCTAATGGGAAATTAATTAGGTTTCTCCCGCCGTTTGATTGATGCATTATCTTAACCAGATGAAACTGACACATAAACCCTTCTTTATTTCAGTCTGAATGTCACACAATTTTATTGGTAGCAAGCAGTTACGGTTGTGTGTAGGCTATAAGAGGACTTGGAAAGAAATATCTTATTTATTTTATTACACAAAATGTTTATATAGTGAAAAAGGAAGGTAAACCGAAGCAAAAATACTAACATAATCAACACTTTGATCGGATTGTTGATTATTGGAAATCTGTCCCATTCATTTTGCTCAAATACGCTCAAAAAGAGAATGTTGTACAAATTTATTTATGTTGTACCTTCTGGGAACAATACCCCTAACTAAGATTAAACTTTATGCCAACATGCTGCTGCCGACACGATTGTTTTGCATCCTACACGAAGAAATCTCCCCTTGAAAAAAAAGGACAACATTTCGGAGAAAACCCGTATAATATACTCCCGGAAACCTCGGGGGTTCAGTGTTCTGAACATGTGTCCACACCATGTCTAATCGTTACCAGCATAAAGTTACCCGTTAACCGTAATTTGACAAGAGTAATTTGTAGATCCTTGGCTTAATGCTTGCCCAAGAAAGAAGAATATCCGGCAAGCGGAAAAACAGAACCCACCGGAAGAAGCTTACGTGCATTGCCTTTTACCCTTGCGGATTTTTCTCGGTAGCATTATGTGTTGCCTCTTCTTTATAGTCTTTGCATTAAAAGCGGTACGACCTGTTTTCATCTTTCTGGGGTTTTTTTTTGCTACACAAACCATCATAACCTTGACCACGAAGGGAAGAAACAAATGCGGATGTTGCTCCGCAAAACCCTTCAATGATAATTCTGCAGAGAAGCAAAAGAAGCACAATAGATTTCTATTCATAATGTGACAGCACAATAGGAATGCCATGAGAAAATTGTCAGTGAACGGTGTCAGAAGCAGCTAACAAATTACACTACGGAAGGTCAAAACAAATGCAACAAGCGAGTAGGATGGTACGGAAAACTATAGATCCTTTCACCCATTTTTTATAGCAAACATACAGAAAACAACTCGTAGTGAATCTGCCAATCGCAAAGCCATTTTATATTCCTTAAATAAAGAGTCCGCTGGGGATGTGCGTGTGTGTGAAGTTGATTTTACCTTCTTCATCTACCTTTAGCAATGGCAGTTCAAATTACCTCAAAAAAGCCATTTCTCATCCGATAACATCCTGCAGAAAAAAACCTGCGGGAGGAAGGAAATTGTCACCTTTTTCCTTCCAACCCTCCCCACGATGGAGACGCCAAGTCATCCATCCACGTTCGTTCCCTCACTCAAGGACACGGTTTCACTCTCACTTTTAATTTTCCGAACCTCATCGGAGCACATTTCCCCTCAGCTAACACTGTTTCGTGTTGTGGCACTCATTTTCTCACGATGATCCAACTCACCATACTCACTCCGGTCGCTTTTCACAGTGAACGATGAAAAGCTTGCGATGAAAGAATGTCACAATCCGAGACGGCGTGTGTTTACATTCCTTGAAGCATTTTTGTTTTCATCGTTCTGTTAGTTACTCAACAACGTTTCACACACACACACACGTATTGCGTACTCTTTCTAATCGTCACTCTCGTACTCATTCGGCTGGAAACGTTTAGCTGTGCGGCGTCTGCGCATCGTTTGCAAGCGTTTTACGTGAGGAATTTTCCCGCGCTTGGCACTGTTTCGTTTCTCCAGCTATGCGGGGATACGAAAAAAGCGTGTATCCGACCGAATGTCACGTAGGCCACACACAGTGTGATGTTTTGCGTCGTTTCTTCTACGAATATAGAGTGTTTTAAAGCATTTTCAATATCAAGGAGCATTTATCTTGTACAAAAAAAAGGAATACTAAAGAAATGATGGGACACTCCGATAAATGTTTATACTTGTTTTCCCCGTTTTTGTTAGGTTCGTCGTTCAAACCATTTTTTTTGGGGAAAAGAATCAGTCAAGTGGAAAAATAATCTTAAATCTCCCCGTGTAAGGGTAATGGTTTTGAATTTTCCTGATTTTCTTGTTGAGTTATCCGATAGCAATCCAAATTTGAAATGGTCGCTAAGAGGGTTAAAAAGCTTTTACGCTTGTTATGGATTAACTTGATCAAGCGCGTAGCATAAGTAAGTGAGTCCCCAAACCTCTATTGTACTCTTTATGCTTTTTTGACGAGTTTTCGGAGTAAATAGTAGGGAAGAGAAGTAGCATTTTTAGTAGCAAAATAACATTACGTCAGGCTGTTTCATAGTTCTATTGTACCACTTTACCAATTTGTTGCACGTGAACCAATTTCATGTACCTTCGCTTTGTTGGCCTGTAATATTTACGTCGTAGTGTATTACACTCGGTGCCGGCGACTTGTTTACTATTTTCATTCAGTAAAGGGCCTCCATAAAACTGCCACCATTCGTTCGATACCTTGAACAACTGAAAGTAACTACCAATGCGTTATGTACAAGGTGGCGCCAACCATTAGTGTCTAGTGGTAATGAAAAAGTTTTCGACGAGTTCAAGATATGGACGTCCTACGACACTTTAAAATTTGTTGCTGAAACCATCAAAACCAGCATTCCAGCTATAGCGCTTATTCACGCAAGTCTCGTGACTCTTCGGTACCGATACTAGGGGTGGCCTCGCGCCAACCTTCATTCCACTGGACATATTTTTGGTAGCATGTTCCTCATCTGGAGGTTGCTCAGTTATCTTGCGCTCGGTGTGATGAGATGAGTGCACAGTTGAACTGAGTGTACCTTTCCGGAGGGTGGCTTGGAACATCTCGCCATAGCAAAAACCCATTCAATACGCTTTTAAAACTCGCACGAGTCGGACACAACCGGAAGAGTCGCTATCAAACGGTCGCACGAGACACGGAAGAGTGAGAGCGGGGAGTTGGAGGTTGATGACGTCCTCCTCCCGAAATGAACCGTGGTGTGTAGCACGTGCAGTGAAACGGTGAGAAGGTAGTATTGCACAGACATTTTTCCGATTTGGCGAAAATAAACAAACGCTATTATATAAGAGTGGCCAAAAATGCACCTAGGCCCCCGTTTGCTTGTGCCCGTACCGTCTGGTGTTTGATAATGTGATTTGAAGTGTTTGAGGTTCTAAGTTAGAATCTGTGATAATTACGACGATCGACGATGAAGGAAACTGATGCAACACACGTGAGGGAAAACCGCCCCGTTCCGCATTGACCTAAATATTTTGGGTGGAAATGTGGGAAATACGCACGCATACTAGCTTAAAACACGCATCCACACATAGTGACCATGTGACTGGTGGTGCTGCTAGGTGAAATTCTCTTCCACTCAATCGCACATGGACGCGAACTGTCAGCAGTGTGAACAATTCTTTCGATATCTTGGAGCCACACATAACTGGACGCTTATCACAATGAGGTTGGCGCTATCTAAATAGAACGTTCTTTTTATTTAGATAGATGTTTCGGTATGTTGTTTTGATGTTTAAACATGGTAGAGCACCTGATAACAACGGTGAGATAAACTACTCACTTGGGTTTGCATGTACGATCATGAAGAAAATGTTGCAAACTTTTCATTTGTTTTGTTACTGAACGTCAAAAAGGTGCGTTGAACTGTTCAATTTCCGTTGCTTCTTCGTTGGAACAATATACGTGAAAGATGGAAGGATGTTGTGTGGATGAGAATCCATCCTCCCACCATTCGTGATGGTTTACTAAGTGAGATATGTGTGTTCTCATTCTCACAACTGTCATCGGGCGGAAACGCACACAAAGGGCTGTGTCGGTTAGCGTTTTGGGACAAGGGATACATTTATAAAATGCTTCAAAAGAGAGATTCATCAGGATGTCTGCTTGATTTCCATCGTCAAGCGCTTTTACCGCCGAAAGTGGCTCTCCATCATCGTCCAAAGGGGCGCACCTATGCCTTCATCACAACGCTGTGTTGGATCACGTTGGATCCCGCGAATAGCCGAATGATGCTGATATCGATTTTCTCATCCTGTTGGCGATTCTATGTAGCGCCGGTCTCCGGTGTCTCGCCACATTTGTTTGGGCTGTTTTGAGAAGAGGAAAGAAATTGTATCCTACTTGATGATGATGTGTATTTTTTTTTTCTCATACCGGAGTAAGAATGTTGAGATTTTTAAGTTTTTGAAGAAAATCGATTGCTAATGATTAGTTTCTGAATATTTCATTGGAGAAAAATGGAAAACGGAAACTTTGTTTTCTTTTACAGAACTTCCCTTATCCGGTACATAATCAAAGAATTTTTCTTTACAATCTATTATTCATGACATCTACGGGAAGTTTACACATTTCGCGCACCATTTTATGATCCCAGATAGGTTTTCTTATTGGGATACAGCTTCCCCTGACAGACACATTTCTTGCGGTTGGTCACGCGCCTAGACATTATTGATTTATCCATCCTTATCATCATCATCTCGGGTGTCTGTGTTATTACGTGGTGATCTAGCATCGTTGAGACACTACGATAAAAAGCGATAAACGAAACTTGTAATAAATCATTTCTTCATCAACATGGCTCTGTCCTTAGTTCGCTTTGGAAATAGAAAATGGGAGATTTAATTTGCAATCAACAGAGCATATTTTTATATGTGTGTAACACGATATGGGGAAAGGTATTGTTCCGCTTATTATATCTGAAGTCTTGACGGGCAGACATTCCTTAACCATAGTTGCCCCTTAGCTGAATAATAGTCAGTCCAGTAAAAGGCTGAATTGGTCCAGATGAGATTTTGAAGCAAATTGCAATGCTCCATTTTCATGAGTATTTCATTTCTTTCGGTGCAAATTCATTTATTTATTTTATCTTTTTTTTTAATTCTATTCTACAGTCTCATTTGTCCCACATGCTTATGCAAAGGGACAAGCGTCAAATTGTCTGGCCCTGGCTGTGGGGTTTAATTTTGTTTTAATCGCTTTACTTTCCAGTTGGGGATCGTTTTTATGTGCATTCTTGGCTATTTTTTTATGGCCCAACACTTCCACACTCGTTCTCAAGTACATTCCCCATAATGTATGGTATTTTGGTGTGAAGGGAAATAAAATGAGTTTCAGAAAATGAAACGAAATAATATCGCAAAAAGAAAAAAAAAATAACCCGAAACATGCAATTCCATTTGCCAACCGTTCCGGTGCACACCGACTGTCAACTGATCTTGGTGTGGGATAGCATTCGTGGATTTTGCAAACGAATGCAATTGCAACATGACCGTCAATCGTCATTTGAACGCTGAGAAGAAATTCTTTTATATTTTTTTCTCCTCTTCTTTCTTCCAATTGCGATGTTTCTGTACAATCGTTTTGCTTATGGTACGCGTGTGTGCACATACTAAGTTTAGTGCAATCGACAGAGGAAGTTTGGTGTCGGGTTTTGCAAGAGCTGTATATTATTTCGTTTTACTTCGGTTTCGTTAAAGCTATTGGTATGTGTTAAACATTTCTGAAAATTTAAAAATATGAAAATGATATATTAAGTAAACGTTGTCTTTCTTTTCAATAAGAAAAGAAAAAGTGTTTCGTGAGAATATTCTTACTCTTGTTGGCAAATCTTGAACTGTGAACAATGAGCAATTATAACGCATAAACAACGTTTAATTCAATCAGAATCATTTTTCTATAGCGCTCGAGACATTCCTTTAGTCTCTCTGTAACCTTTTCCGTACGATCGATTAGAGATCCTAACTCAGTAAAAAGTTTCACTCCTAGTTCACATCTCTTATCGTCCACCCGATGGCATCCTCTCATAACCTTGGTGTGTTTAATTAGATATGATTGAATTAATTTACCCAAACCAACCAATCAATCGAACGTTGGTGTCTATTCGCTTCACCGTCGTCCAGTAAAGAAACTTTACGATACACAACGGCAGTTATTCGTCAAACACTCATGGCGGTCTTATGAAGCAACCAAGCCCGAGGGAAACGATTCATCTTTTGCCTCCCGCCACCGGGAAAGGGTTTTGTGGCGAGAACTGTAATCAATAAGCGAATGAAGTTGGCTCTTCTTTTACGCTTTCCTGCCCGTTGTTGTTCTGGATTGTGTTCAGCAAGTTGGTTTTTTTTTGGCAAGTGTTGCCCCTTTTTGATAGTTTCGTTTGACCGCAGAATGATTTTAAATCGATGCATAATGATACAAAAACAAATCCCGCCATATGGTACACACCCGCTGGCTACGTATATTGATTCGGTTCTTATATGTTTGCCTTTAAATACATCGTCAGGCTCTCCATTAGACCTTGACATTCGTGCAATGTTTTGTTGCCGAAATTCGTAGCCAAATCGATCGTTTGTTTTCCTGCGTTTTAAATATTTTTATATTGTGTTTTTTTTATTAGATGTAGAATGCTTCCTAAATGCTTGGAAAGGTTTTTCAAATTTGTAATTATTAATATCATAAACTGATGAAATGGACATTCACCATTCAACCAGTAAATGAAGGAGTATATATCTCACCAACAATTTCGAAAATACTACCAACTCATTGATGATAAGGTTGTTTAATTATGCGATGATAATAATCTCGTACGAACCATGTTTTCTCCATCGAACGTTGCGTTAGATTGTTGTGTATGTCAGAATCCCAGAATATCAACGCATATTGTTATGCAATGCGCCAGATAACGAGCAAAACTTCACATTGTTGTGATATTCCAATTATGTGTTGTGTCCTGGATTTCCTCATAGCAAAACGTACTTTTGAATTCAGTGTTTTGTTGGCGGTCATATATTGTATGATCAGGATGTCTAACAACATAGCGATCCATCCGTCCTTTTTTAGCATTTTTTGCGGCCATTTTGAAATGTGAAACGATAGTAGAAAGACAGACGACAATAAATGGGCATCGCGTCGTGTAACGCTGCGAGGGTCGTCGCGCCATGTCCCGGCAACCATCCGTCCCTCTGTTAGGTATATTTTATTTTATTTTACATTGAATTCCTTGTTTTCATGATTGTGTTATCCTCGTGTGAAAATCGTTTCCTTGGTGCTGTTTTTTCTTTCCTCTAACGTTTAGGAGGAAAAAAAAGTATGATGAGTTCTGGTAGAGCGGAGTTAGTGTGAAGCCGACATGATTCCTCCATAAATTAGCACACCAGGGGGTTGTTATGGCGCTGTGAAGGTGTGCTTTTCAAACGGTGGTTGAGGATGAGGGGCGTAGATTGAAGAAAGGAATTATTGCGGCAAGCAAAGGGACACTAGCAGTAACACACTGCCTTCGTCCATACGATTCTGCAGCAACAGCTGGTTTTGCGATTCACGTTTCGCATTAACATCCCAGGAGGAGACATTGGGGAGCTATGGGGAGGAAAAAGTCATGCTGGTCTGGTTGAAACTGCTCGTACCGCCATCATTCAGTCAGCACACAGGAACGCAGCAATTCAGTCGCTGATCGTTTGTTGAACGCGAACGACCCGTTGTGGAATGCATTGTGCTTGAATCGTCCGTGCCGTTTAGGGATTTTCAACAAGCATCTAGATAAGAGTTGGTTTACAAGAGGAGTACTACAACACCTCGGAAGGGATACTTTACTGGATATATTTACGCAAGTGGCATACAGATAAGATACGATTTTAAATAATTTCCACGCGTGTTTTTATCTTGTTATACAAGGATGAAGTTTAAGTGATCAACAGTCCGGCGAGCCTTTATCTTCGGCATAGTGCGTGTCTTCCAAGCGAAGTGTGCGAATTAATGTGTACTTTTATATCGCGATAGGTTCATATACAAGGCATACGCAGAATGTGACTGAAGTGCGCATCAAAAGTGTTGTTCCAGAAGAGGAAGTGTTCCATCTGCCGAAGGCTTCAACCAACCAACGTGTGTGTTCATGTGAAAGTGAGATTAATCACGAAATCATTTCGAAACAGTGTGTGATCAGTGCATTTCAAACATTTCCCTCAGTCTCCGTTAACACTATTTGCATTTGATAGTAAAGATAAGAGAGTTCTAATCGGTTAACCATGCACGGTATTCAGCATCTCTTTCGGCAACACGCACTTGAGAAACAGGCGAGTGCCGATAGTTGGCATTCGGCCAACTCCTCGAATCAGGTACTGCAAGGTTCTACGTCGACAATGTCGTCGGCATCCTCCGCTAGTCATCAACGACCACCGAACGAACGATCGCACAGTATCGACGAGTCGCAGGTATCGCTGGCAAGTGAAGGTAGGTTCAGTACCGTTTTGAGTCACCAAGACGAGTGTCTGCCTACTTGCGTGTGTATGAAATTCTGAAGACTCTCAACGTGCACCTTGAACATGGCATGTTCAAAACGCTCTAATGCTTTAAAGAAGGATAACTGCTCNACAGATAAGATACGATTTTAAATAATTTCCACGCGTGTTCTTATCTTGTTATACAAGGATGAAGTTTAAGTGATCAACAGTCCGGCGAGCCTTTATCTTCGGCATAGTGCGTGTCTTCCAAGCGAAGTGTGCGAATTAATGTGTACTTTTATATCGCGATAGGTTCATATACAAGGCATACGCAGAATGTGACTGAAGTGCGCATCAAAAGTGTTGTTCCAGAAGAGGAAGTGTTCCATCTGCCGAAGGCTTCAACCAACCAACGTGTGTGTTCATGTGAAAGTGAGATTAATCACGAAATCATTTCGAAACAGTGTCTGATCAGTGCATTTCAAACATTTCCCTCAGTCTCCGTTAACACTATTTGCATTTGATAGTAAAGATAAGAGAGTTCTAATCGGTTAACCATGCACGGTATTCAGCATCTCTTTCGGCAACACGCACTCGAGAAACAGGCGAGTGCCGATAGTTGGCATTCGGCCAACTCCTCGAATCAGGTACTGCAAGGTTCTACGTCGACAATGTCGTCGGCATCCTCGGCTAGTCATCAACGACCACCGAACGAACGATCGCACAGTATCGACGAGTCGCAGGTATCGCTGGCAAGTGAAGGTAGGTTCAGTACCGTTTTGTGTCACCAAGACGAGTGTCTGCCTACTTGCGTGTGTATGAAATTCTGAAGACTCTCAACGTGCACCTTGAACATGGCATGTTCAAAACGCTCTAATGCTTTAAAGAAGGATAACTGCTCCCAAACAAAACTCCCCCGGTGGCGCTTTAGTAAATTTACACTTCAGTTATAGGAAGTGTGTTTTGAAGGCAACAGTTCCCAAAACAAATTGTTTGCTATTTTTGGTGGAGAGCCCTTTTCCGTGAATAGTCAATTAGTAGCCACGCGAAACAGATTAACAATCGTGAGCATTTTATTCTGACTCGCACGACTGCCACGCAACGTGCGGGCAGATTCTTTGTGTTTTGAATTGTAAAAGCACAAAAATTCAATCAAACCAATAGCGTTTTGTTGTCTTTTTTTCATACACACGCGTGCAGGCTAAAGGCATCGTCTGTCTCAAGAGTGACGACTTTGTCCCAGTGTCATAAGTGTGTTAATTTATTTTACCAAACACAACAGACTATCGGCTTGCATCGAGTCCGCGTCACATTATGGCCGGTGCATCGGTACGATCTCCGACGTCACCGCAGGAGTATTACAATCTTGGCGTCTCGATACCGCGTGGTCGCAAATCGCCGGAAAGTCGCGGTAGCCAATGTTCCGACATGAGTGCTGGAGCGAACGGGATAAAGCGCATGTCGAAGCGTACGCCGGATCCACGAACAAATGCTTACAATCCGGTAAGTCCAACGACTGTTGGGCGCGAAGGTGCGTCTGGTAGACTTTATCCTAAATCCTCTCCAACTTCCCACAGAATGCTCGACGAGGTTCGTTGGAGAGTGCGTGCTCGCCGCCGAACCATCATTACAACACTGCCGGTTACTTCCCGCACGATCTGGACGATATATATGAGTACAAGACGGATCATCAGTATTTCACGCACACCGGTGCCTATCAGCATCCGGCGTACCCGTTAACCTCCGACCATCAGCGCAATCTGCTGTTCCAGCGCAACCATGGCTTCCAATCGCTGGACGAGTACGCCTCGTCCGGTGTGTCCAGTTCGAATAGTTCAAACAACCGGCTGCTGGGCTATCGGCACCGATTCGATAACAGTAGTTTTGCCCGCAAGCTCACGCAAAGCATCTCCCAGAGCAGCATCGATAGTGGCCATTCGTCGACGTCAAAATCCTCGACCAACAATAATAACCACGAAAAGCGAAACCGCGACAAGGGTGGAAACAGCAGCCATGGCAGCCACCATCATCATCATTCGATCACGGAGATGATCAAACACCTTGGCAAGAAGGCACACATTTGGCCGGGTGGACGCACGCGCCATTCGTCGATCAGTGAGGATCACCACCCGACGGACGAGCGACGTAACGGTGGTGGAGGCGATGGTGATGGAATGATTGCACCACCGAAGGAAGACTTCCGGACGCGATCGCGTTCGCTCGACGTTGATCAGACGCGCCGAATTTTGGATGATTGTGAATCGACGTACAAAATCTATAACAAAATACTGCGTGAAGGTAAAACTGCTACCGGTAAGACGTGTGCCAAACTTGTTTTTTTTTGTATGTAAATAGAGTAGGAGTATGTGAAGTTGTGGGGAGCATTTCTTGGACTTCTCTATTGAATCCAGCTTTAGTGGTGGGCAGTTTTGACACTGCCTACTATACTGTCATCAGATTTAAGCTGTCCATAATTTGTAGTAGGTTTAAAGATTCCTCTTTATGAGAGATAGCGATCATTCTGTAGCAAGGCAGCAACTTCTAGAGGATATTATGAGGCTTTATACAGCACGCCCATAAAGTGTAATCGAGATATAAAGGAGTGCTCGGGCACAACAACGAGCTGCCAATTATCTTTGGTGCTTTTGTTGATCACTCTGCTACTACAAGACGCGCCAGAGCACAATCTTTGCGTTACTTCTTCGTTTCCATGTCCGGACTTATTGGCGGGTGTATATAAATAAGCAGTGTGTTTTGTCCACCGCGACCACTTTTCGGTGTTGGTTTGTTTCCCAAGCGGCGCGCTTACGTAAGCGTGTGTTGTTCCTCTTGTGTACGTCGCGTTAATGTCGCGTTGGCGTGTGGCCAGTCAATTTTTGGTGTGTAAACCGGCTCGCCAATGGTTTCGTATCTGTTCGCTTCTTGCATCGCGTTGTGGGTTCGTCGCACACACCGGGTACGGCTGTTGTTTACATGAGTTTGTAAACAGACGGAATTTGCCGGCTACTCAAAACCGCACAATCCATGGTGCACTTTTGATAATTTAAGTGAACGAGTGACGTGGTGGTGAAACAAGTCTCAGTGCACGTCTGCAATGAGATAATGGAAGCTGTGATGTTTACTATTGTATTGGCATGTTCGACTGCCGTCCAACTATTTGGTAGTGTGTTCGGTCAATCTGACACAAAGTAAAGAATTCCTGAATCTTCAAACAAAAGCGCGTTCAACAGAGCTTCTGTTTGTTTTGTGCTATGAAGAACGATGGGGATAAAGTCTTCAATCTTCTGCCTTTGTTGATGAAGCCGGTAAAGACGATTATGAATAGTAATAGTAAAGAACTGAGCTTCTGAAGCCAGCTACAATTCGATCTATTTATAGGGCAGTCGTCAAATTCTTTTCCATAAAAGCAATCATTTGAACTTTCGTTCGAACAAATTCAAGTGTATGATGGATCTTTCGACTTTGGAATGAACAAAACACGAAAAACATGTTTTGATGCACTCGACTCCGAGCTGCATAGCGCGATCAGGCGCAAGAAGAAGCACGATACAGACAGTTAAATAGAGAGAACTCGACTCTCGACTGCCTATGGAAGTGGTCGGATTGAAATCGATAAACAACACAAACAACTGGAGCGAACGCGAACTGTGCTCGGGAAGAACGGAGCCGGCAACTTTGTTTACGAAGTGGAGGCACGTCCAGCACAAGCCCGCGTTCTGATGATGGCGTCAGCGAAGCATGCTATTATGCAAATTTTGCTAGGAGTAGCTGCGTTTTTTTCAAACACATAGAGCTGGTTAAACTCCGCATTCGCACGACGTGTGGAGATCGCGCAATACCAGCTACATTCACAACGCACGAGAGAACGTTCGCTGTATGCAAATCGGGTCGTTTAGAAGTGTCCGTTTGTCCGGTTTGTGTAGGTTGGAAGTTGATCGAACGGAAGAACGCAGTCTTTTACGTTCCTGTGTCGATGTTGTCTTTTCCCAACGGTATGGGTGATAAATAATTGTTGGGTTGGGTTTGGGCTCGGTGCCACATCGAAATTAATATACTACCGTAATTGGATTAATTTATTCGTCCGCCTACTGGAGGAGATCTTAATCTTTGCTAGCGAATACTTCTATAAGTCAGCAGAAGTACATGGTTGAGTACGTAGGCAACTTTTTCCCGATAATCGTGAGTAAATTGCGCACTAACAAACACGACATCTCACTGACCTGCCCCATCAAGTTCCAGCATGTGACGTTCTAGGGAACAACCACCCCGGAACAACTGGAGGAGTTTCCCGTTGAAGCAAACCGGAACTCTTGAACCTACCTATCCTTCTCAGGTTTCTAACATTAAGAGGTTCTCCTGTTGCTTCAAGTTCAAATGAATGCAAAAACGACGAGCACACTAGCTAGGCTATTGCGCCGTCTGGAACACTCTCTTCCACAGCTATGCCGGTCAAAGTCGACCTTCGAGCAAAAACATTGCCCGGTCATTGGCGACCTTCTCCCGATACCGGCGCGAATTTGCAAATCAAACGTTCCTTTTTTTTTTGCATATCCATGACCATGTTCCCTCGAGAACATTCATCGCTGTGTGGACCGTTGCGATACATGGAATGTGCGCCACGTCGCGGTTTGGACAGTTTTGCAGGACCGGTAATGAACGCGTGACGCATCAATTATCGGAATGGGGTTGTATTTTTTGTTGTTGTCGTTGTCAAATCAGTTACTCACTTCCTCATATCGCTAGCGGTTGGTCTGTTGTTGAGGATGTGTCCACCAGGTCATGTAGCGCCCTTTTACGATATTGCTAAAGGTCACCTGAAAGCATTGTTCAACGCAATGAGTTGTCAAAGGTGGAGTATGACAAAGAAATCGCGCAGAGAAATGCATTTAACGATGATTTGTAGAGTGTAATTAACAGCAACTGTTTTCTAACAAGATTTGTTACTTCTTACCTTTGCAACAGCTGCTCATATGCGAAGAGCTTCAGCCGAACTGGCAGAACGACGGCGAGCATCACTAGGAGCAACGCGAGGACTACGAGCGGACGGTACACTTGATCCGTATCATGCTGCGATCCTGTTCCGTGACTCAAGAGGGGTAAGTTTATGAATAAATCATAACTAAAATGCGGAAATCACATAATCCCGTAGATCGATCGATTCGAATCGAGCAAAACCGTTTCTGCATGATGATGTGCAGATTGCATACCCATTAGGCGCATCGCGAGAACCGTGAGCACGTGGCTGAGCAACGAGCACAACCCGCTCGCGTTCTGGCGCACTATTTGCGTGATGATATCCGATGTGTTCATAATGAGATAATATTTAGACATTGTTTGCTGTTTCAATTTGCCAATTGTTGTATATTTACATGCATATATTCGTACTATTGAGATGGTTGTTTTAAGTAAAGATAAGTGATCGCTCTCACCATACCGCGTTCGGTACAGATTTCATCTACATCTGTTCGGTACCGTCTTGGCGACAATGAACGACATTATTCCAACAACCATTGCTCATTTGTGCTTCCCGCTATCATGGATCGGCTGCTCGGAAATGTGGACCTGTCAAAGATGACACGTGAATTGTATCAAATTAGCACCCTGTTTTCCAATTCCAAGCTACCAAGCAAAGGCTTCCACTCAACGATGTCAATCGATGCAATCGCTGCGCTCTCGGACAAAGAAAGATCTAGCTCGAAATGGATGGACTGTTGCTGTCTTTTTTTTTCCATTCCAAGCAAAAATTTACATTTCGAAGATCGTTCTGGGTTACAGCGTCACGACTGGCGCCAATCGCCGGTCTCCATAAAGTGACAGAGCAGAGGGACGGCAAGGCCCGATAATTGCTTTTACTACACAATAACCTGCGTGTTTGATTGCTGCGCACTCGACGTGTCGGTGTAGCGATGAACCTGCCAACGATTATTGGAAGGCCGCCCATTCGGTTCTGAAGATCAATGACAAGTGTTGTGAAGCTGATTGTAATATCCAAGCGACTAATGAAACAATAAAATTAGATACATGACTGCTCTCGATTGAATATTCTGATTTGAGGAGGCACAATCGTGCAGAAGTACATATGTGTGTGTGTGTATGATTGGTGTGTTTAATAATTTCACTTAACGCTTGAAGACCTCTCGATCGAAGTTCCAATTGTTTTTGGCGTCAACTTGTCTATCACGCTATTAATAAACAAGAAAAGTATTGTTGATAAGCATCCGTTGCTTGTCCTATAACACAATCGCCCAACCCTCTTTTTCCATTAGTCTGCCGTCGTTCACCCAGGCCCATCTTCTAATTGAGCCAGTGAAGAAACCATCGTGCGATGACTAATTGGCAATAAAAGTGTTCTCTTCTTCTCTACCGCGAACAAGAAGATGCGGTGCATTGCGCAATGGGGCAACGTACTGGGGGAGGTGTACTGTGGTAGGTGTGTGTGTTTTTTTTTGTACATTCACCATCACTACCATCTTTAAGCACAAGGCAACAATCTCAGTTGTTTATTGTTTATTTGTTGCCCCGTTACAAGGAGGAGAACAAGATTAAGATCACTTAATCATTTAACTTTTTTTCGCTCTTGTTTTAGGTTAAGGATTATGGAAAAAGTATCTCCAGAAACAAACACATTGAAAAGTTACTGCTTTGTTCTAGTTCGGTTTGCAATACAAATTCTCAATGCAGCAAGTCACACAAAATCTCAGCAAAGACCACGTATTTTCCCTCATATCAAACAACCTGTACGGGGCAATATGTGCGATACGCAATAGACAGAAATCGCGAACACAATCGCACCGAATCGCAACACCGGCAGCAGAGCTGTGATTGGTGAGCCGCTGTGTTAAAGCTGGTTCTTATCGTAGCTATCCGGGTAATCATTAACCCTTCTCATGTGAGCGATAGGAGGAGGAACCCACATCGAGACAAGCGCCCCGGGTCGGATGCCTTTCTCGTCGGCGTTGTGTTCAGTGAGAGTGCGTACACATGATTTCGTTTGTGTGTGCACGCACACGTAATTGTTCAAAACGCTGCTCGCGGTATTCGCAAAGCGATTCGCGGCGACGTTCCGGGGTAATAGGCACCTGATAAGAAACAATTTGCGCGTGTATGAGCAAGCATTTTTAAAGCCAAGCCACCTTCTCCGCGATTAGAACGCACTGTTTGTTTGCTGGTGGCATTTGGTGTGAGATATTCGCATACAATCGTCCCTGCCAAGGGGTTGGGCAGATTGATTGGTTCGTAAGCCACCGCCACCGGGTCATTATAATCGTATTGGAGTGCATGACGTCACACGCCAGTGTGCCGGTAATGCTATTGCTACCGGGTGCTTTGTCCGGTGAGTTCTACAGCGTTTCGACGAGCACCCCCCATGCATGCAGGGGCGCGGGAAGGTTAGAAATTGCAACCATCTCGGGCGCCATCTCGCAAGAAGTAGATACAGCTTTGTCTCGATAGACAGATCGTCCATGTACGGTTGGGGTCCGCGTTTGGGAGGATGAAGTGTAGGCAACAGGAAAAGCAGAATGAGTGTTATGAGTTTGATAGTGAGAGGAGGAACGATGCGGCCGCGAAACCAGTGCATGTATATGTGTAGCACGAGTTGTGTATTATGGCCTCGAAAACATCTACCGGGCGGCGCGCAGTTTGAGTTCGTACGCTCGCGAAACCAGACGCGATCCGCGATCCGCGAACCGACAAGAAACACTCATACACACACAAAGCGTGACAGTCCTGGTGTGTGGTGTTGCAAATTTGTAAGACAAGTTCGTCGTTTCTGCTGCGTGTCCCGGGAAGGACTTCCCCATCGTCCCTTTTACTTAAATCGATCCGTGTTTTACAAGAGTCGTTTAGCTATTAGTCGATCGTGCGTGATAAATACACGACGGTGTTTCAGTTCAGTGCGTGAAAAGTTCGTACAGTGCAGCAAACAGAACGGGGCGGTTTGTGTGTGGGATGCTTGATGCTTGTGTGGGAAATGGTGAAGGAAGATCACGAGGGTTGCATTGCAACCCGCAAGACACGGACTGTGCCGATAACAAGACACGGTGTGTGATGATTTTTAATTTTCACACATCATCACTCTCTTCTTCTGCACGTGTGCACATTCTTACCACCGCTCAATGTGAAACCTAATAAAATATTTGTGCTACCGGTTGTGTGCGTTACGTTTTGGGGGCAATCAGAATTAAAGTTCGTCGCAATAGAAAAAAAAGCCAACACGCGTGCCCAACAAGAAGTTGGCGACCATTTGTACACACCGTTTGAACGCACCATAAGACGTGTGTGTGTGTGTGTGTGTGTGTGTGTGTGTGTGTGTGTGTGTGTAGGAGCAATATTGTTGGCGCGTGAAGATAAAAATAGTTACAACGCGAAAAGCCCGATCAACAACTAACCTGATTTGCCTCGGTTTGTTACTTGTTTTGGTACCGATAGATGAGCCGTCTCACGGGTGAAGAAGTTAATACGTGTTTCAGTCGTACTGCTCCGGACGGATTTTGAGACATTAATTTAGTTAATAAATTCCAATGGAAAAGGTGTACCCCGGAGCGCGGGATTTCATTTTACCCAGAAAGTTCCACTACAATCAGGATGTTATTAATCTGCACGTATCAGCGGTTGTTAAAGCGATCTGCCGATGATCATAATGACTTCTTTGAAGGAGGGAGATTGTTGCCTTTTATTGGTCACTGACTCGTTGATCGGTTTCAGCAAAAGGGCAAAAGAGCACTCGGTCCGATCCAACTTCGAATCCGCATCCACAGCATTGAGGCGTCATTTGGTGGAGTTTTTTTTTTTTTGAAAGGGTCCTTGAAATTGGTCAGAACCAGTTCGTGAAATGAGGCTGTTTTGTATGGTGGGTGCCTGCTCCCCGTTTCTCTATTTTCGTTGGCTGAGTGCCATCTAGTTTTGGGGTACTTACCACTCTATACTGATTTTTGCTGCTGTTGACCTAGGCCGGCTACAAACACTCGCTGCGCCTCCCGTCTGGAATGTGAATGAACTAGATCGAAGTGGGGAGTACGGATCAAATGTGACTTGGTTACTCAAGGTTAAAATTTTTCGTTTTTTTTTTTCAAGTCTTTCAATTCCATTTAGTACAAAAGTAGTGACTTGTGCGTCTATGTTTTTGGGCTAATGTACCGAAGCATGTGGATAGAATCTTAGTAGACCCAACCCCTCAGAGCAGAACCTTGAATGTCTGGCTACGTGTAGAAAATAAGTCTACGAAACCATTATTTGACCAGCTTATTCTAGTGGAAGAAGAAATGCTTCACTACAAGAAGCTCAGTCGATAAAGATTTCTTGGTCTTCTTTTGTCGATTCGATACTTGAGATTATTGGTGCAATAGGTGACATACAAAAACAACACAATCGAATGCAACAGTGCAGAGTGTGGTTAATCCGGTATTAATTATTATAGAACCATCTCCAAGTGACTAGTTGCATCCAGTTAACACAGCACTATAAATCATTTTCAAACATCCGTGTCACCATGTTCCGACACTTGTCCCGATAGCAATAAAAACAGGGGAACGTGCCTGATCGNACACAATCGAATGCAACAGTGCAGAGTGTTGTTAATCCGGTATTAATTATTATAGAACCATCTCCAAGTGACTAGTTGCATCCAGTTAACACAGCACTATAAATCATTTTCAAACATCCGTGTCACCATGTTCCGACACTTGTCCCGATAGCAATAAAAACAGGGGAACGTGCCTGATCGTATTATATCGCTTGATGCCATTCCCTGCCCATTTTGATCGTGTTCGTGGTGCGAAAATCTAACGCCAATAAGCACCGGCATCGATGTGTTTTGCGTTTGTTTGCTGTGCGGGCGCACGTTTACCGAAATGCTGCGATTGATACACTGCTGCGCGTCATCAGCGCCTGTGTGCGTTGGCTTCTGGTACTGCTTCTGGAAGCAACACACGGATGGAATCGGTAGTTTTGTTTACCGGTAACGGTGTGTGGCACAGGGAGGTTAAGGAGTTGGATTTTTTTCTTCGGGGATTTCAAACCGTTCCGGTTCAAACACGCTACATAGTCGTGGTTATCGCTTCTCTCTGCCTCCAATGGGGGGGATCCTTACTGAGGGAGAATATCAACCCCTCCTGCAAGCAAACAGGGGTCGATAGGCTACACCCGAATCCCGGTGATAATGAGTGTCGACCAAATATTTGCCCTGCATCTTACAACAGCAACAACCAAAAACATGAACCAACTCGTTGCTCGTTGCTAGGGCATGGAATGGATTTCGCCTGTCGATCCAGCACGCTTTTGGCCATTTTTTTTTCGGTCCGTCTAAATCCGTCACAACGCTTGGATCTTTACACCTGTGTTTGTGTGTTGTATCAGCTCCGTATCAGCCCACGCTAACTGAGACTGTGTGTTGCAGTGTGGTCTTCGGGATTTTGATGATTTGCATCGACAACCCCCTACATGCGGGGAGGGCTGTATCTTATCTTGACACAGCGGGGCAAAATTGAGTACGGAAAAAAAGGAACTAGAGCCATCGCATGGCTTTGATGTTGCCTTTTATTGGAACCTGATTGTAGGTTTGTGTTTTTTTCGTTCCATTTCGTCTAGTTACTCTGTGTGAAGGTAGTGAAATAAAAATAATAATCAAACGCCTTGGCAGATTGTAAAAATAGATCTCATCTGTGTTAGATGAGTATTATTTACTTGTGCACACGAAGCGCCGGGCATAAAAATAATTCATTTATTTCAATTAAAAAAACAACCATAAAATGTTGTTGACATTGGTGTCGCGTTGCTTCGCCCTTGCAGTGTGTCGTGCGACGTAATCCGGTTACAGTAGGTTAAACTGCACCGGAAAGGGATGGATTCTCGCTAGGCAGAGAATGTTTACAGTTCAGTTCACTAAGCGCACAAATTGATCGATTCTTAAAGGGAGGCGTGATGGGTACATGAGGCACAGAGGGGCAAACCATCTTCCAACCAGAGTATGCCATTTGATTAAATATCCCCCCAGGAGGTGGCAAAATGGTGCTAATAAGTGACGGTGTTTCGCTGATGGATTGACCGTTTTGGCATCGTTGTAGTTTTGTCGGAAAATCGACAGCGCAGTGTTGTACACACTCCGCCGGTAGGGTGAACACATGGTGGATGTAGCATTTTTTCATTTGCTAGTGTCCGCAAATTCCGTAAACAAATAGCAAAGGTTAGTGGCAAACGAACGCGCGCAGTACCGCAAAGTACCGGGATATGAGGGGTAATAGAAGATGCTGTTGGCTGATTGATCGTACCCGAACTCTGTGTGTGTTACCAACGGGCGCACTTTGGTGTTCTAGTTGGAAGATGTCCGTCACTGTGGTCTAGTTCGAAAAGCGATGTGACGGCTGCATGTTATACGTTTGGAACCGGAATCGATCATCGATGATCTTCCAGCGGCAAGTGTACTGCATCAGCAAATAATCCCCAAGCCCGCTGTGTGTGTGCGTGTGTTTTCGCTTTCCTTTCTTTTCCGATGTGACCTCGTTTATTCACGTGCCGGTGGTGTGATTTTCACGTTGTTTAAATTTGTGATACAAAATAGATACAAAGGGTAAACGAAACTCCTATCTCCAGTGTAGTTGTGGTGTTCGCTTGTGCCATTACCCAACCATTAGCCAAATGAGCATCTAGTAAGGCTGTGCCATAGTGAGCGGTGAACATGTTCCGACGCTTTTCCCTGTTCGATGCGGCACCACCGTCCGTTACGGTGTCCGTTTCGCGACCGAAACCACCACCAGTGCCAAAGGTGCACCAGTCAAACGCTTCTACTTGTGCCGCTCCGAATACTGCGGCAGTGCCCGAGTTTCGTGTGCCACCCCGTACCGATCCTATCAACATTGCCGGATCCGGTACCGGTGACAGTGTTGGTAATGGACTCGCGATAAATGGCAACCGGTCGCCGCATCATCTATTGCGGGAAGGATCCAGCACTAGTGAGCTGCACCATTTGCACCCAACACCGGGACATTCGCCGAGTTCCGTTGGATCGGTATCGTCGGCTACGGCTGTCGCTCCACCGCCGGTTGGCGGCGGCATTAAGCTACTGTCGTCTTCGCCGGCGTACCAACGCCATTCCTCGATCGGTGGTTCGGCACCGGCAAACACGGCTAGCGTTCTGCAGCAGCAACTATTCGACTCCATCTACAATCAGGGTGCAAATCGGCAAACGGTTAACACTGTCCCGGTGGTGCAGGCCACCTCGAACGGCCACATCCAAACGAGAGCCGCAGCAGCACGAGAGCGATACACCACAGGACGGTCGATCAGCAGTCCAGTGTCACCTAACCAATTCGGGGACTGCCCGCTGTCGTCGTCGATGCCAACCAGCATTAAGTACTACTACACCTCACCGACGTGGTACTCGCGGTTTAGTCATTCACTGCGCAAGAACGTTCTGCGTCGTTCCACCAGCGCACACAACAGTCAAAACGTAATGTCCCATGCGCCTTGGTGCAACAAATATGCATTATCTATTAGTCTATAGACGCTACACCCTGCCCTTGATGTCGTGAGATGTGATTAGTAATGAATCCTTTTGCTTCTCTTTTATTCTCGTCTCATTTTAGCTGCCCGTGGCCGACCCATTCCTGGAGAAGGTTCCACTTTCGGATCTAGGTAAGTGTTTGATATGCGTACGGCGCCGGAACCGACATCCAAATCATCTTTCTGCTCGTTGGTTACATGTATTTATAAATCTTACGTGATCGATATATTTGCCAGCGACGGCAAATACCTTCTTCCCCCTGTGTCTCTGCTGTAGGGACTTTTGTTTTGTTCGCTTTTCACTCAAAAGTTTGATAGATTGCCAAACCATCAAGCCATTCAGTGGTTGAATGTTAGAGCAGATTCCGCGCAGAAATTGCTCTTCGTACATAAATGTCAAATTGTTTGTGACGGTTGTGAGATTTATGAGCAAGGTTAATGTTAAGTGCAGAGATGAGTTGTATTAGCTAAAATAATGGGGATATATTTGCAGAAAGATCTAGATTTAAAAGCATCCGATCAACTCGGAAACTTAGTTTGAAGGTTTAAGTTTTACAAGTAAGATTTTCCTTTTTTCCTTGGAGATAGCTACTCTGTGACTATTCTTTAGAATTGTGTTTGATTTGTGTCCTCAAAAGACGTCATTTGCATCGTCATTAAACTTCCGCAACATCCAACAAATGATATCTAGCGCCACCGTAAGCAAAATAATGAGCATGCGTGTGTGAGACAAGATATTCTAGTAAGAGTCCGGTCTGTAAAATATCCGTCAGTAGCTTCGACGGACATCTTGGACTCTCGGTTTCTCTGCTCGCAACCAAACTATTTGACCCTGCGAAGCCATTCCCGAAGCTCACCGGACCTGCGCAATTAAGCAACGTGCCGTGGGGGGAAACTACCTTGACTGTTTGCAATTTCGGGCCACACGAACCATTCTCGGTCAAGATCGGTCAAGATCGGGGCAAGATCTGCCCACTCCGTCTTTCCGTTAGCCGTGGCAGGTTGCGCAGAACGCATTTCGTTCCAAGGAAAGGATTATTTGCGCATACTGTTGTGGATCGCTCTCGTTGGCTGCCAGGCGGGCAGTTGAAGGCGCAAACCTCGATGATGTCTCGTTTGTTGTCGTCAGCGGAAGCAACTGAAGCTGGCCGGGATGAAATCAATGTACGGATCAGTTGTTCGGTGAATGCTGGGAGCGCTTGTACGCCGTGGACGAAAACAAAATTAAACAAAACAGAAGAGAAAAAAAACCGCCGTTCGTTACCCACTCTCGTCGGGCGCTGGTCACCGTGTTGTAGATGCGTTTGAGCCAAAGTTTCCTTCCTGCCGTGATTCGTGATTGCGATTCGTGTGATCTCTTACGCAGCTGGAATGCGGTTCCACTCGTCGTCGGTGTAACGCGTAGCTGTAGTGCTCCAATATCAAAGCTCTGTGATTCGTGATCTCATTCAGCGGAACTATAGAATCCATTAGCGCGAGCGTGTGGTCTGCCATTGCGCGTGTCTTCCCTCAAGATCTCTCGGACGCGTCTATTCCATTTTTGCGTAGTGCGGTGATCGTTGTGTAAATATTATCCCAAATCAACGAGACGCATTTGTTCGCCATAAATGTCGTCCCCAGTCCTACACAAAACGCATCTCAAGTTGGTGTTGTAACAGTTGTAGAATAGTGCGACGCAATTCCTACTAACAAAAATGTGTAGCAAATACAAACTCCAACCTTTATCTAATGATGCACCTTACTACCAATTGTTTAATCAGTTGTTCGTCTGTTTTGCGCTACAGGACAAACAAATTTCGGAAAGGTTTTGCTCCTTTTTTTGTTGTTACTTATTTCGTTGTACTTTTTTGCGGTGTTCTGTACGCCACATGATTGATGTTAAAAATAACATAGTGGGAACAAAATATTGGAAATCATTTACTACACACACGTTCGGTTGGTTTAAAGAGTCATGTGTACGCCAGTGCATATATGAAAAACAAAAGCTAATCGAACGCAGGACGAGCAAACGATACATTGGCATATTTTACACCGAGCTTCAATAGTGGATGATGGTGTCGTGTGTGGATGGCGTTTTTTCTGTTTTTTTTGCTCTTATGACGTCATGCACTAGTTGGTCATTTGCGTTTGATGCGTAAGAATACGCTATGCATACAGAATTTCATCAACCCTGCGCCGACACGTGGAGAGCTAACCCTGAAACATATGGTCGAGCAGAAAGGGGCACGGCTTTCTTCGCCGTTGCACATTCAACATTGACAGTGGCAGTGAGCTACGTTATTAATAGCAAGACGCGCTGAAAGACGAGTTGCTACGAACCGTTTTGATAAGTCAAGATCAATTAAATGGACGCATCGCATGGTATTGTGCCGTGTGCCCATGAGTCATTCGGTTTTATTTTAGTCGCCTGTGTATTATCACAGAGCGTGTTCTTCGAATAGCATAAGTTATCGTACCAGCTGATCGCTAATGCTAGCAATAAAAAGGAGTATAGGAAAAGACACGCTGTACCGCGAATGATATTTTTAATCCACAAGTGGTGGCGTCGATCACCAGCAGCAGCCAGCAGGAGGGATTGTCTAGACTCTTGGATGAGATGGCAGCAGTTAGGACGTAAGGGCGTATTGTACCATATGGCGCGCAGGGTGTGTGGCGTGTGGCGGATGCCATTGCTAATTATTCGATTGTCGTGCGGCACATAGCTGTGTTTATACGTATCAAGGAAATGTGTTCTAGGTACGGGGGCTGAGCTACTGGTACGAAAACACTTGTTATATGAGATGAAACTTTCCAAATAAACCTTGGCGGTGATTTACGACGACGCTCTTAATAGCAGGAGGTCGTTGCTCTTATTTGAGCATTGATTTTTACAATCTGATGCTGCTTTATAGCTATGTCTTTTTAGGGGAGTGCCTTAGGTAATTCCCCTAAGAACTCATCTCGTACGCGAGACACTATTGGATAACGCAAGGCCCTTTCAGATTTAAAATTTACAGACTGGGCACTCGGGCCCACATGATCACATTGGGTAGCTTCCATGCTGAGGAAGAGACAGTTACAAATGTTGTATCAAAATCTAAAAAGTGTACTCTACTGAGAGAACATCGAAACTAAAATGTCAAAACGTTTGCTGTCAACGTACTAGTCAAACATTATTCAGGAACTTAAGAAACTGTAAAATTCTATGACATTTGCCTTTCTTGGCACCGGGAACATGGGAATGTAAATTGAAAACGAATCTGACATTCATTAGATGCCATCAATTAGCGTCAACTGTGTGTACAAAAGCCGTAAACCCAACTCGACCAACTGACCGACAGCACTAGGCCCCTAGCGTTAACGATCAGTAGGTGATCAGGTTCTTGTAGTAGTCCTCAAAAATAAACTAGTTGTCTGTGTTAGCGCCTGGCAGACGCCGTGCAAACAATTGCCGTTTTGTGTTCATCGCAGAAAGAGAATCTTGCAACCTCTAGTACTAGGAGGAACATATCGAAGATCGATATTTCCGATCATTATTGATTTTAGGTTGTGTGTATATATCCATTTCTCTATACGTTTGTTCTTTCTAGTTCACTGTAGTAATTCCTGTGTGTGTGTGTTTAAAGTAGTGGATGTTTCAGCTAATTCCTTCTTCCTCTGTAGTGGTGCGAAACTAATCTGTAACCCAGTTGCTAACTATCTTCGATGGATCCCGGCATTGGGACCTGGAACAGTCTCAGCCGCTTTGGAAGCGGCATCAGCATGTCGGATAGCGAACCAATCCAACACAATATCAGCAGTGCGTCCAATCTCACCAGTTCCGCCTGTTCCAGTGCTAGTAGTCTTAGCCAGGATAGTAGCTGCTGTTTGGCTTCCTGTTCCGAACCGGACGGCAACAGTAGTGGAGGCTTGAGAAGCAAAATCTGAAAGTATCTTACATTATGCACACAGCACACATTAGAGCTTTTCTTCGCTCATGATTGTATACCGTCACGGAATGTGATCTTTACCCATGCGTGTGTGTCCTCGCCTAATGCATGTATATGTCACATTTGCTTAACTTCACACACAAATCGATGAATCACCACCTGCCGGTTGGATTTAGTGACACCTTTTGCCTAATGTCTCTACCTTGTCTTTATCCTCGTTGAATCGTATCGGCTCGCGCAATTACAGTGTGTTATGTGAATCCAAACTTTAAGAAAATTAGTAACCATAAGAAACGCTCCAACTATGGCTGCAGGCGGCGTTGGTTTGCCGGCCGGGAGCCATGGCCCACGTTGCATTTCTACTCGAACTATGCCGGCCGGCTGGTTCTCGGTGCCGGCTATCACGATTTCTTCAACACCGAAACGTACCCGCTGGAAAGCATAAAGGAGTTTGAGGCAATCTCTAGCGCCTGGAAGCAGCATCTGGCGGAGCTACTTAAGAAAGGTTTGCCCGTGTGTGACGTTAGGGATTCGACTAGGGAAACTCTCCATCTATTTACTTCGCCTTCACAACATATCATGTTTCACGATTGCCAAAGACATTTCTAACTATTTCTTTCCTTGTGCTCTCTCGTATATTTGCAGAGGAAGATGAGTCACAGATATTTGTCAAGTTCTTCCGATTTCATAAGTGCTACGATCTGGTGCCGACCTCGGCCAAGCTGGTCGTGTTCGACACGCAGCTGCTGGTGAAGAAGGCGTTCTACGCGCTCGTCTACAACGGCGTCCGGGCGGCACCGTTGTGGGACTCGAAGCGCCAAGAGTTTGTCGGCATGCTAACGATCACCGATTTCATCAAGATTCTAAAAATGTATTACAAATCACCGAACGCATCGATGGACGAGCTCGAGGAGCACAAGCTGGACACTTGGCGAAGTACGTGATCGTTGGTGTGGAAGCGAGTGATCGTTGAATTTGATTACCACATGATCTAATGCGCTACCAATGCGCTTTCGTTCCATTGCAGAAGTGCTACAGGAAGATGTGAAGAAGCTCGTTAGCATCGGTCCCGATGCGTCGCTGTACGATGCCATCAAGATGCTGGTACACAACCGCATCCATCGGCTGCCTGTGATTGATCCGGTCACCGGTAACGTGCTGTACATATTGACTCACAAGAGGATACTTAGATTCCTATTTTTATATGTAAGTAGCTAGCATTACCGAGGACGAGTAGTGGAAGAACACCCTGACCGGTGCTTTTTTTTCGCATTTTTTGTTCGCAGATTAACGAACTACCAAAGCCATCGTACATGCAGAAAACCCTCCGGGAGATACGCATTGGCAGTTACAATAACATCGAAACGGCCACAGAAGATACTAGCATCATTACGGCGTTGCACAAGTTCGTGGATAGGCGCGTATCCGCACTGCCGATGGTAGACTCCGAGGGACGCTTGACGGACATTTACGCCAAGTTTGATGTTATTGTAAGTCAACGTTGCTGTTCGTCATGTAAAATGATAACTAATACTGAGAACGCATCTAATCAATTTTAGAACTTGGCCGCTGAAAAAACGTACAACGATCTAGATGTGTCCCTCAAGAAGGCAAACGAACATCGAAACGCGTGGTTCGAAGGTGTACATCACTGCTCGTTGGACGAAACGCTCTACACCATAATGGAGCGTATCGTGCGGGTCGAGGTACATCGGTTGGTGGTGGTGGACGAGTTGAAGAAGGTAATTGGCATCATCTCGCTGTCCGACATACTGCTCTACCTGGTGCTGCGTCCGAGCGGTGACGGTATCGGTGACTCGGAATCGCTCCGTGCGACCGATCCGAAGCTAATGAAACCGGCATCGCCAGGCAGCAGCGGCAAACTGCACGCAGCCAAACGCGACAGTAGCAACGAAAGCATCGAGGAGGAGAAAGAAACCACCGAGGAGGAGGCGGCGGCCGAAGCGGAGGAAGCTGCTCACAAGACTGAAATCGTCACGCCACCGGAGGACGCGGTAAAGGACGAGACAGAGGAGCAGCAGGCAGCAGCATTGGAACGTTGTGACGATTCCGTCCCGGAGCTGGCGGTAGAAGAGTTGGCCGAAGAGGCAAAGGAAGACGATACGGCATCTACGCCGATCGATCGCAGCAGTGCCAATGATTCTCCCGTTGCGCAGGAAATGCTCGCCACCGACGTACCGCTGCAGTCCGTCCAGCGGGAGGTGGGATTAGTTAGTGAGTAAGCAGACAAACGGCAGCCAACCACACGCGTTCGCAACACGTTCCATGAGTGTGTTTTAAATTTTGTGTGAGACACGGAAAAACCCGGAAGGGGATCGAACCGATTCCCTGTTCCGCTTTCCATTCCGGAAAGGGTGCGTGCTTGTTTTGCTACCTTATATCTTTCTATTTCCTGCATGTGTGTGATATCGGGTCGCCACGTGTTTCCAATTATAGTGGAAAACGGTTGCGTGACACCGACGTAAGAGAAACGACGGCGAAGGACGAATGGAGAAGGTGAATACTAGTGAGAAGCTGGTCGCGTTTAGCTAGAGCCGGACTGTCGATGGTACGATAAATCGTTGTAAGGATGTAGCTGTAAGTACAAACAAGTAGCAACAAAACCCAATCAAAAAAACAAGCTTCAGCTGTGCGATAGAGAGAGAGGAAAGAGTAAAAACAAAACATTAGAACAAGCGTAGGAAAACGTTTTGCAGAACTTAAAAAAAAATCTGCAACCTTTATTCAACTATTGACATGTTTGCAACGCCAGAAAGAAAAACCAAACATTCGCTTCAGCTGTAGAGCGGTGATGTCATGTGCTAGTACTTTTTTCCCTACCAATATTCTCTNAGGATGTAGCTGTAAGTACAAACAAGTAGCAACAAAACCCAATCAAAAAAACAAGCTTCAGCTGTGCGATAGAGAGAGAGGAAAGAGTAAAAACAAAACATTAGAACAAGCGTAGGAAAACGTTTTGCAGAACTTAAAAAAAATCTGCAACCTTTATTCAACTATTGACATGTTTGCAACGCCAGAAAGAAAAACCAAACATTCGCTTTTCAGCTGTAGAGCGGTGATGTCATGTGCTAGTACTTTTTTCCCTACCAATATTCTCTTATCCAGTAGAGAGCACACACGATTGAAGTACAGTAGAATAACTAATCGAGCGAGCAAACAACCTTCACGGTGCCGGCGACAACACAAGAACACACGGCACTATCTATCGATTATCTCACGTCTTTAACAGTTGTTCTTTTTCTTACTACTCCACAGAAAAAGTTAGTCATCCTTACTAAGGATCGTTTTTTTTTAAATGTTTTTCTTTATTTAAAAGGGAATAGTTTAACCAATTTTACTCATCCAACGATTGAAATGAAAAATGAAAGATTAAAGTGCGATGGATTGTGTTTTGAAAAAGTAGAACCAAATTCACGAAAATAAGGAGAATGGGGAGACATTTATGCGTCAGAATTAAAAGTTAACATTTCATTGTTAACTTTCATTGTAACCATAGGAGGATACAACCTACCAAATAAAGAAGAAGAAGAAGAAGAACATTTCATTGCTGTTACCCATTCTCGCTTCTATTCCTTCTACAGGTTTGAAGAATCATCGGATTGATACGAGGTGTGGTATGTTGACATTTAATTCCGACACGTAAACACTCCCGTCATGTAATGGAATGGAAACTGTTGGCTTCAAACACTATGCGTGACTTAAGTAATGGAGTTTAGTGTAGCGTAGTACTTTGAGAGCGTGAATGAAAAGGGAACCGTTATGGGATGCGAAAACCAAACTTATTTGATAATAATTTAAAAATTGTAGTATATAGAGCAAGTAAAATGAACGCTGAGCAAAGAATGCAACAAGCAGAGTAAAAAAAAAAGAATAATGCGCGATATACTATGGATGATAGTGCGAATGGAAAGAGAAAGGAAATACTAAACATACAACAACAACAATTGTGAATAGATAGGTTTACTAGGAAAGAAAAGAGTAACAAAAAAAAACTATAGAGAAGCTAGCTATATATTACAAGATTAGTTCATATATAACGCGCACTACACAGCAATGAGATGATGCTATGGAACGAATGCAATACACAGGCAAATAGCGATTGGTTGGATCCGTTTGAGTAATGTTAGCTTTTTGTCGGATGCATACATCAAACAGAACAGGCATGCAATTAATTTGTGGAGCAAATGCGTTTCGAATAGTAAGAGTTTTGCTTCATTTTTTTACTCTATCGATCTTATTTCGGCTCTATTTACAGAGACGAAGCAAAAAAAAAAACAAACCCCCCACACAAAACAAGAAACAAACGATCGCGCTTGACGATCAAATGTTCTGGTACATTCGTATGAAACGAAATGGTAAAGAAACTCGGCAACAATGAAGGTGATATGATGATTCGAGAAGAAAATGTTCCGATTGTTTCTTTGATAATGCTTCGCTCGATCGAGAACCGATCGAAGTCGGATAAGATAAACGCTCTGCTCGTGTGTACCTTAAGCGCTTGTTTTCCAGTGTGTGTGTGTGCGTACGTATGGGAGAAACCTTTTTCCCATTAGACACAGCGGTGGAAAGAAGCAAACACGGATGGGGTCAATGTTATGTTGTGCTTGAGAAAATGCTGACTCCTGATCGAAGTAGAAATGTCTGTGAAACTGAAGCAAAACTTCCCGCAGCAGATGATGGGACAGAACGTAAACATGTGTATAGCATACTAAAACATGAAGAAGAAGAAAAAAACAGAACAGAACAGTTACGTTGTTTCGCTAAGATGACTAAAACCTAATGGAACGTTAAATCGCGGTAAAACATTAAAAAATCGATAGCTCATGTAAACGCATAAGGTGTATCGGTATCAACATTCAAACATGATGATAGAAACTCCCGAAAGGACCATGGAGGATGATGAAGCATGCGGTAAGTTGTAAAAGATCTTTGTTTCATACATATCGTTGTATTCTGTGCTGGTGAAGGTGGTATAAATAGATTCGTCTCTTTGTTGTGTTCGTGTTTATCTTTCTTAACTCGTTTTCATTATCTACTTTCTTTCATGAAGTAATTCATAAGCTTAATATAGCAATAACATTCTTTTATAACATTTTATTGAAAACACTTTCCATACCTATCAGTCACTTAGAACAGTGACGCTTGGAAGTGGTAACATCCAGTGTAAACAATCATCTTCTCTCACTGTGTATCGGGCATGCCGATACAAGCTTATGTAGACTATCTCTCTTTTAGGTATAAGGATGGTACGATCGGCTAACCGAAGAAGGAACTTATTACGGTCGAACAGGAGGCTTTTGAACCGTTAGTAAGGCAGAGGGGGCGATTGGGGCCCGATTCAATCGGTGGGTGGATAGGAAGCGGTTGCATTAGCTTTCGCCGTTTCAAGGCTGCGAGTAAATGGGAAATGGACATACAGGTTAGAATGGAATCCTCTTGGATATGTGTTTTGGGTTAGCGGCAGATTAGCATTGTGTGCATCAGAGATGAATTTAAATTTAATAAATTATTCTCCACCGCTCGTTCGTGTGTGTTTCCCTCACATCACAACTCATCGTGATTTTCCTCTTGGTGTTGTTGTGTTGTGTGCAGTGGAATTTCGACCGTTTCGACCGTCCCACGGACCCGTTGTTCCGGTAGCTGGGACCCATTGCGGAAACGGCTCGGCACAAACGTTACCGTACCGGATGTACTGTGCACCGAGTTGTGTTCGTTCGGTGTTTGAGTGTTTGCCGACGGATCCGGACTGGTGAGTGTAATGCGTGACGATGGTGTCGGTGTCGCATCCTCGCTTCGGGTGTAATATTTTCGTGTTGGGGTACATATAGGCGTGTGGTGTTCATGTGTGAAAAATGGAACAAAAAAGAGGATTGCTGTAACACATTGGCATGTATGAACCGAACCTAAGAATTCTTAAAGTCTTAATGTTGTGTGCACTACGGGCTAAATCCTCACAAGGTAACAAACACTCTTCTCGTTGTAGTTTCCGTGGCATGAGTGGCCATCATAATTACCTATCCCGTGCCTGGATCTCTGAGCTGACCGTCACACCACGCGGCTTCCGGAAATCACATTCCACCGCGAAGGCGGCATCACCGGGCGTTACAATGTCCGGATCGTGCTGCACGACGACAATGTTCGAGTACACCTCACCGTTGTTCACCGTCTGGCACTGGTCGAGATTGAACTTCATCTCGAGTGTGCGGCCGGCCCGTTCCGGTTTCACGAAGCATGGTTTCGTTTGCTTGTAGTAACTGCCGCGTGTGTACATCACGCCCTGGAAGTCTTCCTCCGTCTTCAGCTCGATGCGCATCGAGTCGGCACCGCATCGTAGGTTCACCTTTTGCAGGCCCTGCGTTGAGGCGTCGATCTTGAACTGATCACCCAAATCCTGCTCGAAAAGGCTCTCTGCAGATAAAGGGAAATGTGTGGAAATTTGGTTTAAAACAGATCAAAAGCAGAGAAGAAGCTTGGTAGTTAAGAATGAACCAAGCGTTTGGTTGAAGATAACGATCGCATTACTTTTGAGTCTAACGTTCTATAACGACCTTAAAGTCTACTAAAAAGAAAACGAAATGCAATGGAGCATAAATTATGCCAAAATTGTGATAACTACGTGAATAACCGATTACGCTATATCGTGTGATCAAAAACCGTGAGCATCGTTTCCTTTAGTTCGAGAATTGTTTGTAGAACAGGTGAATCATGTCGGAGTCTCACATATATTCCATCAAATACTTCAAAGTGTATTTTAGAAAAAGACCTTGGGGGAAGTGAGTAAGCAACACATGAATAACACGATCTTTCCATGTTGAATGCTAGAAAACATTCGATAACGTCGTTTCTTGATCATCAGTGAGGAAGTGTGCTATCGTTTTGACAGCACCGAATGCACAGTTACCGCACAGATCGCATAAGAACACCAACACATGCGAGAAAGTGAACCAGGTATAACCGGTTCCAGGTGGATGATTCTTCTTCGTCTCACACGGGTGAACTACCACCTGACCGCGGGACCAGTGCTGCGATTACACAAAAGCTGAAGAAGCGGGCAAGTGAAGAACCCGTTACACGCTGACGTTGCGTCTAACAACCGTCTGTGAGTCATGCGTCAAACGGAACTTAAAAGATCGAGGATCGTTTTTTCTATGCATTGCAGTCTAGTAACCTACGTTGCAACTAAAAGTTTTTGCACATATTTTGTAGCAATTTCACGCACTAACACTGGCACTGACCTTCGGGTTTGTTGTCCTCCTTTTTAGCAAACACACTGTCGTTGAATGGTAGCAGCAACACCAGACAACACTGGAGCAAGATGGTCGTACTTTTGCCCATTTTCATACTGGTAAATATCGCACGATCAATCAACTCTTTACACCCTCCTCTGTAGTCACTTCACTAAACTCTGGCTTCTTTCACCGTAGGAATCTACCGACGTGCTTGCGGACACTTGGCGGTGTTGGCTGATCGACGGTCGCTGACTGAGTACGAGCTTAACCAACCAGCGCCAGACGCTATATATAAGTGTGTGTAGTGGTGTGAGCATTATTTTGCTCACTCCCCTCCCAACTGGATGGAGATCATCCACGATCTCGATGCTTCACTCGCGATTCGTTTCATTCGACATTCATCGGTGGAACACGTGGAAGTTCGGCTCCAACTTCCAGCAGCAGTTTTACCACGCGGTTTCGTGCGCGTACCTTGCGCGTTTGCAAACACACAGCAAAACAGAATAGGACGACACTTCCTGTCACGTGTGTGTGTGTGTCGATTGCGTGCATGCGTTGCTGCAAGTGCAAGAAAGTAAAGTTCCAATACCAAATCGCGACTACCTTACGTAACTTGCTGATAGGACACGGAAGGATTCCACCCGGTGGAATCACGGTGCCTTTCCTTCCATCCTCCCTTTCTCTAATGCAATGCCACTTCCTTTCGTCAAAGTGTGCCCCGCACAAGGTTTGCCATTTGTGGTTGATAGATTTAGGGAAAGAAAACGAATCGGTGCATTAGAAGAATGGAACTCATTTATGGAATGCCACCGCATGTTTCCTTTGTAGTAGGGCATTCCAATGGAAAAGAAAACAAAATGGCGAAAGGGCTGATTGGGAGGTGCGGGTGGATGGGCTTCCACATGCTGATAGTTTTTAATCAAAACTGAACCAACTTCCCCATACGATTGCAAACCAAAACGGTCTTATCGGGCAACGATCATGTGCCACCGCCACCAAGACACACACACACCACAGGGGTGGTTTTTTTTTCGATTTCCGCGAACCAATGCAAAACCATTTCCCGTTTACCCTCGGCGGCCAATGGAGGTGGGAGAGAAGAGTGGTAATTAGGATTTCCTAATGGTAAACAGTGGTAAACGCCACCTCTTGCTCCGCTACACTGCTCATTCGGATGCATAATTTGCTATTTACAATTAACCTTCCTTTCTCCCCCACCTGTATCAGACCGCCCACCGCCTTCCTGTGCCTTGTTAGGGTCCATACTTTTCCTCCCTTCGGTTTACTGTTCGTGCGTGCTTTTGCGGTTCATGTTGTACGTCATGGCACGTGATATTGCACGTGTTTTTCTTCGCGTAAACATATCGTACCATGCAGGACAGCTGATGTGTGATGAGTGTATGTAGTGATTATGTGAAATTTATGGAGAATTTTATGTTGCAGAAATTTGAAGCATTTCACTTGAACTTTGTTTAACCAACACTGTACAATGTAAACAAAAATGGTAAACTGATATCTCCTACATTGTCAACCATTTTTGGTAGAATGGAATCCGGGCAGAATATTGCAGACAAAACATAACAAATTGAGTCTTACAGGGTGTAAAACTGTTACTAAGTTAGGTTAGCCAACGTAAAGCTTAGAAATTGTTAGTAACCAATGAGACACCTTTCTTTGAACTAATGTGGCCGTTTCCAAACAGATTTAATCCCTTGATTCTTTGCTTTTTTCCTTTTCTTTTCGCTTGGTATCATAGAAGATGTCTTTGACAAGCACCAAAACCAAAACAATCGGAAAAACTATCTGCCCAAATGGTTGAATAAACCTTGCTTAAAATTCGAATCGACACTGAGACACTATTATATAGCTAAACAATGTTAAAATACTACAGCAGAAACCGAAATGTGTATCAAAAAGTAATGTTCAATGTTAAAATGTTTTCCCTCTTATTATCTCGTTCGCTAATAACAGTGGTTTATTCGGGTGATAGTGAAAGGAGTTTTTGCTACCAACATTATGTTTCGCATCAACCACCACGAGCGTACTTGCACTTGGACTTGGGAACAAAAAAACCAGGGCGAAACAAAATACACGACGAAAAAAAAACCAACAAACCATACGCACGCACGATCAGCAATCATGGAGTGATCGGTTCATTTCCCTAAATGAAATTAGCCCCTTTTAAAAAATAAACCCGCGGAGGATCGAATAATGAGAACTTGCCATACAGCCAGGCAGGTTATAAAATTGAATCATAAATTTATGTTTCATTGCCACTTCTTCCTCGTGATTACGCAACTGGGTGGCGCCAGTTATGTCACTTTGCTTAAAAGAGGATGAAACCACACACAATTACTGTGTTGCTTGTTAGCCATTGTACCGGAACGCACAAATAAGTCGACAATACGATCGATTTTCTATTCCGCTTCATACCTATTTAGCACTAATTTCCTGCCTTCTGCACCTTTCGTTTGCCCTTATCAATCAATCAAGCTCATTTATCATCCGGACGCTTTCGTTTACTTCCTTATCGACGGCCGCTTAGGCTCGCGATCGAGAGTGAAACCAGTTTCTGTCGGTCGCAAAATGTGGGCTACTAGTGCGAAAGTACCCTGGAAGCTGTGGCTGGTTAGCAAGTGGCCCGGCAGCATAATCCGGAAGATGTCGGCGATGTGTGTTACGTCAGGGGAAAACTTGTTTCACGCGTGTAGGAAAATTCACTTTTTCGCTGTTCGCGATGAAATGAAGTAAGTCAGTAAGTCAGTCAGTTGTTTCGTTGCACGACGATAAGATAGATAAGTTAGTCGGAAAATGTATCCATTAGCAGTTCGAGTAGACACATACACACACCCGAAGATTGAAGGATTTGTTTCCTGGACTCATGTATTTATATTTCCTGGATGATGAGTTTTCTTTAGCGCTCAGTTTCGATTAATAGGGCTTAGCAAATTTTCAAATTTATATAAATTTTTTATTTTTTTTTATTTTTCATTCTTTTTTCTATTTAAAGCACTATTTGACCGAAAAGAAACTTATTACAAAGAATTCGCATTAAAATAAATCAATTTTTAAAATTTTGCTAAATTACTCAAAAAAAGCTAAGGCTATAAGCCTTAAGAAATTTTCAAATTTTTATACATTTTTATTTTTTTTTTAATTTTTCATTATTTTTTCTATTTAAAGCACTATTTGAGTGAAAAGAAACTTATTTCAACCAATTCGCATTAAAATAAATCAATTTTTAAAATTTTGCTAAATTACTCAAAAAAAGCTCAGGCTATAGCCTTAAGAAATTTTCAAATTTTTATATTTTTTTTTTAATTTTTCACTTTTTTCTATTTAAAGCACTATTTGAGTGAAAAGAAACCTATTTCAACCAATTCGCATTAAAATAAATCAATTTATCAGCCTTAGGAGCAGTGGCGGATCAAGCTTCTCGGATGCACTAAGTGGAATGGTAATTGTTATTCTCATCTCTAAAATAAACAGACACATGACGGACTTCAATGCATTACTCATTGCTAGCGTCAGTTTCCGCATTATACATATTATTATACATATTGAATAACATTCTCACAAGAGTATTTTCCTTCGATTTATCTATATTTGAATATTGTTTAAAAAACATCGTAAAATTATAGCTATAAAAATTGTAAAACAGGTTTAAATTTCATGCTGCTAGAAATCCGCAGAAAACTCCTTCAAAATCTATAAAATAAACATTTTAAATACATAAACCCTCGTTTAAAATGTTGCTAAAACATTTAAAGAAAATGGAAAAACATCTGGGAAATCCGGTTTCAATCGATTTCAAATTAATAACAGTGGCTGCGTGCACGTAAACAGCCAAACCGTTAATGCACAGTGGTTATTTTCGTTGAATAAAATATTCTGGCTGCGTACATTACCGCACGCAGCCACTTTCGTCGCACAGTGCAGAGCGTTTCATTATCATAAAAAATAACGTTTATCGAAATAACTAGACAGTATCCCTCAAAAAGTAGTAATAACCATCGTTCACTAGTTCCGCTGAGAACATCCTACAAATTGGTTCGGTTCGACCGTTCGATTTTGTCGCATGCGGCCGCTCAGAAGTACCGAAAAATAATTTTTCAACACCAAGAGAGCATCCAACCGAGGAGGTGGCACCAGCTGGTCAAAATCGATACACCGAATTGCATACCCCTTAGGCGCAACAAGAGTTACTTTTTGCGTTACATGCACACTGGTTTTCTTCCATCATAATTGGGGTCATTTAAGCGTTTTGCGCCTAACAGTATGTAACCGCATTGCATGACGTTAGCTGTCCTGGGGGAGGACCATTGTGAATGTAACACCTTTTTGCGCCTGATGGGTATGCAATTCGGTGTATTGATTTTGACCAGCTGGTGTTACCTCCTCGGTTGGATGCTCTCTTGGTGTTGAAAAATCAGTTTTTGGTAGATTTTCGTTTCGATTTCGTGCGATCATCGTGGTGAAATTTTCGACCAGCGATTTGGAGAGTTGCTGTGAAACTGTTCAACGACGAAAAAGACGATTTGCAATTAAACTTTCCCATAAAATAAAACATCAGATCATTAAATTTATGCACCTCACTCGGTAAGATTTTATTTTGTTCATATCATAATATAATCTTTGTTTATGCGTACTCGTTACGCGTTTTGCAACGTGGTGTATGTGGATTTTTTTTTGCGTGTTGTTTCTATCCTTTCTCCGTTCACAAATTTTCCTTCTTCGCCAACATTTTATTTCTACTGCACCTTACTAATGCCTAACAAAATGCTTCCGTCCTGTACAAATGGCCTGTATTCTCAACCTGAAAGTATTTCGCTTACAATCTAAACGTTGCTGTTTCGCACTATTTTTCAATCACTTTTTGCGCTTATACATTATAGTAACGCTACATACAAAATTGAGGGGGTTAAGATCGGAAAAGAACCAAACAGAAGATGGGAACGCACCTGTTTTGTTGCTGTATTTGGTTTAATGGTTTCCGTTTGTTGTTACTTTCCCTTTTAACCTACTCCTTACAGACAAACCACACACGCACACGCACGCGATCTGTGGCCCTTTGAAGTCAGTTTTTCAGCTATGAAATATTCGTTTACTCCTTTTTAAATGCAACTAGTTTTGTTTGATTTGCGCGTGTTATAATTGAAACATGGTTTTTGGTTGACAATAATAAAACAGACAGTACAACGAATTGTGAAAAACAAGCAAAACCATTGACAAAAGTTTCACCGAACACCGAAATAAGCTCGCCAACTACGATTATTTCATACCCAGGTGCGTGTTTTTATCCTTGGCTACCCCTTGGCAACCGCATCGGTGTGTGGGGGTTTTTCCCGTTCACACATAAAGCTCTCGTTTGAATTTACTGCTTTTTTCGCCACAACCCAGGAAAAAGGTCCCTTTTTCGCATGCCACTGTTACAGATGGGATTAACATTTCACATCGCGCATCTTCTTGCACAGCCGCGGGTTGGAGAGGTTTGGGAAATTTATGGCGAAAATTAGCGAATCACAAAAAACGCTTCTTCCTACAACGGCAATCAAATAATAAATGAACGCATCCCGCCCCCTCTTTCCATCCAAAAACCCGCGGTTTTATCCCTTGCTCCTGTCCGTTTTTATCGAAGTATCGCAAACAATAAATTGTTATAATTTCCTCGCATCCGTCCTACATCAAAACAAAGAGCAATGGTGACCGACCCTAGGCACGTCTCCGTCTAGGAGAGGCTGAGGATTTGTGTTAATGCCGGTACTGTCTGCCTGTTAAGGAACTACAGTCCCTTCGAACCTTGCTAAAGGTTTATTTGTGTGGGGTTACGGGCAAAAAGATCCGCCAAACCGCACGAAGCATAACTAAATTAACCTCATTCACAAAGTTCAATGTGTTTTTGGGGGTGAGGGTGGCGCTCTATTGGTGGTATATATCGTGTAGCTTTTCTCTTCTATCTCCTGTGAGTTTTATGTGTAAAGCGATAGGGAGATGAATGACAAAAAACAGGAAAAGAAAAATTAAATAAAAAGAAAAAGTTACAATACGAGCTAAAGTTGATTAAGCTTTGTTTGTGTGCTTTCGATGAATTGTGTGTAATGGACACTGTGTGGTGCAAGATGACTGGATAGTGATTTTAGAAGAAAAAAAAACCTGATACAGAACCCCTTTTGGTTGCTTACAGAGTTTTGCTATTCCTCGTTCCATTTCAAACCGGTGGGAATTTGTATGCTTCCTTACGTGTCTTCTTACACTCGCAGCAATAAGGGAAAGCTTCTTATGAAAATTGTTATTTTTTTCTTACAATTTTCTTCTACAAAACGGAAAGTAGTGCTGATAAAATTCATTCTTTTTGTTTTTGGGTAAAACATATAACAAAATCCAGAATGTTAAAATCCATTACCAACGTTAATTGCTATCATGTTTAAACTTTGTCCCCATATTAACGTGTAATTTTGTTGATTTGAAGTGTTACACCTGTTTTCCTATAATTCGCTCTTATAGGTAATATTTACTTTTCCCTCGCTTATTAACTCTTCTGTACTTGTCATGAACTTTTTCACTCTCTATTCTATCGTTCTATTTCATTTTGATATGATTTTGTCGTATTTTTGAATGTTGTGTAATGTTTGTTATGCCATGTTATTGAAGTAAGACACACACACACACACACACTCACATGTGTTGCTGCTTGCTTTTCCTCGATGCTTTCATACTATTGCACTATGGTTTATGAAATTGCATTTGATGAAAAGTTTAAAAGTGTACCCCCGACCTAATTCACACACTTCCGGGCTTTCCCCGTAACCCTATACACGGGAAGTGCAGCCCTACGAAGGCTTGAGGAATTAGGGGAAAAAAAGAAACAAAGTTTAAAATTAAACACTTCTACTCGTTATTAGCTTTGCAAGCTAGCTATAAAACATAAAAGCACGCATCGAGATCTTCTCTAGCACATGATGATGCGCGTGGTAGTACTGGTGTGCTTCTTGCTTTAGTTATTTGTCTGACTAACTTTCTTCTGGCACCGGTTGCAATTTATCGTATAAACAATGACACACACACACATTACCGTTGTGCGGATGTAACGCATAATGCAGATGTGCCACAAACTAAACCCCCTGACTGTCGTCCGATGCAAAAAACAAGTGCAAAAGCTCTCGCTTTTATAATCTTTGGTACGCCACCGCTCACTCTTCTAGCGGCGTTGCGGAAACATTCTCTTCACGGTTGTTCGCTTTGCGTGTTCCATTCTCTGTTCCTGATGGCCTGATTCAATTTCCAAGATTGTTTCCTTCACAGTGACAATTCTTTCTTCCTATCCTTTTTTGGGGATTATAACAATATAAAACGTAGTAGTTTTAACCCTAACGCTAACAAAATTTAAATGTCTAAATGAAGAGATGTGTCCATTTGGGGAACACGCACTATGGGTAAGGCTGCTTTTACCTATTCACATGCCCTAGAGGTTGCGCTTATATACTACACGCTAAAAGCTTATTAACTAAAACTGTACATGTGTTGCGAGTTATGCGGCGCCGTTCTCCGTATGTTTTTTTGTCTGGATGAATTTGTTGTTGAAGAGAGCATATTATCAGAGCATTAAGCAGGATACTGTGTGGTAGAGTACACGTGGTGGAGCTTCCAAAAGCGTAAAATAGATTTTCATCCATTATTAGCACGGACTGCAGGCATTATTGGCTATAAGAAGCAACCGGATCTTCTGCAATGAGAAAGAAATTAAAGGAAAAGATAATAATCAGACGAATAAAACATTAAACATTCATTTTAATTGACAAATAATAGTAGACATTATAGAAATATTATACAGACACTTATACACGACCAAAAATGAAGTGAAAATAATCATGATGAAAGTCGTCACCTACAGGAGACTCATCGAAGCATAAACGATACAACGAATAGGATCATTGATGCAACACAACTCATGGAGTTAATTGACATATACTCCACACAGGAGGAATTTATTCGGAAGACGTTAATTAATTAAGTGGTTAAAATCTACGGAGGGATGATTTCTTTTAGAGACTTCCATTTTGCGTCTCAAAGTTTCAGGCTTTGGGAATCATCTATCATCAATCAATAAAGTTCTTGACATACGCTGACAAAGGTGTTATTTACCAGGGGTTCTCTTATATACTAAAAGCTTGTGGTCCCCAGGCCAACGGAGAGATGAAGTACAAGAAGATGCTGATCATTATACTATTAAGTCCATACATTTGTACAGATTTTGTTCACAAGTCAGGTATATCGTATTTAAAAGGATAAAAGGGCTTAAAAGGCACGCAATTAAAAAAAATACGAAGGAATCAATAAGGTAACAAAGGACCCTTTCGATCTGAAATCAAACTTCTGTTTGTCTCCTGGATGATCGTGGCTTAAGATAACAAACTTCCCAGAGAAACCCGTGAGCTTTTTTTTTGCTTAAACGAAGTGGATGATCTGTTGGTGTCGAAGAATTGTTTCTGAAGGTTTTCACCAGACGATCATGGAGAAATTTACTCGAGGAAAGAGTCGAACAATACTATATTTTTCATCCTACTTACTCACACTGCTATCGATCATCCCATCCCAAAAATTTACCTGCAGCAAGCAGAAGAATTATTCGATCCTAAAGCACAAGGTTAAAACGTTAAGATACACAGAACAACCATTCATTCGCTTCCAAAGCATTCGGAACAACATTCCATGCTTGTTTCCCTATTTGATCTCCTCTGGTTCCCACAAACCAATTTCACACATACCGGATTTTAAAAAGTAAACCAAAGTCCGCAAAGCGGTTGCGGTTGCTGACGTTTAAAGGAGCACAAAGTTTCCAAGTGGGTTGAAAAGCAAAAAAACACGATACGCTGGGTTATGGTTATTGAGGGTTTTTTTTTTGTTGGTAGCACTACACTGTAATGGTAAAAATGGTTTTACAGTGAAACCACAAAACCTGTGAAAGGAAAAAGCTCGTACCAAAGATTGATGAGTTTGCCACCAGTTACTTTTGTAAATTTTTATTTGGTTTTAGTAGATCGGGTTTAAGTAGAAGGTTGCATGTAGTGCAAAGTAAGTAAATGAAATCAAACACTTTAGTAGCGAACTATCATAACAACAAGTCTTCATCCAAATCAAAACACCATATTTAGTGATTTACTTTAGAACAATCCGTGATTGTGCTTTCCATTGCAACAGTGCATTGAATAGTCAGCAACACATCTCTCGTAGCATACTTCACAAACACAGTGCCGAGAACGTGACACGAATGCGTCCGTTCAGATTAAGAGAAGAAATGTGAATCAAAAATACGTAAGCAGCGCAATCTTGGAAATGGAATGGATGGAATAATATTTGCACTGTTTGCAACACGATACGATGTGTGTTTCATGTTGTGCTGTGACCAACAAATGGCATTTAGAAGCAGCACTTCGGTAAGTAGTGAAGCGGCCATATTGTGGATGCGAGAGAGAGTGTGTGTGTTTTGTTAGTATACAGTGGTTAATTCGTTTCCTATTGCGCGTCAGTGCGATGACACATTCATAATCTGTCCGGAAGGAATTGTTCACCGACAACAATGAACACAGACACTAACGATACAACAAATTGTACCAATTAACTTGTAATAATCAATTGTTTCATTTCAGTGCTGTGCGTCTTTTTTTTATACTAACTTCCCCCGCCCCGTAGCATGAGGATCGTGTAATCGACGCCCAGCATAATTGGATTCACCACCACGCGGGAGGGTCACGACCATTCAAAGTGAACAATTGTCCATTACCAACGCAACTCATCGCTTTTCGCCCTCGCTCTAATAGAGCGCAATTTTAATCGTTTTCCAAAGGATTCTTTTTTATTATTCGATCTCTCCTACACAAAAGTGACTCGCTAGTAGTAGTAAGGGGCTTTTGTACAATAATACAGTTAGCGGCTCAATTGTCTATCAGTGATTCGATATGCTCTCGAAACCCAGCTGTCCGATAGATTGCGCTTTCCATCTGGTGCGTTGCGTTCTTCAGTATACTCCACTGATGACATACTGGAGTTAGTGGAAGTCTGAGATATCCTCAGAGTATTCATATCTGTTACCATATGCTATATGGTCATATCATATCTACTCTTTAAGTTATGTTTGAATATGGATGTGTATTAAATTTTAAACTCAGATCAGATCTTCTCGCGTGTCGTCAGATTTATTGGAAAACATTCCGCATATCTCATATTTCCCAACTTCCTCCATTCCTCGTAATGTATTCAGCATTTCGGGCGACGCTTGGAAAGAAAGCATTCATAAAGATAGGGATTAAAAATTGATCAGTGTTTTAACTTGTTTAAACCACAAAATTTAGCAGGAGAGTTTGTTAAACCAAATTGTTCAAGGATTTTTATAGCAAACTAAGCGATACGTTATTCAACCAATATCATGTTGAATAATTTGTCTTTTGGTTTAACATTAATAATATCTGGATACGTGGTTAATCTGTAAAACTTTCGCTAGAAAACATTTTTGTGTAGCGGGACAAATGCCTTTCACAGGCATTTTAATAAAGGCGGCCATATTTTTTTTTAAATTAATTGTACCGGCACCACAATGAACCACAATATTAAAACATCAAACATGAAAAAAGTAAATGCTGTAATTATACATATTGTTACACCGTACATACATTCACAGCAGCAACACACAGCTAAAGCTTATAATTTCCACCCAATTGAAGCTGCGTGGTTCAATCACATTGTGTTCACCAACATGTCCCTCCCTCTAGTCTAAGCTACAATTCAACGTTAAATCGTCCGTTAAAGGACGAACCATATCCTGAACCGTATCATAATTGCTATCATGACCGGGTATTTCACATAAACTTTCACCCCCCTTAGTGCGTTCTGGTTACTTTTTTTGTCTCGCGTGCGATTAAAAAGCGCTCTCATTAATTAACCATTCTAATTAGCAGGGAAAGCCATTTACATTTCCCGTCGGCTTCATCGCTACACAAATCTGCTCGTATCAGCGGGATTTTTTTTTTTGATTTTGTAACTTCACCAGGAGAACAGTTAGTCAGACATTCAAATCCATCCAGACGGCTGGCAGTTGTTACCTCCTGCTGATCCATCCCTGATCTATAAATGGCACCACCACCTTTTGCTGCCATTATATGACGGTATTCCATATTCAAGTAGATTTAACCGAAAGTTCAACGAAGCATCATCAACCCACCCACCCCAGAAAGGACATTCATTTCGAATGGAATTTAAACTGAAAGAGCTATCTCCCGGGGACTCGGGAATGATAAATTTGTGTGCGTGTGTGGTGTCTGGTGTTTGCATATATCAGCAAGCTCATCGTCAACGGAGAAAATGTTGCTGATGTAGGCTACTTATGCATGGCCGAATTTCATATATATATTCTACCCAGCAGCTTACAACGCTTCATCGGATCAACGGATAGGGGAGCGGATGATTTCGCGGCACTGTATCTCGATGCCAAGACAAATTCCCGTGCTGATCTCTGTTCGCGTATAATGACTTCCATTCTAGCCGAGGAGACGAGGCTTTGTGAACATGTCTCTCACCACTACTACGTCCCTAGACGACGAATAGACGACCGTCAACGGCAATGTGTTCTGATGCGTTGGAATGATTATGCTAGAAAATGAAGAATAAGGTCACCTCTCATGTTCTGTTTCTGTCGAGTTTTGCCGAACGTTGTGAGCCACCGAATGTAAATATCGAAATGTATGCTCCACATGATGTGACGATGGGCGTGTGAAGAGTTAGTTCGTGCCATGCTGCTTTCCTTCGAATGGAGTCTGCGAAAAGATAAACTTCTACTTGTGCATCTGTGCGTGTGTGGTGTGCACTTTTTTTTTGTTTTGCACAAAAACTCTTTGACGTTTGTCCTTTCAATTCTATGCCTCTGAACCTGTCCCTATTCGAACATCCGTCTCTACTGGTCCTTTCTTTTAGTTCGAAAACATCAAAACCAGGAAGCAGGGCAGCAAACCATACCCAGGATGGCATTACATCAAGTCAGAGTGTCACAACAGAACATAGCAGCCGGAGTCTGCCAGCAGCCACATCAAAATGGTACACACCTCCTGCTAGAATTAGCCTTACGGGTGTGTTGGAGAGCGCTGTGAAAGACAGCATTCATTCACTGCCAGGGAAGGTGGGTCTTTCAAGCCGAATTTTACAACGAAACCAACGCTCGCAATCACCGCACACGGTTGTTATCGTACACCCACAGGACGATGAATGTCCTAAGGTCACGGCGGTTGGTTGTAAGGAGCCCCCATGGCTGGTGAGGTGGAGAGGTGAGTGAATGATGATGATGATGGTGCTCGATTAGGCCTATAGAGTCCCACATGCTTCTCTGGTAAACGATGTGACATCACACCACCATTAGGATGTAAAAGGAATGTGTCTACACATTTTTAGCTCGCTTTACACTTCAGGAATAGTTTTTGAAGATATTACTTCCTGTACAGGGACAAACTTTTACTATTACAGTGACTCTATTCTCTTAAACAAAAAGAGATGTTGAAGGTTAGGAATTCTTACAACATGTCCTTCATAATAGTTTTTTCCCCTACAATACTATTATAATCATTGGTGGCTAGTAGTGTTTTGCAGTAATAAACAAACCTAAAAATACTGTTTTTACAACATCGCAAAGCAATACTCCACGATGATATACTCCTCGTCTATCATACTGTGCTATGTTTAATTTTGAACTAAATATTGTACAGTTTTCCAACTTTGTAACATATTTCAACAACGATTAAGTGTACTATTGCAATTTGATTTGAGACTAAATGTTTAGCACTCTACTGTAAAGCCACCATTACTCAATCCATGTAATGTAGGACCTGATATTCCTCTTGTCGAATCCAAACACATCGTAAACCTTCGACCGGAACAACGGGGGCTCGCCATTCAAACGACGTGTTACAATGCTGCAGGCATCTCAAATTCGCAACCTGTCAACCAGCGTATACCGGAGCCTGGGAACGATTCCGAATCGGTACGGGTCATACATTTGTTCCGTTGTCAACGGTATCATCCTGAGGGCGGCATCGTATAAATATAGCGTGTCCTTCTCATTTTACCAAACCAACACTAACACCCTCGACGTGCTGCCTAAAAACGGGAGGAGCAGAAGTTTTGCTGCCAGCAAAAGCCGAAGCTTTGGACGGAGAAGAACTCGGGTTGCACTTTGGGATGAAGTTTGATCCATGGCGCAAAACCAGAATCAACGAATGACCTGTAGCGTGTGTCGGGCTGAGGTTCATCGAGCGGTTTTTTGGCACGAGGTATACGTGCACGGTATGAGGAGCAGTTTCGCGTGAGTGACGATACAATGCGACAGCTTCCGGCGGTTCTCGGTATTGCCGGTATTTTGCCGCTTTTCCGATAGTAGCACGAGGAAACGACTTAGCAGCAGAGGCAGCAGCAGTAGGAGCAGTAGCAGAAGTAGTCGTACTATTGTGCTCAGCTGTCCCGTACCTACGATGCGATGGCCTACGGTGGGCATCATCAAAGGCAAAGGTGCCAAGTTCATCGAAGCAAAGCATCGTTCAGCCTTGTAATTCTCAGTTTACTCGACTGGTTGCGCTCGAGGAAGGAAAAAAGGGCAGCACAGCACACACACACACGTGGACGACGATGCGTATGTGGGCTTAGTATAAGGGGTTTGTGCGAGTCCGGTCCAAATCGATAAAAGGACCCTTCCGCTCTGCAATGTTTGGTTTGGACGTGCACATGACAAAACGAAGATTTACAGCTCAATAACGTCCGAGACCCTTTGGGTCGTATCTTATGTTCCGATTCCCATACAGCAGGATATCTGTGGAGGTGGGAGGGAGAAAGAGAAACGTGCCTCTGACACACAACCGCTCTTGGATCTATCAGGGAGGATATTCTTGATGGTCCCTTTTCTGGATCTTGTGATTGTGTTTACAAATCTTCACAGCAATTCATTGCTGGCCTCCGGTTTGCCGACAGGAAGTCGTCGGCCCGTTGATCAAACGAATCGATGTGCTTCGGATCCGATGGAAAATATATCACTTTCCTCGCAACACTGGAAAGCAATTGGATTGATTAAAGCACTTTTCGATTGATAGGAGATAAGATATGCGTATTCATTGCATATCAACCATAGGGAATCAATAACAATCGTTTGAGGGAAAATTAAGAAAAGAAATAAACAATTTGTTTAAAACGTTATGAATAATTCGCCAAAGTGAGAATCTTTTAATATCGTTCGGCATTATAGGCAATACATTGTTTAAGTCAAAGAAATATCGCGTATATTTTTCCTTTTGCAATAACACTCCCCACAACAAGAAGACATTGTTGNCATTGCATATCAACCATAGGGAATCAATAACAATCGTTTGAGGGAAAATTAAGAAAAGAAATAAACAATTTGTTTAAAACGTTATGAATAATTCGCCAAAGTGAGAATCTTTTAATATCGTTTGGCGTTAAAGACAATAAATTGTTAAGTGTCAAAGAAACATCGCTGATATTCATTTTTTGCCATCACACTCTCCTATACTACACCAAGAAGACATTGTTAACTTGGTAGGGAGTGACGAAAATCAATCAATCTTTTCTTATGATTTCCTTCAATACTTCAAGAATAAGCGGACCGCATATAAGCCGAGTCACAAAAGCAAGCGCAGGCGAAGGAAAGGAAACGTAAAAATGATTATCTAACTTCCCAGGTACGTTCGAAATGTCGCCTGAAGTGCCACTTTCCTTCATAATTTACTTTCCTCAACTGATTACGGTAATCATCGGGAAAACACATGCATCGCCACACATCCACATCCTTCAATTTGCCACCCCCCACCAACAGTGAAAGCAATTTAACTAACGTCTGTTCGCTTTTGGATCCTTCAGCCGGTGTTTGGTGTTATGGAAGGGTGGGTTATTCTTTTGCAAATACCGTAGAGTAAGAGTAAAAGAAACGATCCAATTCAATTGGAGCACTCTCGAAGGAAGGGCAAAATTATTTGCATATCTACGAAGGTTAGGGGTAGCTCTTCCTTGAGGCTAGGCAGGGAACACATCACACGGCCTATCATTAGAAGGTTCAGTGATCCACAAGCTTACCATTGTACCATCTTTTAGGAGAAGAAGTGAAACAGAGTTCTGATGGTTGCAAAATGCAAAAAATTGCTCTCAAAACACAATCACCAGAGGGATGAAAAGGAACGCAAGGGAATTTTTTAAAGGGTATGGGGGTTTGCACAGAAAAACAATATCCAACTCGCCCCATTCCAAAAACAAGGAGACAAACGGCCCTTCCCAAAAAAGGAAAGCAGTCTACAGAAAAGCCACACCACACCACGAAGCCGGATGCGAGAGCAAGGTTTTACGATCTGTTTACGAATGCATAAATTACGGCGCAGACAAAGAATGTTCCATCGTCAGTAGAGTATTCGCATACACGCACCCCAAAAACAGATCACTGTGGCAACATTTGTCCGCCAGTTTAAAGTTAGAAGGAAGGAAGGTCAGCAGCCAACAAAAAAAACACCCCCAAACACTGGAAGTTTATTGTTATAACAATTTATATTTCTTTTTAAACGGGAAAACACACCCGCCGTAAACAAATTTGTGTCAAGCTGCGCGTCTAGGCTTTTAAAGTTTTATGAGTCCTCCATGTTCAAATTGGATCAAACTGGCGATCATCTGCTCAGTGTAAACATTGTTTGCTGTCCTGCTGTATGGTTCATCATATTGAAACCTACAAGCAGAATTTATCAAATTTGTTTATTCTCCCCCCCAGGGTGCAGATTGTTCTCCCTTCCCTACTCTCATCGCTCATCCCAGCCATTTGATGATGTTCGATTAAATGAAAGTAAAAACGTGCAAAATGTATATTTATTATTCGCTTTTTTGTACCCTTCATCTCATAACACCCATCCTTCCCCCTTACAACGGGAAGTGACTTGATCAAACATTTATAATAGGATTTTATTGACACTTCATTATCGATGGACACCATCGCCGCCGCTCGTTTCCGTGCCTTTGTCCGTTGCTTCCACATCGGATGGACACGGAAGGGAAAGCAGAGGACACGCGCTTTGTGTCGTAATTTACATATTGATCTCGTGAAAATTGCCCATCCATTTCCTATCGAGCGTTCCGAACCGCGAATGGAAGGACATTTCGTTCCAAACCGTTTGTGGTTCAGCTGGCACGAAGTTGGGCACAACAAATTTTGTTAATAATTTTCAAACGATCTGTCGGTGGTTGCTACTGTGAACAGCGTGACTATCGTGACTAAACGTTGTGCCGAAGGATGAAATAGAGCCAACCAGTGTGAGAAGGATGAACATTTTCAAATTAATTTATTTTCAGTATTTTCCTCCACCTGTGACGCTTTCCGCAGCTATGTGTTGCGTACGAATATTGTTTAATTGAAAATGTTCAAAAACCTTTCTCATCAAATGGGGAGGATATAAGCAAAGTATCCGGTGACTTTGGTTGGTGGTTATAATTTCCCACGCGCCAAGCTTTCCTTCCCCCAAGAAACGGGAAAAGTGCGCCCATTAAAATATAGCTAAAGCTGGTGCTGTGAGTGGGCCCCCGGAGGGCTAGGCAATTAAAATTTAGCAAACAAAAACCGTGCACGGATTCGTGGATTCCATCGCCGGATGACTGTATCCGGTAAACCCATTCAGCTTCCGCATGGAAAACGATGATCAACCATCTCTTCGAGAGCGCGAGGTATGGAAAGCTGTTGGCAAATTGAATAAAACGTTGGGAAATTTGGTGGCTTTCCATCGACATTACCACATTCTCAAAAAGGAACGATGATTCGACATCCTCTCGAACTCGCACCGTTCAGTGAAGCAAAACACTGGTGTGCCGAATCCGACAGGCATTCTTCATTATACTTAACGGGGGCAGATGCGATAGCAAATGAGGTTTCGACAGGGCAATGCATCGGATGCACTTTCCATGGCGCGCTCCTAGACGTGGGTCTTGGCAAACGTGTGTCTGCTATTCGTAAAGTGAATGACTTTATACTACACTGTCACCGAGGGGCCACTAACACTAAACCGACGAACATCACCCCCCACGAAACCCAGAGAGTTCTGATGTTCGATTTTCGAGAAAATTTGTGGAATATCCCGCGCTTGATGAAAGGTGCATAATTTACAGCAGTTTACGAGGACATAACTTTCGGTACGTATGGATGAGGGGCAAAAATACACACAACTGTGCGGCACACAGATAGGAGTTTTCACGCAAATAAAACTAAAACCCCAATGATGGGCCAGCTCGCGTACGGTTATCGTTTTGCCTAAACAGTGAACTCATCAAAATTGCATTCCATTTTCGAGAACTATCATTTTAGTGGTGCTCACAGATGAATAAACTACTACTACATGTTGCCCTTTCATTGCACTGCATGTTTGATGTGCATGGAAACTGATGGACGGTGTCCTTTTTTCATTTTATTATGATAGAATTTCACCACCGTGTGTAAGTTGGCGTTACAAACTGCTGCAAAGAGGTTTCTATCATCAAAACTCATATAAGGGTTTATATTGAGCATGTGTATATCATTCATTCAACGATTAAATAGGAAATAAAAATACATCTACAAACAACAAGAGCAACTTTCCGACCAAAAGCAAGACTTCCATTCTGGTATTATTCGTTTTGTCTTTTTCCAATACAACATTAATCGCTTAAAGCACAAATAACTGACAGTAACCTTCAGTAATATTTTTGAAACCAATTTTAAAACGATCAATTAAAATCGCTTTGTAAGAATTCTTTCAATAGTGCAAATTTCTTTTCATCAGCTCATCGCATCAATTTCGAAAATTGCCCATCAACATGCAAACAAATTAGGCATTCAAATTACTTCTCTTTAGCCCATGGCAATTGGTTTAATAACTAAACTTTCACGCTCATCGATGACGAGCCAGGGTCAATTCCTCTTATTCATCTTACAGCCGGTTCCGGTACCTTGAACACGGGCAACACTACAAAAGCATTTCCCGACTGGAAACACAAATCACACCATCCATCAATGCTGGAGGTGGTGGAATAAAAGCGAATTTCCATAGTCCTTAAGCACCAACGAAGCTAATAGCAACAATATCAGTGATGATCGAAATAATTGTACAAGCCTCCTGGTACGCAGGGTTTCCTTTGCTCTGAAGACTAGACATTACCAACCACCAAAGGAACAGTCTGGAGAGCAACCTTTCATGATAGCCACAAATTTTCCACAACTGCGACAACAAAGACGGAAAACCAAGGTAACGCCTTCGCGTACGACTTGTTTATCACACCCTCTCGAAAGGGAAGGGAAATTAAATGGGCTTTCATTCAATTAGCAGCATCCCTCTGCCATTATTCGCACCATTTCCGGCAGCGAAATTGGACGCACCAAGTGTTGTTTGCGCAAAGGATACACTAGATGTCGCCAGTAAGCACACATTCAAAACCTTTGATACAGTGCACTATGTGGGGATGATGGTTTTTCCGTGGTAGCTAACTTGTGAATTTCCTACTCCATTATTCACCATCGCAGAGCTACAACGCGAATCTTCCGCCCGATAGTTTACCCGGTTTCGGTTTGCAATAGCAAATGTACCATTTACTGGTTATACATACAACCTGGAGTGTTAACTACGTGCACGAAAACAGCAGTTCAATTTCCGGTACATTTCACACTTTCCGCCGAAAGGTGTTGGGAAGCCACTCGTTCGACGTATAATTAGAAACCACAACTGATCCTACTCGAATGCTATCGATGCTGGATGGCAGTAACCACACATGTGGATCGTGGAATTTAAGAAAAGCGTGTGAAATCCTTGTACACCATTAACAAGATGCAGCGCTGAAACTACCGCCATTGCTCTGGGAAAGATATTCCAAAGCACCACGAAAAAAGGGAAATTTTAGAGCCAAATTTATGAGCGTCCCTTTCCAGCAACGACGACGAGATGTGCAGCGTTAGAAGGGTGCTCCAAAAACAGCAAATTAAACACCCATCGAGCGAGTGTGTTCCACGTGGGTAACCTGGCTCCGTGCTACTGGTTCGTGGTTCTAGCGTGCACGTCCACGTGTATGTGTGTGTGTGTAGGTTCAGTTCAACCAATTCTTTCCCCTCCAACCGATCGATTGTCGATCGATGGCTTTAGTCCACCACCCTTGGGACAACTAAAACCGCTGGCACGAACACTGCAACGTTGCTGCATGGCGCCGGCAAAATCCCTAAAAACGATGAAACCGGTATAAGCGGGGGGAGGGAAAGAAAAGAGCGATGGTTGGAAAGTGGTGTGCCTTTTCCCGTTTATAAAACCGAAGCGAGAAAAGCACCGAATACGTGCTCGAGATTCTTCTCCATCCTTCCGACACTCGAATTGGAAGTTGGTGGAATTCAAAGAGATCAAAAGCTGCTAAGAAGCTATTGGAAAGCTAGTGGAATGGAAAGTGGGAAAATGAATGCATATAGCGTATACTACGTATAGGGCACGAGTAGAAGGGAAATATGTTGCATTGAAAGCATTTCACAGGCCAAACAAAAACGGTATAAGAAACATACGAAAGACCGATCCGGGTCCTTACAGAGTAAAAGTGTCTTAAAGGTAACGACTTTCTTGCTACTAAAACTGCAGCGATAGGTTGTAAAAGTTGTTAAAGAAAAAAAATTAAATTGCTTACTTAACGCAACAAACAATATTTTAGCACTTTGTGACACGACACAAAACCAGTTTCAAACGGGGGTTTCCTGCGGGTCCTACAAAAATACTTAGGAAAAAGCTTTTATGAACTCTCTCTCTCTCTCCCCCTCCCTTGTCGCCCCGCAATCCTTTTTCTTTGTTGACTAACTGATTAGATCAGGCCCATCCATTTCCCGTGCAGTTATTGCACCACCGGAGTACGTGTTAAAATGACCGAGTCCTTCTTCGTCGTCGCGCAAAACATTGCTGCAGCAGAGAGAGAGGAGAAGAAAAAAAACACTCGAATAGCAAAAGTCACGCAGCACCGGACACATTCCTTGCTTCCCTTATGTCCTCTTCCCTCTCTCCTGTCCAGGCAGTACTTTCATTGGTGTGAAATTACATTCTTCCGAGGTTAAATCAAAGGAAACAACCCCCAGACAGGGGTGTGTACAACGAGACAGCGAGCCTTTACAGCAAGTGTGTACTCACCCCAAAGCTATCCAGCATCAAGAAGTCTTCGTTCGTCTGCTACCGCGGAGGGGGCGCGCGTCGTTATGATCCGGCAACACCGAGACGCGTTTGTCGGGCAGTCTACTATTGCTTAACCGCGCTTGGAGAAAGCTGCCTGTTTGAGTGTGTTTTTTTTTACATTATTCCAACCGTTCTGCTCCTGTGAGTGGATCATTCCTGTTCGCGGCGTCAGCTTTATCCTGTCGAGTTGTTTCTAGTAGTGTGTGTGTGTGTCGGACTAGCCCCCACCCGTGGAGTTCCTTTCCCGTCGTAGAACACTAATCACTGAAGAAAGCGACCACAATGACGGGATGAGAGGAGGAGATGGAACCAGGCACAACATCAGCGACAGCACAAAAATGGTAGCTGCTTGTATACCTTCCCCACACGTCCACGTGTGCATCCACATACGACCCCAAGTCACATAGCAAACATTGTGTGCTTCCTGCATGCCAGAGCTTGATTGCTCACCAACATACATTGCGCTCGAATACGTAAACGAGGTCATAGGCCAGAGGACCGTCGTTCGCATCGCTAGTGAACAACCGGTGTGACGTTCTTGGAACATGGTGCACTCTTATTCGTCTGACGTGTCTGAAGATTTGTGCCTTTTCTGTACATTCTCTCGGTAAATCTCGGTCGGTCGGACGGTACACCACACAGTCTGCCCTTCAAGATGTTGCACTCTGAAAATAGCACACAAAAAAACGAAATGAATAAATGAGTTGAAATTAAAATATATTCTAACGAAATTAGCTAACAGAACCGACATGTTTTCTAAGCCCACACGGTGAGCGACTTTTGCTTGAAGTGTGTTCTTTGTTTAAACCAGCTCTCATAAAGAAGTCCTCTTAGCACACTTGGAAGTATCTCCACTTAATGCATCTCTTATTTTCTGTTCTTTTTACTTTAATGTAAAAAAAAGATTTTTCTGAATGGGATAAACTGTTCTAGAACGTTGCGTGGGCCTAAAGGAAACTTTTATAACTGGATGCGGAACGGTAAATATGAAAACAAGTACGCCTGTGTTTGTACAAATATATGCATGCGTATAAATCGGCTATACAGAACGTAAAGAAAAAAGGCTGTAGCATAACTTTATCCGAAATCAAGACGCACAACAATTCTACGGATATATGCTCTCGCTTACCAACCCTCCCTCATTCCGATGCACGCTGAACCGGGGTACAACCGAAAAAGGCTTTCTACCCCGCACCTAAAACAGTTATTCCACTTTTAAGAAAAACAAAATGTGATGAAATTAATGCAACTGGAAATCGGGTCGAGAAACAAGCAGAATGGACCCATTTTTTTCCACTCGGAAAAGTTTAACGGTTCAAAAAGTTTTCAGCGTGCTTTTTTACCGTGTTTTTTTTACTTTCCCCTGGCAGAACGAAGACATTTATGTGTGTGATAAAGCAACGTTGTGTGTCCTGAAAGAAGGCACGGGGTGCACAGTTAGTTGGCAGGCGGAATGAAAAAAAAGGGTTTGAATGTTTTAATCAACCGGTCAACTTTTCACTACACTCCGGCTTTGCCCCTCTCGTATACTCTCCATACAAAGAGCATCGGATCTTGGCTTGGAGGGGAATGGGTATGTTTGATAAGTTCGTTTTTTTATACCACGGATCTTCTCGCTACGGTGAACGCATACTGTCGGACTGTACTGACAGTGGAATTTTTGATTTTGGATACCCTCTGGCCATGAAGGGATTTTCGGTAGGTTCGAGAATTTGTGTTGACTTATAACAATCTGGATTCTTCATGTCGAAAGAATCCCTTTTTGTATTAGGTGTAATTGTTGAGCAGATTCTCTTTTTCAACTGGAAGCACCAAAAAAAAACGGACGTATTAATTAAGTTTATTTTACGTTCAACAAACATTCCCCATCCGAAGCATATAGTATGCGCCATTTCGCTAAATATCCTACCCGCAACGGTTGTTGATGTTTAACGCGAACAAGACAATAGCATATAAATTCCCTAAAATCAACAGCGACCACAACAGCAAGCAAGCGAGCATAAATTATGGAACGCTACCAACTGCAAAGTTTCCGCATCGAAACATTCCCGTTGGCTGCATGTTTCCTTATCATACTTATTGGTTTAGCGGGTGATGAAATAACTCGCGTAAGACAACGAACTTCCGGTGTCTCCATCCACCGTCAACAGCCACAGCCACCTGACATCCATCCAACCCCACCCGCACGATACACGGTAGCCAACGATGGTGTGGAATGTTTTTGATCCGATAACATTCTTCCACCACTTTCGCGCGGGTAACCTCTGCAAGTTTGGAGGCGAGAGTGTTTGTGTCCCCGGACAGGTGACGTGCCGTGATGTGTCGGAAAACTAAGGCCTAGACACTACCACTTCCATTAGATAATGCACTACGACTTTTGGAAAGGTGGAAAGAGCAAACTTTTTGGAACAATTTGGCACGGAAACAGCGACAAGAGGACCAGAGGGTTGTTATTCGCAAGCATTCGGATTGAGTACTGTTTCGTCCGTTCAAGAGTTTATCCTCTTTTTTTTTAAATATCCTTCCTTTCGCTCATCGTGACTGTTTTGTTGAAGGGATTGAAATGAGGGCTTTCTAGCATAAACAGGCTCATCACTTTGGAAACGGCCTGGAACCTGCGTGAGAAGAGCGTGGAAAATCAGGTGACTATCTTCCCATTCAGAACGGTTCTACTTGCCAGTTTCGACAAGAAGAAAGTGCCTATAGAAAGACTACGTGAAAGGTAACGATTTGGCGCTACTCGATAGAAAGTAGAGTTCGCTCCACTTGAATCTATCTTTCGTCTTGGATAACACAGGACGTCTCCTTTTTGGGAAAGTTTACGATTCTGACACGTGCAGACATACCCCACCGCTCCATTGTATATCCTTGGAGTTTATCGACAAAATTTGCTGCTTGGTTTTCTTTGCTTTTCTCCATATTTTTTTCAGATCTTCGTTTTAATAATCACATTGTTTACCTGGTTGCTCACAGCTGAAAACCGAAGAAAAGATAAAATAATAAAAAAATATATACATAGTAACACACCAAACAAGCGTCATTTTGCTTTGCGCCATCTTGGAAAACACTTATCACCAAGGGAGAGCAACCTACAAACTACCCCACAACATGGGCCCGAAGAATACTCGAGTCGCTACACGGTACATGGTGCTAACTAGGGGTGGTGACTTTTGGAGCTAGGACACCCTCCAGGAAACGAATAACCAACAGCCACTTATTACGGCGCGGGTACGACTGTTATCATCATCAACAATGGGGAGGCGCACAATGTTTTATTATTATTTTTTTTTAGGAGAACCTCCTCCCCGTTTTGGGGCACACCCAGGCTGATGTTGACACGGAACTTGAGACCTATTCATAAAACTTGGAACAATACAGCGCGCTTCTGACGTTTAAACGATAATGATAATAGGACGGTTCGTGGTAAATCGACCACCTTGGGGATCCTTGGGGATCGTGTCCTTTAAAGAGCTGAGTAAGATGAAAGATAAAACGGAGAAATATCTATTTAAGATGAATCTTATTTCGTATTTTTGTACAACCCGTCTCGTGGGAACTCAAAAACAAAGACACGCATGCAACCGAGGCGCTTCTCTAAATCATCTCTGCATATTATTCGACCAAACAAAAGTATGTCTTTCGCTGCCTGAGAAGCCAAGATGCACACCAATATTTGGAGACTTTAGTCGCCCGAAGGTGTACGTGTGTGCTCACATCCTACTGCTCACGTGTTTCGAAGCATAAATGTCATCAGCTGGGGCATGGAAATGGTAGTTAAGAAAATACAGTACAAACATCCTTCGTAGAAACTTCAAGGCTCGAGATAAAGCATGATCTAGGAGCGTGCGGGTTAACACAGTCCCTCATTGCCCATTAGACGGTGCCACATCTTCTAGGAACGGTCGTGCAATCTTCGGAAAATCCACTAAATGTTGTCGACGGTTTGGCCACGTCGGGTTAGAAAAGTACCCCAGTTTGGATGGTATAACATTACATTACTGCCGGTGCCTACACATCCGATCTCTGGAAATGGTTTCCATCCTTGCATCTTCTACTGTCTTGTAAGGAAACGGGCGAGAGAGTCTCTCAAAGAATTAACGATGGTCACTAATCAGAGGACGGCTTTTCTCAGTACCATCGGTGTAAAGATCACCGTTATGGTTGGGGTAGGCGTTCAAAGCAATCTCCATGTCCAGCCGTAATAGAGCCTTTTCGTTCTATCACGTGTCCTTTGGAAGAGTGAAGCGAGATGAACCGTTAAACAGCTACGCCAGCAACCGGCACCGTCGTATTAGCTTTTGCCGTTGACTAGAGGAATCTAATTTAAGCCAACAACGTCCAGAAGTACAGCAATAGCCGGCGGCCCAAGTTGTCATTGTGTAACTTCAGCCAGCACGCATATTACTTACAGCCGGCTCAAATGTGACATGGGGAACGAGCCTTACAGTGTGTTCAATCAGAATATGTACAACAATGGATTATTTTTTTTGGTGGTTTTTCCTCTTATTATAAAGTTAGGTTTAAAAGAATGTTAAATAAAACTAATAAATGTATAGAATATTGTAAAGAAAATGAGTTCTAAAAAAAATAAAACATTTATACTGGTTGCGTTTGTCTATCAGGAGGTAACACAATAAAAATTCTGCACACAATCATGTTGTGCACACTGTAGACTTACAGTAGGAAGAGCGTTGAACAAATCTCACCATAATAAAGAATGACCCAAAGGTTCAATGATGCTAGACCGAATTATTACCACCTTGGGCAATATTATCATGATCGTGATTCACCATCAATAGCCTACACACACATAAAAGCATTTCCATTCCCTTGAATGTGAAGGATAATAATTCTCTACACGCTTCTTGTAATATCTACCTTTGAAGTATAAGAAACAGAAACAAATATTTATACGAACACAGGGACGCTCTGCGATGGTGGACGTACTTTGATGATGACAAAATTGCGTCTCAAAACGACCCGAGCCAAAGCGCCATGTACAATGGCGCCATGTTTTCACGATCGTTCAACATTACAACCGTAATAATATGACACATTTTACTATTGCACACAATATTCAATCATTTTACTATTTCGTGAAGCATGGCCCGTACGTGAAGCATACCCGAATATGATGCACAGTAGGGGAAAAAANTGTCTCGAAACATAATTAAAAAACACGCAACCGATTTCGAACCACCCTGCACGAAAAAAAGTCACTCAAATGAGTGCCCGTGAGTGGGGGGGGTCGTGTTTCAGACTTTAGCCAACATTTATACTGGTTGCGTTTGTCTATCAGGAGGTAACACAATAAAAATTCTGCACACAATCATGTTGTGCACACTGTAGACCTACAGTAGGAAGAGCGTTGAACAAATCTCACCATAATAAAGAATGACCCAAAGGTTCAATGATGCTAGACCGAATTATTACCACCTTGGGCAATATTATCATGATCGTGATTCACCATCAATAGCCTACACACACATAAAAGCATTTCCATTCCCTTGAATGTGAAGGATAATAATTCTCTACACGCTTCTTGTAATATCTACCTTTGAAGTATAAGAAACAGAAACAAATATTTATACGAACACAGGGACGCTCTGCGATGGTGGACGTACTTTGATGATGACAAAATTGCGTCTCAAAACGACCCGAGCCAAAGTACAATGGCGCCATGTTTTCACGATCGTTCAACATTACAACCGTAATAATATGACACATTTTACTATTGCACACAATATTCAATCATTTTACTATTTCGTGAAGCATGGCCCGTACGTGAAGCATACCCGAAAATGATGCACAGTAGGGAAAAAAAGCTTCCCATTGCATGTGAAAATAAAAAAGCAGTGCCCGGTCACATAAAACCATGAAACACGCGAAGAAATTATCCGTAAAAAATAATGTTATTCGCGCTGATTGCAACGTTTATGTTTCGCCAGTGACACGTAACACCGTGCTGGAAATTGAGGAACGAAGAATCATAAAGGAAAGGTCCTCTGCCTGTCTGGTAGTACTCGGCGCACACCTATGCGAGGCACGGAACAACCCCATACGAAACATGACCGCTTACACGATGATCCGCGCGTTCCTAACAAAACACGACATGGCCGGCCGTTTTTTTCCCCACATTTCCTTCAGTTTTGTTGGTTTTATAGGTTCGAATAACAGCGACACCAACCGACCACCGTGCGGTAGTAGCTCGTCGCTCGCCGGTGTTCTTGGGGTTCGATTCCAATTCGTTTCAATTCCACTTCCGATCTCATCCCTTTGCTTCCAATTTCACTAATTGCTAGCATAAAACCGATAATGACATTACGATGATGGCCATTCTGGAATCGTTATCTCGTCGTTTTCGTGCCATTGCCGGTCGGCGGCGGCGGCGACAGACGTGTGCGCGCCCCGGGAAAGCTTTCTACCCTACCCCAGGGCGGATCGATCTAATAAAGAAGAAGTAAAGAAGCGATGCTTCGATCGCTGCGAATATGAAACTGAGCGTATATTTTCCGTGTTGTGGTAGCATGGTGAATGTCTGATGGGAAATGGGCCACCGTTAAAAAGATGTTAAGAGAAGTAACAAAAAACAAAAAAGGACATCGACATCGATGAACCGTGAACGGAAGTGTACCGTGGCAGCACCAAAACGGGTGACCTAATCGTCATCATATTCGATTTTAGGACGAACACACGGCCCTTTTTTTTGTTGCACGTATTGGAAATAGTGATTTTCACCTAATTCAACCACAGGGTAACGAGCAGAGAGAATTTTTGATACAGTACGAACCAATGAATAAAAAGGGATTCATTTTCAGCACTCCAGGGAAGTTTTGTGCAACAACGATCAGCTTTGGATAGCATTTGATGTTAACTTTTTTGAGGCCTATTCCGTACGGTTGGTCGCACATGATGTTCATGTTGAAATTTGAGAACATAACATAAAACATTTCGACATTGTTAGTTTGCTGAATAAAGGCATTAATTTCCGAGAAAGGATCGTTCAAACAAATGATTCATCCAGGACTCCTTACCATACAGGCCCGTAGAGGAGCTTATCGTTTTCTCTATCATGGTTTGGCCGAAAGGAAAACTTTATTTAGCTAGTCTACATAATCCTTCAGCACATGATTTGATATGGTTCGTTGGGTAAAACGATTCCTATACCCTGTACTGTACGGAATTTCCACAAGGGGGTTTTTCCGGTCAACGCAAACTAATGCGCTGGTGCGCTTCCATACGGCGCACACATGTTCACTAGCCCGTAATGATGGGTTTGGTCCAGTAGTAAAAAAAAAAACGAACCTTTTCCTTTTCTGACTAGATCCATCCATCTGTCACAACCCATATCTGAAACTCCGAGAGGGCGACCACCAACCGCGAACACTAGAAGATCTGAAAATGCGCACATAAACACCAATCGTTGATGGTTTCGCTTCGGGACTTCTCACTGTCAGTCACATCCTCCGCCGACCATATGTTGCCGTGAAATGGTTCGGGGTCCAGTTCATCGTTAATATACCGAACACATCACTATGTCCACCGTCACCACCGCTAGCAGCCAAGCGACCATCGATGAAGTAATTGAGAAATGGAAATGAGTGACTTTTATGGATGTCCATTTTTTCTACACCCTCGACAAGAACCTTGGGAAGGTCATTCGGCATTAGAGCGGACAAGGTAACTGGCCACAATCGAACACACCCCTTCATCTGCAAATGCTGCAAGCTACGACCCATATTCCATCACCGGTTATTGGTTTTACTGGCTTGCCTTCTCTCTCTCGCTCTTGATCCGAACGATTTATTTATGCTCATTTGCAAACCGCGACAGACAGCGGAATATCCAGATCCTTCCTTCCACGGACTTCTTTCTCGTCGCTCGGTAAAGCAGCAGTAGTTAATGAGCGACCATTGAACATCTGACGGAAGGCACAGATATTTGGGGAGCCCAATAAAAAACAACTCCCCACCGCATGGGTTTGGGTGGTCCTTGGGCAGCGGGGAAGAGTAACACACACAATGATTGATTCCACGCGCGTTGGTCACCGATAGGTTGGGCTGGTCGTACGAATGCGCCCCACCGGCAGGGTATAAGTGATTCGTGCCATCAAAAGCGAAATCAGCAGAACACATCGAAGAAATTTATATCGGAATAAATTATGCAAATAATATCATCGACGATTGTGAGCTTTTACTGAACGATCCGGTTTTTTAAGGCATTGGGAGAAAAGGAAAACAGAAAAACCACAAACAGAGA
>STHD01000004.1:8298022-8321659 GCA_016170015.1 Anopheles longipalpis
AATTTGGACAACGTAATAAAGACCATCCCATCTTTCTACATCCCCACATGACGACTTATGGGAGTGTGTTTTGTGTAAACAAGCTGTTGATACCTTTCCGCGACCGAAAGACCAGCGGAGTTTTAAAGGCAAACAACAGAGTAGCAGCGAGGTCACAGCCAAACATCTTGGATGTGAACGGAACGGTAAAGGCCGACTGTGAAAGATGTTTCGTGCAGCAGGAACCCTTGATGCCCCGTACAACCAAACAATCAAACGCTCTTAAGTACTACAATATTTGATTACACGCGGTGTGTTGAGACAGCCGCTTCGGAGTCAAACATCAAGCAAGTGAAAATCGTATCTTCGGTTCAGTTTCTTCGGTTTCCTTTTCCCAAGCTTCAACATGGATTGAGGGCTATCAAACATTTTGAACACTTAACTGAGAGCATCAAAAATGGTAATAAAAAATATGAAAATTTCATTATTAAATATGTATGCTTGCTTTTATCATTGTCGTAAAAATCAAAGGCTCTTTTCCATTGGATCGCATTTTCTGTGTGATCTCGGTGATCGACAATTGAATATGTTGACACCGAAGGTGCCGCACAATAAAACACACTCTCACACGTACAATGAGTGTTTCAGTTCGCACAAATTAATGTTGATTCGATTCAATTACGTTACGCCACAACACTCTGCACATGATTGACATATAAGACCGCCTAAACCATAAATGAAGAATTTCAAAACACAGTCGTGTTTCTTCAAGTACGTGTCACTTCGTTTGGCGAAATTTGCATCACGCCATTGAACGAAATGTGCATTGTGCGTTGTGTTTCAAAAACACAACTTTATACCACATCACAACGTCATCACCAGATCATTCTGGTTGGTTATATTGTGTGAAGTATTAAGAACAAACAGTTTCCACAAACACATTCGAGTAGTAGCTTACCCAAGATGCTTGAAAAGACATCCTGGATGAACGAAATGAATGAAGGTACACAAATAAATTTAATTACATTAGACATGGAAGGTGAAGATAGCTGGTAACTCATCTAACTAAATCACAAACACGCCATCAAAGACAGGGATGTGTTTACATACGCCAGAGCCAAAGCCAACACTTCAATGCCTTCGCTGAATGGCAAATCTATCAATCTTTGAGTAATTGAGCGCGAACTCGTCAGCACACGTCCGGTTCGATTATGCTGACGATGTGTGCATTTTCCGAATATAAATATTGATAGTGAACTTCGCTTGCCAAGGAGACACCTAGTCTCATACGGACCAGTCCAGCAAATGTCCGTGACCCATGAGAATGACGTCGATGATATAGTGTGCTCGTCGATGGTTCCCATTTGTTTCCATTCGACACGGTTGATTTCACAGATCAATTACAAAATCATTTCGCTTCACCCCAACCGTTATGTCCACGGGGCGAAGCAAGATTATCATAATCGTTCAATCACATCCTTAAAGCATGCTTACATCTCGTGCAACTTGCCATAACTCGCTATAGAAACTTCCGGTTGCTTGGCTACAACGGGTGACCAACAATGTGGAGAATAAACAACAATCGCCTATCTCCTTCCACTTTCTTCAAAAAGACATAAAGTATTGTTCATACTGATGTCTGTCTTACGGTCGTCATTGTCGTCATCTGCGTGTCGTCGTATCGGTGTACACAAATGGAACATTTTTATGAAATCCCACAAAGCATTAAATTGCAACAATATGAACTTCATCGTTTGCATCACCTTTTGTTTTTTATCCTGTACCGCGAAACACCTCCGCATCGACACTGAGAGAGTGCTCTGGCACAACCAACCAACATAGCGCTAGCCGAACGCTTCACATCGAAAGGCCAAACCCTTCGGGGAGCCATTTCTTGAGCCATCGACCCGAACTCAACTTTCACGGAACTTAGGGGCACACAGGATGATGTCATGTCCCGGACGGGTTAAAGTTATTTGGATCGGGAATAGATTTTGTGGAAGGCATCACAACACCCGGGAGAGCGAAAACGGTGTCGGCGGCCGGCATCGTTGTCGGTATGCAAATTTACAATCGTTGTTATTACTTTGCACCACGTGGCAACGAAGAGAGCAGCATCAATAGAAGGGAACCCAAGCCAAGCCTCCGTACAGGTTCTGTAAAAAAAATACACCCCACGATTGGCTTCTAGTGTGCAAAGAGCAGCATCTTGGCGCCACAGCATGGTGTTAGCTTCATTTGGTGGAGCATACTAGAATCAAACTCAGCACAACCGTGTCTAGAGGGATCTCCAAGATGCTGCGCTGTGTATCTTTGCTTTCTTGGCGTTTTTTTTTAAATGTTCTTCGTATACGGCGAGCACTTTTACCAACCCAGTACACCCGAAAACCCGCTGGGAAGCATCGAGGCGTGTAGAAAAACAATTATATTCGCGAACATTTCGAGGTTGGCAAATACATTCGGGAACAGAGCGCACTAGGGCCGAACGAAAAAAAAGGAAAGACATCCAAATGGAAAAGCCACCGTCTCTGTTGAGCAGAAATTCTGCTGCTATTCCGTCCAGGTCAGTGGTCGGCAATGCACGGCTCGCATACCATCATGTGGATCATATCTTCCACTTTGCAGTTGGCTGATATAAATTGTACTACAAATTGTACGTGTAATTGAACTATAATTCTGGTGCCTGAAAATAATCAAAACGTCGTATTAATTGTTCAATTGACTTATACCATGCTATAAGGTTGGTAACATACTATAAGCACTGAAATAATGTCTGAAGAATCAATTGGGATTTTTAAATTAAAAGCCCTTTAGGCTCGAAAAATTTGCCGACCACTGGTTAAGATTCATCATTTGTCCTTTGTGCTTCGTCAACTTTTCTTTCAAACGAAGTAATGAATGTGCAATACGAGAAGGCAATGGAAAATTACGTGGAACTTTTCATTCTCCTCCTAACAACACACAAGGACGTCTGCTTCGTAGCCAAATAATTCCCCAAACGCGATTCGAATGGTTCTGTTTGAAGAGATGGCAAATGGCGAGAAAGAAGGAAAAGCACATCGGGACATTTAAAAAGAAAAACCCCCATGGACACAGTAAGCAGCGAGTGATCAAAACGTAAAATGGAAAATATATATAATTTCTACCACGACACACTGGAAACTGCGGACAAACTAGCATTGGATAGTGAAACGGTGCGCTGGGACAGCGAAATAAAAATTCCCATTCCCGATTGTGGTCATTCCAACGTGCCTAAGGACAAACAACCACACACACGTATACAAGTTGTAACAGTGTTCCCGGTCTAATATTTCGGAACAAACATTGAAGCATTTACTTTTTTGTATAATAAACCAAATAGAGGAACCAAACATACCTCAAGCCAACCAGACGTAGGAGTTTAGAAAAGATGTGATCAAAGTTTGAACAGCGGAAATATAATGCCTGAGCAATTCCGGCCAGAGTCTTGAACGGCTTTATCTTCGCCTTTTCCCTCCGGACGGAGAGAGAGAAAAAAAGGAAAGCTTTTGTCAAACAAACGATTACAACTCAAACAAAGTACAATCCCTCCAGAGATTGTTCGACATTTTCCAGCAGCCAAACTAAACTTGCCATGGATCTTTCTTCGTACGTCGGCGTTCGATCCCGTGGAAATGAAGTTTACTTTTAGTAAGGTTGCTTTTTTTCATCTCCTCATCCGGTACCAATAGTTAACGAAGAAATATTTAAGAATGAATTTTCATTACATTGTAACGTTTTTAGCACACAACACGCTGGCGAACCAGATCGCATGAAGGAAGGAAAATGTCCCATGCCTCTGAAGAAAGAAAAACCTCATATCTCGTCACTTTCATTTTCCAGGTCACCGGGGTTTAGAAGGAGACTTTGTGTGATGTTCGTTAGCTTATATCGTATGCCGGGGGGGCTGTTTAAATCAAAGTCTCAATGCTCCATTTCTTTTGCTGCTACGACTGCTAACGTTGCGTTATGCCCAAACGTGGGCCAAGTAAGTGAAGGGATACCCGAAAACGGGAATGCTCATTTATGGAAGGCGTAGACGGAAAACACCTTTTTGGAACCGGCAAACAGTGAGACGAAAAATGTTACTTATTTTTCCCCCATCCGGAAGCCAACAAATGAGAAGAAAGGACAAACCTGGTGGCTTCGGCTTCCGGATACACTAAGGAGAGTCGCGCACACCCATACACCATGGCCAACACCACATCAAGCTTCCACTATGTGTGGGCATCAAACCGTAGAGTACGATTATTTTCTTATGCAAATAGATGCATGTTAGGGAAGATTAAAAACTTGGCCATGAATTATTCATTTCCCATCCTTTGGAGACGAGCAAAGGGATTTTTATGCTATTTTTTTCCTCTCTCTCTCGTTTTTCTCCATCGCGGACACGTTGCTGTGCGGGGAAAAAAGCATCGACCACAAACGGTTTCAACACGCAAACCAAAATCAACTCCCCTGTTTGTACACGTACACTCGAGCAGACCTTCCTCTACCCTATTTGACAAATCTAACCACCGCCGGTAGACATCATCATCAACAACGGCTTTCAGTTGCGCCACCGAACCATTATTGGAAGCTTCCGCACCGTGTGTTGGGGATGGAAAGGTTGGGGAACACATTCGAACATCACCTGGTGCGCATCGTCCTTCGGTCTTCCGGTATTACGAGCTGATCATATACCGGTTGAACAATTTTTGCCGGCACGGGGAATCCCCATCAATTTCCATCACTTTATTTTCACTGCGCGCTGCGGTGTACGCGATAAGCAACATGGAAAACGATATTCATTTTCCATTTTCATGAGCCCTGCGATCGAGGAGATGGGAAAGCCACCCTTGCACCCTCACGGCGCCCCCCTTGGAGACAGTGTTCTTTGCGCTCACGACGAAAGACACGACCCAACAAGCAACAAACCGGTGACATGCAAATGTATAACCGCAATCTGTAACTGAAAGATGGTTCGGGGAAAATTTGCAAAAACATACACCCGGATATCACACAACCGGTATTGCGAATGGAAGAAAGTTTTCCTCCAATTAAAAATAATGAGCAGCGGTGTCGATTCGCCAAGGAAGATCGTTTTCCTCGGTGTCGCTTGCAAACCAAACACGCGAAGTGCGTATTTCTTTCATTCTTTCCCATGGCTTTGCTTGCACTCGCTAGTTGTTATCAAAAGCTTGTTTGTTTTGCAATTATTTCTTCCTTACTTATAGCAAGTATGGTTGTAGTTGTACGTGACTCAACAAACGGAGAAATTGAAATGAAGAAAATAAATTAATTCGATTGCCTATCACAATACAACACTAAAGAAATAAAGCAATGAATGTTTAAGCTTTCGAAATGAAGTAGAATATTTGATGTTTAATTCATCGCAGAGTAATGATGATTGAAGCAATCACTCCAATTTAAATGCCATCTTGAACTGTTGAGGCTTTGCTGGGCAATGTTGAAATTTTCCGGATTAATCCTTCAACGGAACGATTTAAAGCCCATTACAAAGATGACAACGACATTTCAACCACGGAACCACGAAGGCCAAAAAGCTTATTTGAGGACCAATAATCCATATAATCCCATAACGATTGGATCAAGTCATTTGCAGAGCTTCATTTTCCATCATCACGCAAAACAGAATAATTCATGAATGATCCTATCGTTGCTTATTTACGACATTTGCAGAGATAATTGTTTTAAAGCTAGTTTTAAATCTATTACTGAATTTCACCGAGGAGTCGATGAAATATGTAGCGGCGAAGGTTTCTACACGACAGGACCGGGTATCAAATCTTTTCCGGACTGATTCTTGTGCGTAGAACTGACTATTCGCCCGCCTACGGGTAAATCTGCATCTTTATGTGGTAGGGCCACATAAAAAGCAGAAGAGCATCACCAAACAAAGTAGCTGGAAACATTCTTTACATGACACGATGGCATAATTTGTTTCCTCCCAGAGGCTCCAGAATTCTAAATACCTCTCAAGGATTTACCGTGATTAGATTCTCGGTATAAGCTGTGTATGTTTAGAATAATTATTTTGATAATATATAAAAACATGAATCAAGAACGAAATAAATTTTTAAAAAATGCAAGAAAATTCTTCATTGTATAAAAATCTATGATCACGTCTCATGCAAAGCATCGGTGCAGCACGCATCATCATGAAATTGAGTACACTCAGCCCTTCAAGGTAACCCAATTTGCTGGCCCTTGTGAAATGATAGTGTCCAGTGTTGGCGAATAAATTTATGGCGACCCTCCTTTGTCGACTCCATCGCCGTCTCCATTCCGCAAGCGTACCTCAGGATTTAAAGACAATAATGGCTACGCCATGGCAAACATTCGCACACTTTATCGTCTCTTGCCTTGGCGATGCTGATTGCTCCGGAAAATGGTGTAAATTTGCTTCCTTGAGATGTGCACAAGAGCCAACCCTGGTTGCTGGTTGTGGCAATCGTTTCGAGTGGACGATGGGTTCTAAAATAAAACCGCAATGATTTCGTTTTTATTTCCATCGTTCAATCGTATTTCGGGTTTCCGGACCGCGAAGAAAGCAGATAGTATTGCCAAGGAAAGATAACATAAAAACCGATACGAAGCTGGAATTGGTGTTACGGAAGGGATTTTTTTTGGTAAATTGCCCTATCGTTGGGCTTCGTGACTATAGAGGGAAAGCAATTTTCGTTTCCTCCATCCTTTCGGGAGATGGAACAAAGAAAGTGGGAACTTTATACAGACGGCACATGTTGGCACCTTGCATGTTTGATACTTGAATGGTGAAACCGGAAGAACGTCACTAGAGCACTAAGAGATTTTTCGTGTATAACTTAACCTCCCTGCTATCGTGGAATCCCGTATTTGACAATTTATTTTGGGATAGTATGTTTCGCATGGAACTGGGTAAGTATCCCCATATTAGTATTCGGTAAAAAGGAATTTATTCAAAAGGGTAAATAGATAAGCCAAGAAAGGAATGAACGATTCGTGAAATGGTTAAACTCTAACCAGATAAGCAAAAGACACTTATTACCTTGGGCCTCAATATAACACGGCAATGTTTGAATTTTTCTTACCCAACGAAATGATTAAAGTATTGCTTTTCGCAAACATTTTCCACTACAGTTTCTGCATTTCGTTGTTTTTTTCTCTTCCTTTTACTTAAATGCAAACTCGATTCGACCACATCAAAAACCAAACTTTTAGTACAGAAAAGCATAATAAAAGTGAATTGAAATTGTGAAGAAAAGGATACTTGAGTAAGGACCGAACCGAGGAGAACTAGCCTTCCGAGAACAACGGGAACTGGTGAGTACACTTGAGAGAACCGAACTTCAGAACGGACAGCGGAACAACGAACCGACACATAAATCCGCCTTTCAACCGGGCCACGAACTGCCGAACTGCCGAACTGCCTGATGCCTAGAACTGATCGGAATGGTGCAGAGGTGGTAGAAAGGATTGCGATTTTCGCTATTCATCTATTTCAGTTCCGAGAGCAGAATAAACGAAATCAAACTCATCTGAGTTGGGACTCCGTGTGCGTGCTTGTGTATGTTCAGGACTAGAATGGGGGGATGAGTAATCCCTAGGGTGTGCTTTAGTAGTGCCAGAGTATGTCCTTCGCAGAACAAACTCAGCTAAAGTTGGATAGCAACAGAGCGCTGGCGGTGGCTGTGTTGACTAGCTTCTTCATTTGGCTGTGTATTTCGTTAACTATACCGGGTTCCTTCTCTTTGCATGATCTGAACATATAAATCTTTCAACCGTGCTTACATTTGCCCATGTATATGGTACAAGAAAGTGAGCAAAAAAAAAACATAAAAGAACAAGAAACGAAATTTCCACACCCAACCATAACGAAAAATCCTTATATTTGCCCCACATTCTCGAGACATCCGAACAGACCGGAAGAGGAAATAAATGTAAACCAACGAAAACGTATAATTTAACTCCAGGGGGAAAAACACACCAATATGTATTCGAAATTTTCTCGTCCATAAGCACTTACGGCGAGAGTTAGGCAAAGGATAAAAGGTGGTAAAAGGTTTAGCTTACAATATCGCATGGTTGGTGGATGCATGATCGCGAATCGCTTTGCTTGAAAAAGGAAAATTCACATTTCGTTACTATTGGAGTAAAAAAAAGATTTCCTTTCTTAACACAAAGGAGAGAAATCTTGGTAAAAATAAGAAAAATCGAAAATTTATCTTAGTCCAAAACTTGATCAAGAATGAACCGATCAGTCGGCAATGTACAACTCAACAACACCTCCGAGTCCTTTTAATGGTAAGCATTTGTTGCAAAGGCATAACACAATTCAATAATGCATGTGTTACAGCTAGCTGATGCATTTCGTATCGTTAAAATAACTAAGCGAATGGCTTCATACCTCACTCCAACGTATATTACTTTGATGTTAAAAGTCAGAGTATTACACGTAAATTTGTTATGGTTTCATTTTTCACATTAGGAAATGAAGTATAATATTAGTTACAAACTTCAAAAAGAGGAAAATTTCACGTGAAAGCTTCATGCGTGAATTCAAACATAATCCACCTTCCATGGATGGATGGATGAAAGCACAATGGCCCAGTACCAGAATATTGCCGTAATGCTGTGGTTTCCCCAAAACTGACCCAAACCAACCTCCATTGTTTAGTGTTTCGTCCTACGGTAGTACTTTCTCGTGTATAGCATTGAATTGTTATATTGAAATTTTCCTGTTTCCGTTTCCGGCCCAGCGGGTCAGAATGGAATGGCAACCAAGTGATTGAATTGAATGAGAGAAAGGTGCAGAGAAACCTCATCATTGCCAGCCAACGTCCCCTTTGTCGGTGCTGAGGAGAAATGGATTCCGTTGGGAGACACAATTTGATGAAATTAAACGAATTGCCATTTCCGGATCCATTGGTATTTATGCAGCTTTTCCCAACCGGACAGAACCAAAACTCCGACGAGAGTCCAAATCTACCGATTTTCTGTCGACCCTTGATGTCCCAAAACATTTTCGGTGATCTGCAAATGGCTTCAAGTTGAAAGTTCGAAGGAAATGGACGATCGAGGTTACACGGAATGTAGAGGTGGAGTAGTTCCTTCTTTTTTTTACAACGATAACTGGAAAATGATGAAGGAAGGTAAATTGCGATTAAGCAAAAAGAAAAAAAAAAGTATACATCCGCAGCCAGATCCAATCCTAACCATTTGGTTGACATCCAACTCTCGAAACCCAATTCCATTGGCACAAATCGCTTCCGGCGACAAACGGAAAGGATTTCTTTTTTGATCGTTCTATTCTAGAAAGGAAAAAGTTTTACGAGTTAGCACCAAAAAAAACGCTACCACAAAACCTTTTGAATACTGAAAAGTGATGCAAAATAAGGAAAAGTTGCGCAACACCGTTTGGAACATTTTTTTTGCCCCCTTTTTATTATTTGAACACACGTTCAATCCCTCAACGTCAGATACAAACAATAATAAAAAAAAACGCAAAAGCTTCCTGAAAATGCAAATGCTACTTGCTAAATCCGGAAAAAGGATCTTTGCGAGAAAACGGAAATTCAAATTATCTTATCCTTCTTTCAATGATTAATTCTATTTTTTTCAATCGAATTCTTTGCCCTTTTTCCATATCTCCAAGTTGCTTTAGATTACTGCAGGGCTCCACACCAACATTTCACAGCATTGACATACCATTACACTGATCAATATCGCTCTCGACTGGAAGCGTTTCACATCATTGCATGACTAAATCGTACTAACACGGGGGGGACTTGGATTCCTTTCAAAATGGATGAATTTAAAACAACCAACTGAAAGGCATAACAATGTTCCGGGATAACGTCAGCTTCCAGGACAGTCATCGTTCTACCGCTTTTGTTTCGGAACTGTTCCGGCACTACAACATAAAATCTAAAACAATCCTTACATTTGCTCATTGAAGCGTACCAGGTAGCTCCATTTCAAACAGAGCTATTCTTCCGACCAGCTAGCACAAATTGATCACGACGATGGTTGACTATTTTTAACCAATAAAAAGTCGTTCTATCAAGCCCACCCAGTTAGTACAGAGGAAATGCGAACAAGCTCGAAACAATCCGGCCGCTTTTCCCGACCACAGCAGCAGCAGGGAATCTCGTACCAGGGTTTTGGAAACTTTTTTCACCCGTTTCCTGTTATTCATCCAAGGTCGCGTTGCAACAAACTAGGGCGACTATGAAAATCGTTGAGAGAGAAAAAAAGGGAAAACAAACTAGTTTTCCCCACAATTCGCTCGTTTTATTCTTCCATTTTCATTCGCGACGAAACGCTAACGATCCTCGAAGTGAAAGGTGAATGCCGAACGGTTGAACTTCATTATCCTGACAAAAGAAAAAGTCTGAACCAATATTTTTCTCTATCCATCCTTCTGCGACGCCGTTTTTTTTCCTCAGGGGTGTGATTACGGATGGATTTTTTGCCCTAGTGGGAACTATTTTCCGACGTTGCTTACACACTGATTATGATGAAGGGGAGCACACTTTTGTGCCCCGAACGAATAAGAACGATAAAACGATGATATACCAACAGCATGAATACCACACAACTTTCTAGTGCCGAACGGAAATGCAAACACGTGCAATCGCACACCTTATATACCGCGCTATGTTGATTGTAAATGATTGAAAAGGCGAAAATCAGTATTTATGAATTGCAATTTACGCTCCTCGCGATACGAATTGCTTTATCCTGCGTATGAAATGATGAAAAATTGCCGTCCTGAAGCATTGGTGCTTAGAATGAAATTTTGGGATTGAAGTTACACCCGACCACACCCGATTATAGCTCTCTTGGGGGTAATACTAAGTTTGTCATGTTAATTAATCGCTAGTTTTAGTGCCCACGATTCATACATCTGCCATACTAGTTTAATTTCAACGTGGCAATAAATATAGGTAATGAAATAAATGACTTTTGCTGCACGATTTCTTGCGCTTTTCAATCGCATTTTTTCAGATCTGCCTGTTGAGTTGTGTGCCATCGATATAGAGCCATTTAGGCAACCTAACTACTGAGTATATGATAGCTCATCAACTATTGAAGACCTCGGAAACCCTCACAAACTTCACCCATATAGAATACATTGCATAATTATAGGCGTATACATCCCTACATTTTCACTATAGGAAAATTAACTTTAAACAAGTAAACATAATTTAATAAATTGAACTAAACGGACATGCCAAGAGATTTGTACAAAAAAAAGGTATCCATTCGTCCATTTTTTTGGACTCAAAAACACATATCTCAAACAGTCTGTTTGCGATAAACATACCCCCCATCACATAGGTAACATTTATTTGATGTACGAATAAATTGGTTCAGTGTTTGAATCACTTCGCTTCCATTAATCAAACATAATAAATACGTTTCAGGCTTCAATGAGTATTTCTCATTTTTGCCATTCGCGAAACGGTGAAACTAAAATACTCGCTTGATTAAATGCAAACACATTTGTTTGTACGCTCAGGCTGTATGGAAGCGCACGCGGCATGCGAGATAGATTCATCATCGGGATATTCTGTTTGTTTTATAGATTTTTCCAAATTATAAGAGAAAAAGTTACTAAAGTACACATCTATGCTGTAGAGTTTTCGGATGTACATGCATTTGTATGAAAAGGAAAATATATGGACACCATTCCGATTGAATTAATCCGTAGGATTAATGCGGTTCCACCAACGATTCTGGTAGTTTACGTGATTAATTTTTTTTACGGTACAGCAATCCTCTTCATTCAACTCCAAAAATTCTCCCTATTTTCAATTGCAAACACGTACGCATCGGCGATTATTCGCTTAAAATCTCTGCCACTTTATACAACCACTTTTCAGCAACAGATGAGCACAGTATTAGTGGATCATCAATTTTTAAAACCGATCTGTACGCTGCCGAATAGCTCCAAACTGCTTTGTTTCCCGTTTTTGGGAGTGTTTGGTAACGTTGCGCAACGACCAAAAAAAAAAATGCAAATTTTAATCATCCAAACTCACCAGAATTTTGATGACCTTACAACAAAAACCGCAAGCCAACAGAATGCAAAATGCAACACATGCAAGCAATAGTCCTTTTGTAACATTCTCTTCTGTCCCAAATGAACCCATCTCATCGTCTACTATTCGCGACAGTATGTGAATACTAATTGCTAGAACCCTAGTGGACGAACTCCAAAAGATCCGCAGCGCCTGTTACAAAGTTTTTGCACATATTTACACCCATGTAGCCCATTTCGACAACACGTACTAAATAACTATTTTCCAGTTCACCCAGTTGCGGCACATCACCAATATCTTGCCCCAAGAACTGGTTCATCGTTTCTGAACGGAAATATGTGTGTTAATGGATCTGCACGCACACGCACTAAGAGCCATCTCGCCTAAATCCACACACCGCAACGGCAAAAACTATTTTTATAATCCTTTGCCCCATCATATCACCGGTGCCGAATGTGACGATCCGAATGGATCACGCCGGAAGTCCGTGCGGACCTCGTTCCGTTTCAATTACGGTGGTTTTCAAGCTTTACACTTCAAATTGGTATCCCGAAGCACGTCCAGCTGCGCATCCCGAGGTTGCTGGTTGTCGATGCGCAACAAATGATGGTTCCTACCATCCGCGTGCTTCCTTCTGCTTCCTTACCGACTTTTGCCTCAAACTCAACCACACAGTCTCTGTCTACGAAATCTTTTTCCCCCAAACTTAGTCAACCGTGCTTGTAGGTTTAAGCACATTCCGTCCTGCCCTGTTCCGGATCACCATCCGAACACGGATAGGGAACGAAGGACATCAACGCCACGGACGAGTCTATCGCCGATGAAGGCACATCTCGCCACACAGCGTTTCGTGCTGTTCGTGTTGGGTAAAAATTCACCCCACGTCCTTCTAATTACAATGCAAGACACGACTACGATCCACAAACAGTGGCGAATATGCTCGCGGTGACCCGACGTACAGTTTCGTCTGCTGCACAACGAGTCGGATGTACAAATTGTCAAAATGATGGCGCGAGTCCCCCACCCCCAAATGTCCTTGCATGCATTACTATGCACGCTGGGAATAAATCCGTAAATGCAGACGAAGGAGCGCATATGTTCGGAATGGAAGCGCATATTTTGTATCATGTCCATTGCAGCTTTAAGCTTTCCATCGATCGGAACGGCACGTTCTGATGCAAGAGGACCCCAGCAAAAAAAAAAGATAACATCCGACAAACACTGAGCTGATTCTTGAACATCTACAAAAAATGCACAGTGGAGATAGAGACACATTAACGATAGACACACGGCTGTATGTATAAAACAAAACATATTTCAAAACTCCCACAAGACGGTACCATTATTTCCCAGTTCCGGTTCCCATTTCCAAACTCACCATTGTAGCAGGGCGGAAGCTCGTCGGGCGTTGCGTGCCGCCCCAGGCACCAATGGCGAGCATTTTTCCACGTGGCACCGCGCTGCACGTGCCGGAACTCGGACAGGTAGCGCGCGATCGGTTCGCGCAGTAACGTGATGTAGAAGTAGCGTCGCTTGGCCGTTTCGCCCTCGTTCTTGTCCAGCTCCTGATCGACGCAGCCGGTCAGTTCGGTCCAGTCCGCGTGCAGACCACATTTCCAACCGGTGGAATAGCGCGAAAATAGCCAGTTTTCGTTCCGGTGCGGTCGGAAGCAGTAGCAGCGTTTCTTTTTACGCTGACAAGTGCATGGACGCTGGAAAGAAAAAAGATTGAATGGAGAAAAAATAAATAAATTGAGTGCTATTATTATATCACGTTGCAAGAGGGTATAAGATTAACTGGTTGACATGAATCAAATAGTTTGTATGAACCGTTAATCACTTCTTTATAGAAAATATAAAAATTTGATTATCCGTATTGCAGTCAGGCTGTTCTACATGAATAAAACAACCTTTGATTCTTCATTATAACTTGTAAAATAATTTATACAGACCCATAAATTATGTATTACATTTCTTTTCAAAATTAAACCCCATCTCCCCGCTTGGGAACATATTGTAAAGATCAACGAGATAAACGTCACGAAGCGAAAGCGCGTAAGGAATCTCTAGCAACGAACGCATAAAACAATCCATCCCAAAGATCTCCGGATGCGGTTGTCGATGGTAATAGAATTTGTTATCTGCACCTTTCGACCGCGCTGCGGTTAGCTCTCCGCATCCGCACAACACTGCAACCTGCGCGGATCGGTTGCTGCATCAACAAAACGACTCATGAACGAATACCGTGACGCGGATACGGGTTTGAAATAGGTTTGTTTGCGAATACTGTGAACGTACCGCGACTTAAAATAGACTCCAATAGGTACAAGACGCGGGAAAAGGTGACGACGTGCACTGGAAGATGCGCACGGATGTTGGGCATTTATTTACATTTCACCCTCCTGTGACCAGTTGCATACCCTACACCCTAGTGATCTTCCCGTCCCGGGACGGGGGTGCAACGAGATCAAGACAAAACACACCGCTGTGCGCTCGGTCGTTGTTTCGTTTTAAGGGATCTTAAGTTTATTTAAATTCATTCATCTCCGCGTTCGGAGTTTTCCTTCGTCGTTCGCTGCCTGTCCGCTGGCTTCCGACGCGCACGATACGCCTGTCCGCGGGAGGAACAAATTTGAATTAACAATAAGTGCATAATTTCATTGCTTTATTGCGTTCGGGCCCTGTGTGTTCTTCTCCTTCGGGTAGCTACTCTTCAGAGCCGCTACACGACGTTGCGCGTTGCGCGACGACAGCTGGATGGTTTTGGAGAAAAGATAGTAAAAGATGTTTACGTACAATAGAACCGGTACGAATGGTGTTTTGTTGGGTAGCAAACAGAAGTATTGGACCGCGGTACCCAACACCATCACCAGATAAAATGGAAACATTGAACGCAATATTTATGACCCGGTCTAAGAATGCAGCATATGATTGGACAATTACGATAACTCACCAGGAGATGGAACAAAACAGATATACCAAACGTTTCATGGAATATGTTCCCTTTTTTCGTACAGTACAGAAAACAAACCATCTATAGCAGTGCAGCTATCTATCGGGCAGAGTTCCATTGAAGTAGCAGCATAATATTTACACTTTATTGCACTTTCCCTTAGAACGCTTCCATAAAACATCCCCTTGAGGGAAGGAAAGCACAACAAAACAAAATAAACGGACACTTCACATCCCATACGAAAATGATCATTCTTTCCGCTTTCCATTTACAAGCAAGACTGCACTTTGGCGGGTTTGTTTACGTTAGCACAATTATGGTTTTCCCATTCAAAAGCTTCGTTCGCTCTCCGTTCTCTATCCCCAACTCTCGCTATTCATGGCACGGTCACATTTCAAATGCCCAAGAAGCAACATTTAAATCATCATGTCAGAGATTTATCACAAATAAAATCCTTCTGGTACTACACAACCATGGTCAGATAATGGTCAGTGATTCGTGGAATGTTCCCCGAACGCATGGAGACTGTAAACTGCATATTCCCGAGTACCCATGGGTGCAATCATAAATGCAAGCACACGGGGCCATTGCAGTAAACGCACGGCCCATTTGGCAACGGATTTCAATCCGGATTGGGTGGGTCCCTCGTTTATGTTTCTCTTCATTTCAACCGCAACAATTCGAATTCAACCGGTTCGGGTCAATGGATCGTAACGTGTATATATGTATATATCCGGAGATAAGCTTCCTCGTTCCTTTTTTTCCCTTTCCTTCCTTCACATTCATCTTTGGCTGTGACAGAAGCACCGAGATATGGAATTAATATTCCAAAAAAGAAACATACATTAAAAATGACAACATCCGTTCGTGCAACTTCGCGTCACCCGGTAGGCCACGCACTCACCGGTCACGACATAAACGACGCTGACAACTGCGTTGAGACGGAAGCTCAAGCACATCACGCTTGACAGTGCATGTGGCTGAACGGGCACAAACGCAACCGCACATCATGTCAATCAGAAAGATGTGCGCTCGATACATGCCGACCAATCTAAAGAACTACGCCGCTGCGCTCAAACTACCCAGGCCCCGTTGTTCAGTGAAGAGTACATATGGTTGGCTTATCGAAAGGTGAAATCTTGAAACCAGGCACACACGCACGGGTATGTTTCCGTACAGCTCGGTGTTTATCGACGCAGGAAAGAAATTAGCCCTCCGTACAGAGGATGCTGTGCGTTGAAAACAGGATTATGACGCACACAAACCATCACCGACAACACGGCCTTGACGAGCGGTTTGCCGAGATGAAGTTATTTTGATAAAACTTCAAAACCATACAACCAACTCGCTAGGCGCTTGGATAGGAATCTGAAATTTTCGGATAAAACTACCCGCAAAAATTCTTTCCCCTGGAAGCTGATTTAGGTTGTCGCCTTTGCCACACGAAACCCAAAAAGGGGCTTCCGTGCAGCCGCTAGAACGGAGAAAGATGTCTGTTTTGGCGGAACAAACACAAAAGTTAATTTAGATTGACTTGATTTTTCAACCTCCGTGTCAAGATTGCTGCATACAGCCGGAGCGGGGGAAAGAACTTTCTTCATTTTGCAACCGAGAAAACGAAACGAAGAATAAACGATCCTGCCCCGGTGTTCCCGCTCTTACACGTAAAAGCCGGAAGAAACAGGTTGACAAGCTTTATCGAAATTATCGTAAGCAACCAAACCACCCGCTGGGGCTGTTGGTAAAGGTGACACATGCAAGCGTACCCATCGTTTTACCTCCTATGGCGAGAAAACAGTGAAACTTTGGATCGTATTGCTTCAAAATGTATGCTTGCCTATCGCAGAAGCTCTGTTTCGGCTTATGAACGAACCGGGTTATTGCCCACCGCAGGCGACACTAACAAACTTCCAATCTTCTTCGCTCCCAACCACCACTAATCGGTTGTGTCACATTGCGTACGGAAACTTCATCTTGAGGAACATAACGCGTCAGCTGTACGATGACGATAGATATAGAGAATGATATGCTGAAACCGTGCTGTGTGGTGTGTATGCATTCGAATGAGAGACACCCATCGCCATCGAACTATCTTTTGCTCAAACGGTAAACGCCATGCGTCGGTTAAGATTCTAGCGTCTGTGACGGTCACAAAAATAGATGTGAACAGATGATTTACGAAACATCATCACACCCATAGTTCTAGACGTTGTAACAATTTTAAAAGAGCTGTCTATGTCGATTGAACGTTCAAACAGTATACTCCGTAATGCACGACTCTACAATAACCCCGGTCCGGGTTTCAACTCCGTGCTTCGACTGAAGCATAAGTGCATTGCGCAGGATTTGTTAACATTCCGCTTGTGGATAATTCAAGGTTGAATTTCTTCTCACTAAAATGAAATAATATTATCACATTTAATGATGTATTTACCTAATTTGTACAAACAAAACGATGCCACAGTTCATTACCTCAGAAGAATTCCTTTTACCTTCAGAGTTGCATAACGTAACATTAGCTTTATACTGCACCGACGCTACCGTGTTTGTACTCCAATCGAAATCAAATTATACCGGACGACAAAGCGGCTTTATGAGTCCACCGCTACACCTACAGGCTGTCTAATAACGATCGGGTTCTTCTCCACGAAAATCCTCACCCTACCGCATGCATATGCCGTATTTTCTCACATGTGTCACATGTGCTACATAAAATCAATTAACAAGTTATGAAAATAGATTCAAATTAGGGCATCAGCTACCGATGAGAGCACCAGATGGGGGTTGCAAGCGTACTGCAACCTATCCGGATATCATATTTGACCAAATACACAGTGTGCACAGACACGAAGCGAAACATTGCGATTTATAAAATTTTAATATTATTCAAATAATGAAATATATAACATTCCTGGGACGGGTTCGGTGCTGTACATGATAACCGGCGCCATAGCAAGGACTCACTGTCCAGCTACGTGGTAAAAATAATTCTAGTAAGCCTTTTGCATATATGTACATATGAAAAATTTAATTTTGTTACAAACCATTTTTGCCAATCTGTATTTTCAATACAGACATACAGCGCAGTGAACTAATTTCAAGCGATCTCTATGCAACTAAGATTTTTTTTCATTATTCACGAAACCTTCAAAGCTTTTTTTATATTTCTCATATAATCGTATTAAAATAACACTATCAAAAGGTGGCTTACTTTGCCGCCGCCAATGTTATAGTCAACCGATAGTGGCTAAAAGTGTACAGAAACATCATACGGATGGTAGAAAATGATGAACACATTTCACCCGAGCACACATGACGAGAAAAGCGGACAATGATGGGAATATTAAAAGAAAAAAAAGCATCCAAAACGCGCAACATGCAAAATACGGCGACATCGGGTTGAACAAGGGATTTCGTGTCGCCAGCAGAAAGGCAAGTTCGCATAGCACAATGGTTGAGTTATGATGCATTGGCATCCGGTTGTACAGATTTTCCAAATACTAAAGTTGCTGCTAAACTTCTTTCACCACTATTCTCCCAGTTTCCACGGTGTATCGATCTGATTTCATGTCGGAAATTCAACTCGATGAACTATTGCCTAAAATTTGGGTATATTAATAGACCGAAAGGGGGGAGAAAAAAAAAGATTTCCCCCCGTTCGCCATAACAATCTCAACTCGGTTGGGGTCTCGGTGTACGTGTGTCTACAGCAAGAGGAAATGCATCGAAACGTGATCGCGATAGTAATTGCTAGCTTGCGCTAAAAATGATCGATTCACCAAGCGCACTGCATGTACACCACGGACTTCCACAATGTTCACCATAAACGCCACACACACAAAAAAAATGGTTCGAGCATTGTCGTACTTCCCATTCATGATCGCAATTCAAATAGCCGGTGCCGGTGGAGTGGTGTGAATGGCAGAGACAGGGTAAGCAACCACTCAGTTTGTAGCGCCATATGCGCTGACTCGACTAGACTCCGACTGGGTGCCGGTTCTTCTCCGTTCCGTCGAGCAATAGGGTTTTGCTTAGCAAAAAAACAATCTCCGGTGCATTGCAAAAACCGACGACGAAAGCTGTGTGGGCGAAACGTGCGTTCTATGGTATGGTTTTCGATGCTTCATTTTTTCCTCCTGTGGAGAACAGTTAGTCGAACGTTTTCGCGAGTTCTATCCGTCAACAGTTTTATGAGCCGAGCTAGGGTAGCCGTACCGCCGTAGTACACCGTGTGAAGAACCTTCTCCCTAGCTGGCCCACACTCCACCCAATGCCTGTCTCAGTCGTCTTTCACGGGTCTTTACCCTGAAAATCGAACAGCTCTGCGCGGCCCTGCTACAAAGGGGGTATAAGTGATTTTGGCTATTTTTCATTCCCGAAATTCTACAAAAAAGAAGAAAAAATAAATGTGAATGAAAATTGAAACGGACCGAGCAGCACCGAGCTTCTCACACCCACTCCCGACCGATGTTGATAGTTTTCAATTTGTTCCCAGCTACCAACCTAGCTCCAAAAGGTTGCGGCGGACGCTTCTGTTTTCTGTTCCGTTTCGAAGCGTACTTCCATTTCCGCTCGTGACAGTTGATATATTTCGCACGCTTTGTACACCACGGATATGCGCTGGCAGGGGGAATGTTACCAAATATTCCCATCCAAACCACTAGGACTAAGGTGCCTTCACTCTTACACTCTGCAATACATATGCAACTTGTTGCAACAACTTTCCACCCTTTGAGAGGAACACTGTCGAAGGGAATGGCGCTTTCCCGTCAAAGCGACCGATGGGAAGATCATTTGTGACCTGTCAACACGGGTCGTTGCGCGCTTGGCGGTGAAAGAAGAGGGGAAAAAATCCTTACCCATTACCACCATTGTAGCCACCACAAACCAGAAAGAGGTGCTAACAGTTTAATAATGTTTTATAGTCAAACTCCGCCGTCAAAGGGAGAGAAAAAACATGTTTATGTTCCACATTCTTACGGCGCCAAAACGAAAGAGAAACATTCCAGCAGCATTGGTGAAATGAAAATGTTACTAACAGCGTGATGAAAATTGTGGCATCCGATTGAACAGACGGTCGGGTCTTACGGGCAAGTGTAACGCACTTCAAAAAAAGCGTCTTTTTCGCTATACTCTGTTGGGAATTTCTGTTTCCCACCCCTCGCAAAAGCTGGATCCTTTTATGCTTTTTTGCGCCCGATTGAAACGTCTCTCCGATGGTCGACGTCTTCGTGTACTTGAGAGTGCACCGTATGGCGCCATCACAGCAATAAGATGTTTGAAATTCTTTGTTTTACATCACCAGTGAAATGGAAGATGATAAGACACAGTAATATCGAGTGACGAATGGTAGAGGAGAACAGCAGGCACAAGCAATTCTTCCAAAAACTTCGATTCGTTTATTGATTGTTCAGTGCGTTTTACATCCATTTCAGATTAATAGCGACCATAAATAAAATGTGTTGAAATAATGTGGGAAACAGATTTGAGTACGGTGTGCCACAGGGGCAAGAACAATGCCATAAGCCAAACATAAAAGATTATATTTTACATCCATTTTCAGCCGCTAGTAATGGTTCCAGCTTCAACAAAGTATGTACAATTTTTGTAAAACCAACAGCGAAAAATGAAAATGAATCATCTCCACTTTTGGAAGATAAAAAACGGAAACATATCGGTGTAGTTATGATTCGACAATAACTTCGTTCGGATATAGACAGAAACATTATGTAGAACAATATAAAACAATATAAAATAGCTATTTGCCTGTGATTTTTTCCCTTTGGAATCAATTGAAATTGCTCAACGGGCTTGTTGTTAATATTAATCCAAAAAAGATGTCTACAACTGATTGAAGTATTTTATGCTGTAAACAATGAATCACCATCTCATAATTGTCTTTGAGAAACTTTGTGAACCTTCTTCTAGGCCCATAAACCTGGTGCGCTGTTTCATTGAATGTCTCGATTAAATTTACAAACAAAAGAATCCAAAACATAAAGCTCTGGCAATGAATTACGAAACCTTGCTTGTTCTACAATAAACCACAAAGCCCATCGAATTTATCCCGTTGCCGTTGCTTCGCTGCCAAAAAGGTGAAACCCATTTCTATCTTGGATCATCTTCAAGATGCTTCCTCTGTCCCCTCGAAACGCATTATCACATCTTTCCACCCGCGTAGTGTTTACATCGTTACAAAGGAAAATATTTCACCGTGTGCAAATTTATATATAATATTCCTTCCATTTCTTCACCCGGGGGGAGGGAGATTACACTGTCACAGATTCAGGTCGCTTCCAGGGTTTAAAACACACCCCACCCAAAACAATAACTATTCGTCATCGTAATGGGCCGCGTTTCGGCGTCAATCGTCGTCCAAGTCCTCCAAGACACAAAGTTACCCAAATGTTAGTCATCTTTAAACGAAATGACTTCAATGGAAGGATCTCCATTTTCCTCACCCACTGGACGCGTTCTTTTCCTTTCACTCGTAACGAAATGATTTATCCCGGTGCGATATTTATGTACGGTTTAGTCTCCCATTTTTTCTTTACTTCTGCTCACTTTTATTCGTTTTGAAATCTTTAATAGCGGCTACTAACGCAAGAAAACACATCGACACAGAGTCCCCCACTGTAGACGTGCACACCCGATGTCATTAAAATGCCTAACATGAGGTTAAGTTTTTTTCTTTTATTTCAGCACCGTTTATCGTGGCGCATTTGACGCCACCCCATGGTGTTTCTACAAGGGGAAATAGAGGCCGGCGGTCAGAATCGGAGCCAGTCTCGTGGGGAAATACAGATGTATTATCCTCGCCGTAATCACCGCGAAATCGGATTTTTTTTTCTGTGTTGTTACAATATGCACACAACACACACACACTCACACTCACCCAATCAAGGCATGGAATGTGGGCCCCCACGTACGCACTCATATGCGGGGTCAGAATTGCTTTCGAGACACCTCTCGTAAAGCGTTCACTTCCTTTTTTCGCTCGTTCTCTCCCCTTCTCCATTGCTCAGGCGGTTGGGGTGATCAAATTACGAAACGGAAATAATTCCAACCAAATAAAACCAACAGGTTGGCGCCAGCAGTCAAGTCCAACAGGGAGGGAGTACTGAATTAACCAACCCCACCGGCGGATAAGGGCGGCGCGTACGATTAGCAGCAGACTAGCGCGAAAGAGCAAACCCCCAAAGGTGCAGAGGTTTGCTTGTGGAGCATCGGCTCCCAAGAGCAACACATCGGTCGAACCTTAGTTTGGTGATTCGTATTTCCGGAAGCCCCCTTTTCGGGTAGAGCAAATGAAACGTAAAGCATCGTAATACCCAAAAATAGGTTCTTCCAAGGAAAGCAGAAAGATCGATAAAGCCGCCGTTACGCACCAACCTAAATCGAAGAAGTACACAAACGTACCACAGAGTTCGGTAGACACCGGGTCGATTGACTCTAACCCCTCCGCGCACGTTGTGTGCCAACCGATTTCCCCAGGAAGAACCCATCTCCAAATCCCAATCACAACGCGAACAAAAAATCCCCAATAACAAGAGCAAAACATCGCAAACACACAGTGGAACACGGCTGCAGCAATCGGCCGGTAGTCAGGCATCAATCTGTCGATAAAACCGAACAACGCCGACGGAGCCGCTGTGCGTCTTAATGCGTACACACTACAGGGAAAACGTACGCGTTAGGGCTAAAAGACAACTGCCGCCGTAGACCTTTGGCTTCACTTTCAAACCACCTGCGCTTCGTCCCCTCCGTAAACATCAGCAACCCGAATGCGGATAAGCCACAGGTTTCGGGAGTTTATGGGACACAATAAAAATAGATTTTCGGCCATTTCCTGATTTAAATGTCAACGTGAATAAAATAATGAACGTACGCGCCGGGGTGAGGTTTTACGTTTAGGTACGCATTGGCAGGGTTGTGATTCTGACATTGATGCAAACGGACGTAGTGGAAGAAACATCGAAAAATGCCTGACGCACGGCACAGGGGTTTAGCTTCCTTGGGTATTGTGGAGGTCGAGTAGATCTTTACTGATGGAATTTCTTTTTTTTTCGCTTGGCACTCTCGTATGTAGTGAAACTGATGGACAACATTTAATACGATCAGAGAATTTTATAACCACAATGGCGTAGGTAGTTGCAACGGATAAGAAACTGCTCCTGTGCTTTTGGTGCTCCAATAATCTGCTAGGTCATGCCGACTTGCGCGACTCGGCGGACAAGACTCGGTCTGTTTCGATTCTCTCGTGTAAAAACCAAGCACCTCGAGCTCAAAAAAAAACTCCATTAACCTACAAATAAAAAATACTCCATAAAATAACATCAATCAATTGCTTCTATAAACTAAGTGTTCAATTCGAATTCTCCAAAAGCTCCATGTTTGTGTTGTACTAATTAACGAAAGTAAATAAAATGATCCATTAAAAGTTTGTTACTATACCTAGTACTCACAAAGACACACATTAAGACGGCTCTCCCCCTCAACGGAACCAAGTGGGGTTTCTTACTGCCACGGCCGAGATAAACTGTGTAAGCAATTTAGAGTGCCCAACACATCACACCCCAAACATGGAACGCAACTGTAGCCAATAAAAATGAGAGAATGATAGGGAATTATTTTGACACTGTCCTTTTACGGGCGAAC
>STHD01000004.1:8321688-8367718 GCA_016170015.1 Anopheles longipalpis
ATCGAACGAAGAAGCGCATGTGTCAATCCGCTGCCATTTACGGTGACCGAGACACGTCTAACCATCCATGCCTTCCCGCTTTCTTGCCCTCCACACTCCACTAAAGGGCAATTGCGTGTGGGTGTGTGTGTGTGTGTTGGGGGGGAAGAAAAAAACCGTCTCATGAGAAAGAATGTGTCTTTCGCCCGAGAGACCACCAACGATTTCAGCACATATCAGCGCTTTGTCTGTGACACCCGGCTTAGCGGGCAACTAACCAGACAGGACATACCCAAAACGTTTGTTGTAGCTTTTTTTTCTTTTCTTTCACGTATCACCCGCGCATTACAACCATAAAGAACATAATTTACGCTCATTTTCACAGACGTGCCAAAGGATCGAAACAACACACGCTTGCCAAACGATGGTGGTCAGCCAAGACAGACGCACTTCAGCCCGACCTGCGAATCAACTTGGAAAAAGCAAACTGCACGAAACACACAACGTACAATGTCCCTGGTGCCGGTATTCGCCTGTGCCGCTTAATCATCATCTCACCGTGTATGAATGGACAGCATTTTGGTTACAGCAGAACCAGAAGCGAAGCCAAATTTTTGGCCAAAAACCGCGCAACAAACACAGTCAACCAGACAAAAAAATGCGTTTGCCACAAAACATGCGCCTGCGTCCGATTTACGGCTAAACATAATGCAACATCATTTACATTCATGGGGACAATATCCGGTGTCGATTCACCGTCTGAAACCGCACCGTGATGCATTGTTTAGTGACAGAGTTTCATGAAAATCAAAAAAGGAATAACATTTAGATGTTTGCAGGTATAAAATAATATAATAATATCAAAGAAAATTCTTTCGTCTAATACAAATGCATCCAGCTATTCACGATGCATCAAACCATGTTTCCTCAATAAAACTCTAAATGAATTGGAATTGACTGATAAATGACTCTAGTACAGTAACTCTCAGCACCAAACTTTAACAACATTCAAACAACAAGATGTCACATAACCTGAATCATTACTTCCCAGGGTGGGTTTGTGTGTTTCAGTAAGTGAGCAAAGTGAGTACAAAAAACAGCAATACATCATCCGCCCATCATCCCACATGAAATGGATGCTCTTCGCTATACTCTAAGCGAACATTCGCCTTTTTATGTTTCCTGCTATTTAATCCTACGTTTAATGGCGAGTATTAGTGCAATACAGTCGGTACTAAAACTAAGCGTTAGAGCGCGCAAACTAACGAAACAGTGGTACGACTATTCTACCCTCCAACGGTATAGTTTTACGCGAGTTACAAAACCATTTACTCATATGGATGATGATTGCTACTGTCACTGGGCATCATCGACTGTCCATCATGCGGCTTTTGACATTCGATCAATGATACTTTTTTTTCAATAAAAAAATTTCTATTCACTCCATACTTGCTTTTCCCTAGCGCAGTTTGCCCTTTGCTACCAGAGAGGTGGATCGATTTAAACCGAACCGAATGCTCAACTGTACCGGGGACAAGCTTCTCTTGCCACCTTTTCACCAGAGATCGATCGCGATGTTGTGACTGGCTAACCTTTCACATATTCTGTGGAACACTCCGCTCCCGTAGGACCTCCGAAGGGAGAGACACCGGGCACCGAATGAAGAAGGCATCATTTGAGCTTGCTAATTGGAAGATATTCGTGCAATTTAACTACCACTTAAAAGATCGCAAAATATTTCCACTTCCGGCAAGTTGGCAAGTTCCGACACAGTTGTTTTCCAGCCGGCAGAAAAGGATTTCTAATTTACGAAATTCCATTCCTGTGCCGATGTTGTTCCAGTGCGATTCTTTGTAGTGCACTACAGAAAGAGAGAGAGAAAGAGTGGAACATAAATCACGTCGGTTGAACGGTTGCTCATGCAAGACAATTCAGTTCTCAATTTTTTTCTTCTCTTGGACTCGGTTCATCTACACCACATACCCGGTTTTAGTGCCATATATGCAATGCCGGTGCAATCGAGGTCCATTTGGTACCAGGTGGGCACATATGAATTAGTGCTGACAGGGACACAACAATGCCGACGCTCCAGTAACGTTGGACGAGACGGTGGATTGTCCATTTCAGTGTCCGATCCACCTGGAAACCATTGTAGGTATATGCAGCGAGCTTCACTATCAGAAAATATTCTTTCGATATAGTACAGAGCATACCAAAGTACAACCATTGGAAAAATGGAAAATGGAACGAAAATCCTTCAACGCCACAATCGGGAAAGCAGAAATGGAAACAAATACTCCCGTCTCGAACGAAATCATAAGAGAGGGGCCACACCATAACATACTCCGGTTATCTCAACTGGATCCCCGAAAATGTCCCGCCACCGTTTACGACCAATCGGAAATTTTTGCTGAATTTACGGAAACAGGATACTTATAGCTTCCCTGTCGTCTCGTTGCGGGCGAAGATGAAAGCATAGCCGAGAGAAAGAATAACAAAAAAAACGAGTGTCAAGAGTATTCACAAAACAAAACCGGGAAAAAGAATACTTCATCTGTGTGCACACAAGGAAAAACAACATTCCGCCGAGAATCTGACCGTGTGACGGGGTGGTTCGTTCCGTAACGTTTCGTCTGATTTTTTTTTTCTGGCCAGAAGTGCTCCTTTGTGACTACTTTAACTTTCAACATTCAGGTGCAATCTTCTTTAATTCCTTTCCGGCGATAGGGTGAAACAAACAAAAAAAAAAAGATCGGAACAAAGAAGTTGCTGCCTTTTTTGGCACGAAAAAATATCCTGTTTTTTTTCTTCTTATTTTTAAAATCATTCCAAAGAAAAGTACATAAAACAGTTAAAGAACGGGAGGGAAAACCCTTGATCGTATTGTGTAGTACCAACAAACCAAACGTGACAATGGTTTGCACCACACTTGGTACCCTATGCCGCACAACATCCCAGGTTCAATTGCTTACCTTCAGGTCCAGATCACGCACCAAATGTTTACCGAAGGAGGTGCCGCCCGTTTTCTGGATGTGCAGAAACACCATCACGTCGTGTGCGTTCATGTCGAACTGGAAGTCATCGTTCAGCACCTCCTCGTAGCTGAGGCCCGGGTTCGCCAGTAGATTCTGCTGGACCGGTTTGCCGAGATTATCGTGCTCGTAACCAGCCGTTAGCTCCAGACCGGAACTACCGCTCGACATACCGAGCCCCGCCGATGAGGTGCTGTCCCGGCGCGAAAGGGCACACACCTGCATGAGAATAAGCGAAAAATCAGACGAAAAACATTAGAAACGGTGTGAGGCTGGTGTAGGTGATATGGGGTTTGTACGCTGGGCAAGCGGGGACACGATTTACGACTCTGCAGGAAGACCAGAGAAAAGGGAACCGGAGTTTACTTTCAAGGGGACGAAATACACTTGCGCTTTCTTGGGTGCGAAAGAATGGGTTAAGTACACAAGAGATAGCGAGGAAATCAAACAGTACGCCACGGGTACCAGGTTCAAGATTCGCCCTCAGCATACAAAAAACGCACACAGTACGCGTAATCTCAATGTTTATGTTTGCTCTCTAATTGAAATGGCTAGAACAGCTTCCTAATGCCACGGGCCTACATGCCCGTCCCAGGGCAAGATTAATCGCTATCAAAGACCATTGACTGATAGGTCGGCCGACATTCCTGGAGAAAGCAATCCACTGACTTGTTATAGGATTTTGTTTTAAGAAAGCTCTTCTGTCTGCTTCACTAAATTACTTCCTTTCCTACAATTCTTACGACCTTTACAATCCGTCCAAGGATAGAAACCAACTAATCTCAGTGCTTTAGCTGGTCGCAACACACACTCAGGAGCAAAGACTAAAATAAAACATACAAAAAACAGTTATAAAAAGCATTTCCAATATATAGGGATGGTACCGGTTACAGTATTTTTGTCAACGTGATTCTTATTTTTTGCTCGTTAACTCCTTTACGTAGCGCCAACGGTAATGGAAGTCTTAACAAACAACTACAGCGAACACACACAAAGATACATGCATGGTCCTTGGGGTGCGATAATTTATGATGCAAAGATCCCAACTTCGCAAACAACTTTGCCCACTGAAGAAGCGCCTTCAGAAATTACATCATCGTGCACGGAACTTCATCGTCTTTTCGGACGGAAAGTTTACTGACACGTAAAATCGTGACAGTGGCCGCACCGAACCAGCACCATCTGTTGACACATTTGACGATTGTCTGGAGCATCCGATCGAATTCCTTCAGCGTCGTTTCTGGTCCAACAAAAAAAAACGAACCGACAAACTTCGCATCACATGAATACTGGGCGATGGGTTTTGGAACTTTATCAAAACATCGTTAGCATGAACGAGCAAAAAGTTTGAGCGCTTTAGTTTTGCTGTGTACTTGGCGTTACAAAACCCCGGGAAACGAGAAGCGATCTCTTCGCCAACTATTGCAATTGGTCACCGCCAGTGCCTTTCGGTTTCGACGGCACGTTCACTTCAGGCAAAAACATCTTAAAAGTAAATCAACTCCTTCCCAGCTTACAACAGGCGAATGCTAATCAACTCGGTGTGGAAGAAGTATGCGCGGTAAAGGGATTATTAGAGCCGTACGTTAGTGGCCTCCTTATTAATTCTGCTGAGAAAGATGGCGTAGCTATCAGTTTGCTACATCTCGGGCAGATGTGTCCCGTGGATAAGATGGAACGGTTAACGATATCCACAAAACCCTTTCAACAATATCCTGCGCTGTACCCCTTTTTGGTTTTGGTTCTCATCAGCCAATATGCTACAGCGGCGTCTATTTCCTCGCTTCTTCTACATCTGCTCTCCGTCCGTACCGCTGTCCGGCAACACAATATAGAGTGGCGCTGCCAAAAATGGCAAAATTATGATTGATATGGGAACGTTTAATGTCCACCGGCCGGTCGTCTACAGTGCCCGAAACACTACCCAATCCCAATGGACAGTGGGCATGGAGACGGAGGAATGATGAAATCAACGCTACATCACCGAAACCGCACAAGTTAGCCGGAATGTGTCCAACGGCACAACATATGTTGGGCCTCTCTTCGAATGATGATGGTACCAGTTTTCCGGTTCGCTTGTTCGCTATGGCACGTCTGCTTGGTTGATGGTTTTATGAGACATTCCGACATGCCGTCACCCTCTCTGTCTCTTGCGCTAGCACAGACAAAAAAAAACTATGCGAAATTGTAACGGTCGGCCGAACAAATGAGATCACATACATAAAGGTTCTCGTCGGAAGCGGCAGCAATTGTTGATGGCAGCATGCGCTCGTGATTGAATGCTAAAATGAAAGAAATAAATTGTCCGATAGACGCCCTTCTGGGTCATAACTCACGCACAGCTAAAGAACCACTGGAGCTGTGATGAAGAGCAACGGAATCAATCACCCCTTGAAGGACGAAACGGCAAAACGAAACCGTTATGACTTGACTCCTACACATCTAGAGGGTAGGAAAACTGCGCATTCCCGGACGTTCCAAGCATTCGTTCTTGGACAGGCCACCAAACATTCTGAAGTCAAGTTTCTTCAAGAGAGCAAATGCTCTTTGGAATCCAGTCGCGAAAAACCCGCTGTAATAGGAAACATTCAAACATAGACCACGATTTGTTTCGTACGGTTCTCCAATCCTACAAACCAACTCCCACTTCACAGCATCGATGAATTTTCGAGTGTTTCATTAAACAAAAGCAAAACAAAAAATACAACGGTCGGAAAAACCAAAAAGCCGACCAGTACACCACTTGAACACAGTAATTGAAGGATGCTCGGAACCCGCAACTTCCTTCTGAACCGGTACGCATAGCATTTTGCAAAAGTAGAACCTCAACAACCAAAAAAAAAATACAAACGAAACTCACCACAGGAAAATTGTGTGAGTATTTTCGAGTGGTGCTCCTACTTTGGGAAATGTTCCCGCCACATTCAACAAAGAGAAGCCTGGAATATAATTTTTAGAATTAAAGCCAAAAACGCCGCTCATCAACAGCAGCAAAAAAAGGGCGATATTTGGATGAAAATTACACACCGAACCCGGTAAACGATAGGGATGAAGGAGGAGATGCCATCGACGATTTGCATGGCTGTCTTTGCGGCGTGGTAGAAGAATAATTCAGGAAGCACTGGACGAGGATGCGGCGGATGTGGTAGAATTTTAATCAAGAAATTCATTCCATGCTCACAGAAATTGAAGTTTGTCTCGATGGGGCGCGCGATGAAAACCGCAGCGAAAAACTTATTAGCGGTTGGGTTACGTTTTCGCAGTGTCCACAGTCTTTGCATNGGAAAGACCAGATGACCCAGGGAGAGGAGAAAAAAAAACATTTCCTTTTCGGGGCTTTTCATTGAATGATGTACGTTTAAAAAATAAGAACTGTATGCTAAACTAATGAAACCATTTCAGAACGTTCTGCTCGTGTGAAGACCACAGAAAACGATAGATGTGTTCTTCTTGGTTTCTGACTTGTTAGCGCTTTTGTCGCGTATCCATTTTTAGAATACTTTAACGGTGATAGTTTAAGAAAGGACCACAGCCAGAGTAAAATGCTCTACAATCATCAGCGCATGTTGCGTATTGACATTAGACTGAAGATCTTCAATATTGAAGAAAATCAGATGATCAAGCAGACCACAAGCAGAGATAAAATAGTGTTAGTGAATTATCGCCCCAACATAAGGCAGTTTGGAATGGACTGGAAGAAGACCATTCCGACTTCATAATTCCGACATAAAAATTCCGACTTGCAGTCCAGTAAAGGACATGTCATGTATATCTATAAACAAGACCTTACTTTAACAGATTTTTCATTCATTCAATTCGGGAACAGCATTTTTACTATTTCAGACTGATCTTTCCATGGCAAGAACTTCGAGGTTCTGAAGCGAAATTTCCTTTTTTTCCAACTCAATTAAATGCTACAAATATAACACCTAAAATGATAAAAATGCTTCCGTTAATACCGAACTATTCACACTTTCTCTTACCTGATCCGGACAGTAGTAGCCAAAGCCGATGATACCGGCAATGGTGAGAAACAGACAGAAGATGATGATCGGTCGTCGGAACCTCCAGCGGGGCTCCATCTTCTTGATTTCGTACACTCCACTGGACAGTAGCAATGTCAGATCACTATCTACCTTCACGGAAATACTCTTTTTCATATCCAACGAAGGGATCATTACCTTCTTCATTTGCACGGTAAATAGTGTACACCTCGTGTAAGTGTGTATGAGCTGTTCTTTAATAATTGCTCCGTTTTGTTTTTTCGCTATAACGGTCACTGCTCCGGTTGCGGTTGTGTGTCACGTTACGCTACGCAGATGAGATCTTCACTTTCCCTCTCGCTTGCGTTCGGAGGATGATGTTTCAATAGTACACACACACGCACATCAATGCAGGGTGGGAAACGTGCTCAACGAGGTGATAATGATATGATTGGAAGGCCGGCAAACAACAATTGAATCGGAAGAACCACACTAGACACCCTTTCCGATCGCACACTAAACAGCCAGCCAGTCGATGAACTCTGGTTCAGGTAGGGGGTGTGTTTCAGACAGATCGAAAAGCTGGCTCACTCAACCCGTTGGGATATATCGTTGCGAAGCAAAACAACCGATGCACGTTATGTCAGAACCACAATTTTCTTCATGGCTTGCTGAGCTATTTGCCATCCACCGTAATGCAGGTGTGTGAGTACCTATCTAGGGCTTGGGGTTTGGTTTATGCTTTTCACTTCTTCTTAGAAGTGACCTTCGAACTGCAAACTGCACGAATTGCACAGAAAAGCGCACACTGTGAGTCACCGAAATAGGGACAAACTGGAACACTGCACCATTGGATTTGTGCGAAACGCGTGTTTTTCTTTACGATGAAACGATCGATGCTCCCGTAAACGTTCTCCCACCATCGCTAACCCAAGGACCGCATAGCTCTACCCTGTGCGATGTTTACCACAAACATCGTCTCGATTGCATCGTACTGGACAGAAGGGGTTACGATTTCTACCGACCCATCGAAATTAACACCTCCAAATGGCTTCTCTACATCTTTCGTACAACCGCTTCCATCTCCATTTCTCTATCTTTCATTGTTAGTTAACGCCAAAATCGGACCCTTGCTCACATCATCGCCATCTAGGGCCGCGTTAGGCACATCGTGCGAACGGTGTGGGGCAAAGAAAAAACCAACATTTAGCCTTCACCGTTGGATGTTATTTCGTTTCCCAGAAGGAGAATCTACGCCACCGCCGTCGTCTCGTAGTTCTGGTTTCACCACTGACGACAACAACACACGCTCCTTTCCACACAGCTCCCCAACCCGCGTGTGCGTGTGTGCGCGCACTTCTTCGGGATAACAACAGCAGCAATGATGCTTTGTTTTGCTCGTATTTTTCACACTGTCGCAGCCGGATTGCTGCTTTCTGGTACTTTCTTTAGCATGGAAAACACAGTCGTACAGTACACGGCACTGAACGAACCACACGCGACTTTAACGTTTGCGATTTGGCTGGGGAAGTTTGATATTTTTGGCTAAAGAACAAAACGTACGATGGCCGCGCGCGGAGAACCGTACTTTCATGTTCCTTCAAGTTTCGAGGAATTTGTTTGACTGTGTCCGTCCGCAGTCCACAGAACGTAGTCAACTTCGCGGCTCGTTTCTTTACCAACACACTGACACGCAACTTTGACAGCACCCATTTGGAAACGGCGGTAACGTAAATGAATCTTTTTTTTTTTCTACGCCATGGTTAGTTTTGTAGCTTGATACAACTCACAGGACAACTAGTGATTTAAGAAAAGGCCATATTATACTCTTCTCGTTGAAATTTTTTAAACTTTATAACGCATCAAAGAAAATGGTGATATTATTTCGAAGAAGCTATTCGAACTTCAAACCGCTATCGACGAAATGTCAATTGTCTGACATTCTGCGCCCCGATGAAAATACTATTTAAATGGTAAGATGCGCGCACCAAAGCGTTCGCATATTTTTCAAATCGATAAAATAAAATGCGTCGTCGAATTGGCGACTTTTCCAGTCTTTTTGAGACTCTAAAAATTTTGCATAACATCACAAAATCTCTTTTAATCCCTCTCTTTCCCATCACGTTAATGAAACTTTCCACTATTGTTCGACACAATGAAAGGAATGTTTTTTGCATTATCGTTAGCTCTATCTAAGTTTAAATATGTATGTAGAGATGGAGATAACATCACACGCAAATCGTCTCAGTGATTTGTTCGATGGATGTATCATTTACCTAATACGAGATAGCCGTTTTGAGACCGTAGTTATTAATGGCGCGACGAACCAAATACGTTTAAATTAACTCACTACACTGTAACAGCAAAAAGATACGCAGCGAAACATTAAATTTCTTCCAATATCCGTACTCCTATTGATTTGTTTAGAAACTTTTCCATGCCATATGCTTAATACAATAACACGAAACAAAAGCAACGGTTGTGGAGGTACATTGAAGTGACACTTTTCCCAGTACCCATGCTTACGCACGAAAAAAGCACGTGTCATGCACAAAGCTAGCCGCCAGCAATTAACGTTAAATGATAATTCGTTAAACAAATGAGCAGCAATGATACGACAATCGCATCACTAGCGTTGTACACACTGGATTAATTATCCCCTTTTCTTCTATTTGAGAAACGTCTTGCAAGAAGAAAACATAAAAACTCTCTCACAATGTTGACCGGAAGCATTCAAAATGTTTCACGCGATCGTGCAGTGCGTTCTGTTTTTCGGTACCGTCTACTGTTATCGGTTATGGCAAAATCGTCGAGCGTGGAAGTTACTGGGCCGTTTACCTAGCCCACCGAATTTTCCCCTCATCGGTTCGATGTATCTCATCCCCGGTAGAGATACATCCCGATATCTTAAAACATTGATCGATCTAACCGCCACTTGTGGACCTGCTTACTGCATCTGGCTCGGACCCATACCGGTAGTCGTCGTTAGTTCGGCGGATCATGCTCGAACAATACTGAACTCACCAGCAACGGTGGACAAAGCGGACTTCTATCGCTTTACACCACTTCATGGAATTTTTTCGCTTCCAGCACATAAATGGCGAGTCCATCGGAAATTGATTCAACCCAGCTTTAATCAGTCCATTCTCCGTAGCTTCATACCGTTGTTTGAGAAAAAGGCTGAAACATTGGTGCTTCGATTGTCTGAGCTCGCCGAGAAGGATCAGCCGTTTGATATCTATCGCTTTACCGCCAAGTGTACGTTGGATATGATTTTTGGTAAGTAACGCAGAAGGATGTCAAAGATATCGTTGTTTGTAAATACAAGAAAATGTACGCTTTTTTCTCTTTTAGCCACTACGCTTGGAACTGATATGCACATTCAGGAAGCTTCTACTTGCCGCTATTTGGATATACTTGAAGAGTAAGTGACTCATATACCTCTTCCCTACAATTACGAACTTTAAGATATTCTATTTATTTATCCAGGCTTTTCGAAATCGCAACCATACGAGCGGTCAACATTTTCCTTCATCCACAGTGGCTTTACCGTTGTACCTCGTTGTATCGTAAGGAGGTAAAAGCATTGAAAGAATTTTGTCGTCCAGCTAAAACAATTTTACACGAGAAACGAACTACTGAAATGTTGAGCGAATGTTCAGACAAACACTTCAGTCTTGTTGATCAGCTACAGAGCACAACACTCGATAGCGAAGCCATCGAGAAAGAGTTAAACACAATCATATTCGCTGGCAACGAAACAAGTGCCATGACTGTGGCCAACACTATCCTTCTGCTAGCGATGCATCCAGAGATGCAGGGAAAACTTTTCAACGAATTGCGAATCAACTGTGGACTTGAGGTGGAAAGCATTGATTACGAAACTTTGAACCGTCTCACCTACATGGAGATGGTACTGAAGGAATCGTTGCGATTGCTACCAATTGCCCCAGTGATTGGACGAAGGACCTCAGCAGAAATCGATCTTGGTGAGTATCGTTTGCCAGCCAATATCAACGTCGTTATCGACATATTCGATATTCATCGCAACCCGGATTATTGGGGACATGATGCCGATCGATTTCGTCCAGAGCGGTTTGTAGGCCTCCAGTACGATCGGTTTACATTCCTGCCATTCAGTGGTGGGTCACGGAATTGTATCGGCTATCGGTACGCCTGGCTTTCGATGAAGATAATGCTGCTGAAGATACTCACACGCTACCGAATAGAAACTGATTTAAAGCTGGAAGATTTAGGCACGAAAATAGCTCTTACGATGAAGATTGCTAACGGACATATGGTGCGCCTGAAAAAGAGACAATAAACACACGGTTGCCAGTGCAAAATGGATGTGTTTGGTTCTATTTTCCAGCCTCTTCACTCAGGCTATCAATCTTCGCCATCACATCATCTGGAATTTCTAGCTCCTTCAGATTATCCTCCCCAATTTCCTCTTCCGTCCTGCGAAACAACACAATTGCGTTAGAAAGCAATGTATTATGTAGCGATAAAATTTACTCACCTAATCAATATATCCACAACATTCTCTACCGCGCTCAGTACGACCTTGTCTCCATCCGGACTGCATTCGAATTTGTGCAACTCCCGCAAAATCTCGTACGTACCCTGTTCTCGCAAATGCGATCTGCCCTTACGTGTCGCACATAGCTGTGCTAATGATTCTACCAGCATTTTGCGCACATCCGGATCCTCCTCGCGCTTCTTATCCGGTCCTAAGTATTGTAAATCCACGGGCAGTTTGTCATTCGTCTCATCATCAAGTTCCTCCGGGCCAGCTAGTGGCAGCAAGATAAACGGCAGAACGTTAATTTCCTCGCTCAAAAGCCATTCGTGCACGGAGGAATCGAAGCAGACATTTTTAAGCAAACCGACAGCACCACCCCGACGCACAATGCTTCCCTCGTGGTGTACGAAGGGAAGCAACCGTCGCAACAATCCTGTCGCCTGATTACAAAACACATCACGACCTGCCTTGCTTTGCGACACGTTGCTAAACAGTGGACCGAGGTAATTGAGATGGCACTTTTGCTTGTTGTAGCTAATGCGCGTAAAGCATGTGGTTAGCTTTTCCAATGCGAACTCTATCGCCAGCAGATGCTTCAAGACCTGCTCGACGAGATGCTCTGGGCGGGTGATATTGCACAGTACCATGCACCAAGCATCGCTCAATCGGCAACCTTCGTCGAGTATCGCCGCGTACGCAGCTGGAACTAATCGTTCGGAGAGCTAAAAACAATAGCCCAAAGAGCTTTAAATCTGTTTTTGGAACTAACTTTTCCACAGCAGTAAACATCAAGGAGGGTACCTTATCTACTACGACAGCCGCTCCGATCACTTCAGCTGTGATGTTAACGAGACACAGAACAGCATCCTTCGCTACGGATTCATCGCTTGTCAAATTGAGCAGATTATTCAGTAGCGTTTCATTTTTCACCAGCAGTTGTATGCCTTCCGCCGAGCCAGTAAGACCTGAAAGAAAAAATCCACATATTAGAACTAAAGCTACACCCCAACCCATAAACTTCCCTTGATAATCTTCACTTACCTAGTACATGTGACAGAGACACAACCCTTAAATCGAGACGCGCGTTTTTTGATAAAAAGGGAACGATTTCTTCTAATGCTTCCATTAGAGTAAAAAAAAACAGGTGAAAATGCGCTAAAACTGAGCGGGTTACGAACTGCACTTGAAATTGCGGTTTGTTTTGATGTTAGCACATGGTTTGTTATGACGCAAGTGCAATAGCTAATCAAACCAACATGCTTTCTCGTTTTGGCAGGTGAGATTTTTAGTTAGGTAGAGCCATAAAGCATATTAAACAGGTTTGGACATTTGAATGACGTATTGTACAACAATTTGTCGTAAACTTTACATGATATTGAAGCGAATTAAAAATCGTTCAAGTGATTCATATTATCCAACACACAGATATATAATCACACTCATGAGAAATGCCCACTGTGCAGTTACTTGCTATAAATTTTAAATTCATATTTTACTGATTCATTCTCAATAGCAATGCCGCATTGAAGTAACATTACTTAAGTTCCCTTTTTATTCGAAAGATAAAAAACTAATAGAAAAATAAACACACTTACATCATGGACTATAATTACGTTTCCTTTCTCTGCAAGTGCACTGCTTCAAAGCGATCACCGATGGCTTGCAAAATTTCACCGGGACGTCGCTGGCGTTCTTGAACTAGCTCTGCAATAGCACCGGCAACCTTTTCCTGCAAATCGGCAGGACTCAGCGAACCATCGTACGGTATCGGTTTGCCAAGCACCGTGCGCAACTTGACAGGAAAGCCGCCATAAATGGGCAGGACGGGAATTTTCAACACGTTATAGATGCGTACAAACAGCCACCTGGCCACCGATACGGTACGAAAGCATTCACGTATGTTAACCGTGAACATGGGAATGATGGGCTGAAACGAGATGATGTATGTACAACCGTTGCTTTGGCTTTCGGCGATAGCTTCACCATACTTACCACCTTCGCTTCCAGCGCTACTCTCGCGAATCCAGTTCGATTTTTCCATAGCACCTCATACATATTATCACCAAACTGGGCCTCATACACGCCTCCCGGTGCAATCGACAGCAGCTCACCGGCACGCAGCGTAGACACGCATGACTGCACCGAGCCAGAAGTGACCTTCATTACGCGCGAAACAAGCCGCCAGCCGGGAATATGATCCAGAAACCGATCGCCAACCGTGTGGATCAGACGGTTTCGTTTCAACATCGTGTCGGCCGTCAGATAGTACATATCGATGGGTAGTGCACCGTGATAATAGATCAACAGTGCGGGCCCTGTCTCGGGCAGATTTTCCAGACCAATTACTTCATATCCTGCAAGAAAAAAAGTAAACAAAAATATACTTTTAAAATGCGATTCTGATATATTAATTACCAACAACATATTACCATGAAATATTCTACTATGAAGGTTCCAAACGTACGCCATTAACCATCGAGCCTTCTTCCAGAATTCATTTTCATTGCTATTTCTCCAGAACTGCAAGCTAACACAGAACATTTGTTATCCACTAGTAAGTAGTGCAGCACAACGCCCGGCTTACCGAAGGATATTGCAAAGATGTAAATACGGAATGGATGATAAAATCAATAACACATACATCCACGGCAGTACAAACATCACCAACAGGGGTAGCGATAAATTATGCATCCATCCAAACCACTCCGGAACTGCAGCTGTAAATTGTGAGTTGTAAAGATTGTTATTAGTTCCCTTTTTTTTGGCGAGTGAGTTTTGCGAACATTTACCAATCAATGTGCTGCCCAGTCCAGGGAAAATCGTCGAGCCGCTTTCGTTGTCCATGCCGTATGTTGTGTCTGCGCACGATGGTCTCGTTGTGAAGACCTAGCCCAACATGCGGAATGCAAACATACATGCAAAACAGCATGCAAAAATAATGGAGGGTTGAAAGGTTATGTAAAATTGGTAACCGACGATGCACCGCACTTGCAAAATTATCTTTGGAAGCGCGGGTTATCTAATGGGTCTGCCTCACTCTGTTGGGTTGGTGGGTCTTATCAACGGATTTCGTTTTGAACTGTAGTGTTCTACTTAATCTTCCGTTTTAAGCAGTGGTCGGCAACGTTCGATGTAATTGATTTTAAATTGCTGCGCGCGAAAAACAAACGTTTGGCTTATTTACTAGGTCACCGAAGCCGTTCGCTCGATCGGGCGATCGAAACGCTTTGACTACGTTGCATTTTTTTTATGATAATAAGCATCGCCTCGCTCGAGCGTCCCCTTTGCCCACACGTTCGCTGTCAATTGGTTCTTGTGATCACATGCGCGATCACATTGATGATCGGCTGTTTGACAATGCTAAGGTTTAAACATGAAGACCAAAAATAAGTGCAAATTGTAAGCTTAAGGATTATATATCTAGCTGCATTGTGCAATTTGAATAAACTTAACGTGAAATCACATCAGCAAGGTATTGCTAATATTACTTCCGGTTGCTCCGGAGTAAGCTCCATGCGTGATAAATACGTTGGCAATAATTTGAAGTCAAATTAATGATCATTTGAAACGTAATGAAGGCTAATTTTTTCATGTACCGAACTGACTTTATAATGAAATCAAACATAACTGTTAAACGTTGAACGATAAAAATTATATTTAATGTATGAAAGCTTCATTTTTAAATTGTTCTATCGAGTGTAAAGTTTATCAATCCCTGCATTTATAACAAATGGTTTAGATTATTGTTACCTTTTTTTTGTTAGTCTGCCACTGCGCTCTGTCCAATGCGTCAAACGTATGCAGCAGAAGAAAATCGATATCGACGTATCATGCGTGCAGTCGAAGTGCATGTGCACCTGTTGAGCTTCAGTAAATGTTGAACTGTGAAAAGAATAATAAAATAAAACATAAATGAAAACAAACAAACAAACAAAGCGCGTGCTATTGTTTCAACCACCAATGATTCACTTTGAGGACCCTACTCCCCAGTGGGCCAACAAACAAACCAAACTAACCGACCGAATCGTCTGTCAACGATGTTCCCTTATCACGCACGATAGGAAATTGTAGTGTAATTTACGACCGTTAATCTAATTTGCGTCCATGCGTGCTTGTGTGGTACACCAAAACGGCAATTTTGGGGTGCGTAATGCGTAGCGACGCGTTTAGTAGAGTCTCAATTGTCATCACGGTATGGCGGAGCGCGATGTCTTGTGACGTAGCAATACGAAACAATTCTTGTTGTCTAATGTCGCACTACTTTCGGAGGCAACTTTGGCAAGCAACGGTAATGTAAATCGATTGTTTTAAATCTCATTTGTAATTTACACATCTATTAAGTACAGATATATTAAATACATCCGATCGTTTTGTTCGGTTACGTGTTTTACGTTTTGGAACACGCAGAACCACAATAGCACCTACCACGAAAAAAGGTAAAACATTTAATCATACGGAAAGGAAACATAAACCGGTGAATGCGCACGTTCGGGCCACGGGTTTCATCTTGCTTTTGCCTTTCTGCTGATGAAACGATCCATCAGTGCATGGAATATGCTGCCTGGGATACGCTGATGCTTGTTGATAAGCTCCTCGATCGCATACGCGACCTTCTCCTGCAGATCCTCGGGCGTCAGGGACGGATCGTACGGTATCGGTGCGCCCAAATGTGTACGGAACTTGACCGGAAACCCNTGTAGTGTAATTTACGACCGTTAATCTAATTTGCGTCCATGCGTGCTTGTGTGGTACACCAAAACGGCAATTTTGGGGTGCGTAATGCGTAGCGACGCGTTTAGTAGAGTCTCAATTGTCATCACGGTATGGCGGAGCGCGATGTCTTGTGACGTAGCAATACGAAACAATTCTTGTTGTCTAATGTCGCACTACTTTCGGAGGCAACTTTGGCAAGCAACGGTAATGTAAATCGATTGTTTTAAATCTCATTTGTAATTTACACATCTATTAAGTACAGATATATTAAATACATCCGATCGTTTTGTTCGGTTACGTGTTTTACGTTTTGGAACACGCAGAACCACAATAGCACCTACCACGAAAAAAGGTAAAACATTTAATCATACGGAAAGGAAACATAAACCGGTGAATGCGCACGTTCGGGCCACGGGTTTCATCTTGCTTTTGCCTTTCTGCTGATGAAACGATCCATCAGTGCATGGAATATGCTGCCTGGGATACGCTGATGCTTGTTGATAAGCTCCTCGATCGCATACGCGACCTTCTCCTGCAGATCCTCGGGCGTCAGGGACGGATCGTACGGTATCGGTGCGCCCAAATGTGTACGGAACTTGACCGGAAACCCACCGTAGATTGGTCGTACCGGAAACCGGACCGCGTTGTACAGTTTGATGAATAGGCGTTTTGCTAGACCGACGGAACGAAAGCCTTCGCGAAGATTTTCGGTAAACATCGGAATGATGGGCTAAAAAAGTGCAAAATAGTAAACATTAGCGGATCGATACGAAAACCCTCTTTTTTTCGCCACACCGTACTAACCGCTTTCGAATCGATGGCCACCTTAGCGAAGCCAACCCGTTGCCGCCAGAGAAGTTCATAGTTGCTGTCACCAAACTGTGCTTCGTACACGCCTCCCGGTGCAATCGACAGCATGTTTCCGTCGCGCAATACGCTCGCACACGATTGTACCGTGCCGGGACTGATCTTCATGACACGGGCAAGCAGCTTCCACCCGGGTACTTTGTTAAGGAACCGATCACCGACGGTATAAATCAGACGTTGTCTCTTCAGGTAGATGCGTGCAGTAAAGTAATACATATCGATCGGGATCGCACCGTGGTAGTAGATGATCAGGGCTGGGCCAGTTTCCGGTAAATGCTCTAAGCCACAAACTTCATAACCTATTAAGAGAGGGGGGGGGGGGGGGGGGAAACGATTAAGAATTGGAATGCAAAAGATAATTAAGAGTCATACCATGAAATATCCACCCGTGGGCATCCCATACAACGGCGACGAGGGTTCGAGCAACATCCCAGAAGTTAAAATCCCCCTCATTATAAACCTGCAATATAAACCGGCTATTCCGAGCAATACAAGAGGGACATTATTTATATACTCTTACAGTAGAAGGAAGGTGAACCTGTATCTCATTACCTGTGCAGCTTGTAAATGTAGAGAAATGATATGGTACAGTAAATTAACAGCACAAATGCGCAAGGCAGTAGGAATGTAACCAGCACCGGTGTAAGCAACCGATACAACCATATCGAATAGTCCAAGTCAATGTATTGTCCTGGGCATAGGGGTGGGAAATGGTAAAACGTTGTCTTCGTTGTAAGAGTCGTGCGTTGGATGTCTTACCAATATATGCGAAAAAAGTGGAATTGCCTACAGTCTCATTACTCAGTGGTATCAAATCGTCTACCGAGCTCATCTTGCAGCAGCAGCAGCAACGTAAGCCTTACGTTCTTCCAATAACCAACCAACCGTCGTCCAATCGGGAATAGAAGCGGGTACGTTCTGGATTCGTTAGTCAAGCCGATTGCACTGCAAACTACACAAATAGCATAGCATTAGTCGATAATGTTTTAAGGCCAATGCTAATTAACCTGACTACTGATGACCACGACCGTTTTGCGATGTCGCGGTTGGAGCAAACTTACCCGGTCTAAACGTACAAAATCGCACAGCTGGCAGAATGGTTTCACGTAGATCCAGCAATGGGGTAGCAGTCACGGAATATCGTACCGATCGTCGTTTGTGGCGGTTGTGCATTGAGAAGAAAATGTCACCAAAAGCTGTGCACAAACTGTGGCAGCCTTGTCTTTACCAGTTCCAGAACGTTTCTTTCTTATCGGCGGTCACAAGGGATAGCGATGATGACGACACGGAGCATCATCAATACGCTATGCATTGTGTTTCTGCGCTTGAATGCACAACTAACTGAAGCACTGACGGCACACAAAACACTTTGTCCCTACGTTCGATTTCTTTGTGGGACGCGCGTTTCGTTTAACAGACTGCTTGTGTTTGTACACATTGGCCACAGCCTTGTGGTTTGCGTTTTCTCCTAATTACGAATCAATCGCGTCAATATACTGTGAATGACACATCAAAATAAAAAAAACCCCACGATAAACCACCCTTCTCTGTCCTCGCGCAACCCTTAACAAAATGTGTTGTTTTGTTTACGCTACCCTCGTTTGACAGCTGATCGTTACCGGTGTGTGAGTCAGATGAGCGACATTAATGTGTGTGTATGTGTGTTGGGCAAGCGAATACAACATTCCAAACGTCAAAAGTTAAACCCGCACACAATTCGCTTTCGTTTTGGCCAATTTCTCTCTAGATGAATGGAACTTTCTATTTTGTTTCGCATTTTCAGTGAAATAATTTATTCGTAGCATCCTTGAATTTCGGTTCTGCACGACAATGGAATTTTGTGAGTCTTTTGAGCAGAGTTATGAACCAAGTTTCGACATACTTCAAATTATGGAATAGACTAATTCATTGCCAGGCGTTGGTTAGTTAGTTTACTGTGGAAATGATTTCCTTCGTGTACAGACAATTTATTCCTTTACGGCGGAAGATTTCATTGCAAGGATGCATTTACATTGACCAACTAACCTATTTGCAATTTTAACTCTCAGCCTGATTACGGAGCAGTGAACATTCAGATTTAAAAAAGAAATTATACATTTGTCAGTCGGATTTGTTTTGAATGAAAGAAGAGAGAGTTTTGTAATAGGTAACCCGTGGTATGGATTCTCTACACAAGTGGGGAGTTTTGTTTCTTTGAGCCGGAAAAAAACAACACGATACGGACTGGTAGACAAATTAATTAATTTGCATTATGCGCTAACCGTTGCCGGGAACAAAAACCACCACGTTTTACGTCAGCTTCTTCGCCTTCTGATAGAGCGTATCGACCACCTTGCCCATGTGCTGTATCGTTTCCAGTGCAGTCTCGTAAGTTTTGTCGACCGGCGTTTCTTCGAACACGATCAACACACCTATACCTTGATCCAGAATGCCACTAAACTTCTTGTCCAGAATCATCTGTGAGAGCTTCTTTTCGACCTGAGCGATGGGCAGGGCAATCTGTTCTGCGATGAAGCTCACCTCACACTGTGAGTACGGCTCGATAATACGACACAGGTTCTGCTCGAGCATCGTATCGTACAGTGTGCCCAGATGTGCCTTCACGATCACATCGTCCTCCAGTTCCTTCTTGTACTGCTTCAGAGCGTCCTGAAAGTCGGCCAGCGAGCGTTTGTGCGATGCTTCCGCGACCGCCTTCATGGCGTCGATATCGCGGCCCGAGTATGTGATGGCCTGTAACGGAAATCACATTTATCACATTCACATCCTTAACACACTTTACGGCTAGTTTCGTTACGTACCAGCTTGCCACTGACAATTTGATTCACATCGTCTGACTGACCGAGCATGATCTTGCACAGCAGCATGTACTTCAGTGCGGTCAGTGCCTTGCTGCTCTGCACAGAATCGAATCCTTCGAACGCTTCATAGAAATACGAGAAGGCGGTTTTGAAATCACGCTCGTCGGCCGCATGCAGAATTCCCGATTGCAGATCAAGCGTAGCCTGCACCTTCGGTGCACAGTAGATTGCATTAGCTGTAGTACGCGCGGACGTGAGGGCGGCACGGGCCTACAATGGAGAAACAAAATGTTTGAGACAGATTCCTTCTTCGCTAATACGGATAAGCTTCCGGATTTGTTCATACCTTCGGTAAATTGCTCAAGGCGTGATACGTTTTGCTCTCGAGCAGCTGTACCTCGACGAGCAGATTTTTATCGTCCAGCTTCTTCAGTTCCTTTAACAGCTGGCTGCCAAGATTAAGCGCTTCCGTGTACATGCCCGTGTCGAAGTAGAGCGCAATCAGTCGAGCCTCAAGCGACTGCCGGAGGAAGGTGCGCTTTTCCTGCTTCGCCCATTCGATGCACTCCTTACACAACTGCACTTCTATACCTGTTTCGGCTTCCAGATCAAGAAACAGATCAACTAGCGAACGTACCAATTTGGCAGCTTTCGCCTTGCTCAGGAAGCTCAGGAACGGACGGGTCACTTTGATAAGATCAGCCAGCTCCTTGGCCTTGCCTTCCTTCTTGTACGTTTCGCCCAGTTCGAGAATTTTCTGTTCCTTCTGTCTGATCTGTTCTTCATCGTTTTCGTCCACCTCGAGATCACGGGCAAAGTTGGTCATATCCTGCCGATTCAGCGAGTGCGATTGGGCACGGTCGATCAGCATAGCACCAGCCATCTCGATACAACTGTGGTTTAATAGTACTGTGCCTTTGTATGTTCTATCGTTGCTAGGGTTGTCTCCGTACTGTCAATGCAAACGACTCTCGCTACACGGTAATGTGAATCAGCGTTTAAAACGTTGAGTGGCTGAAAGTGTTTGATTCAAGATTTTAAATGCCTTTTGTTTCCAGCCAACCATTCGTCAGGGACAAAGAAGAGGCAGGAATGCGGAAAGCCGTGCATGTGTCTCGATTCGAGGACAATGACGTTCAAAATCGCACAAGTCATCGGAACGCTACGCCGAAGCAGATGTCAACAAGTTCGGATTTTGTACATTTTCGAACGCAAAACACATGCCTTTCTGCTAGTCCTTCACGTTTGCCTTTGCACCAGAAGCTTGACTCACCGAAAGCGGAACGATTTGCACTTGAAGATCAATTATATTTCGTGAAATTCGCGCAACAATTAGACGAAATGTTCGTGGACGATTGGTTTTTGATGAAGCGGTTTGACAGTACCATTTCTGTTCAGTCATTCTATGACGTTTCCCGCGGCTAGATTGGCAGCGCTGGTTTCAGATTGCAAACCAACCGTTTCCGAAGCGTTGCAGCGTTTATGTTGGCAAATATTAATTTTATTTTTCAATTATTTTGGGTAAAATTACAAAAAAAACATTACAACGGTTTTTCCAAAAAAAATGGAGAATTTTAAGTTTACAAATGGTAATGTAGCCAAAGTATTTTTACGATAACGTGTATCAAACGTCTACAATAAGGCCAAACGTCTTCGGCTTGCGTCTTATGCCGGATATTTTTTTCCTGTTGTCAACGCATTCGTTCGCTGGCAGGCACAAATTCAGAACGTGGGTAGCAAAAGAGGTTTTCATAAAAATTATCAAAACCAGGGTAACTGCTGAAACGAAAAGGTACTTTTAGCTTGAAATCAAAGGTATCGATAGCCCTTCACATGCGAAAAGTATTTATAACCCTTTTCTGCATCTTTCCCTTGGTCATTACAGCCCGAAACGGATCACGTCGTAGTTGTACGCGGTGTGGTGGCAGAAGTACAGAGAAAAAGTGAGATCGTAAAAATCTAAGCAAAAAACTAGAGAAAAATCACTTATTCGTGGTGCATTAACAAATATCGTCGCGTGTAAAAGTGGTTTGTGGATTGTGTGAGGTGAGTTCGTTTGGTATTTGCTTCCTTGGTTCATGTGATTTTTTTTTGCGCATCTAAGCACACTGTTGAATTTCGTCATCATGGCGGCGTTCACGGTTCCGAAAATAGAATCCTAGCCTGCACGACTGATCTCATACGCACGGACGCAGAATGCAACACATCAGTTGTCGTCGGTTTTATTTTAATTGACTGTTTTTTTTTTGTTGTTGCTTTTTCTTCGGCAGAAAATCGCCATTTTGAGATAGACCAGCCTAAAGTACACGCCTTCCCCATCATTCCTGGTACATACCGCACGCTTGTGTGAAGGTGTTTGTGTGAGTGTGTAGACGCGCTCGAGATTGCGCTTGTGTGTTGCAAAGGGTAAAGCCGTTGCTTCTATCAGAATCGCCAAGATGAATGCAGGGATGAGCAAAATACATTTCGTCAACACGACGGGAGTGTCGTTGAACGATCGCTTCACATCGATGACCAAAACGCATGTAGGATACGGTGCGGCTCCGGTATTGATGGAAGCACCGCTTTCCCGACCGAATCCTGTTGCCATGGTAGATAGCAACCGTCGATTAATTGATCAGTGGGATCGTTTACATGCGCTGCTGGCCACAAAAGTAAGTTAAAAGCTTGAAGAACGAGGTGTAGGGTTTGGTACTAATATCAGATCGGTGTATTTTCAGGCGACCACTACCATTCGTCCGGCCAGGCAACGGCTTCAGCGTAATACATTGGCGCAGCAGATGAAGCGTACCATGAATCGGCTGCCCGGCGGTGTACGCCGTTTGCAGCGATCAAACAGCTTTACCGATGTAGCAACGTAAGTATTTAAGAATACTGTTAATACATTTATCATATTTTCAGTCGCAAACTAATAATGTTCATGCTCCTTGAATATAGGTTAACATCACTTTCGTTTCTTTTAATCGCATTTGATGTCATAATTCAAGGGAAAATATATTCACTGCCACGAATCAGAACAGATAGTTTCTTTCTCTGTTGTGATGCAATGGCAAAGTACAGGCCAATGGAAATACAACTCTTCGTTACGTTTGTCCTTGAATATAGGTTAACATCACTTTTGATTTTGTTCCTTAAATTTGATGTCATAATTCAAGGAAGATTAAACTCTGTGCCACGAATCATTCTTGAGCCTTTTGCTGCTCGATTCTGAGGCAAAGGTACAGTACACCGTGCTAAACGTACGCAGTTGTCCTTGGGTAAAGGTTAGCATCATTCTCAAAACATGTGTTTCTGAATTCTGTGTCGTACTGCAAGGGAACAGTAAAAAAAACGACGGAAAAGCCAGAAATAAGTCCTGTCATGTTTGTTTTCTGGGACTTACGCTTCTTTACATAAAATTGTACGTCTTTCGCTATCATCCGATGATCATTTCACGTCCGTTTTGATGTGATAATTTAATTTAGTTTTAACTGATAAAACTTAATTTCCCCTTTTTTCAATTTATCTCCAGGATGAATGCTGATCGTGTGGAACTGTTGCAGAGGGTGCGTGGTCGTACACCGACGGTCTCTTCCCGCCTGGGTGCGGCCCGTAACTTAAGCCGCGGTCGCAGTATGTCACGAGGACGAAGTGCTTCACGGAATCGCAGCACATCCCGCGGACGACAGCCTTCGCTTACTCGTTCGAACTCACAGACCAACCTACAACGTGCCGGTTCTCGCACCAACTTGACTCGCGCCGGATCCCGCACCAACTTGACTCGCGCCGGATCCCGTACCAACTTGGCTCGCGCCGGAAGTCGTAATGGACTGAACACAGCTCGTAAAACGATCGCACCAAACGATGCCCGACGGCGTATAAACCGCAACAACCTGATTGCCAATCGGTTGGGTACAGTTAACGGTACGGTCGGAGCACGTGGCCGTAGCCGCAGTCGAAGCCGTGTCCGTGGAGCAGCAGCAGCAGCAGCTAATGCGCCACCGTCTGGAGCCCAAAATGGCCGAGCACGATCGCGATCGCGTAAACGTGTCGGATCTAGAACACGAGCGGGAAGCGTGAACAGCCGGCTCGGTATGAATCGTACGAACGAGCCAACCAACGCTGCTAGTGGCCGACGGGCCAATGGAGGCCGAGTGACTAAACGAAGCCGTAGCACCCGCCGCGGTGTGTCTAATGCATCAACGGCCAGTGCACGCGCTGGACGCCCGCTGAAGAGGTAATGCTAGTTGAAATTCAAAGGCGCGCGGTGATCCATAAAATGGGCTATCCCACCTGACACGTGCTATACACCACTGACGGAAAGAGTCTTCATATCTTGAAAAGGAAAACGGACAGAGAGAATGCATTTCCCTCCCCCCAAGGCTGGCAGATGTGAGGGAGCAATATTTATTCCACCACTTAACCTTAATAGGGGTCAACTGAAGCAACCCGTAGGCGGGTTCGAATGCTTCATTCTAAAGTTCTGCAGTTACTTCTGTAAAGGGTTTGATTCGTATGTTCGTCACAAAGCTGACGATGACGTGTTATACGATTCACCAAGCTTATTTGCGCCCTTTGATGTGGACGATTCCTTACGCCAAACACGGAAGAAGCACGAACAGTACGAGACAAGCACGTTTTCATACTCCTCCGAAATGAAGACGCCCGATGCAAAAAGAATCGTCACTGTCATATAGTTTGTCATACGGATTAATTCAGTCGGAAACCATCGATCCGTCCGTACCACTACCAACGACCTTCTCATTTTAGCTCCGGCCCCGGCGGAGGATAGAAACGGCATCTCATCGTGTTGAATAATGATTGTCATATTTGCAGTAAAGCTACTATCACCGGTTTGAGATTGACTTACGAAGCAACGCTGGTAAAAGAGTCGCACTCCTCGACTGTCCAGTTCTTTTGTCGTTCCAAAGGAATCGATAGCACTGAATGGGCAGAGCATAATCGAGTATTTACCGCGTTGCATGCCGTGTTCTGCCCAGGACACGTGCCGTAGTCTCTAACTCGCCGTGTTGATACGCAGTTAAACATTGCTGTTTCTGGCTGTGCAATGGAGATAACAGAAAGCGTCCGCGTCCTGGAGTCGTTATGGTTGCTATAGCAACTTTGAGTCATTGAGATGACGAGCACTAGTTGAACATTTGGGTGAGAAAACGCGCCTCTTGTTGGAAAAGTGACAGTACGCGTTACACCAGCAACAAAAACATGACTCCTGCTCGATTCGAACGGATGGCAAATATAAACTGTCGTTTGTATGCGTTTCTGCTGCTGCGTAATCGCACTGAAGCGCAATGTCAGACAACATCATCATCAACAACAGCCATGTGTGAGTGTATGTGGCCGCAACGAACGAGAAAGCGAAAGGACATTTTCCAACTTGCTTCATCTGCTGTGTTGGGCGGGCTAGCTAGATGCGCATCGGAGATGTGAAAAGGAAAGCGCGTAAAGATCGTTATCTTCTCCACTAGTGTCGTTGTTGGTGTGAAAGCGGTTGTTGGGACTGGATGTTGTGCTGTACTGGTGAGATAACCATTAACGAAACCTCATGTGTGGTTTAAACATATTTCTGATTGAAGGTATTTGCCGGGGAATATTTGCTCTATCACTATCGCTAAATGTATTTGTTTTCCTTCGAGATGTAGCATTATTGTCTGCATCTTGAAAACTGTCCTGCAAACGATCATCCCACCGAACGATGATGGGTGTGGTGCAAGCAGATTGGTCTACTTCGCCTTCGGCTATTGGAACTGGATCATTCATTCTGCTCCGTTCTTTTCCGTAAAGCAACATCATCGAATGCAGCATGAGGGTGTACAGCATCCGGATGATTGAATTTTGAACAACGACCATCACTATTTTCTTTGCAGAGAAGCGCCCAAACGCAAAGGAGCGGGTGGTAAAGCAATGGCGGGAGCAGCCAACAACGGCGGCAGAGCTAATGGTGGAGGAGGTGCAGGTGCAGGTGCACCATCCAGTAGACGTGGACGATCCCGATCACGCCGTGCAAATTCGCGCGTTCGTGGACGAAGTGGTGAGTGGTGTCACATTTGCTTGCTTGGTCGTGAAATTTGTAAATTGTAACCGTTCGCCTTAACTTTCTCATTACAGCTTCAAACAATCGTACCGGACATGTAAAGCAGCAGCCCAAGAGCCGCGAAGAGCTGGACTGTGAGCTGGATCAGTATATGGCAAACACGAAGTCGTCGCTCGATAAAGAAATGGATCAGTATATGAATGGCTTCGATTCGGTACGCATCTGAAGCAGCTCATCGATCGATCCAGCCATACATTAACCTACACTAACAGGCAAGCCGTTTTAAACTAATATCCGCTACTGGACATTAGGTGAACTCTATACTTTTAAATGGGTATTATTACGACGTATCATTAAGCAAGAAACACGAATGCATTTGCGGGAATATGGTAAAGTTTTTACACCTATACATATATTGCCAGGAGTGACGACATCGCGACTTACAGTTAAGTTCGAATTTAGTTTTATTCAACTATACTACCAGTAAACGCTATATATGAAACAGTGTATCATGTACAAAGGATTCTCACGTAGTTTGTTAACATTATATGAATAAAGAAGAAAAAAAAAGAATTTTAATTCACATTTAGGTGAACACAAACGAAGTTTTGCGAGGTTTTGTGTTGCTGCATATGGCATTTCTAGCGCTGTCTGATGACATTTACTAGCTTCATCCACTCATTCGGTGGCGTTCGATCTCACCACAATATACGCGATGCGTGACTTGCGCGGAAGCGTACGTTTTGTTTGACAGGTTTGTCAAAGGGTAGGTCACGGAACAGATGACATAAACAACAACAGTGAAGTTCACTGCCGGTAAACATTGTGTTGTTTTTGGCAGGAAAATAGGAAGAAAGTAAGATAAAATTGTGCGAGAAAATTGTTCCCAGAGTGCGTGAATTGTGTGCGTTGTGTGTGTGGTGTGGATACTATCAGAAGATTATAGAGAGCGACAGAGAGAGTGTAACCAATGGCAACGATGATTTCCGAGGAAGAAACCCTCGTACAGGTGAGTTTGTTTTGCTTTTTAAAAGCTTCAACATTGTTTTCCAGGGTGGAATGTTTAACGGTAATAAGCACATTATGAATGTAAATCCATGATGATAATACATAAATTCTAAAGCCCATCGGAATTTTTTTTTCAATACTAACAACGTTATTGTTTCGCTGAGCTCCATCACTTTCAATGTCATACAGCTGATAAGTGGTGAGCGCACAAACATAAAATTGATATGCATTTGTGAGGAGAGAAAGATAGACGGAACTGGCAAGATTGTGGCGTGCAATATTTGTAGCAAAAAATAAAAACACGTACAGTTTTAATTGCACATTTTAATTCCTTCCCAAGAACGTGCTTAATTGTCTGCCCTGAAACTATTGTTTTATGCAACAGCAAATGCTCAACATCGTTTTCTTCAAATTTAGGGTAAATCGTGCCAAAAACATGCACACTGTTTCGCAACGTAAGATCGAAAGCGTTTCTTTATGGGCGAATCATTAACAAACGACATGGTTTCGGCTTCCGAACGTGTACAGTGACTGCACCAGTGCGAGCAGCGCGAAGATAAGATGTGATAAGTTGATGGGAGAATGATACGAGATGGCAAAGTTTCACTTACACGGCTCGTTGGGTCGTATATGGACGTGATTGATGTGCTGTTACAATTTTATCATCACATAAAAGTTTGTAATACCTCGGTGCTTTAGGACGGTAATTCCATTACCGATTTGTTGCTCTCCGTACCCACCATTAAGATGATGGACCGGCAGTGGTAAGGGAAAGAAGTTTTGGGCAAAGATGCTTTGTGGAATTCACTTGTACAATAAACCCATGATATGAGATGTGAAGAAGAACGAAGACTAAAGAGCAAACAGCAAGGCAAAAGTTGCACTTGGCAAACTTTTATGTGCTGTCTTTTTCGAAGCATGGAAGCATAATTAAATCTTCGCAAAGTCAATTTATTACCCATCGATGATCTACATGCAATGGAATGGAACGCATTTTTTTATGGCTTTTTTTGTTTTTTGTTTTTCTGTTCAGCATTAAACAACGGACGCACAAATTCCCAACAAGCCAAGGTTAGCTGTAGGGTAATAAAACAAAACGACTGCTTCCGGCATATAAGTATGCATGTTGGGTACGTTTTTGTTTTACCATCCTACGTACACCCCATTTACTCCAAAGTACGTCATGAAGGATGTGCATTTTTCTACCATTTCACTACCATGAACAAAACAAGGCTCCATCAACCTTAAGCTTAAGCCTTTCCTTATTGAATTCTTCACACGGGCAATATCCAGGACACTGTTGTGTGTGTGCGTGTGTGTCTTGGCCTGGGGGCCATGCATGTTTTCTGCATGTACGTTCTTTGTTTCCCATATTGGTGACGTACTACCACCCCGACGTTCTCCACCAAACACTCCGCCATGTCTTACCAAGGTAGATAGATCAGGGAAGATTTAGTTCCCCGTTGCCGGTTGGTACTGGTTCTAGTTTACCGCACACCAAATGGTTTTAGCTTTGCGCAAGAGTGTGTGTGTGTGCTGGAGTGTGTCTAAAACCGCAGAGACTTGAGGGTTTTTGCAAATCGCTTCCAAACTCCCAAACATACACGCGTTCGTGAGTGATGGTGCTTATCGTGGAAATTCAAACATGAGGTTTCCATTCCACTATAAATCCACCCAATTTTTCCATTCCTGCCTCACGTGTGTAGACATTCTTTGGCATTATCCTTGCCTCTCTACTGAGAGGTGGCGAGGAGTAATCGGCTGTAGGGGGATAAAAAAGGGAACTGCTCCATAAGCGAAACGGCAAATGTCATCCATCGTTTTTACCCGCTTCAGTGCGACACCCGATGATGCGTGTGTAAACGTAGTTGAAAAGATTATGTTTGATCGCTTCAAAAAAAAAAAATAGAAAGAAAAAGGATCACCTTGACGAGCCAGAGAAACTGGGGATGGCATATACTCGCTGCATGTACCGTATGTGTGTGACACTCGCTCTGGTAAATTCCGATGAGGGAAAGTTCTGTACCACACCAACATACCTTAAAGCTTTCAGCAAACCAAAGGAAAAAAACGGACCTGATGATGGTTACAAAATCACTCCGAACACCGTGACGCGGTGCCAGAGCAGGTGTCGAAAGGATATCATATTTCCCGGTTCGGTGCGAAAGCGAACAAACAACGGAGAAGAAAAGAACCACCTTCCGTTTCGCGGTATAAGCAACTACTTTACCGACGCTTTCAGTGGTATGCGATTGTTTAGACGGCTGGCATGTGGGGATATCAAATAAACCCGAATGAGCTTTTTCTTCGACTTAATCACCGCTCCGGAAAGACATCCNGCAATGGAGATAACAGAAAGCGTCCGCGTCCTGGAGTCGTTATGGTTGCTATAGCAACTTTGAGTAATTGAGATGACGAGCACTAGTTGAACATTTGGGTGAGAAAACGCGCATCTTGTTGGAAAAGTGACAGTACGCGTTACCCCAGCAACAAAAACATGACTCCTGCTCGATTCGAACGGATGGCAAATATAAACTGTCGTTTGTATGCGTTTCTGCTGCTGCGTAATCGCACTGAAGCGCAATGTCAGACAACATCATCATCAACAACAGCCACGTGTGTGAGTGTATGTGGCCGCAACGAACGAGAAAGCGAAAGGACATTTTCCAACTTGCTTCATCTGCTGTGTTGGGCGGGCTAGCTAGATGCGCATCGGAGATGTGAAAAGGAAAGCGCGTAAAGATCGTTATCTTCTCCACTAGTGTCGTTGTTGGTGTGAAAGCGGTTGTTGGGACTGGATGTTGTGCTGTACTGGTGAGATAACCATTAACGAAACCTCATGTGTGGTTTAAACATATTTCTGATTGAAGGTATTTGCCGGGGAATATTTGCTCTATCACTATCGCTAAATGTATTTGTTTTCCTTCGAGATGTAGCATTATTGTCTGCATCTTGAAAACTGCCCTGTAAACGATCATCCCACCGAACGATGATGGGTGTGGTGCAAGCAGATTGGTCGGCTATTGGAACTGGATCATTCATTCTGCTCCGTTCTTTTCCGTAAAGCAACATCATCGAATGCAGCATGAGGGTGTACAGCATCCGGATGATTGAATTTTGAACAACGACCACCACTATTTTCTTTGCAGAGAAGCGCCCAAACGCAAAGGAGCGGGTGGTAAAGCAATGGCGGGAGCAGCCAACAACGGCGGCAGAGCTAATGGTGGAGGAGGTGCAGGTGCAGGTGCAGGTGCACCATCCAGTAGACGTGGACGATCCCGATCACGCCGTGCAAATTCGCGCGTTCGTGGACGCAGTGGTGAGTGGTGTCAAATTTGCTTGCTTGGTCGTGAAATTTGTAAATTATAACCGTTCGCCTTAACTTTCTCTTTACAGCTTCAAACAATCGTACCGGACATGTAAAGCAGCAGCCCAAGAGCCGCGAAGAGCTGGACTGTGAGCTGGATCAGTATATGGCAAACACGAAGTCGTCGCTCGATAAAGAAATGGATCAGTATATGAATGGCTTCGATTCGGTACGCATCTGAAGCAGCTCATCGATCGATCCAGCCATACATTAACCTACACTAACAGGCAAGCCGTTTTAAACTAATATCCGCTACTGGACATTAGGTGAACTCTATACCTTTAAATGGAAATTATTACGACGTATCATTAAGCAAGAAACACGAATGCATTTGCGGGAATATGGTAAAGTTTTTACACCTATATATTGCCAGGAGTGACGACATCGCGACTTACAGTATAAGTTCGAATTTAGTTTTATTCATTATACTACCAGTAAACGCTATATATGAAACAGTGTATCATGTACAAAGGATTCTCACGTAGTTTGTTAACATTATATGAATAAAGAAGAAAAAAAAAAGAATTTTAATTCACATTTAGGTGAACACAAACGAAGTTTTGCGAGTTTTTGTGTTGCTGGATATGGCATTTCTAGCGCTGTCTGATGACATTTACTAGCTTCATCCACTCATTCGGTGGCGTTCAATCTCACCACAATATACGCGATGCGTGACTTGCGCGGAAGCGTACGTTTGGTTTGACAGTTTTGTCAAAGGGTAGGTCACGGAACAGATGACATAAACAACAACAGTGAAGTTCACTGCCGGTAAACATTGTGTTTTTTTTGGCAGGAAAATAGGAAGAAAGTAAGATAAAATTGTGCGAGAAAATTGTTCCCAGAGTGCGTGAATTGTGTGCGTTGTGTGTGTTGTGTGGATACTATCAGAAGATTATAGAGAGCGACAGAGAGAGTGTAACCAATGGCAACGATGATTTCCGAGGAAGAAACCCTCGTACAGGTGAGTTTGTTTTGCTTTTTAAAAGAAGCGCCCTTCAGCATTGTATTCCAGGGTGGAATGTTTAACGGTAATAAGCACATTATGAATGTAAATCTATCATGATAATACATAAATTCTAAAGCCCATCGGAAATTTTTTTTTCAATACTAACAACGTTATTGTTTTGCTGAGCTCCATCACTTTCAATGTCATACAGCTGATAAGTGGTGAGCGCACAAACATAAAATTGATATGCATTTGTGAGGAGAGAAAGATAGACGGAACTGGCAAGATTGTGGCGTGCAATATTTGTAGCAAAAAACAAAAACACGTACAGTTTTAATTGCACATTTTAATTCCTTCCCAAGAACGTGCTTAATTGTCTGCCCTGAAACTATTGTTTTATGCAACAGCAAATGCTCAACATCGTTTTCTTCAAATTTAGGGTAAATCGTGCCAAGAACATGCACACTGTTTCGCAACGTAAGATCGAAAGCGTTTCTTTATGGGCGAATCATTAACAAACGACATGGTTTCGGCTTCCGAACGTGTACAGTGACTGCACCAGTGAGAGCTGCGCGAAGATAAGATGTGATAAGTTGATGGGAGAATGATACGATATGGCAAAGTTTCACTTACACGGCTCGTTGGGTCGTATATGGACGTGATTGATGTGCTGTTACAATTTTATCATCACATAAAAGTTTGTAATACCTCGGTGCTTTAGGACGGTAATTCCATTACCGATTTGTTGCTCTCCGTACCCACCATTAAGATGATGGACCGACAGTGGTAAGGGAAAGAAGTTTTGGGCAAAGATGCTTTGTGGAATTCACTTGTACAATAAACCCATGATATGAGATGTGAAGAAGAACGAAGACTAAAGAGCAAACAGCAAGGCAAAAGTTGCACTTGGCAACTTTTATGTGCTGTCTTTTTCGAAGCATGGAAGCATAATTAAATCTTCGCAAAGTCAATTTATTACCCATCGATGATCTACATGCAATGGAATGGAACGCATTTTTTTATGGCTTTTTTTGTTTTTTTCTTCTTCTGTTCAGCATTAAACAACGGACGCACAAATTCCCAACAAGCCAAGGTTAGCTGTGGGGTAATAAAACAAAACGACTGCTTCCGGCATATAAGTATGCATGTTGGGTACGTTTTTGTTTTACCATCCTACGTACACCCCATTTACTCCAAAGTACGTCATGAAGGATGTGCATTTTTTTTAACATTTCACTACCATGAACAAAACAAGGCTCCATCAACCTTAAGCTTAAGCCTTTCCTTATTGAATTCTTCACACGGGCAATATCCAGGACACTGTTGTGTGTGTGCGTGTGTGTCTTGGCCTGGGGGCCGTGCATGTTTTCTGCATGTACGTTCTTTGTTTCCCATATTGGTGACGTACTACCACCCCGACGTTCTCCACCAAACACTCCGCCATGTCTTACCGAGGTAGATAGATCAGGGAAGATTTAGTTCCCCGTTGCCAGTTGGTACTGGTTCTAGTTTACCGCACACCAAATGGTTTTAGCTTAGCTGGTTTTAGCGCAAGAGTGTGTGTGTGTGAGTGTGTGCTTGAGTGTGTCTAAAACCGCAGAGACTTGAGGGTTTTTGCAAATCGCTTCCAAACTCCCAAACATACACGCGTTCGTGAGTGATGGTGCTTATCGTGGAAATTCAAACATGAGGTTTCCATTCCACTATAAATCCACCCAATTTTTCCATTCCTGCCTCATGTGTGTAGACATTCTTTGGCATTATCCTTGCCTCACTACTGAGAAGTGGCGAGGGGTAATCGGCTGTAGGGGGATAAAAAAGGGAACTGCTCCATAAGCGAAACGGCAAATGTCAACCAACGTTTTTACCCGCTTCAGTGCGACACCCGATGATGCGTGTGTAAACGTAGTTGAAAAGATTATGTTTGATCGCTTCAAAAAAAAAAGAAAAAGAAAGAAAAAGGATCACCTTGACGAGCCAGAGAAACTGGGGATGGCATATACTCGCTGCATGTACCGTATGTGTGTGACACTCGCTCTGGTAAATTCCGATGAGGGAAAGTTCTGTACCACACCAACATACCTTAAAGCTTTCAGCAAACCAAAGAAAAAAAAACGGACCTGATGATGGTTACAAAATCACTCCGAACACCGGGACGCGGTGCCAGAGCAGGTGTCGAAAGGATATCATATTTCCCGGTTCGGTGCGAAAGCGAACAAACAACGGAGAAGAAAAGAACCACCTTTCGTTTCGCGGTATAAGCAACTACTTTACCGACGCTTTCAGTGGTATGCGATTGTTTAGACGGCTGGCATGTGGGGATATCAAATAAACCCGAATGAGCTTTTTCTTCGACTTAATCACCGCTCCGGAAAGACATCCGCGGCAGCACGACGGATTTCGACGATGGAAGATGTGGTTGAGTGCGTGTGTGTGTGTGTGTTTGTGTGTGTGTTTGTGATTGCATGCCTTCATATTTCTTCCTTGCAAGTCGTCCTTCGCAAAAGAACTGCAACCACCTGCCAAAGCCCTCCGGTGATGCAGTAGTGCGAGCAGAAGTTTACACCCGAAGATAACTCCGTGTAATGTCTGCAATGATCTAGGGTGTGAGAGAAACGGAAAACTCCCCACACAATACACTTACATATACATATAGCCACATTCTTTCTTAGCGCGACTCCTCTAAGGGTAAATGGAAATACGCCGAATAAGGCGTAACGGTAGTAAGATAAAGCTTCGTGAGATTGTTTTACGTGGTTTCCCATTCGCTTTGGAGGTGGTAATTACTTTCTGTAAAAGCTGCCAACTATTTACTACAGTACCACAAGGAAGGGAACGGTGTAGATGAGGATGATCGAGAAGAAGTGTATTAATACTAAATAAGTATCTTTAGAATTGTTAAGCTTCTTTCGGTGTACGAAATTGTTTACTCTGAATCTGAAGAATCTGTGTTTGAATATGTCATTTAGTATCGTAGTCGACGGGCATTGTCGACTTGGGCAGAAAACTGGAAGAACTTTTGTTGGGAAATGTCAGCCAAACACGCATCAGTCGAGCTGACGTACAGGACTCCATGCGCCTTCATCTGATATAGACGGCTATTACTTCCATGCTGGTCAAGGAGAATTTCAAGACATTAGTCGATGATAATGCTGTCAATAAAATTATCATAAGAACAAGAGATGAAATATGTCCTGAGGATCTTTGCAGAAATAGAAATATACACTCCAGAAGAGATCGCAGTACAAGAAAACACGTGAACACATGACCCATATTACTCTAGACACCTTCAATTATTAGCTCAGCAAAACTGGGACTGATGTACTGCTATTCACATAGTCCCTATCTCGTTAAGCGACCTTCTACAAGAGTAAACTCTAACGTCCACGTAATGATTTTCTGTCCAAACTTTGGTTGAGACACCAGTCTCTACAAAACAGGACCGGGAATCAAATCCGATCCGGTCCAAACCCCCGTATGCAGGACTAACTATCCTCTTGAGCCTGTAGTGCCACAAAAGTAGAAGACAAGTATGCGGATTGTATCACCAATTCGTGATAAATGTAGTTTACCATAATCATAAGATAATCATACGATACAGGTATAATCCTAAGATACGTTGTTGTAGAGGTCATTTATTGAAGCGGCATTGGACAACTTATCACAAAGAAAAAAAAACAGATTAGTATTGAGAGATATAGTGTAGTATCCCACGTACTGATATGAATTAGACAAAGGGGTTTCGTTTGAAGTAGGATTGAGTTGTATCAATGAATAAAGTTTTGTCTCCACACCCCCACCTTAACCGAAGCTCACACGCTGCCGCGATCTTTTGTACGGATTGCAGCTATTGTGAGTCATTCTGTCGGTCATTCATATTTAATAAACAGATACGACCAACGCACTAAAGATAAATTAGTACTTCTCGGCAAGCGGCAACAACGTTTTTATATGTTCCAGCTATTTCCCGTCTGTTCAACTTAATTTGCTACTTGCTAGGAATGCTTACCCAAGACAACCGTATTTCTTGTTGCCACACGAACCACACGAGCCACACACACATACCCTTTCCGAAAGCGAACGGCCATAAGAAATCAGTAAGACGAACTCGCCGCCAAAACCGCCTATCCCAGCAGTATTCGCTATTAATGTCCTGTTATGGTTTTAGGTTGCCTTTAGCACGGTTCTTGGTTGCTGTTGCCCGGTAATGTCTCAACAGGCCAGCACGCAGCACACTGTCCTACAATCCCCCCCCCGAACAAGCGTCTCTCGCTAAAGCACCTAAATTGCTACAATTCATTTGCTACTTCTACTGCTGCTGTTGCTGAGCCTAACCGACCTACGGCCAGGAGTATTACCAGATTCTGGAGGGGATATTGACGCAACATGAAACATCCCCCGCATCCCATTCGCATCCCATTTCCAGCCTTTTTTCCTTCCGAACGGAACGGATTGATTGAATAACATCAATCAATTAGCAGCGGGACGGACGACACTTCGACGGGAGTGCATGAGACAGAGGGGTGCGAGTGAGTTAAAGCTGGGGCGCAAGCAGTCCTACGCCTTGTACCGGCGAAACAAATATCCAATATCGGAACTCAGCTTGCGTTCTTATGTTCTGCGGCAAATGGAAGTAGATTTCCGCTTATTTTCGTGTGAACCCTGCTCCACCCGATCCGACTCTCCCCCATCCCAGGGTCCACCTGCAAGTAGAGGAAGGCTAAGTGGATTTTGAAGACACTCTTAAGGGATTTGTTTTAGCCCCCCGCCGGGGGGTGGTAGTAGTTGTGTCCGCGTGTGTTTCCTTAGTCCGTTTTCGGCTTCATCATCCATCAGGCAATTTGATTGAACCGATACTACGGCGATACAATGTTTCCCCATTTCACCATGGTCGCCGACGACTTGGCCCGGATAAAAGGAGATCGGCGAGCTGCGAACCGAAGGCTGGGTGGTGTACGGTTACTTTTTATGCCAAAGAAACATTGTCGGATCGTGAACTTGCGTCCTGTGCGTCATGGGCACGGATTTACTCGCGGCGCTATCAAGTTATCGTAATCGTGAATTTGCAACATAAGACCCCGGGTACGCGCGGCGGTGGCGGCTGCCAGCAAAGCGTCGGAGAATGTAAAAGTAATTTGTATTTTTATGAACCATCGTAAAAGCTTCCAGCACAACCACCGCAACGTTTCGCTTCGGACCTATCCGGTGAAGAAAATCTGTCTCAGTTTTAAGGGAAAGGTACGAACATTTCGGTGGAAATAATTCAAGTTGTTTCAACATTAACGCGAAACATTCTGGGAGGGTCGTTGATCATACTATCATCAGCACTCATTCCGGTGCTCCGGAGGTGCCATCGGACTCAAGACCCCGGTGCACGAAGACTTTCACGTATCGTCAATTTCGCAAATGAAGAAGTGAACGAGTCACGACACAGTATCCTGCAAAAAGGAAATTCCTGCTTCAAGACCGCTCCTACTATCCTACAATTCTCGCAGCAAGTACCGAAATGTTCGTGTTTTGTAAAATGGAGCTTTCGGTTCGTGCTCGGGTGAAGCATTCCCAGTTCTGGGTGGGAAAATTGCCAACAAGAAAAGATTGACAAAATACTCTATCTCACTTATCTTTTTTTGTTACCACCCATCGTAACATTCAACCCAATTCACCACCGACCCTCGCTTTCTCCCAAACTTTTGCCTCCCCCAACACATGGTGAAATAATTAAGCAGTGCAGTGCTATAAAAAGTTAATCAAACGATTGCTAATTTGTTTACCACCGGGGTGTGCCGGTTTTGTTGTGCTCGGTTATATTTTATTTTCGCTTTGTTTTGCCCTGTTGCCCAATCGAGGCACACGGGGTTCTCCTTGTGGCAGTGGGAGAGGGTAAAAATTTACGGTTATCCGGTTGTCACTTTAAGCTGCCCCCGGGAGTGGGCGAAATTGAGGTTCATTTTTTAAGCAGGTCTGGTCGTTCTTGTACCAGTAAAGCGGTTAGCAAGCGATTAAACCGCACGAGAAAGGTAGGTCGGTTTTTTGGAGATGGTTGGAAAGGAGGATGGCCACAAGTATGGTTTCTACAATGTCCTGGACCTGTACTCAAGCCCTCTCTCGCCCGCCCTTCTCCTTCATCCCCTGTTGAATCGGTGTATGCCGTTGATCATTTCGATTGTTATTTGTTTTCTCCCCGCGTTGTGTTCTAACCACTGCATGGTGGAAACTGGGGTTTTCGCCAGGAGGAAATTCGTTTGGTGGGAATACGAGAAAAACTCGTGATAATCATCAGCATAACGAAGCCTTCTCACCCCCTTTGCCGCTTTTGGTGGAAGGTTCTCATTCATTTGTTTGAATAAATATACATACCAACTGGGCTATCTTTTATGGTTTTTTTTTCGCGCACGGCTCAAATTCGCGACGGCACCAAAGGGACGAAAATACTCGTCTCTGATCGCCATCGCCCATAACGAGTGAAGCGCAAGAAAAAAAGCAACGGAAACACCGATAAAAGGATATATTAACAACCAACTGAACGAAGAACGAAAAAAGAAACAAACGATAACACAGGAAACCAACCAACTCGCATCTCTTGGTCAGGCGTTGGATTATGGTACGAGTAGCGAGTGTGGTAGGTACGCGCACCCTGGGTATAATTTACCTTTATAATTTATTCCATCAATTCGCGTGGGCTAATTTTGGAGTGGGCCAGCGAAACAAACCAAAAACAAAAAAACGAAAAAAAAAACAATTTGAACTGAAAACTCTCGCTGTTTGTGATTTTTGGAGCGAATGTAGCAAAGGAAGAAGAATATTGATGATGAAATTGACTAACTGACGTTCAACATTGTCAGCAACATGGATGTGTGGGTCATTAGTGATGATGAACGGGGCCCGTAAGTACGGGTCAATAGAGTCGATAAATTACTTTTGCAAGCATGCTTTCTAGCGTTTCTTTTTTTTATTATAAGTAATTTACCCCCATTGTTATAGTAATCTGTTGTCGTTTGATACTCTCGACGCAAAGATTGTGATAAAAAGCTCTGTTTTGGTAAAATTTTTGCATTGATTTTATATGATAAATTATATGTGGTTTGGTCATAATCGTAAGAAAAGATGGCAATTTTTTATGTTTGCTTTTAAGATATTAACATTTTATTTCAACTTCAACTCAATCATTATAGCATAATGTTTTGTAATTTGAAACGATACGAAAGATGAATAGTCCGCACGTTTTAGATATAAATGGAATTGACAAGCTTTAGACCAAAAATTTGTTGAATCCTTAGGGGTAATTCCGTTGACTTATAATTCTTGGTTTAGGGTTCCAATCACCTAAAAATATGTAGTCAATACCTCAAGGAACAATTTTTATAGCTTTAGGAGAATTGTTGATATGATATGATATGTTTTGGCTTGAGTAAGTTATCATTCTCGGAAATATTCAAGATCCCAAGGATTTCTTCAGGATGTGTGTCGGATAGTAAACATTAACATTTTTTGAAGCATTTAATACAGTTAAATATGAATCTGAAACAATCTTTTCAATAAGCAATAAAACAAATTTAATTAATGATATAAGAAAGAAATGGAAGTCTTCAGATACACATCAGTTTTTTGTAATTTGTATGAAATGTAGCCAAGATGATCCAACGGTATGTTATTTGATATTCTCGAAAAATGGAGAAGAAATTTAATATTCTTATCTGTTGAATATTTGCAAAAATTATGTATCAACATAAATGCGACTGTAAAAATTTGCACGGGGTTATAAATTCTAGCCCAGATTTTGTTCCCCAATTGTTAGGCCTAAAGCTACTTCCCTTTAAATACAAGCAAAACGTCATAATTTTCCCCAATCCTCTCATGATCCAATTACTCATGCAAAATGGCAATAAAATGAAGCATTTTACTTATACTTCATTCACATCAACTTTTATGACGCATCATGTTGCTGCTGGCGAAAGACCTTAGAACACGATGCACGAGATGAAGAAACGATCCTTCTTTTTATCTGCAAATGCTACGTAATTTAGCTTGTGGTACGATGGGTTGCCGCCTGTACTCCCATAAGCTGGAGAGAATTTATTGTTTTACAACAATCAAACCCCACCGGCACTGGCCAGACGGACATAGGGAAATGGATATGGATGAGCGAAAGATTTATGCGTTTGCGAAATGGGGGGGATAGCCAAGGCTCAATGATGATGATGCCTTTGTCCCGTGTGTGCCATTGTGTGTGTGTCGTAAAAGTGCTGATTCTTAACGGACCTTTGAAGACAGTTGTCAGTCGAAGGATGAAGCTTTGCCGCTACTAATTGCACTCAGCAGCACACTAACTACCAGCTGTCAAAATAGCTACTTGACAGTTCGCCCTTTTGACAGCGTACGTCCATTCGTCGCGTCGATTGTTTTATGGTTTCCTCACGTTCCAGCGTGAAGGTATCGAAGGTCTATGGCACGGGGCAACTTTCCTCATATGAAGGATAAAAACACACTCACAGCATGTGGTAAAAGGGCCATTTCGGAACCGGCTTTCCCTCGGCTCGCGTCACCTTTCCCATTGTTGTCTGCGGCACTTTCGGCCATTATCGGACCAACCGTTCTTCGTTTCTTGTTTGTTTGTTTTTTTTTGTTTTGCTTTTTCGTCGGTTTGGTGGTGCTTTCACCATTCGACCGTTCACCCCACCCCCCTTCCACCCCGTTGTGGTTGTTTTATATCATCGGTTTGCCGCAAGCAGTCAGTCCAACTGTGGGAAACATACACACGTACACAGCAGGCACACGATGGCCGTAGTGTCAAATGACAACGATTTATTTGCGTCACCAGTGGCATTAATTTTATTTTTCCCATACGTGCTGAATTGCGTATACAATTCGATTAAATGGCACCCATTTGGAGTTCGGGTCCATTGTCGTCCCCGTGTTCAGCAACATCAACATCAGCGTCCAAATGAGTCTCCTGAACCGGCAAAATGGTGCACACAGTGGAAATGAAATTGCAATTGATGGAACAAGATGAAGTTCGGATAAAATGGGGATGAGTAAGGGAGGCAGGTGGGAAAGGGGCTGTGTTTCCGGAGAAGGAAAAACGGGGCAGCAGAGCGGGGATACGAAGGAAGGGAGTCGTGGGAAAATGCTCTAGATACAGAAACTATCCGAAATGGCAAGACAGTAGCAAATCGAAATGGAATCGAGAAAAATAGCCACCAGTTGGGATGGAGCCGCCTAGTCGTGGAAGTGGTTTGCTTGGGTTTTGGGCGGGAGGGTGCTTGGTGCCGGTTGCAGGGGGAAATTCGATTTCGGTGCAAAATCGAATATGTTGAACCGACCGATCACAGTTGGATGGTTGGATTTTATTTACTTTCCGCAGCGGCCACGCGGTGCTGCTGCAGTCGATCGAATTATTTCTGCCGATTTGTTTGCCATCATCGGTGCTGTAGTAAATGACAGTTGTTTTTGGGGTGTTTCGCCCCTTTCAAAGGGCAAGGAGAGGGAAGGGGGGCGGGTCACTTATTTTCCATTGCTTTCGATCAGAGATTTTCACCGGGGGAAATGGGCGAGGGGGAACCTTTTTTGCACCATATCCTTCATCGCACGCATCCCGAAAATCCACGGAGACGGAAATGATATGTTATGCGTCAGTTGGCCTGCCGTTAGGCTCCCGTGAGGATTCGGCAACCATAATGTGCGGAATTGCCCGCTGCGGAAACGGTCGACGTCGCAGAATAATGCAAAAATGACACGCAGCAGAGCAAGTGTTGCGGTTGTCTATTGATTATTCAACCAACCACCACTGGCCCCCGGTGCTGCGTTTGTAGCTGTCGTCCCGCTTTGCGCAAAAGCTTTCCAGCCCGCCAGAACTATTGTGTGGTGCGTGTGTTTCTTGCGTCGCATGGTTTGGCGTAATGTGTGGCGCGGAACTGCGTTCGTAGCATGGTAAGGTGAGATTGAAATTGGATGATGTAAATTTTGACGCTCCCTTTGACGGTAAACTTGCATCCATGTTTGTTGGAGTAATTTTAGGGATTCTTTTTTTACTCCACTCCGACTGGATTGACATATCATTTTCGTATGAAGTAAGGTAAAAGTTGATTAGAATAGGAATTAGAATTAGACTCCAATTAAAAGTGTAAAAACTTGCTGCTATAACACACGATTGAAATGTTATGACTATTTTTGCCTTCCAGTTGCATACATTTGGGCGTTAATAACCCCGAAAGGTGTTGTCGATATACCTATTTGTATTTTTCAACGCCTAAATGTATGCCATTTCTAGTTTGTAAAGTCATTGACAACATTCAACATTTGTATTCTCGATGATTTTCCTGTTACAAAGTTATAACAAACCCGTCTGACTGTCGATTTGGCATGTTAACAAACTCAACATGGCGTAAAATTCGTACGTTTGCATCCTTCAACTCATTGAGTTCATGTACTTGAGCAAATCACATTAGGCCATCATTGCGGCCGATTGGTTAAATGTCAAATCCCGTTCAAATTGCCTATGTTCCCGGCTCAGTACGTCAACTAGTGAAACCTAGTGCCCCGCTTCGAAACCGTCCCAAATCTGTTGCGCTGACATTTGGAAACGGTTGCAACTGTAAACACACAAGTTCGTAGGTCAATTAAACCGATTTCGTACGTGTGGCGTATCCCGTACCCCGTAACAACGTGGCATGGTGAAACAGCCTGTCAGGAAGCTACTTTCGAACATGGAATCCATCCATCCGAGGTTGGCCCGTGTCCCTTCGGGGGTGCCAGCTGCAAGACGATAACACGATTTACGTACAGCACACGCAGTACCACCACATCCTGCGTATGGGCGCGGTTGTGGTAGGTTTGCGCCACAGGCGAATATTGATCAACCATCCAGGCATCGGGCTGGAGTGTGCAACAATAACGCCACCGTCGACAACAAGAACAACAGGAATCGGTTGGCGCCCCATCAGCCCAGCGCGGTCTCGGTGTAAGGATGATCGAAAGCCGCGAGATCCGTGCCACCGATACAGCGTTACCGTTGCAATGCGGCGTACGGGCGGCACTGTTTCGCTGCTGTGCGGGGTAACCCTGGTGGTGACTCCCGATGGGACCGAGGTGTCTATTCGGTGGCGCAAAATTAAGTGCTCCCATGAATGCTCACCGTGAGCTCTAACGATTGCAATGCAGGCAGTCGAGAAAGCGGTGACGAACAATGTATTGAAGCTGTGCACTGGTACGGATTAACACCGGGTAAGGGATTGTGCCGGACGGGAAAGTGTAGCCGAATGGCGAGGATTAATCTGCATAATGCAGACACAGGGTCGGTGTTAAGCGGGGCAAGAGAAGGACGATCGGTAGGCCGTACAAGCGGACGAAGGTTAAGGGTATAAATATTTTATAGAGCACGAATATGCGTGCCCAGGCCCACTATGAATTGATGCAGCAGTGGCGCATGGTAGAGCGAAATAGATCCGCTGGAAGTTTATTGAATAATGCAAAGAAGATGGCCTCCTCGGTTTGCCGAAGCGTTATTGGTTCACGTCGATACGATACGGTAACACACTTCATTCTGCTTGCTCGTCAACAAAGTTCGTTTCATGAAACCAGGCAGAACTTTACGGCTTGAATTTGGGAGCTTTTTAAAGGTTTTACCATCGTAGTATGGCGTAGTTTACTTTACAATAGTTCATCATTTCAGCCAATCGTACTTTATAAGTGAAAAAAAACTGAAAAGAAATTTCACGCAACAGAAACATTCCATATAAATATTTATGTACTTGTTTCAAAGATAAAAACAAAGCTGATAGCAAACTTTAAAAAAAATCAGATGTGTAAACCCCGGAATTTATGCAAACTGCAAGGCGCACGTATATTTTTAATTGTTTGTCAAGGTTTAAGTCAGCCATTTCTTAAAAATGAGATTAAATGTAATAAAAACACACAAATTAAATATAAATCTTCTTAAATTAAAAAAAAGTTAGAAGTACGTATTGTTGTTTTTATTTGATTTTTTATCAGTAATCTATCTGCAGCTCAATGCTGCAGAACGATGTCTGGGTTAATTCAGGTAGGTCAGTTTGAAAATAGTGCCATTTATTAGTAGGACTCTAACCAAACTTTTAAGCTCAAAATATAATACTAACAACTCGAAGTGAAATTATGCCCAAAAACCTATTTAAGCTGTAAATAAAATTTAATTTCCATTCCCACTGATAACAACCTACTCGTATTGCTAAAATACTAGTTTGTTAGCACAATTTATTGATCCTTCTGAAATGTTGCTAGTAGTCAAATCCTGAATCTAATTCATATGCAAAGCCTCACAGCTCAAATATATATATACGATGGATGTAACAAATCGGAAAAAATGCAGCTTTTCGCCAGCAAACTGCAGCGCAGACCTGTCGCTAAATATTACCACTAATCCTTTCCCTCTGGCTTTGCTTTGTGTGACAACAATACAGTGTGTTGTAAAAATTTGCCACGCAAAAAAAAAAATACATACATAGCCATCAAATCATAGTCGAAGCAAAAACGTGCCCGACGTACCATCTAGTGGTTGTGACTTTGTGAAACAATGCAGATTTAATTACCGTTTGGTGTGTTTGGTGGCGCAGGGATCGCTAGCGCGTACATATGTCTTCGTTCGGTATGATTTTATTTCATCCCAGTCTCAACATTGAAGCTGCGCACCTAAATGTGCTTTGGCATCGATTTATTTTTACGCCCCAAAAATGAAAAAAAAGTTTCCAAAACTGTTCCGTGCCGTACGCAAAAAGGAAAAGCTCTTCTCGCACGCGCTCTATATCTACTTTTGCGCTTTTTGGGTGAGTGTCACCCTATTGTGTTGTGCGTGAAACGATGCACATTAAAAAAGCAAACGTTATTTTATGCACTCTCGTGCATAATTAATTTTCTCTCCCGGTCACCACCATTATCACCGCTCGCGGATTACCCTTAAAGGGTAGGCGCTTTGGTTGAGCCGGTCAAAAATTGCTTCCAACAGCGAACAGTGATACCGGTGGATGCTTGCACGCTCCGAGGCGGATCGTTGGAAGTATATGGTATCGGGCAACCATGGCACCAACCGGGCACCGGATCCGAATACCTAGCGATGATGCCCGCCGAAGGCCGTTGTGCTTTTTCGTCTCCTCTTACTATTTGCGCACGATTGTTTTAGGAGAGTGTTTGTTTGAAAGCACGCGTGATTCATGCTTTTCGTGGCCACGAACCCCAATTGCTTTGGGGCCCAAAAGAGAACCGTGGGGAGGACGCTTTCGCAGCTAGCCGTCCCTCCCCTTAAGGGTGCAAGGGTACATAAATAATAATAATATCGCACAAAACGGATGGCAGTTCGGGAACGCCATCAGAGTGCAAAACGGTACGGCGATGATGCATATCGGATGCATCCACTGCTATCGGGCATCGATGCACGCAACATGCAACAACATGCACCTTATGTATGAGAACCAATAAACGCAATCGAGGTCAACCTGTCTTCCGCTACGGAGGCACAATAAAACCCTACCCCATGAAATAACAGCAAAACGCTGAAATGGCTGCTATGCGCTTGAAAGGAGAATGTGTTTTTGTTTTTTTTTTTTTTGAAATTTTCCCCCCTTTTTGCTGTTTTTCTAATGATGTGTATCCCGCGCTGACGGGTAACCGATTGCATGTGAATATTGGAAATGCCAAATGGGAACAAGCCGTTGTGTTTTTGGGCAGGATCGTCTTTTATCAGTGTACCGTTCATCAAATAAATCGGACTCCCGTTTTTTTTTTCGCCACTCACTTTCATACTTTGCCAACCGGCGATGAAGAGATTGGTGCGTTGTGTTGGCCATTTTTTTTTTGAAAAAATGTTGGTAAAGCTCGCGTGTCATAACGAGCTGGTACAGCCGGAAATGCGCCAAGAACTGGAACTTTGTTTGGTTGCGCGCGTGCGGACATTTAGTCGGAGTGCACGAATGCATTTTGGGTTGAGTTGATTTGGTGAATGATTGCATGCCGACAGCGTTAATGCAATTCGTGGATGGAAAATCCACGTTTTGGGTGGGTGTTATTTATATAAGGGCTGTGTTTGCACTGCTTATTGAGACCGTTTTTAAATGTAAATAGACAATTGTTGTCCTGTCACGGTGTTTGTTGAACTATTTGTAATGTTCTACACGCTGAAGATAATTGAGACAATGCTTTTTGGTGGTTGAGAAACGAGTATTTGTGGAACAGTAATCAACGAGCTGTTATAATGATAAAATCTGTCACCAGTCCCTTCACTTCGTTACGTTATGAGAACGAATCACAGACAGCAGAGTTTGTAAACATTTTTTTAGGGCGTAAAAATTGTTCGTTTTTGACTGTATAGCGCCTGAAAGTATGCCACCACAATAAGCAGTCTATAAGCAGTTTGTAAATAATGTTAATATGTAGTTTGCTTGTTGATAATTATTTTTTGAGAAACTATTGCATACATGTAGGCGCTTAGTACCATGAAATGATAAAAGTGTTCTTTGGTATGTGCCTTTCGTTTACCATACACTGTTATTAGTTGGATAAATTATGCACAATCTCGAGAACTTACCCTCCCATAGGAAACAGCAAGCTAATTTAGCGCACCACAAAATGTGCTAATTGTGCGCGATCCCGTTGGAAATTATCCATTTGATGGATTGCATCGAATATCACCGGTGACATTAGGGTTCGTGATTAGATCGTGATTAAGTTTGTCCTAAAATCCCATTGAAATCCGATCACACACAGCTGCTCTGTGCAATTTTACATACAACGCAAACGCATCACCAGCTAGAA
>STHD01000004.1:8367723-8445163 GCA_016170015.1 Anopheles longipalpis
CGAATATCACCGGTGACATTAGGGTTCGTGATTAGATCGTGATTAAGTTTGTCCTAAAATCCCATTGAAATCCGATCACACACAGCTGCTCTGTGCAATTTTACATACAACGCAAACGCATCAACCAGCTAGAAAATCCACTACAAAGGGTTAGTGCTGTGTAGTCCGCTATCGGGGAGGGTGATGTGTGCGAGCATTTTGAGTTGATTGGTTCCAGTGGCGTAATTCTATTGCATGTATGTCGAGCACGATTGACCACACAGTGCTGTGTGGCTATGTTTGTCTTGACAATCGTGTCTGCCCATCCGGATGGGGGGTTTTGCGGTGTAGTGTGTTTATTGTAAACAACTGGCCTTCACCGTGAACCATGGCGCTTGTACCAGAGCACAGATAATGACACATCTTCTAGCCATGGACGGGGGTTGTAAATTGTAAAGCCATTGCAAGCGTTGTATATTTTTGTTACAAATGTACAATCGATCGATCATCAAACGAACAAGTCGGAATGATTACGATATGGTATTTTAATATTGTACAATAAAACATCTAGAAATCAACATAACTTGAATGTATTACATAACCTTGTTTCTCTCATTGTAAGTCATAGAATAAATAAATCAATAAAAAAAAACAGCTTGAACTGCCGCACGTCACCATGCAAAAGGGAGGAAAAAAAACTATTCAATCCACACAGATTGCTCGTAAGGGGGGTTTTCAAATAGGAGTAGGATCTCTCTTCAATCGCTAAAGTGCCGCTTCACCACAGACGAAGCTCAGTTCAGTCGCCAATTGTAAGCGCATCGCATACGATCACCATATTAGCCCGGAGTAGTGTGTCAAGAGAGTTGTGTTCTATTAGGAAAAAAACGTGTGTGATCAGTGTTTTACATAGCTCTGTGAAGTGTTTGTTTGATAGAACGTAAAATCTAACTAACACATCAGTAAGCATGTCATTGGTAGAGAATATTCCCGTACTGGTTGAGGTTTGTATCGCTTCGTTGCTCATAAATTATGGAAACGGTTTGATCGGAACATATGTGGATTTCAAGTGTTCTTTTTCTCGTAATTATGTGGTTTATTGTAGTGTTGATTAATTGACATTTTTGCTTTTAGATTACACTACTTTACATTTCAATTTCAATTTTTAGTGTCGTTGATTAAGAAAAAGGAATAAGCATGAACTGATTTGCATACATTTATGCAGTGAACTATCAACTAAAACATGAAACTATTTTCAATTGAGATTGTTTCTTCCATCGGGGGTTTCTTTTTCTGATTTCTTATATCTTGTAGAACACATCACAAAAAGAGTGATACGATTAGTGATTGCATATTGTCAGGAGTTGATGATCAGCACTATTTGCAAAACAATATTTTTCGCCTCCTGCTAAGCATTATTTTATTCTTAAGTAATATTATCTACTAAGCTTTGTATTTTATTAGTCTGTTTCGAGGTATCGAACTTGCCCGGAAAATAATTATGCTTCGTAGGACATATTTTTAGAATTCTACCTTTCCGCAACATAATCCATCATGCAAACAATTCATCTGTACTATTCGAAGAGCAAAGTTTCGCGAGTACCACTTGCTTTCCAACTAGTAATTGGAAAAGTTCTAGTTGCTCACAGCTTTCGCCATAAAGTCACCATAATAACTGTGAATCCCCGCGCGTGATCGTTCCAACCGTCATGAATGTGACCCGTCGCTAGCTCGTTCTTAAACTTTGCCTCGTTAGCATTGTTACACGCCTGTGGACCGGCCATAGTAGACCGATGCCGATGTGTCTGCCACTTACATGCCCATCACACTCATTGCAATCAATCAGTTAACTATTTCACTTGCGGCGCGAATATTGAAGTTTGGAAAATACAACGCAGCTGACTGGGGTTAAACGGCCCCAGTGGACAGAGAGTTACCAACTGCTACAGTCGATCTGTACACCGATCGTTTGTTATGTGAAGTAAAATGTTCTGTCGGGTAGTGGTTGTCACCGTTTATTGTTACCGTTCCTCCTGATGAAGGTGCATCGCCGTCAAGCTGTACTCCTGCACTGCCTTCAAAGGTGATGGGTTTTTGACATTTCTAGTACGACCTTTGCTTGCCAAGCATGCAAATACACGGTTCCTGGGACGTAAACAGTTCACCCCCGAAAGGTGAAAGGTCAAAAGGTAATCTTGTTTTTTCAGCCCACACAAATTTCCTTTCCGCGTGTAGGAGGGAAAGGTTGTATATTTGTGTTGGTTCGTTAGCGTGTGATAACTGTGTGATGGAGTTGTTGTTTTTTGTTTAAATTATGTGGTAAATGCATCGCAGACGAATGCCCAATTGATAACCCTGCTGACAGTTTCAATAGCAGGCAGAATTTTTAGTAAGTTAATAATTGTATGCAATTTGCATAAATTTAGGCGCGTTTTTATTTCTCGAAGATATTTTGCATAACTTCCCAAGTGTGTCATATTTTCATGGAAAGTAATTGAATGCTGCACAGCTTGTTTATCGCTTCTATCAAGGCTATCAACTGGGCCAGTGCAGTGCAAACAGATGTCTGAAAAGACAAGGCTGCACAAGGCAGCCGGTCGGAATGCTCTAGCCGGTAATGAATTTGCATTGCAAATGTCACCAAGGAAATGTTTTATTTGCCATTTTTTCCCACCGCTCCACTATTTCTCCTTCTTGACCTTTTGTACGGGTGCATCATATGCAGATAGATGATGATGATGATGCGTTGCATTCCTTCACCCTTGTGGGTTGTGTTGTGTTTCGGATGAATGTTTAATTAAGCAACTGTTCCATTAGGTGAACCAAATCGTAGCTAGTAAGTTAATTATGTTGATTAAACTGCGCCGCACGAGCAAACACAAACGGCAGCATCGGAGAGTGTTGAATGCAAAACAAAAACATCCAACGTTTACATCTCGCGCGTTGTTTTTCTTTCGCCACACTACATCCGGCCAAGCGAAAGCTTTTAAAGTACGCGAAGGCCCATTAAATCGACCACTCCATCAGATCCTCCCAAAATGCGAAGTGTTTGGCAAGAGAATTTATTATTTATTCACACATTAGCGCGCGAGCCCGCTCCTTCTGCCCTCATATACTGAAGCCTTCTGCTTCCTTTGCTGCTACTGCTGCTGCTAAGTGCTGAGCAAACTGTTGCTTTTGCGAATCTCAATAAATTTCCCATGAACCGGTAAATGGCAGGCATGGCGTATTTTTTTCTTCTTCTCTTTTTTTCTCCACTCGTTCGTGTTCTGTTTTGCTTGGGCCTGGGATGGGTTTTCCTTTTCCAGCTGTGAGCAATTGCGCTTTTTTCCCGTAGGCTATTTTATACGCTCAAAATACTCTTTCCCCCGCGTTCGATTGGTTTTTGGTGGCTTCGGTAAAGGTAAAAGGGTTAGGCGTCGTCCACACATCGACACACATACACACATATATGGTTCAGCTAGCGGGCACACGTACGCGCCAGGTCTTAAAAGGCAATAATCGTACAATCGTCAAGAAGTACTTTAGCACCCATATTGCCCCATACCAAACGATTGCCAATATGCGAGGTTGGGGTGTAGGCTGCAAAAAATGGCCCACATGTTGATGGGGGTGTAGAAAGTACGGTAAGAAAAGGGTGTTGGGATAAGATCAAAATGGCGCTTTTTGTACAGGGTGAGACAGGCATATGGGTACAAAACTTTTTTATAAAATTGAGCTATTCAGTGCAGTTTGATACCATTTTGTAGGTGATATTTATTTTTCTGGATGAATAAAACAAAAAAAATTATAATATGCAATGAAAATTAATGTTTGATGATTTTTTGGAAGCTTCTCTAAGGCACGTTGGAGTGAAAAGTTGGATAGGTTAGACCGTGGGAACTGACTCAGGTAGACAAAATCCACAAAAGTGATATTTGATCTGTGATCTTTTGACTCACTTTTCATAAAATAACAGAGATATCAGACCATTCGGAAGATGTTATTATCGAGATGACCCCTTCGAAGTTAAGCTGATATTCATATATAAAGCTTTTCTACCTACATTAAAATAATAAATAAATCAAGATGTACATTTTTAATATTCCTTGTAATAGCTTCCTTACACCAAATTTACATGGTGCCAGCTGTTTATCAAATCTATCGAAAGACATGACATTTTATTTGATTTGTTCTAAAAAAACATGTGTACCAAACTGTAAAGGAAACAGTGTACTTAAAAATACAAAACAAAAGGCAAACACAAATTCTATACTGAAAGCCTTGTCGGCAGACAAGGGACTTCTGCCCTGAAACATGTTTCCTTCCTCCGTTCGCTGTGCTTTATCGCTCACCTAGTACAACATGAACGAATGAATCATATCACGACGATGGCAACCGACGGTACAAGATCATTGGAATGGTTCGATGTTTATGCATTCAGAGGACAGATAAAATGGTGAAAAAGTCATGTGTGAAGTCACAAATGTGCCTTCGGATGACTTTCGATGGGAAAACCCAAAAGCAATTGCTTCCCAGTATCGTATCCTTCTTTCGTATCTCCTTGTAGAATTGGTTGTCCGATACGTTTTTTTTTCTCGTTGGAGGCATGACAGTTCATCTTTGAGTATTTGTATGAAAAACCTCTCTGTGTAAAGAACGAGAGGGAAGGGGAGAAAGCGAGCGTTGGCACAAAAGACGATTGCCAAAAAGTCCTGATACCCCCAGCACCGGGGGGGCAGTATCACAATTTGAGAAATCCCAATGGCTGTTGTGCGTGTAAAACCCATTCACATGTTCCCATGTTCGAATGGTTGGGTCGAACGGTCGAGGGAGCATTTTGTGGAGCATACAGTGACGGCCATAGACTCAGAACGCCCAGGACACATTGTTTAGCTTCTGCAGACGGCAGGACACCACACAAAAACCAGACCCACCTAGACGGGACTGTGTGTATGTGTCTGTGGCATTGTACAACTAGCTCGTATCCGCTAGTAACAGCCAAGCGGACACACTGGTTTGCTTGTGCAAACCCAGGACCGGTTCGAAGCCCTCAAGATCATACTCGAAATGAGCCAAAAATGGGACACACCACCACCCTGAAAATGGGAAGGTGGCTTTTTATTCCGATTTTTTCTCCTTCCCCCTACCCCCATTCCAACTAACAACCACCATCCCCCCGCCCCCCACATACAAAGAACCTGCAACAAAGTTCCTCCAAACAGCCTCAAACAGCTATTCGTACCAGTAGGTGGAGAGAAGGTCCCGTGGAGGAAACGGCACAGATAAGTTGTAGTCCTGTTGGTCCTGGCACTGTTCGCTTGTCCTCCATCTACTAATTCCGTAAGGCACTTGGGCCACACTTCAGTTGGATGATAAATATTTGCACACATATTTGCTGACAGTTTGCAGCACTTTCGGAGTTTGCGTTCGTGATTGTAATTTCGTTTCACTTCCGCCCATGTAGGCACCAACACCGCTCTCCCGTTCCTCATCCCCCAAAAACCCCATGGAACAATAGAAACACGACCGGCTCCACTTGCTCCATCTCGTCTTGCGTCCAGCGATATCAGACAACCCGGTTGCCGGTTGCAGACCCGTTTAGCATGTGTTGAAAGCGACAGGAAGTCCGGTGGCTCATTTCTTTTTTCTCTCCCCTTTTTTCCCCTGTAGTGTGTTGTTTGCTTGCTCGTTGGCCGTCCGGGGCTTTGGAGCTCGGCTTGCTCACTTACGAGGCACCTTCCGGTTACAGTGTGCCAACCGGGAAGGGCGAGGCTACGAGCTGGGAGTATTTTTTTTTCACCACACATTTTGCTGCATGCGTGCCAGCGGAACATTTAGAGACAGATGGCATGGCGACGGTCCGAAAAGCAACCTCGAGTGTCCGGTTTAATTTCTCTTTAATGCGCAACACACACGCCGTTAAATCACAGCACAGCGAGGCGAGGTGCAGCTTAAATTCATTGCCCCGCTATGCATGCTCTTGTCGCCTCGGCTTTGATTAATCCACACCCGGGTCGGTCAATTTCTAACTTGGTCTAACCACGATGTTTTTTGCGAGCGTTCGTGTTTTCGTCTCACCACATCGTTGCTAATTAAAATGGAGCAGGGCGAGCTAGGTTTTTTTTTTGGTGTTTAATTCATGTACCTCATCCGACTGACTGGTTGTACGAGTTGAGATTATTTAATTACCCTCCTGCAAGAAGCGGCATGCACATTGTGTGCGGCTTTGTGTATTTTTTTAATCATCTCATTGAGACGATTCTTTCTTGTGCAGGGGCGGCCGACAAAAAAAATCAGACCTTCTTATGATTTGCCCCGGAGGAACTTTGGAGCGACATTGAATATGATACTTATACTGAGTTTGATAAGTATCACTATGGGGTAGAAAGTATTTCTATATGGACAAAAGAAAGCTGTAAAGATTTGTCCCTTAAATCATACAATTTACATTCTAAGCGCCTAAATTTATGCTATTCTTAGAGCAATATATTTTAATTAATGGTTTACTTACCCTCTTAACCCTCGTTGTCTCGAAATCTGAAATTGGAAAATAAAAGTGTTGTTTCATTATTTTTTACTTATTTGTAATGGTGGCCGTATGGGGACTTCTATTAGGATACAATTCATAGTTAGAAGATAATGCATTTGCCGACTTCTCGGTAAAAATTAAAATTAATAGGTTTGTTACCAAATCGTTCGGAATAATCTTCAAACTATTTATTTTGCAATGAGCAAGAGTTGTTGAAATGTTTATAATTTTACGATAGGACATTTTTGTAAACCTTTAAAAAAGTGCATAAAACGACAGCATCTTGCCATTTCCCACTGTGCATCGATTTCCAGCCATTTGTCTTTTACTTTTACAAGTGACGTAAATCCATCGCCGTGTCACTGTCAGTCAGAGTGGAGTCACTTTTCTTTCAATTTGAAAGAAAAGCTTAAACTCGCATTGAAAGCACGAAAAAGAAACTCAGTTACCCGTTTCCACCCGCCCAACCCGCTTCAACCACAATCAGATTCGCAAGATTGCATAGAGAAAATGATCCCGGCCAGAGCAGGCAGCCCCGGCTGCTCCGTTCCCATAGCACGGAGCGCTAAAAACATCTTAATGAATTTTAATGAGCGCTTTTTTCTCCGAGTCCTGTTTGTTGGCTGTTGCTTTTAAGGGGAGGCCCCCGTATTGCCGTGCTTTGACCACCGCATTTAAGAAAACTGCCGATCTGTTTAAGAGATGCTGGTTTGTCATATCGTAACGTTGGGTGCCGCCGGCTTTTGCGGACCACTTTTCGTTTTGTGGAATCGATTCTTCGTGTTTCTTTTTACGCTGTCAGGCCGGGCATTTGGGAAGAAGCTGTACGGAAAAGTCATTTGAATGGAGGTATCTCACAAACGGGCATCAAGAAAATAGGCGAGAAAAAGAAAGAAAGTAAGATACGTAACAACCGAATGGCTGGGGAATGTTTTCGGAAGCTGTGAACCTTCGCCGTGTTGGGGCAGCGAGGCTGGAAGGAGGCTACAGCCAGGAAAAGCCCATCTAACCTGAAAAGTTGGATGCTGCAAGAGCTCATAAATTATGCATACCGGTGGCGGGGTTTCGGGCTTTCGGCGTGCAAATAGCTTTTCGGTTTTCGGTGTGTCTCTCCGTTGTCGTTTCCAAAAACAGGAGCAATAACCCAATCGGTTGGGGGAAAAAAATCTACACTGAAACACAAACAAACACACACCCACACATATAAAAATCGGGAAACAAATCACAGAAGAAATATGGAATACAATCATCGACGGTTGGATCGTTGGCTTCGTAACGCCGTTTCCGTGGTCTTATGGGAAAGTCTTGACAGCACGGCAACGAAGGAGCGGTGCGATGGAAACGATCGAAAATGTAACCGAATTTCGGCATCCGTTTTTGATGGAAAATCTTCAAAGTATCATCGGCACAGCCATAGTACGGAGACAAATGGAGCTTACGGTGTGAGCTTTACGAGACGAGGACGGGATAAAAAAGGGTCCTCTCTTCATCTCCATCTCCATGCGTATCTACACGTGTTGCGCCCTTGTGTGGTGAGGAAAAATTGTACGCGCGTGTGTGTAAGTGCTTGTGCTTGAAGAAGTCAGCAACATAACCGGGAATCTGATTTCGTAGAAATGTCGTAACGCGAACGGCAGCGTATCACATCGTGTGCCGGTTTTCCCTAGGACCCGCCGGTTTTAGATGAAATTTCCAAACCGAATAGCATTCAAATCCTTCAGCTTAAGTTTCCCCATTTCCATCTGCCTCCGTAGCTAATTGCAACGGAACAATTTCTGTGCTTGGTGTAGCCGAGAAGTATTTATAGACTTTCCATTTTCCTGGAGGGGATCCCTGGGATCTTTTTGGGATGGCGTGCGAAGTTGTCTCGGAGAGGTTTCTTCTAGATACATAACGGATGGATGGAATGTGTTTCATAAGTGGCTTTCATTGTTTTAATATATTTTTGGTGAAAGATTCCATCACACCGTCATTTTGTGGCTGTTGGAAATCAGATCACTGCATACCATCGGTTGGAATTGGAATTCTGCTTTATTACTGTTTCTTTTCAAGTATTCCTATTTCAAACAAATTACGTGATGTAACTAAAATACTTGGTAACATCTATTGTCATTAGTGATTTTAAATAGTTTGAAAATGTTTCGCAATTTGTTTTTAAAATATTATTGAGATGGACATACCCAAGTTCCTGGTGCTTTTATCAAGAAATCAAGAGTTTTTGCTTTGTTTGAAAATACTTTACATCTTTCAATTCAATATGATACAATTCTCAAGCAGATACCTGTGAAGTGGGCCGACGAGCTCTATCACAACGCCTAGACACAATTTTCTGTTAATATCACTAAAATTGAATATTCATTCTTCAACCTTCATGATCTCCTGGAGGTGGTGCGGTCAAGACACCTTCTAAACCCACCATGGTTTGGCAGAGGATTTTCAAATCGAATGCTGGAATAGTGACGGAAATGTATCTCCACAAGGTTTGCGGATACAGTTATCTATTAATCTATTAGCACATCACGCAGAACTAGGTAAGAAACGGTAGTACAGAAACAACAATTCGATTCAGTCGATTACGACATTTTGTTGGGGTCGAAACCTTCAATCGAAATTGAAGTAGATATAAATTTCGTAATTGTCCTGTTTACTTTCAATCCACCGACAGTACAATTCCTTTCCTTTAGCTCTTTTTAAAGAGCCAGTAAACGCTAGTAGTTTAAAGAGCTGAAGCTAGTAACAAACACTGGAACTTTTCTCTCATTTAAAATGAAGCAACTTGCCACACGCATGCTTAATATCCGTCAATGATCTGGGCGTACACCGATGATGCTAACCTGTTCTTGTTCGTCCCGCATCAGTAAAACGAAACACTCCTACCGTGTTATTGAAATTGATTTTATCGCATTACGACATAAACCAAACCCCTTATTCCTACCTTCACTGCTTCTACCGGGTCCTCACTCGGTTAGTGGCATTATGCGAAACATGCAATGGGTTAATAATAACCGCTAAACTTCGCTTCAATCTCAACCGAACCGCAGGGCCGTCAGCTTCATGCCGGCTTTCGTTGAACTCAGTTTCAACTCTGCCCAAATGCTCTCCCCGGGAGTTGGAGTTTATTTCCCGGCCACATTACGGACCACAGTTTCTTCCGCTGCAGTCGCAACTTCACTCAAAGCGCCGGGCGTAGACGAGTTAATGATGGAAATATTTTCGGAAAAGCATCATCATACCCGACCCCGAACGGACAGCATAATCGGTTTCCATCCGTTACCGTCTTTGGCTGGACGAGTATATTTTGTTTTCGACATGTTTTCCCACCCACCGACCGTTCGTGGCCCACCGCGCTCCGGTTAATCCTGCCGGTGCTTGTTGTAATCATAGTACCGCGCAAAGGCAGATGAGATGTAGGCAGGCGAGTAGAGGCAAGCACGCAGGAGGGGTTGTGTGCAACGAGGTCTCATTACTCGTAACTCGGAGGATATGCCGGGGAACTACACAACGAGCTCAAACAGGCTCCATTATTTTGAAGCTTCGAGACAATCTTCGCACCAGTTTTTGGCGCGCCGAGAAAATAATCCCCGGGTGAAAGCGAAGGAAGTGAAGCGCATTAAAGGAGTATTTAATTTTCTCCCAAACGGGTTTCCTTGCGGAAACGGTTTAGGAAAACGATGTTCGGTACGGTGCGAAGGAGTGCTGTGTCGGGGTCCGATGCGAATCTTCCGGCCGATCGTTCGCGTCGTCGTCTCGTGTGGTCGAACGGTGCTCTACGCCAGGACGAATGGAGGCAAAGAAGAATGTGGTGCCGGTAATGAATGGCGGTACGATGGGTCGGGTTCTTACCGAGTTTACTTCACCGTTCGAAGCGAACTTGCAGTACGACAGAAGAAAAGACTTCCGTTCTGCCGTCGTTCACCGACGAGGGCGAAGGATAATTCACAGTGGCGCTAATGTTAAAAGGATTACGCCTGAAAAAGCCGTGTCGTGTTGTAAATGGTCTTTCGCGTTCCGCCGGTTCGCTGGGTGCCCGGTAGCAGCCTAACACTTTACCCCGACGGCTTTCTTCGAGGAGCCGTTCTGCTCAAGGGGAGGCTGTTCTGAAGCGGTGGATTTTCACACGCAATCAAAAAGAAATTTACCTTGCAATTTGGAGCAAAACTTTCCCGCACACTAGAAAGGAAATTTGTGAACACCAGCCACAACATGTGTGTGCGATGGAGAATGACAATGACGATGAAACAAAACAACAACGACGCACACACACACACACACACAAATTCGCAGAACAGCAACTTAAGTCGTTCGGGTTTAGTTTAACTATTCCGGGCAGCATCTTAGGCGTTAATTTGCTGTTAACATTCTATCCATTGCTCGCACGAACCCGGACGAGAAACGATCCACAGGCATACGGCCATAATTTTCGATGCATGAGGCAGGGTTTTAAATGGATTGTGTCACTGGAAATAACACTCGTGAAGAAGGGTATTACATGTACCCGGGCTGCATGTCCCTTCTGATCCAGAAATGAAAAACCATTACTGCTTCTGCTGGTCGTAAGTTTACGATTGAGACCATCGGCCGTTCGAAACTGTTACTCAGCTTTTACTGAAACCCGTAGTGCTGTAGTTTATTTAACAGCATGTTCGAGTTGAGAAAGCAAGACACGAAAAGCATTCCTGCAATTGTCTTAAGTTTTTCTTCCAATAAAATTGCTCCTCGTGCGAAATCGATCCCATGTTTAGTGGTGTACTGCGTGTTACTAACATTAATAAAATGTAATGCGTTTAAGGCTTAGAAGATCTTTATTCAATTTGAAGAATTCCTTGAACTTCAACTATCTTTACTCTTGGTATTTGTATAGATTATCAGATTCTAATGATAATCCCTAACTAAAATATTGACGACTAAAGTATTCATCGTCTAGTACTAACTGTTGCGAGTCAATTCAAGTTTCGTGTCGGCTAAGTTATTCTCCTCTTGTCATGTGATGGGATTAACTTTAGACGATCAGAATCGTCGTAAACCACAGGCCTTCTGTAGTCCTTTTCTGGAGTCTGGAGTTAGCCAGATAATCGAACAACTGTCAAAGGAATTGAACTACTCTCTTTTGCATTACTCTTTTTTTTAGTAATATAACCCCAAAAGTATCCGGATATTCTTATCCATTTATCGATCGTTCCTCCTAATTTTCCTGTCCTGTGGATCTACAACAGTAGCGAGGTTTTTCAAGGGAGATAAATTTCCCTGTTAAGAGGTTCGTTTTGGAAAGAGAACCGAATCTACGGTAGAACATAAGTCCAATTTACATGTCTAATTGAAAAGCATTGCTCTGGAGGTTATTAACCAAGGTCTCTATTAAGTCTGTTCTTCAAGAAATTAACAATAATTCACGCTTTTAAAAGCTTTATATAATTGCCAGTAAGGCTCATTCCCCCTCTGGTCCTCATCCATTACATTATTTTGCAAACGTTCGTGTTAGCCAGGATCTCACATCCAGTGTGACGTGTTTTGACCTACTCCAGCTCCCAGCCTACGTCTACCTACCGAAACCTGCGAGCAACTGTCAATCTGGCCTAAAAATTCAAATTCCTTCAAAACCAACGTCAAATGCCACGGTCCGTAAACTTTCGCCATGCGCCAGGCAGCAAAGCGAAGGCACCAGCGGAACCATGCGTAGCAACGGACGTCATCGGCAGGTTCGGTTCACGGTAGGAACTATTTACCCCGTCGCTATAGTAACCGTGCGGTTAAGGTTTCTTCAATAAGCACGTTGCCAACGCGGCATTGGTTCCACGGTACTTTCAGTGCACGGGAAAGTCAGAACCGTGGCCGACCATACGGGTCCATTTTCACGTTTTCCTCCCGTGCGGTCAGACCAGGTCGCTTGTTGGTGCTGTCTCCGTGATCTAGCTCAAGCAGCGTGTGCTCCGGCGTTTTCAGTAAACCGTACCGGAGAACCGTGTGTTTTGAGCTCCAACCGTGCGTGCGTGCGCCTTTGCGTGTGTGTGTGTGTGTGTGCTTGTGTGTGGGCGTGTGCAGTACATGGGCTTGTACTGCAGTGTTTTCGATTGCCAGTCACCAGTTAGTGCAGAAATTTTCACTTTTTTCCAATCAGCCGCACGGCTGGTATTACCCCATTGTGTGTGCGCGTTACTGACATCCATCGCACCATAGACAACAGCAACAAAACGTGCCCCTGCCTGGAGAGCCGGTAGCTGGCAAAAATCCGATTGGCTTAGTAGTTTGAGTGTTGGTGGTGGTGCCGACTAGAAACCTGTACGGCTAAGTGACGTACCACCGTTCCTTCCGAATCGTACCGACGATTTGTGTGTGTTGTTATGGTGCTTACCTTTTGACAGTTGGCTAATTATTGGAGATGCGTTTGTGTCGTTGTTTCGTTGCTCTTTTCTCCTAGCCTCCGTGTAGCGCTAATTCCTGACCTTATTTCTATTTCTATGCGCCCGTTCCTACCATTTCCCGTACAAAACATGTACCGATGTCAACCATCGCTTGTGTTCCGCATGTTCGGCTGACATTGGAAGTGCTTTCTAGAAAACCGTTTGTTTGTTGTTTGTTGCTTTGTTGTTTTACATTACTACTTCTGTGTGTGTGTGTTTCATCTCGTTTCACCCTTCGGACACGGACCGAAAAACCAGTGTCACTTGTTGGTGCAGCGTGTACTAATGAAATGCTTTTGTGTTTTCTTTTTTCCCGTGTTCTCCTGCTGCTAACTCCTGCCGTGCTTTTGGCTTCCTGTCGACTTAACCATGATTAACCGGCCGCTGTAATGCCCAACATCGGATCAACGTGCTTACGCGTCGGTACCCAGCAGCCGACGGAGCTCCCAGACGAGGACTTTATGACGAATCCTTCGCTGGCCATGGACGCTTGTTTCACCGCTTTCGATAAGGATGGGTAAGTAGTGATATGAAGGGGTCGTAGTTAAGTTAAGCAAAGATGGATGTTTTCCACCTTTCCTTTCCGGACCTATCCACGAGGGTCCATCGGATAAGGAAGGATAAAATATTTGTGCTTAGCCTATCTAACGAGGTCGAGACTGGATTTTATTTTGATATGTTGTACAAAACGTGTAATGAGAAGCGCTAGTGAGTGAGTTGAAGGTGAACGCGAGGATTGTGCTAGTGAGAACACGCCCGTGAGAACAGTAAAGCTTCCTGTCCTTATTTTCCCCCCTTTTTTATGCAACTTTCTACAAAGCCTTTCGAAGGACATGCGATAAAATGGTTATTTTTAATCTGTAATAATTTGAAATTATCCTTCCACGCTATCGTAAAACTCCAGTACTTGAGGCCATGAAATCAACGTTCATACTTTTCTGTCTGTACACCTTTTCCCCCCATCATGACGGCGGCAAACTTTCTTTCTGGTGACATCTGCAATTCACGGGCCTTGGTTGAAGGTCTCGCTTCTTGCCACGACGGACGACCATTTGTTTGTCCCTTTTGATGGAAGCGCGTCCTATTGAAACGCTGTGCCCGCGGCGCAACAAAGCGCGGCAAACCGGAGAATATGTCGCAGTGTGGGATAAAAATAAATCCCATTTTATGGCAATTCAATAAAATGCACTATCGCGCTACCGCAAGGCGCTTTGTTGCCACCCCCCGCCACCCCCAAAAGGTCTTTGTCGACCGTCAGAGAGTTCCGTCAGGATGGGCGAGCGTATGTTTCCACCCGGTACCGGTGTTGTACGTACCATCTCACTCGAGAAGTTGGCATTCTGCAGCAAATAAGCGGCATCGGGGTAAGGTTGATTGGTTGATTTCATGCCATCGGTTTTATGTTCTCAAATGAGCGAACGATTCCGCTCTTGGGGTACCTCTTTTATGTACCCGTACTGTGTATTTGATGGTGGGGTGGAGGGATATAAAAATTGACACTTGCGTGTTCCACTTTTCACATTTCAATGATTCACTCTCAACACTACAGGATCTGTGCTGTGTGTTTAATCCGGTTTTGATTGCGGATGGTTAAATCAATCTTTACGATTGCATTACCATCATCACCATCCCGGCCCAGGTGCATCGGTATGACGTGTGGTTGCACTTTGGAACTCGAATAGTGGCAGCAAAACGATTTAAATCAATCGTAAACCGGTGTATGATGATTAGCATATGCTAAACGCTAAATGGAGGATGTATGTGTGTGAGGGGAGTGGAAAAAGTGACTGTTAAAGGGCATATCAATTATTGCCATACCACTCACACTGCAACATTTGGTGGAGAAGAAACAAAGCTAAACGGGCGATTGGAAATCGAACTGTATCGATCGTGATATACATTCCTGCTCATCATGAATCATATTTCTGCACATTTTCTCTCCATACTCAGCTCACGACCAGGGTGGGGAGTCGGTGGGAGCATACATACATATCCTTTTCATGCTGTCAGGTCACGTACGTGATCGTACAAATCGCAGCAATACACCAGAACCAGAAACCAGCTACTGCGGCGTAGTGAATTGATTTTGATTTATAACCCTCCCCCACCCCCAAAATCTATTTCTCCTATGTGACACATACACACACACACGCACGCTACACGTTATGCATGTTCTTATTTCATGCAAATTGTCCTCCATTTATGGTTGATGGTACCGATGGATAAGGCTTGGCAGAAGATCCAGCTACTGACAACTGGATCGTCTTCTGCCACGTCCGCCAGTCCACAAAATGTGTGGATGAAATTTCAAATCATATTGCTGCCGTGCTGCCACACGAAACACGGGGCAGAAATTGTTCGCTCTGAACATGGGAAGGAGAAGGAAGAAAAAAAACGGTTTTACAAAAATTGCTTCCCACGGTTTGTGAAAATTACGTGCGCACATCTCCTGTACGTACCAACAGAGGTGACGACCATGGTCACAATTTTCCTTTACACACCTCAACAAATCGGTGCTAGCATCTACTTCTTCTTTTTTTTTGTGATATTCGCTTCTTTTCGTACATGTAGCTGTTGTTGTGTTGCTGCAGGCGCCTCTCGCCATGGCGAAAGGAAAATGTATTACCTTTTGATCGGGCAATAAATTTCAAATTTTCTCACTGTTTAAACGCCCTGAACGACACTCACACATAGACCAACACACACACACAAACACTGTTGGTAGCACATCGTCACGGGGTGTATGTTCCGGTCGTGGCATGTCGAACCATTGAACGTGAAGCTTGTCGAAGTTTTCTTGCCAAAAACTTCCCTACCCGCAAAAGAAACGGCTTCCGGTTGGTGCCGTAGGTTTCAAACTGGCCGGGAAACGGGAGATGGTTCGGAAGAATAAGGGAACGCACCAAGAGCTTGGGTTGGAAAATTTATGTCTCACGCTCGGTTGAGATGTGACCTTCTTTTTTTTTTTGGCCAAGAATGTGGTAAGCTGCCGAATGCATCGGATGTTGCACGAGAGCAGTGTTTTGCTCTCTTTTCATCTTTCCTAAAGATCCCCCTGCCCCGTGCTCCCACACCTCCCCCGATCATAAGAAAGGTAAGCCCGGGCTATAAAAAAGCACAACGGTTTCCTTCAACGCGTCCGCTGCAGCGTCGAATGCAACAGCAACCAGGCGAGAACAGCGCAAAGCACATCCTATTTTGGCAACTCGAATCGCTAGTGTTTTATTCCTATTGTGTGAGGCTGTAAAGTTTTACGAGTGCCGGAGAGTGTGTCGTGTCGGATGCCCTGACTTTCGTTTGCCACGATTACAATCGGCGCAGCGCACAGTGATTGTACGTTCGCGCTAAAATACCGATAGCATCGCGGCCCCCGTGTCTTACCCGTTGGCTTTCGACACGTACCGTAGATAAATGTTAATCTGCCGTTTTTGGTGCTGGGATGCAATGCTGGTTTGGCGCGCACGGCAGAACACTGGCGAATTTATGGCAACAGAACTGTGTTTTTTTCGGGACTCATCTTCCCTCGGGGATATATGCATGGTGGATGGTGGCTTTTACGATCGTTATTGTTAACATTGATGGGGAACCGGGGGTTTTATGGGCGAAAGTTTAAGCTTTCGATTGATTTGTGAAGTTAAGAGTTTTACGTTGCTGCTTTTGAATTGTGCCATTTTCTAACAAATGATAACTGCTACTATTTTCGACTTTGTATTTTAATGCGGTAGGTTATGTTCTGAGCTGATCTTCTTTGGATATAACAGTTAAGTTAGTTTGTTTCTTTATCCGGAATGCTAGTTTTGAATGTAAATAAATTGGGCTAATTGTATGTCTTACCTAAAAGTATGTTAAAACAAATAATGAGTTGGATGCAAACCATGTCTAAAAGTATGCAATGAAAGCCTTAAAGCAAATGAATTGCATACCTTTAGGCTTCTAGCGGTAGTAATAAACCAACAAATTGAGTTAAATTTTGTTTAAAACTTCGCTTGTGATATAAGTGAATTGAAACAAATGTGCTATTGTAGAGGATGTATCGTAATGTATGAGGTATACTCAGTAGACTTTCTGAGAGCAAAATTGAAAGAATTTTATATTTGAACCTCTCCAACGGGTCCAACGGGTAAAGGACGATGGTATCGCCGTCAGCAGTTCTATCATGCTTATTCTCTAAATAAAAAGCTCTAAAAGGCTAATAAAGCTATAGCAAAACTTTTTATTAATAGAGAACTAAACGGTGAACATTATAGAAATATTTATTTAATATTGCGTACCTTAAAGGGACTTTTAGTATCTGATGTTATGGTTTAAATAATAACAACTTTGGCACATCGCCAGATTAACAACATTGCTTCCTTGGCAATAGATTTTCATCCAGAAAAAAGACCTATCGTTAATTATGATTTATCCTTATCTTCATATGTCCTAGAGTTGGAACTCCTATTGATTGTAACATTATATCTTTGCATGACATAACAAATGAAGGAAAATGCTTAGCTGCGGTATAAAAGAACATTTTTTCATCCCATTAAATTGGTATCATAAGGCACGAGATATTCATTTGCATGTCTGCTAGTGACGCGAAAGAACCGGCCAGACCAAATTTCAATCCACAATTTGATATAATTGGATTGCATTGATACGGCATCGTTTTTTTTTCTCTGCTTCCGAAAGAGCAGGAAGTGATAGTATGTAATAAAATAAAACTGCACAACAATTCTCGAGCCGAGGGTACCGTGTCGGTACCGTGCAAAAGAAAAGGAACAAACAAAAAAAAAAGAAAAAGGTCACCAAGTCATTTCCTTTTGCCAAAACACCAGACGCCCGTCTCTGCGGGTTGCACTGGCAACATCGTCTTTGTGTTCGTGCTGCTTCCGTGGCAGCCGGTGGTGGGCCATGCTCATGTTTGCATACTTCATCCAGCGTTCGCAACCGGGCGCCGGTAGTGCTTCACGCGCTCGTGGGTATATTTTTGTCCCAATATTTCCCTGTCCTCGCGTCAGCTCCTTTCTATTGTGTTCGTGGTTCGGGTGTCGCCACGCCAGCGAGAACCAAGCATGGATGTTTCCACGCTTCACACAAAGCGAAACACGGCAGGCTAGAAAGGTGTTGTCTCGCTATCGTAACTACCGCAGATGCACAACTGCACAATGGGGGTTGGCTGTAGCCCATGCCGCGGAGCAACGAAGCAACCGAGAGACAGTGACGGCCAGCCGGTGACAATGGAACCGACAACGAGTGACACTCGATTTGCTGTCACAATATTCCAGTGACAATGATTAGAGAAAGTCTGTCGGTGGTCCCCCGGTACAAAGGAGGGGACCTGTGTGGACGTGAAGGGAGCAATAACACGTCCTGCCCTCCTGCCGCCAGCTTTGTCAAAGGGGAGGAAGAGCGAGAGTGAGAGAGAAAGAGAAGAAAAAAAACATAGCAACAGTAAAAGAGTTGCACAGGAAGTGTGCAGGGGTTCGGTTCGGTTTCGGGGTTTTTCATTTTTCTCGAACAACCGAACAGGGACGGTTCCCGGGGACGGGCCCACTTCTAGGCTAGTAAGTCCATGACGCTGACAGCTGCCTCCCTGTCCGGTGATGTTCGTGTCTGCTGAACTCCGATTGTGTGCCTCCATCGTCTATTGTTTTCGAGCCTGGCGAGCATCAAATTGGAAGCCTGTCATCGCTTTCGGTATGTGTGTATGGCTGCTACAGCCATTGTACCAGGCACACGAGCCTGCACACGTCACTACTAATGGCTGGTGTGTTATGGGAAGGAGAACCGCTTGGCAGGCGGGTTTTTGCTTAGGGTGGATATTATTTGCCACCTAGCTAAACTCACCCATTTTCCCGCGAACTAATTTCGCCAGACACGACCGTCTCGTGTTGTGAGAGCTTTTCCATTTTAAGGGACCGATAAAGGATGTTATTGGCGGTGATAGTTTGAGCCTTTTTCGTGAGGAAAAAAAATGCAACACACATTTGAGAAGGCAAATGTCTTCATAATCTAGACGGTAGTGCTATTAGGCAATCAATGCGAATCGAACAACGATGTTAAGTAGCGTTCATTCTTTAATGACTAGATGAATGGTTTTTAACTAATCTTTTAGTACTGATTTTGTACGATTCTCAATCGTATACGAAAAATTTACCTAAATCGGCAAATTTTATTCTTTAAGAAATTGTGCCTAAAGGCTTCTAAAAATGTAGTTCCGTTATTTTAGAATATTTTTTCCAAACGCACTTAATACTGGCTCGTGTTATCCTAGCGCCTGAAAGTATGCAATTATTATCCATAGAATTCCTTTTAATGGTTTAAGGAGAAAGTGTAAATTATTCTTGCGGATTTCTTTGACAGGTTTTAACCACCATTCCAGACAAAAACTCATACTTTCATAAGTAAGAAATTCTTAATGTCATATTAGTATTATTCGACTCTAATGTCATCAAATACAGAGTATTTTTTAGAGAGCTTTTAAAAACATTTTGTTGAAACTGTCTCTTTCTTCATTTATTTCTGTTTTATAGTCGACCACCATTAAAAATCACCTACAAGAAAAAAAAACTCACTACATCACTGTTGTAATGATCATTTCCTTATTCTTCATCTCATCCTGTTTCCTGCCCGCGTTTCCATTTCCCCGCACACGATCCACGCACACGTATATTAAAAGGTCCTTCCAAATGTCATCCAAACCTGGCCGCAAAAGTACCGCACAGAACAAATGAATCACAATTGCCTTTCATATAACGCAAGGGCAAGTTCACCGTTCGATCCGTACGATGGGTTTTTTTGCGACGGGAGCGCACCATCAAGCACCATCAAAAAATTGTGCATATAAAGTGCAAAAAGTGCTTGCCCATTCCACCCGTTTCAGACGAAGGGCGTCCTGTTTGCCGTCCAAAAGTTCGAATACGGGAATAACCAAAACCGCTCTCTCCGTGTGGGAGAGCCCCGGATACAGTCCCCCGGTCCGGAAGACGGTGGAAAGACGAACAGGGGAAGGAAAACATTTCCGGATATCCGAAGTAATTTATTTTTTTGTGTGTGTCCTTCCTTGTGCNAAAAGTTCGAATACGGGAATAACCGAAACCGCTCTCTCCGTGTGGGAGAGCCCCGGATACAGTCCCCCGGTCCGGAAGACGGTGGAAAGACGAACAGGGGAAGGAAAACATTTCCGGATATCCGAAGTAATTTATTTTTTTGTGTGTGTCCTTCCTTGTGCTTTCCGAGGCCCGAGAAGAGTGCGCTGCTTGGGCGGTGTGTCAGCTACAGGCTCACAGCAGCAGCCGCAGCAGCGAACGGGTTCGTTGATAAATTTCGATAGCGTGCTACCTTTTTCGGATGGGTTCACTTTTTTGTGGCCCTCGTTGGTCCACCACCACCACCACCGCCGCCCGCGAGCCGGAGCGTGCGTTCGTGTTCGTTCCGTGCTGCCATTTTGGAAAATCCGCTTCCATACGTAGGGCGAGGATTTTGTCTACCGTTTATTGGGAAGTATGGCGAATCCGCACGATTCCCCGGGTGCTTCGAAAGGTGGAGATCTAAAAATGGAACCCCTGTTTCCGACCGTTCACCGTTTCACCTTTTCTCTACTGCTCAAAAGAGTTAAGGACTTGTGTGTGTGTGTGAGTGGGAGAGCGAGAAGGCACAAGAGCACCGGGTTTTTTTTTCGAACTGCATTTATCTACCATCCCCAGGAAGCCAGGGGTTATTGGACACCATTCGTCAGCTCGTGGCAGTGATCAGATCAAATAAATAAACCCACAGAGCTATGAGGGAATATTTCCTTTTTTCTATTCGCAATACCACACATCCCGGACACGTGTGTGTCCTCGTGTATGTAGATGCGTGTGTGTGTGTGTGTGTGTGTGTGAGACCGAATAAAGGTTAGCAAATTTATTCATGGCTTGGAAAAATTGGTCCACTTTGGTGTATCCCGCAACCGGGGCGGTTTTCTGCACGATCCCATGAGCAACAAAATTAAATGAATCGAAATCGAGTTATATTTTCTCATTTGCGGTTATGATACCGCCATTAGTTTTCATCGATGAACATCAATTGTTTTCATTTATTTTCTGCACACCCGGATGTCCGGAAGCTCACCAGTGAGGGTGAGGGTCTCCGGTATTCTATTTATGTATTTATTATCAAATTTTTACATTCTTCTCTTGGTAGACCACCAGGGTCGGAAAATCTCTTTAGCCCTTTTTTTGAGTTTTTTTTTTTGATACCGGGCAAACGAGAAAGGTCGTCCGCTGGCCGGTGTAATGTTCTATTTTGTTCGCAAACTGGCAAGCAAACGGACCTTTGGCGCACATTTCACTGATGCATGATCCTCATCATCATCAGTTTCGTACCGTACCGTGTGTCCGCTTTGTGGAAAGATGGAAATTTATTACGGGTTTATCCTAAAGAGGGATCCCCTATTTGCTTGCTGCTGATGATGATGGGTGTAAATCCTTCTTTGTTTTACAGCGATATAATGTTTAGCAGTTTTTGATGTGTCTTTTGCTTAACATTTTCCCACCCTAACCCGAAGATGTTTCGAGTTTGCAGGTGAAACAAATGTGAACAAAACCTGTAATGACCAGGCGTCACTTTCAGTGGAAGGACATTTTCTAAATTTCATTCACCAGTTGGCGGTTCGCTGTCTCGTCAACCGGATACCACGTTGGTCCCAGTTGCCAACGGGAGGTTTGGAAATGGGTGGCAAGAAAAACACATCACATCGGGGTATGTGCTAATCGTGCGCTCGTTTATCTGCTGGCAACAGTACCACCGTGCTGGGGGAAATAGTTTTCCGGTATGCAAAACACAAACACTCACACACGCGATATAATAAATCACTCATAAAGCGGTGGCAGTAAGATATGGCACTGATACGGGGGACACCATGTGCCGGGGAACGAAGCCGGTGGGTGGGTCTCTCATGTAAATTGTTGTAGTTTTGGACGCTGCTCGACGTGTTGCTGGCACTGGCAGTGACAAAGTGCCGTTTGAAATGTTGTCGTAGCGGATGAGGGCAAATTTATGGTGCTCATGTTTTAAAACGCGCCACCGTTTCGTAAGTTGATGTTAAATAGTTGTATGACTGCAGTTACAAGAGTTTGTAGCACAAGCGTTTTGGTGATTAGTTTGTGGTACACCTGTTTTTTGGTTGACTTGGGTGCGAGGGGGAGAAGTTAATGTTTGATTTGGGCCGGTGAAAGGGCACCCGTTTTCTGCCAGAGGGGTATAAAAGTGACATTTGATACGATGTTGTGGTTATAAGTGGTCATGTTTTATACGGATTAATAATTCAGTTTTATATCGCGTGAAGCAGGGAAATTTTTCCTATTAGACTTGATTGACATTAGACAACATTATCAGGCACAAATTAAGATGTGTTTGTAGTAAGATTATACACATTTCTTTGATATGTTAGCAAATGTTTTATTATTTTTCACAGCGACCGGGGCTGTTGGCGAGATGAATTCGTGAAATGTGTTTTGCCATAATTAAAAAAAAATGAATATTTTTTTTATGTTACAGGACAAAGAAAAAAATAAAAAAAGCTTTCGATTTCTATGAATTTCATTTAAAATCATGAAGAAATTTAATGCGAATTGCAGATCATTAGACGTAAAATTTAAATAAAATTGTGCAAATAGTGATCTTTGAAATCAAATGTTTTGCTTTATTTAACCGTAGTGTCTATGACCAAAAAAATACACGTTGTTCTACGACGAAAAAAAAATGAAAATATTCATACAAATCGTATGATCTACCCGGTAGATGTACAGAGAAAATGTTTTATAAAATACAAAAAGAATAAAACAAGAATTTTTAAAACTTTCAGCTAAATGGTATTAGTTGGACAACTGAAAAACCCGAGAATACGACGAGCAGATCAAAAGATATACGCTTTAGAATTCGTAAAAACTATAACTGCTATACAAAATGTATGGGTATCAATCGAAAAAAAAAATTAAAAAAGCTTTCTTTTCTTTTTGCACGAAAAACATTTTTTTCTACGTATTTTAAAAATTTTACGTCTGTACGAATTTCCTATAAAAAGATATTAAGAAATAAAAATGCAAAACTTACCCAGGTATGCGGTCATTGGCATCCTATTGAGTAACGGTCCTGTTTGAATGAGAATGAGAACGGAACATTAAATAATGTTTAAAGCTACTTCCAGTATAAATCTAATACAATTGAATGAATTTTTTAACTCAAGAAGAAAAATATAAAAATACATCTTTTTTCAAGCAGATAATTGTGGGATCAATAATTTGCTTTTATATACTGTTGATCGCAGAATAACGATAGAATATTTACCGATAACGGCTGGAATAATAAAGGAAATTAAATATCTCGAAAATATCTGTTAATAATAAAAATAATAATAAAAAGGCTCATGTAAAATCATGTTTCCGTTCGCGTAGCGTTCATCCATACAGCTTTATGCATACAATCCGCACACACAAAGCCCAAACAATAGTCACATATTAATCACCCATTTTCCCATCCACCGCCGGGGTGGAGACTACCGAACAACGGGTTACCCCATGGGACGGCAAATGTGAGACGTCGTGTTCGATCGATCGAACCCCCGGCCGCTGAGCGGTAGTTTCGTTCAGTTCGGGTGTGAACACATGAAATTCAATCAATCCCATCTGCCACAAGACAGGCGGGATGACGAAGCGAGAGCGAGCCCGGGCATGATTCGAAAGTAATTAGCGAACAGTTTGACGAGGCTATTCTTGAAAGACAATAATGGCAACGATGATGATGATGATATTTTGATGGAAATGAATAGATTTGCAAAACCCCACACCGCCGCTGGTTTGCAAGCGCCAGGGTGGGTTTATGCTCTGCTGGAATTCGACACATTGCATCGAATTGGAAAGGATTGACGTCATCGAACGATGACGTCTGATATGAAATTAAATCCAAACTGACCTCGGCAAATTTCATTAATGCTAGTTGATGAAGAATGGTAATTCTGGGCAAAAAGCGGTCCTACCCGGAACTTGTTTTCTATCGTGTTGCATGTATAATTAACATCTTGTGCTGGCAATGGCAGCACGAGCATAAAAGTTCCCTTAAAGTAGCGTTTTGAATTGCTTGTTCGCGAGCACTTTACAAATTTCCCCTCGAGATGAACCATTTAACTTAATTCGTTTTTGTGCTTAAATGATGAACCGTTGGTGTTTCTGGCAAACAAAAGCAACCGTCAGTGTGTGTGTATGTGTGCGCGCGTGAAAAGTAACATAGTGTTGCAAAAGGACACATTCCGGGGTAAGTGAGTACCGGAAATAAAGCAACACAGTTCATTCAATGCACATACAATGCGCGCTCACCACCATTTATAAGGCTGCAAAAGTGCAGCAAAGAAATTAGGAAATGATGGGCCCCACACACACACACACATAAAGCGGCCACCCCACCGGGCGGAAAAAAAGTTGGAGAGAAAAAGTTTTGCACTTGCGTTTCGATTTCATTTTCTTTTGAACTCTTTTTTTCTTTCTTTCTTTCTGTGCCCTTTTCCCTCGAGACCGGCCGACAAACCCACTAGCCGGCAAAGCAAACGAGCGAGCACATGGTTCATGCCAATTAAACTTTTCCTCTCCAGCTGCTTAAAGGACAGGCCATTTTTCTTGAAACTTTCCACCCTCACTTCCGACTGCGACATCTCAGCCGCATCGTACATCGTAAAGGATCTGTTTTGCACGTCTTAAGCTAAAAACGACGACACGCTGCAGCTGGTGCAATTATTCATGTGATACGTACCGATTCGGTAGTGGCTTGTTTCATTGCGCGCAAAGAAACTTTTATGACCATTGTTACGCTCTCGGGCAACCGGTGCAATTGGTTACAAACGCGTCGTGTTGTGTATTTTAAAATTGTATTCCATTATCCGGGAGTGTTGCGGGGTTTGTACTTAAGAACCCGCCGGGGATTGGCTAGCCAAGGCAATGGGATGTTATTTGTTAGCCACCAGGCGTCTCCATTAACGGTTCTGTATGCAGCTAGAAAATGTTTTTAAAAACAAATATGCACCATATGGTGGGGTACTGCAATTTTACAATACAAATAAATTTCGCTTTATTTATGCGCTTGCTCAGAATTCAGAAAGTAAGACTTTTTTTTACGAGTTTTACAATAATCATCGACTTTTGATCGACTTTTCATTTTTCACTTTCTCTCTCTTTCGCTCGCTCTCTTCGAACAAGAAGTGAATGACAAACGTAAAAATGTGAAAATCATAAAATTTTACCCTTATTCACGAGAAATATAGAAAGAAAAAAGGTCTAGAGCGGATATTGATTGAGCACTGCTAGGGGAAGGGTAAAATGGTTTGGTTTTGTCGGGGAGGAAAACTTTTACCCGAAGCGTTGTCAAACGGCACAAAACAAATGCCTACGTCATGGGAATGCTCACGCCCGCTAGAAGCCCGAAAAGGGCAAACGGGGAGGGCGGAACGTGAGCGAACACCGGGTGGAGATGGGAAAAAGAAAAATGGTTCCGGGTTCTGGCAAACAACTAATCGTCGTTCCGACACGATATTGAATCCTGCCGCTACTGCTGATGTTAGCTTTCGTTTCGGGCCCATGTTTAGTGTCCCTTTCCGCTCTGAAAATCCACTATGGCGCTCTTTGACGTTCTAACCGTTTTTACCTCGACTATTTTTCTCCCTTTTACCGCATCAATTTCAGGCAGTTTTGAACACGAGGGTACATGATGGAGGACCTACCTCATTTCTTCTCCTTTCCCTCTGTCTGGGAGGAAAACGCCAATAGTTTTAAATTTCCGCTGAACATGCAAATCCCTTTCCCCGTAAACGTCGGGGGAACATCGCAGTGTGAAGATTTATACGAGTTTGAACTTGGATAATTGAGCAGTAATCGGGAGGCCAAATCTACACCGGTGTGTGTCCCTGAGAAACACTGGCAAGGGCACGAAATGTGCTGAAATTAGCTTGTTTTTAAGGTTTGCTTCTTACTCTTCTGCGAGATGCATATCATTCATTCGTACCATGGACACGAAAATGGTTGCCACCACGACGGGGTTTGCGCCGTGACGCCCTATGAAGGACCCACTCAGGAAAGCGAAATTTGTTACAATTATACAATCTCGGCTAGTACCGCCCTGGTGGAGTTGTCGTTTCTCATGCTATGGCAAAAAGCGGAGGTAAGCTCAAAACAGTGCACCTTTGGGGTGGAGTGAGTTTCATTAGGAACTTTTCTTTTTACATTGAACCAGTCACAGCATGGTCGTTTTGATGGATTGTGGAACGAAAAGTTGTGCTGCTGATAAATCTTAGCGATCGGATCGAATTGAGGTTTTCGTTGATTGTAAGCATGCGGCAGAACATGCCGAATGTTTCGCTAGTGTTTCGTAAGTTTGGCAATATAAAAATATAGAGTAATTATGTATGACCTAAAATATTCAAGGCACGCAATCATTCATGGTATATTTATTACTTACAAAGAAATATAAACACTCGAGAAGATTAAACACAACGTTAATTGTAGTGAATAAATGTTTTGAGTAGGCTTGGGAGTGATCTTCAAGCCATGAAAAGCGAAAGAACACAAAATTTTAGAGATTGAATACTTATAGAAAAAGGATTTGTACCAAGGAATAAAGTCTTGTCTACCCAAGTATCATTCTAAGTTGTATATAAAAATAATTATGTTATTACTGAGAGAGTCTACTCTACAAAACGCTGTTAAAATATTGATCTTAGTGAGAGAAATCAACTCTACTCTCCTTTGTTTTCTCATCACTTACTCGCTAATGTCTATAAATCTTTCTTCGGTTTTAAGAAACCTTTATACATTGAGTTTTTATGGTTTGAATATTAGTAAAAAAATGGCCGCTCTACAATGGAGCTTGTAGAAAAGATGGTTTGATGCTCAGATACAAATCCTTAACAGCGTATTTCACTTCTTATGGTTTAAAGCTTTATTTTTGTATTTTTTTTTAGAACGGCCTGGCCGTATCAAGCCTTACTTTTACCACGTAGCAGGATAGTCAGTCCATGATACGGGGAGATAGTCCGGATCGGATTTGAACCCGGTCCTGCTGTATGGACCGGCGTCGTTTATCACATACACCACTGGGCCGCCCCATGGTTTAAAGCTTTTTAAGAAGTTAAAGAGTGGCATGGGAAAAGCTTCTTGGGTAACTTGGTTCAACACACCCAAGCAAAGTATTTTTTTTTTGCTGCTATATCACAAAAGAATATTTCAAAGCAAAAGAAGGATGTTTTTTTTGGGAAATAATATTGTAGCATGGTTTACATAATATTCTATTACCCCAAACAATAAATCAAAAGTGTTGCCATGACTTGAAAAGTGACATACGAAACTGCTGATGCGGCGTCCTAATTTCGTCTAACTCATTTACATGTTTCCAAATGCTTTTACATGCCTAATTGAAAACAATTGTCCCATCTTCAAACAGTGTAAAGCAAACCCCGAAAACGGAACGTTTGATTTGTTACTTACTCTCGTGCGCACGTCCCGCATTCAGCGTACGAAAACTTTCTCTTTTGGTAAAGTATAATATTTACCCATACCATACGGCATGATGGGTTCTTCCACATACCAGTGTCGCGGTGGAAAGAACGAACCGAGTCTACGAATTTCTCGATATAAACTAGCGCTAACTGCAGAAACGTTTACTGTTGCAGTGTTCTGCAAAGCGAAAGAGCGATGCCATCGTCGGTCACGGTGATGATGATGATGATGACGTGTCGTGGCATAATTTTCGATAAAAGAGAAAAGGCAATGGGCGGCGACAATAAGCGCCGGTTCAGCGATTATGATTTTCTATGGAACCGCCGGTTCCGGATGCCGAAGCATAATCACAATCCTATTAGAAACTGCAACCATCAACCTCTTTTGGTTTGGTACGAGGCGCGTTTAACGAGGCAGGATAAATCTGGGCAAAAGTTTTCCACCCCAAAAGTTGAGTTGCCCAGCAGTCAGTTTCTTCACAGATTGTGGGTAGGGGAAAAAATGGAAGTAGTAAATAATTTTTCATCCTTAAATTCTTTTTTTTTTCGTTTGTTCAATACCAATCCGCCGTGAAAATGGTGTTTGTCAAGTAGTTGTGCATGAGAGAAAATCATATCCCTGGGTTGATCATTGCCAAGTATTGTGTCGGCCTGTGCATCCGATCGCCGGACAGCTCCCGGGACGAGATGCGACAGTACCGAAAGAATCTCGTTTTGTTTTGACTCTCGCCTCTAGGTTTCACACTTCATGTCTCTCTCGCTCTGTCTCTTTCACTGACGGCTGAGCGCTTTCAAAGTCAGCAGCAAGCAATCGGTGTCGATTGCGGTGAAGCATAAAAATATGCAAATTAAACCCATAAATTGTCCATGGGATGGAAGGCGCAAGCATGCTGCTATAAAATAAAGTTGTCCAAACGGGGGAGTTTGACGTGTGCACGGGCGGACGGTTGTGCGCAGAAAGGATGAATCGCCAAGCGACTTCTCGGGGTACGAATTGCAAACTTTGCCCTATGTATGTGTGCGGCACAAATCAGAAAATCTTACCGATACTGAAACTGTCGCAATTCCCAAGATGCTGAAGCGTTTCTCAATTTTCTGTGCTGTGCAGCTTTCAAATGAAATAATCCTCACCGCAAAAACCGTGTGCCAACATTGGAGGGAGGAAACAAATAGAACTGAACAGGGTGAAAGCTTTCACTCGGTCTTGATGGTCGATGGACGCGGACGTTCACCGCGTCCGCAAATGGAACTGACACTAATAAAGTTATAAAGTTGAGTTATTCATGGTGCGAAATAAAATTCAATCCCCATCGTCGGTAGGCAAGCGGAACGGCGATTGTACGGCTGTTGGGAAATTGACCAACCGCGGGGGTGATAAGGAGGGAGGGTGGTGGAAATAGCCAGGGTAGAAAATCAACACCCAGACGGGATTTATTTCCACCCACCAGCCAGTATCGATGTACGTCAATCAGACATTTTAGGCTTGTTGTTTTCAAGGTTCTATTCGCAGTATGAAATGTCTGCATGGCCAGACCATTTCCCATTTTTTATTTCGCTCACTCACCATCTTCCAGTTAACCGACCGAGAGGGTCGGGCACAAAAAAATTTGAATACGACTAAAAATCCCACACCTATACAAGCGTGCAGCAAAAAAAAAAAGAAACTTCGTATTGATTTATTTAATTTGCATCGTCTACGGTTTCGGTTCGAAGCGTTTTCGCTAGTCGCCCCCTTCAGGGGGGGAGGAAAGTTTTCCTTTCGGAAACCGTCCCGCACCAAAATCCTTCGCACCATGCATATAAACGGTACGTTTGGTACGAGCCGGTTTCGCGGAGAAACTTTTGCAGTTCGCTCAACTGCATGTAATGTGCAGGGACGCGTCCGTAGAACCATGAAGAGAAACTTCGATTAAACCTTGCCCATTGACCTTTACCATAGTGTCAAGGCAGAAATAAAAAGAAAAACCAAAGAAGGGGGTACGTGTACTTACATTCCCTATGCATCCAGCGTACGTAAAAGGGTTCGTTTTTTTTATAAAATACATTAAATGTTCCTCTCACTCACTCTACTTCACAGAGATGATCGGCTTTCACTGAACGAGTTTACACTGATCTGTCGGGCACTGTTCCGGAATGATAAAGGTCACATCTACGTGGTACCATCCGATCGTCTGGAGCAGATGTTTGCCGTGTTCGACAAGAACGAGGACGGCTACATCGATCGGGAGGAGTTCCAGTTCTGCTGGAACCAATGGATCAAGACGGTGAGTGTTCTCCCCAAATAGGAAAAAGAAGCAATAAAAAAGGGCTTGTGCCCTCGGCAAACTCTCAGAAGGTGTATTGATTGTATTTCTATATACCGTTTTTGCGCGAAAATCAAATTTCCCGGCCAGCATTTTTCCGTGCAGTGCACTGGAATGTGTATGGAAATTAAATTTATTTTCAAAAAAAAAAAAGTAACAACACGACAAAGTGAGGTAATAACGCGCTTTGTGTGGGTTGCAGTTGTTGTTCAAGTTCAATCGCTCGCTCGCGTTAGCGAATCGTACCTTCGCCCCGCGCACCAGTCCGGACGTGCAAAAATGGCAATCGATTTCAATCAACGTTCTGTTCCGGGGTGGTAAACCTTCAGCGGAGAAAGGCCGCCGCACCAAAAAAAAACCCGTTCCGTTCGCGCTCGGAATGGAAATGGAACGAGTTTCGTTCTTTGAGCAGCTAGAAAAAAGTACGCCCTGCGAACTAGTTCAAAGGCCACCACCATCGTGTTAGGTAGTGAATGCTGCTCAAGGCCAACGAGGAGGGGGGAAAGAAAGCAATGAAATGAGAAAGGGGAGAAGAAAAAGTAAGCAAAAGAACAGAAAAAAATCTGGCTCGTAACGTATAACCAAAGCCAATCCGAAGAAGTAGCCAGGCACCGGAGTATTGCTTGGAAGAAAATCAATCATTCCGGTTTGAGGAGTCCTTCGATTGCCGGTGGTACGGCTAGGCAACGGCGACGCGGACAGTTGTCGAGCGACGGGCGAGAGCAATCTGTCTTCATTCCGTACGGGATGAGTCGAAGCATTTGAAGTCGCACAGCTCACCACCTGTTCCATCCGCCACCCAATAGGAGTCCCAATTTCCTTCCGGAAATGGCAGTTCTGGTTTGACTGCCGTGGCACATGAATGACTTTCGGCTTTCGGAGACGGGGATGCAATCCTGCAGGCAACTGACCTTGCAGTATTGACTTTTCGTTTGCCCTGTTTAATTTTCTACCCTGCATCAAACAACCGCTGCTTAACCGCTTTTAAATTGTGCAGAGATGATTTCTCAACTTTTGGGGCGAAAGAAATCAACATTTGAGCAAAGCGGCTTAGTGGTAGGAGAAGAAAAAAATAATAAAGAAATTAATGTTATCAGTTTTGCATGCTTTTAGGCGTTTTCAGTTAAACACATGGAAATCAAAATTAAATTGCTACTGGCCTTGATAACACCATTGTCCTATTCGTAAACTGACGATTTGTAATACTAATGATAAACAGGAAAACTTGCAGTGAAAATAGGATTTAAAAAACATGTATTGCTTCCTTTGAAATTGTAAAATTGACGGGTCTGTTGGTATGTAATTATTTATTTATTTCATGTTAGAGTTGTGTCACTGTGCACGAGCACATTATTAATTAAAATTGACAATAATGTCTTTCTGAAAAAAGTACTAGACATGCATTTTTCATTCTCAAACCGATGACTATTACACAGAATGGGACAAAGGACTCTAACATTCCTTTCATCTGATATGGCATGAAAAAATGGAATTGCAGTGGCCACAATTTTGCATGACGCAATGGACTAAAAATTTCAAATTTTTACAAAATCATACAACTCCTGTCGAAGTGTGAAGCATCATAGAAGAAGAAGAAAAAAAAACACACGCATATAAAACAATTCCATCCATTTCAATCAACGTCAACGGCTTGTCGGCTTATCAATCAATGTGCAAAAAAGGGAAAAGGGCGTTGAGCACTCGCTGTTAGCATTTACGACTGACGTACGCATTAATTAAACCACGGGCAAAAGTTTCACGAGATGGAAATGGAGACACAGTAAATCAATTAAAATGTCGATATTTGATTTCGGATAGCAAATGCGAATAGCTATCGCTACTGCACCCAGAACCATTTTTGGGGCCGGGCGGTGGCGCGAGGGGGAGTTTTTTTTCGGTAGCATTTTTGTGGTAAATGTATTTTTGAGGTAACTTTCATATGAGAACGGGAGAGAAGATAAAAAAAGCGTAAATATGAAATGATGGTCGTAATTTAACTGTAAAATAAAATTATAATCATTCAATTAAATCGTACCGAACAGATAACGCTCTCCATTGCTGGCAGGTTAGGTTGATCGGGGGGGAAATTAATTTGGTTTTTGCTGATTTATGTCCGGGGTTTTTTCACACACGAGTGAAAAAAACCCGTCAAATCCCCATTTCCTTCCACCATGGCATATGGCACACGCTTCTCCCGTCTCCCATCGGGGGGAAAAAAATAGCAAAGCATTTGGTGGTATTAGTCACTTGAGGAAGTAAGCAATACGAGAAAATCTGCTCGTCAATAAATTAGACCTCACCTTCTGCAGTTCTGCCGCAAAAGTTGATGAAGTCATCTATTGCTCCATTAGCTAGCCGTTTAAGGAACCAACCTCATTGCTAAGCTTGAAACGTTTCGCTTGCGGACGAATTCATTTTGCCCTGGTAGGTTACCTTCTTTTCCTTGTGCCGTTGGGGTTTTAGAAGCCTCCCCCCGTGTTATGGGAAGCGTGTATATTCCCTCTCATGGGGTAGGGAAAAACACCATCCACTCTGTGTGTCTATCTGTGATCGGAACGACTTATGGCAAAAGCCTTGAAGAAGTTTCATGATTGGAATGTTTTATTTTTTGCCAACCTTAACGTACTGTGTAGTTTTATTTCACCCAATAATACGCACATTGCTTCGATTAGGTGAGGCAGGTTCGATTTTTACGCCCCCGGTTCCTGGTTCGGGACACATTGCTTTAGCGATTGCACACGCTATCACGGTTCCGGCAGAGGTGTTCCCGACAAAACCCTGGAAACTTCCGCGTTCAAGAAGCTCTACCCGTAACGAATAGGACCGGTAAAAATCGGTTCGATTTGCAAACTCGATTTCAACACAACCTTCAGTAATTCAGGAGGCGGGAATGAAGTGTGTATGGCCAATACCAACTGAACCGGCCGGAAAAGCGTTGCGTGAAATGAAGTGCCAACCTGAGTGCGCTTGTTCGGAATTTTTGCAAACCTTTTTTTTTTTTGGTGTGAAATTGAAGTAGGAGGTACTGCAGTGCGTTCTTCACAGTTTGTTCACAGTACACGGACACTTAACACGCTCCTTCAACTCGAAACGGTGTTCGCTTCAAAAAACACCCTCGAGCGAACGAAACGAAACCAAAAAAAATTTTCTCCCCCCGTACCGCCTACAACTGAAAAAAAGCACAATCCCATCAGTATAATGACGCCAAGAGCATACCGGATAATGTTGGTCAAGGGGTTGTTTCTGGGGGTGTAGTAGTACGGTGTACCCACATTTTTTCGTTTGTTTCTGTCCGGGGTGTGTTTGGTGAACGGTGCACCAAATGAGCCACAATCGGGTGAAGTCAAACTCGTCCAACCGCAACGCTGCATATCCGATGCAGCTCAAGCATCCAGTGTTGGGCCACCGACTGAGCCGTCCAGCAAAGCGTTTTGTTTAAAATAACTCGATCCCTCCGGTTTGTGTGTATGTTGGGCATACGTCGTCGTGTTGCGGGTTCGGAGCAAAAAAAAAAGCTGGCACACACTTGTGCAGGCTCGATGGTTGTACGTTTTGCGGTAACATCAGACAAGACGACACTCGTCACGGAGTAGACCCTGGGTACGGACAATCAAAGTACCCATTTCGGTGAAATATCTTTCACACTGAGGCCGGGCAAACGTTACCGTATGCGTGAGACGTAGACAACGATGGGCAAGAACATGACCCACCTTTCCGTTCCCTTTTCCACCGTTCGTCGTTTGAAACGTGCATCACGCGGGGATAAACGGTTTGATTGATGATAATTTTGTGAGAAGGATCTCTCACACACACACGCGCCGACCGGGGGCGATTACGTGACGTGAGAGGATTTTATCTTCCGGAAAGGTTTTCGACACATGAGAAGTGGCTTTTTTGTGTCGGTGTGGCCACACATGCTAGTTCGACTACCATCTATTTGCCGTTTTTGCGCTTGTGGAACCGACCATAGGAATGTGTTGTTGTTTTTTTTTCTTCTTTTCCACATTCCCTTTTTATCGCTTCATCGGCGGGATGTCCGGGTGTCCTATTATGCAAAAGCGGGTATAATGAGTACGATAGAAAAGATACATCCGCCCCGAGGGTGGCTTTTGTAGAACACGGTACCTTTTCGTCTTCCTTCTCTTTTTTTTTGGCCGTTGTTGTTGTTGATGTTGTGGCATGAAAACGTATATAATGGACATGGCTTATTGGTTGCCAGGATATGACCGTAACACACACACACACACACACGCGCGCGGTTTAAATACGCTACAAACAACGTTGTAGCGGTTCCCGTGATGAGTTGCAGCTTTCCCTGGTGTGAGATGGATTTGTTTTTGCCATCATTTTTTTTTCCTCTTCATTCGGTTTGTTTGCTGCTTAAAAAACAGCTTTCCTGCCGTATAAGTGTCTTCTTATTTTCGATGTGCAGTTTTTTTTTCTACCATGCTTTCCGTTTATCCGGTTTCTTTTCGTTGCAGATCGTGCGTCCCATCAGCGCTTTTCTCATCGTCGATGTTCAGAACGACTTCATCAGCGGTTCGCTTAACATCAGCAACTGCAGCGCACAGCAGAACGGACTGGAGGTAGGTAACCGCTGTTGATGGACGTTAAAATTAACAACACTGTCAACTATTAATACGTTATCGCCTTTAGGAGATGTTTTTGGCAAACGTGATGCGTTTTGGATTGGAGAAATGATGGGTCGAACGAGTATTGAAATTTTAATTAATTTAATTTTAAATCTTAAATGACTAATTTATTTTTATTTATGATTGATATAATGTAACTATTTAGCCTGCATTATTGTAAATTGTTTATTTATATCATAAGAATGTCTTAACGAACAGTGTTGAGTGAGTTTGACTCAGATTCATGACTTTAAACTGGATGAATAACTCTTAACTTCAATATTGAAGATTCATCTATCTATGAGAATATATGAGAACGAATGTTCTGTCGAACGAATGTCTCGAATCTTTTGAGAGTCGACTCATGATTTGAATGACTCTTCACAGACACATTTCGTAAGGGTCATGAAGTTGATCTTCTTTCAGAAAGTTGTTTTAAAAAGAGATGCTTTTATTAAATCCTTCCGTATTTAATCAGGTTTCCGATTTTGTTTACACTGATTTGTTCTTATTTGCAAAGAAAGACTTCTTTCTAACAGTTTGAGTCGTTCAATGACTCACAACAAAAAATAATTTGAGCACTGGAGCACCTCTACGTTGTGTTTCTAAACAGATTGAAAACAGTTGACAAGAAACACATTGTCCACAACCTGCATTAGCACCATCCAGTTCGTGCCAAACTACTCTCCCGCCCGGGTCTAGACCGTATCATTATGCTGCAGTTCAAGCGTCGCTGACAACAATATCGAGCTCGTTGCTAAAGGTTCGATAAAACGTACACTGGAATTTCCATTCGTCTGCCGACTCACCCCGACCATTTTCGCCAAGCGAGTTGACAGCAATGGGAAACACAAGCTAAAAGGGGCACCCCGGTTGGTGACCTTTTTTTCCCCCTCGTATGCTGCTGCCACCATGCAACATCCTCAATTTGTAGCTACATTTCCTACTCCAGGGCCGGTATCGTCCGGACCACTTTTGACCTGGGTCTCTTTCTCTCTCGCGTACGTTTGCACGCAAGAAACCATGCAGATGCATCGCCGCAAGGAATCGGATGGGACGACCAACGATGAAAGGATGGCTATTTTCAACTTGCAAGTGTAGGCGCCATTTTAAGATGCCGGATGAAATGACTTGGGTTGTGCTGGTTCCATCGGGAACAAGTCAACACATTAACACACACACACGTGGCTACACGGCCACGCAGACAAAGTGGGAGATGGGTGATGTGAAATGGAACGGCAGTGAAGGTAACGACGCAGATTGGTAAACAAAAGGTGCAGGTCGAAAGGTCTCCTCCTGCTTCTGGTTGGAGCTGGTGAAGTTCGTTTGCTTTTAAGGCTTATCTTTAGCAGCGTGTAGGAGATCCTTGGTCGGCTGATGTTTGCCCGGCTGTCGAGGAACCACACCGGCCAAGAGTGAAAGATGCGACGAGTTTCGAGGTTTTTAGCACCTTCTCCATTCGGTTGGGGTAGTGTGCAAAAAAACAAAAAAGCACACACCCAGGATGCTGCTTCTACGTCTATCGCAACGATGCACAAATACAAACACACACACACACACACATACCCACATCGGAGCGGATGCCAATCCGTGCTCGGAAATTTAATATACTCCGGCTGTTGGGGCCTGCCCGATGTGAAAGGTCAGTTTGTCAAACCGAGGCCGTTGGTTGGTGGAACCCCGACGTGCCAGGGTGTGGACTGTGCGAACGCAGATAAGGAGAAGCTATAAGATGGTCCATACAGCATCAAGCTGGTCCGCTGGTTCGTGAGACGACGGACGTTAATTAACTTCCTTTTGTGTTCGATGCAAAACTTTCGATAGTTTTCCTTCCCGTGTTGATGATGATGGGGGCAAAGCAGGATGTAGCAGACAGAAGGCTCTGGGTTTGTTCCTAAGAATAGTGCCAGCAAAACGCAACATTTATGATGTGTAATTAATGCCAAAGACGTGAGCACTGGCTTGGGGGAGGGCATGTGCTGCCCTGGTAAAGATTGATGTTGTCCGCAGCGTAGTGACGTAATTTTTAAACGCAAACAATCTCCTTCTCCGCCCAGTTGGCCCGGGGTGACAAACATGGGTTTAGAAATTTGTTTTGAGAAGTGCGCAGTTTGAGGGTGGGCAACAACATTCGGGTGAGGTGTACGTGATTAATGATTGTGGCACGTTCGAATCAATGAGCGAAGCGTTCTAAAATTTGGCCTCAAGTGAGCTCATCAAGCTTACCATCGCCATTATGACGTTTTAAGCTGATGCTGATCCACCAGTGTGCACTGGGTAGACGAATGTCTTATCTTTTGCTTCCTAAATAAAGTAAACCACACCCATAACCTGTTGCCCGCACGATGGTCCCGCTGAGTGAGAACACTTATTAAGCACCCACGCTCTTAGCACCGATCGTTCATTAAGACTCCATTTTGTACGCACTGATGTGTCCACGGTCGGGTACGTTTGCGTGACTTGCGTGACATCGCTGACAGTGGCCCGCGGACACTGAAAGGCCGTCAGACTTTTGTATTCTCGCACGTATTGCCCCGCCGCACGGGCCTGAAGTGCCCACCGGTGAACGGTGAATTAAATTACGACAGCTGTCAGGATCGGATCGCGTTCGAGGCGTTGAAATTGAAACCAACGTGCCGTCATCGTGGCAGTGTATCAACATTTCAATGTCTGCCTATTTTTCTCCTTTCTTTTCTTGTTTTTCCATCGACCGACACCGTGCTCTTGGTTAGGTTATCGAGCCGATCAATAAGCTGCTGGATACGGTTGACTTCGATGCGGTGTTTTACTCGCTGGATTGGCACCCGAGCGATCACGTTTCCTTCATCGACAACATCAAACAGCGTCCTATTCATCCGACCAGTCCGGTAAGTTGCGAGACCCCTGTGTTCCGTTTTTCTTCTCGTTATCACACTTCTTTACTTTTCGGTTGACTTATTAACGTTCCTAACGCCCGCATCTTCCTCACAGCTGAATGCGGACAATGCGCAGGTTTACGATACGGTCATCTTTGCCGGACCACCACCGATGAAGCAACGGCTTTGGCCACGCCACTGCGTACAAGATTCGTGGGGTTCCGAACTGCACAAAGATTTAAAGGTGAGTCGAACGATGATGCTTTCCAGCCTGGTGAATGGCGTGGAACCTTTTTGCTTATCAAATTCACCGTTTTCCCATCCGTTGTAGGTTGTGGAGCACGGTGTGAAGGTGTATAAAGGCACCAACCCGGAGGTGGACTCGTACTCGGTGTTCTGGGACAACAAGAAGCTCTCCGACACGACACTGTGCGCTCAGCTGCGGCTTAAAGGCTCAACCGACATCTACGTGTGTGGACTAGCGTACGACGTGTGTGTCGGTAAGTTACAAGCTGGCAAGCAGACGCTTCGGCACAATAATGTTGTTACCGGATGCTGCTAAATAGTTATGCAAGACGGGGAAGTGCGCACAAAACAAACCGAAAAACTACCAATCGCACTCATTATCTGCTCGTGGATTCGAAATCGAATTGCATAAACTTAAAATCGACCAGGCGGAATTGAAGAATCGGAATTGCTGCGGTTATTGTATCATTTCACAACGGGTACACTGTGTGCGTGTTTGGGGTTAAAATTATAGTTTGACTCGATAGTCCTCCAGAGCTGGTTTTGTTAGATTTTATTAGTTTACATATATCGGCCAGCATTTTTAGCATTCCGATATGGAAATTGTGATTAAACCTATTTTAAATTATAACTTTTCTTCTGACTCAGTATAGCAAATTTACATATTTTGGATTAAATTTACCAAAATATATTGCACTAACTGTGCGATTACCAACTTAATGGAGGCGCATGGTACTTCATTAAACGTTGGTGTTTCAACGCTTCGCTTCACTGAGATGCGGTTCTTTGCAATACGTTAATAATAATAATAGTAATAATAATTGTTATTATTTAATTAAATCGCTTCTAAATCATAATTTTTGATTCCAACTCGGTACCGCAATGTTTGCAATTACCACCTTGATGGAGGCGCATGGTACTTTGTAAAACTGTGATGTTTGAAATAATACTGTTTCGCTGAGATGTGGTTCTTTGCTAATAAATAAATCCCGTTCAAATCATAATTTTAATTCCAACTCGGTATCGCAATGTTTTTCATACGTTTGAAGAAAAACACGCAAATGCAGCATAAGCCTAAAAAAATATTTCACCAACGCCTTGATGGAGACGCATGGTACTTCATAAAATATTGATGTTTCAATTAATACATGTAAACGTTGTGTAATTGAGCGCAATTTTACATCATGAAGCCTTTTTATGCATTAAAAACAACTGAACCAAAATTATACTTTCCATTGCTTCATTCACTAACTTGAATAAATTACTATATTTCAACAAACAGCAAATAGCAACATTTTGGACACCTATCCTAACGAGTGACCGTTGTGCATTTGTGCGCGATACGCGGTTGAAGCTGTGCTCAGACAGAGCATACTAGCGGCCGCATTGCCATTTTCAATTTCGACCACGTACTCAGTAATTAAGTTTGTTTCAATCTTGACAGATCGTTCGTATGCAGCATGGTTGGCGCCCTCTAGCGTACACTAGACGTTTAAGCGCACAAATAGCTATCGATTTTCTCAAAATGTTTTACACCGCCATGTGAAAACGTTTCATACTATTCCATTATCGTCGTTTAGCGATACTATACCTAAGCGACATTGAAGAAGGACACACAGTTTGCAGCTTATAGGAAGAATAAATGGCAAAGCATTCTCAAATCGTGCTTCACTACAAATACTATTGAAAATTACCATTTCCATTGAAGCATAAAAAGAATGTACAGAAACGGATAAAATGATTACTAAAAAAAGGCACATTGTACATTTTTCTTTGCAATGTGATATTTTCATTGAAATCTCATTACTTGTTGTTTGAAATAAAATGAATGAGCAAAAAGAAGCGAACGTAAAACGGACCCTGGGAAATGATTCAATTTCCTCGTAAGTAAGGAAATTAAATCGAACTTCAACCCACTCATCAAACCCTTTTGGCACTAAAAAACGGGGAGAAAAAATCAGGTACGAACTCTTTCACTCGTGCTTTCGGATCGAGGTCATTTCCGGCGTAGTCACCCAAACCTCGTAGTGGCGTAATAGTAGTAAGGATGCACATCTCTCGTATACATGGGGTTTGCTTTTGCTACACCTTTAATAGCAAACACGATGGAGAAAAAAATACGTTAGAACAAACCCTCAGGCACAGTGCATTAAAAATAGTAAACGGATGCAAAACAAGGAAGCTGAAAGCGAGAGCGAGAAAGATTACAAAACCGCTTCAGATGAATCAAACTGAACTCACCATGGGCAAGGGTTAAAAATGGCAGGTATTGGAAGGTTGTGGTAGAGTGCTTCATTAAATAAATGAAAATCTACCAAATTAATCTACTAATAGGCTGGTCCGAGCGTACCATTGCTTCCTCCCTTGTCGTTGTTTTTTCCATCCAACTTGTCGCATCCATGCAGCCCTTCACAGCACACTATATGCGGACTGAAATTTTATCCGAATTTTACGCTTTCCACTACTTTGCACAGGTGCAACAGCCATCGATGCGCTGTCGGCCGGCTACCGGACAATACTGATCGACGACTGTTGCCGGGGCGTCGATCTGAATGACATCGAGAGCACCAAGCAGACGGTGATTTCGAGCAATGGCGTCATCGTTTCATCCCGCGAGGTAAGTCGCAATGAGGGGGAAAAAAGCCGCCCACTGCCCGCTTCACGCTATCTGGACGAAAAAAGGGAAATTAATTACTATCCAAAAGGGACTACAGTGCGAGATTGGAAAATGCGGACAAGAAAACACATAAGAGCACTCAGCAAAATTACCAACTCCTAAAATTGAATACCGAAGCTTTCGGATTCATCCACCCTCCACCGCCGGCAGTGAGTGTTCCGGTTGGAAGAACCAACAAAGAGTGAAACCCCGGAATGGAAACCCCCCCTCAGCCCTTTCCGTACCAACTCTCACCGTGTTTCTCAAGCACTCGAAAAGCGTGTATTTATTTTTTGGCCACTGTTCCGATCACTACGACCGGCCCATGTTGCGAAGATTTATCTCAACCGCTTTTGCTGTTCNGAAGTGTGAAGCACATAGAAGAAGAAGAAAAACACACGCATACAAAACAATTCCATCCATTTCAATCAACGTCAACGGCTTGTCGGCTTATCAATCAATGTGCAAAAAAGGGAAAAGGGCGTTGAGCACTCGCTGTTAGCATTTACGACTGACGTACGCATTAATTAAACCACGGGCAAAAGTTTCACGATATGGAAATGGAGACACAGTAAATCAATTAAAATGTCGATATTTGATTTCGGATAGCAAATGCGAATAGCTATCGCTACTGCAGCCAGAACCATATTTTGGGGCGGGCGATGGCGCGAGGGGGAGTTTTTATTCGGTAGCATTTTTGTGGTAACTTTCATATGAGAACGGGAGAGAAGATAAAAAAGCGTAAATATAAAACGATGGTCGTAATTTAACTGTAAAATAAAATTATAATCATTCAATTAAATCGTACCGAACAGATAACGCTCTCCATTGCTGGCAGGTTAGATTGATCGGGGGGGGGAAATTAATTTGGTTTTTGCTGATTTATGTCCGGGGTTTTTTCACACACGAGTGAAAAAAAACCCGTCAAATCCCCATTTCCTTCCACCATGGCATATGGCACACGCTTCTCCCGTCTCCCATCGGGGGGAAAAAAATAGCAAAGCATTTGGTGGTATTAGTCACTTGAGGAAGTAAGCAATACGAGAAAATCTGCTCGTCAATAAATTAGACCTCACCTTCTGCAGTTCTGCCGCAAAAGTTGATGAAGTCATCTATTGCTCCATTAGCTAGCCGTTTAAGGAACCAACCTCATTGCTAAGCTTGAAACGTTTCGCTTGCGGACGAATTCATTTTGCCAAGGTAGGTTACCTTCTTTTCCTTGTGCCGTTGGGGTTTTAGAAGCCTCCCCCCTGTTATGGGAAGCGTGTATATTCCCTCTCATGGGGTAGGGAAAAACACCATCCACTCTGTGTGTCTATCTGTGATCGGAACGACTTATGGCAAAAGCCTTGAAGAAGTTTCATGATTGGAATGTTTTTTTGCCAACCTTAACGTACTGTGTAGTTTTATTTCACCCAATAATACGCACATTGCTTCGATTAGGTGAGGCAGGTTCGATTTTTACGCCCCCGGTTCCTGGTTCGGGACACATTGCTTTAGCGATTGCACACGCTATCACGGTTCCGGTAGAGGCGTTCCCGACAAAAACCTGGAAACTTCCGCGTTCAAGAAGCTCTACCCGTAACGAATAGGACCGGTAAAAATCGGTTCGACTTGCAAACTCGATTTCAACACAACCTTCATTATTTCAGGAGGGGGGAATGAAGTGTGTATGGCCAATACCAACTGAACCGGCCGGAAAAGCGTTGCGTGAAATGAAGTGCCAACCTGAGTGCGCTTGTTCGGAATTTTTGCAAACCTTTTTTTTTTTTGGTGTGAGATTGAAGTAGGAGGTACTGCAGTGCGTTCTTCACAGTTTGTTCACAGTACACGGACACTTAACACGCTCCTTCAACTCGAAACGGTGTTCGCTTCAAAAAACACCCTCGAGCGAACGAAACGAAACCAAAAAAAAAACCCCTTCCCCCGTACCGCCTACAACGGAAAAAAGCACAATCCCATCAGTATAATGACGCCAAGAGCATACCGGATAATGTTGGTCAAGGGGTTGTTTCTGGGGGTGTGGTAGTACGGTGTACCCACATTTTTTCGTTTGTTTCTGTCCGGGGTGTGTTTGGTGAACGGTGCACCAAATGAGCCACAATCGGGTGAAGTCAAACTCGTCCAACCGCAACGCTGCATATCCGATGCAGCTCAAGCATCCAGTGTTGGGCCACCGACTCTGAGGCGTCCAGCAAAGCGTTTTGTTTAAAATAACTCGATCCCTCCGGTTAGTGTGTGTTGGGCGTACGTCGTCGTGTTGCGGGTTCGGAGCAAAAAAAAAGCTGGCACACACTTGTGCAGGCTCGATGGTTGTACGTTTTGCGGTAGCATCAGACAAGACGACACTCGTCACGGAGTAGACCCTGGGTACGGACAATCAAAGTACCCATTTCGGTGAAATATCTTTCACAGTGAGGCCGGGCAAACGTTACCGTGTGCGTGAGACGTAGACAACGATGGGCAAGAACATGACCCACCTTTCCGTTCCCTTTTCCACCGTTTGTCGTTTGAAACGTGCATCACGCGGGGATAAACGGTTTGATTGATGATAATTTTGTGAGAAGGATCTCTCACACACACACGCGCCGACCGGGGGCGATTACGTGACGTGAGAGGATTTTATCTTCCGGAAAGGTTTTCGACACATGAGAAGTGGCTTTTTTGTGTCGGTGTGGCCACACATGCTAGTTCGACTACCATCTATTTGCCGTTTTTGCGCTTGTGGAACCGACCATAGGAATGTGTTGTTGTTTTTTTTTCTTCTTTTCCACATTCCCTTTTTATCGCTTCATCGGCGGGATGTCCGGGTGTCCTATTATGCAAAAGCGGGTATAATGAGTACGATAGAAAAGATACATCCGCCCCGAGGGTGGCTTTTGTAGAACACGGTACCTTTTCGTCTTCCTTCTCTTTTTTTTTGGCCGTTGTTGTTGTTGATGTTGTGGCATGAAAACGTATATAATGGACATGGCTTATTGGTTGCCAGGATATGACCGTAACACACACACACACACACACGCGCGCGGTTTAAATACGCTACAAACAACGTTGTAGCGGTTCCCGTGATGAGTTGCAGCTTTCCCTGGTGTGAGATGGATTTGTTTTTGCCATCATTTTTTTTTCCTCTTCATTCGGTTTGTTTGCTGCTTAAAAAACAGCTTTCCTGCCGTATAAGTGTCTTCTTATTTTCGATGTGCAGTTTTTTTTCTACCATGCTTTCCGTTTATCCGGTTTCTTTTCGTTGCAGATCGTGCGTCCCATCAGCGCTTTTCTTATCGTCGACGTTCAGAACGACTTCATCAGCGGTTCGCTTAACATCAGCAACTGCAGCGCACAGCAGAACGGACTGGAGGTAGGTAACCGTTGTTAAACGTTAAAATTAACAACACTGTCAACTATTAATACGTTATCGCCTTTAGGAGATGTTTTTGGCAAACGTGATGCGTTTTGGATTAGAGAAATGATGGGTCGAACGAGTATTGAAATTTTGATTAATTTAATTTTAAATCTTAAATGATTAACTTAATTTTATTTATGATTGATATGATGTAATTATTTAGCCTGCATTATTGTAAATTGTTTAGTTATGTCATAAGAATGTCTTAGCGAGCAGTGTTGAGTGATTTAGATTCACGACTTTAAACTGAAGAAATGACTCTTAACTTCAATATTGAAGATTCATTTATCTACGAGAATCTATGAGAACGAATGAATCTTTTGAGGGAAGACTCATGATTTGAATGACTCTTCACAGACTCATTTCGTAAGGGTCATGAAGTTGATCTTACTTTCAGAAAGTTGTTTTAAAAAGAGATGCTTTTATGGAATCCTTCCTAGTTTAATCGGGTTTCCGATTTTGTTTACACTGATTTGTTCTTATTTGTAAAGAAAGACTTCTTTCTAACAGTTTGAGTCGTTCAATGACTCACAACAAAAAATAATTTGAGCACTGGAGCACCTCTACGTTGCGTTTCTAAACAGATTGAAAACAGTTGACAAGAAACACATTGTCCACAACCTGCATTAGCACCATCCAGTTCGTGCAAAACTACTCTCCCGCCCGGGTCTAGACCGTATCATTATGCTGCAGTTCAAGCGTCGCTGAAAACAATATCGAGCTCGTTGCTAAAGGTTCGATAAAACGTACACTGGAATTTCCATTCGTCTGCCGACTCACCCCGACCATTTTCACCAAGCGAGTTGACAGCAATGGGAAACACAAGCTAAAAGGGGCACCCCGGTTGGTGACCTTTTTTCCCCCTCGTATGCTGCTGCCACCATGCAATATCCTCAATTTGTAGCTACATTTCCTACTCCAGGGCCGGTATCGTCCGGACCACTTTTGACCTGGGTCTCTTTCTCTCTCGCGTACGTTTGCACGCAAGAAACCATGCAGATGCATCGCCGCAAGGAATCGGATGGGACGACCAACGATGAAAGGATGGCTATTTTCAACTTGCAAGTGTAGGCGCCATTTTAAGATGCCGGATGAAATGACTTGGGTTGTGCTGGTTCCATCGGGAACAAGTCAACACATTAACACACACACACGTGGCTACACGGCCACGCAGACAAAGTGGGAGATGGGTGATGTGAAATGGAACGGCAGAGAAGGTAACGACGCAGATTGGTAAACAAAAGGTGCAGGTCGAAAGGTCTCCTCCTGCTTCTGGTTGGAGCTGGTGAAGTTCGTTTGCTTTTAAGGCTTATCTTTAGCAGCGTGTAGGAGATCCTTGGTCGGCTGATGTTTGCCCGGCTGTCGAGGAACCACACCGGCCAAGAGTGAAAGATGCGACGAGTTTCGAGGTTTTTAGCACCTTCTCCATTCGGTTGGGGTAGTGTGCAAAAAAACAAAAAAGCACACACCCAGGATGCTGCTTCTACGTCTATCGCAACGATGCACAAATACAAACACACACACACACACATACCCACACCGGAGCGGATGCCAATCCGTGCTCGGAAATTTAATATACTCCGGCTGTTTGGGGCCTGCCCGATGTGAAAGGTCAGTTTGTCAAACCGAGGCCGTTGGTTGGTGGAACCCCGACGTGCCAGGGTGTGGACTGTGCGAACGCAGATAAGGAGAAGCTATAAGATGGTCCATACAGCATCAAGCTGGTCCGCTGGTTCGTGAGACGACGGACGTTAATTAACTTCCTTTTGTGTTCGATGCAAAACTTTCGATAGTTTTCCTTCCCGTGTTGATGATGATGGGGGCAAAGCAGGATGTAGCTGACAGAAGGCTCTGGGTTTGTTGCTAAGAATGGTGCCAGCAAAACGCAACATTTATGATGTGTAATTAATGCCAAAGACGTGAGCACTGGCTTGGGGGAGGGCATGTGCTGCCCTGGTAAAGATTGATGTTGTCCGCAGCGTAGTGACGTAATTTTTAAACGCAAACAATCTCCTTCTCCGCCCAGTTGGCCCGGGGTGACAAACATGGGTTTAGAAATTTGTTTTGAGAAGTGCGCAGTTTGAGGATGGGCAACAACATTCGGGTGAGGTGTACGTGATTAATGAATGTGGCACGTTCGAATCAATGAGCGAAGCGTTCTAAAATTTGGCCTCAACTGAGCTCATCAAGCTTACCATCGCCATTATGACGTTTTAAGCTGATGCTGATCCACCAGTGTGCACTGGGTAGACGAATGTCTTATCTTTTGCTTCCCAAATAAAGTAAACCACACCCATAACCTGTTGCCCGCACGATGGTCCCGCCGAGTGAGAACACTTATTAAGCACCCACGCTCTTAGCACCGATCGTTCATTAAGACTCCATTTTGTACGCACTGATGTGTCCACGGTCGGGTACGTTTGCGTGACTTGCGTGACATCGCTGACAGTGGCCCGCGGACACTGAAAGGCCGTCAGATTTTTGTATTCTCGCACGTATTGCCCCGCCGCACGGGCCTGAAGTGCCCACCGGTGAACGGTGAATTAAATTACGACAGCTGTCAGGATCGGATCGCGTTCGAGGCGTTGAAATTGAAACCAACGTGGCGTCATCGTGGCAGTGTATCAACATTTCAATGTCTGCCTATTTTTCTCCTTTCTTTTCTTGTTTTTCCATCGACCGACACCGTGTTCTCGGTTAGGTTATCGAGCCGATCAATAAGCTGCTGGATACGGTTGACTTCGATGCGGTGTTTTACTCGCTGGATTGGCACCCGAGCGATCACGTTTCCTTCATCGACAACATCAAACAGCGTCCTATTCATCCGACCAGTCCGGTAAGTTGCGAGACCTCTGTGTAGCGTTTTTCTTCTCGTTATCATACTTCTTTACTTTTCGGTTGACTTATTAACGTCCCTAACGCCCGCATCTGCCTCACAGCTGAATGCGGACAATGCGCAGGTTTACGATACGGTCATCTTTGCCGGACCACCACCGATGAAGCAACGGCTTTGGCCACGCCACTGCGTACAAGATTCGTGGGGTTCCGAGCTGCACAAAGATTTAAAGGTGAGTCGAACGATGATGCTTTCCAGCCTGGTGAATGGCGTGGAACCTTTTTGCTTATCAAATTCACCGTTTTCCCATCCGTTGTAGGTTGTCGAGCACGGTGTGAAGGTGTATAAAGGCACCAACCCGGAGGTGGACTCGTACTCGGTGTTCTGGGACAACAAGAAGCTCTCCGACACGACACTGTGCGCTCAGCTGCGGCTTAAAGGCTCAACCGACATCTACGTGTGTGGACTAGCGTACGACGTGTGTGTCGGTAAGTTACAAGCTGGCAAGCAGACGCTTCGGCACAATAATGTTGTTACCGGATGCTGCTAAATAGTTATGCAAGACGGGGAAGTGCGCACAAAACAAACCGAAAAACTACCAATCGCACTCATTATCTGCTCGTGGATTCGAAATCGAATTGCATAAACTTAAAATCGACCAGGCGGAATTGAAGAATCGGAATTGCTGCGGTTGTTGTATCATTTCACAACGGGTACACTGTGTGTGTGTTTGGGGTTAAAATTATTGTTTGACTCGATAGTCCTCCAGAGCTGGTTTTGTTAGATTTTATTAGTTTACATACATCGGACAGCATTTTTAGCATTCCGATATGGAAATTGTGATTAAACCTATTTTAAATTATAACTTTTCTTCCGACTCAGTATAGTAAATTTACTTATTTTGGATTAAATTTACCAAAATATATTGCACTAACTGTGCGATTACCAACTTAATGGAGGCGCATGGTACTTCATCAAACGTTGGTGTTTCAACGCTTCGCTTCACTGAGATGCGGTTCTTTGCAATACGTTAATAATAATAATAATAATAATAATAATACTTTAATAATAATTATTATTATTTAATTAAATCGCTTCTAAATCATAATTTTTGATTCCAACTCGGTACCGCAATGTTTGCGAATAGCACCTTGATGGAGGCGCATGGTACTTCGTAAAACGTTGGTGTTCGAATTAATACTGTTTCGCTGAGATGTTGTTCTTTGCAATATAGAAATAATTATTAAATCACCTATAAATTGTAATTTTTGTTTTAATTCGGTACCGCAATGTCTGCAATTACCACCTTGATGGAGGCGCATGGTACTTTGTAAAACTGTGATATTTGAAATAATACTGTTTCGCTGAGATGTGCTTCTTTGCAATAAATAAATCCCTTTCAAATCATAATTTTAATTCCAACTCGGTATCGCAATGTTTTTCATACGTTGGAAGAAAAACACGCAAATGCAGCATAAGCCTAAAAAAATATTTCACCAACGCCTTGATGGAGACGCATGGTACTTCATAAAATATTGATGTTTCAATTAATACATGTAAACGTTGTGTAATTGAGCGCAATTTTACATCATGAAGCCTTTTTATACATTAAAAACAAATGAACCAAAATTATACTTTCCATTGCTTCACTCACTAACTTGAATAAATTACTATAATTCAACAAACAGCAAATAGCAACATTTTGGACACCTATCCTAACGAGTGACCGTTGTGCATTTGTGCGCGATACGCGGTTGAAGCTGTGCTCAGACAGAGCATACTAGCGGCCGCATTGCCATTTTCAATTTCGACCACGTACTCAGTAATTAAGTTTGTTTCAATCTTGACAGATCGTTCGTATGCAGCATGGTTGGCGCCCTCTAGCGTACAGTAGACGTTTAAGCGCACAAATAGCTATCGATTTTCTCAAAATGTTTTACACCGCCATGTGAAAACGTTTCATACTATTTCATTATCGTCGTTTAGCGGTACTATACCTAAGCGACATTGAAGAGGGACACACAGTTTGCAGCTTATGGGAAGAATAAATGGCAAAGCATTCTCAAATCGTGCTTCACTACAAATACTATTGAAAATTACCATTTCCATTGAAGCATAAAAAGAATGTACAGAAACGGATAAAATGATTACTAAAAAAAGGCACATTGTACATTTTTCTTTGCAATGTGATATTTTCATTGAAATCTCATTACTTGTTGTTTGAAATAAAATGAATGAGCAAAAAGAAGCGAACGTAAAACGGACTCTGGGAAATGATTCAATTTCCTCGTAAGTAAGGAAATTAAATCGAACTTCAACCCACTCATCAAACCCTTTTGGCACTAAAAAACGGGGAGAAAAAATCAAGTACGAACTCTTTCACTCGTGCTTTCGGATCGAGGTCATTTCCGGCGTAGTCACCCAAACCTCGTAGTAGCGTAATAGTAGTAAGGATGCGCATCTCTCGTATACATGGGGTTTGCTTTTGCTACACCTTTAATAGCAAACACGATGGAGAAAAAAAAAACGTTAGAACAAACCCTCAGGCACAGTGCATTAAAAATAGTAAACGGATGCAAAACAAGGAAGCTGAAAGGGAGAGCGAGAAAGATTACAAAACCGCTTCAGATGAATCAAACTGAACTCACCATGGGCAAGGGTTGAAAATGGCAGGTATTGGAAGGTTGTGGTAGAGTGCTTCATTAAATAAATGAAAATCTACCAAATTAATCTACTAATAGGCTGGTCCGAGCGTACCATTGCTTCCCCCCCCCCCCCCCGTCGTTGTTTTTTCCATCCAAATTGTCGCATCCATGCAGCCCTTCACAGCACACTAGGTATATGCGGACTGAAATTTCATCCGAATTTTACGCTTTCCACTACTTTGCACAGGTGCAACAGCCATCGATGCGCTGTCGGCCGGCTACCGGACAATACTGATCGACGACTGTTGCCGTGGCGTCGATCTGAATGACATCGAGAGCACCAAGCAGACGGTGATTTCGAGCAATGGCGTCATCGTTTCATCCCGCGAGGTAAGTCGCAATGAGGGGGAAAAAAGCCGCCCACTGCCCACTTCACGCTATCTGGACGAAAAAAGGGAAATTAATTACTATCCAAAAGGGACTACAGTGCGAGATTGGAAAATGCGGACAAGAAAACACATAAGAGCACTCAGCAAAATTACCAACTCCTAAAATTGAATACCGAAGCTTTCGGATTCATCCACCCTCCACCGCCGGCAGTGAGTGTTCCGGTTGGAAGAACCAACAAAGAGTGAAACCCCCCCTAAGCCCTTTCCGTACCAACTCTCACCGTGTTTCTCAAGCACTCGAAAAGCGTATATTTATTTTTTGGCCACTGTTCCGATCACTACGACCGGCCCATGTTGCGAAGATTTATCTCAACCGCTTTTGCTGTTCCTCTTTTCGTTTGATGCATTGTTTTCCACCCATTTGTTTGCTTCTTGTTCTTCCGGTTGCAGGTCAAAGCCATGGTGGAAGGGCGGGACCGTCGCCCCGAGCTCGGCTACAAGTTGGCGATGGAGCTGAAAAATTCCGAATCGGACCTGTCGAAGAACAACGCCTGCAGAAGACAGTCCCAGCAGCAGCAGCAACAGCAACAGCAGCAACCATCACAGTAAACACATCGCGGACCCATTTCGCTTCCCATCCGTGCTGGTTCCCATGGCTACAAGGCGAAATCATTTGGACGTTTTCGGTGCGGAAAGCGATTTGTGCGGCATAATATTAGGCAGACGGGGGCGCATCATCATCGGTTGGAACACATGAAAACCCTGTTTTACCGTTTACCATGTTTAGTTTGTCCAGCATCAGGTTTACATATTGCGTTAAGCCAGAACGCAACTTGTTGTTTTGTTTTCTCATCCCTTTTTTTTGTTTTGTTTTCTTATGTCCAGAACGCAAAAGCTTATAAACCATTGAAGGTTAGGGATTTTTTGTGTGTTCTATTACTTCCATTTCCCTGGAAGGTTGCAAAAGCAAAAAAAAGGGGGCGTAAATGCTTCCGAGAGAGTCATAAAGCTCCTTTCATTCGAATCCGTTTTAGCCCAACCGTTTCCTATTCCGGTATTCGGTTCGTGTTCATGCTTGCGGTGCTGGTTTTCTTTGCCGCATGTGTGTGTGTGAGTGCTTTCGCATTTCTTCACACACTCATAGCTCCCAGCTACCAGCAACCAGGTTATGTTGCACCCATTACCGTTTTATTGGTTTCGGCTGCCACACCGACCGGCAAACCGAAGCCCAAGCCCAAACTTGAATGCTTCAATCTTGTGCGGTATTCGAATAGAAACTCAAAAAAAAGAAACAGGAACACTCAAATAAAACGAAACCGATGCAAAGCCCCGGGGCTGGGCTGGATCTGATTTAACCGAACGACGTCCGTAACGATTCTGGCTGGTCATCGAAGTTTATGGACCGATCGCAGAAGAAAAAAAAACCCTCCAGTGATGGACGTGACACATCGTGCAAACATATCCTTGATTGGTGGCATCGGAAGGCAGCGGGAGGTTGTTCTATAGGGTGGAATGGTGGATTCTATCCAGCCACCCATCCTATAAACGGAAAGCCAATGATTTTGTTGTGGGTCAAGGTGTAAATTACTTTTTACAACCATGCGTACGTACGTGTGTGAGTGTGTGTGTGCATGCATGCGCTTGTGTTGTACCGTCATAAAGCGACGCCTGCTGGTGTTCTGCTCTGCTGCAATCTGGGGCGAGGATTTGCTGTTATTGTTTATATTCACCTCACACTGGGTGGGAAAGCTATTTTATCGGGACGATTGAATTTAAATCCATGGTTACCTTTACGTTTTTTTTCGTTAAACATTTTTTATTGTTTATATTTTCATTCAACGCAACGGACACCAACTAGTGCGGAAACCTTTATTGCCCAAAATGGTTCCGGATATGTGGCGGGTAAGGGAAAGGATGGATATAAGCAGCAACAACAAAAAAATCATCGTGCCGATCATTATTAAAGGACACTTTTGTGCTTAACGATTGTATAAAATAAGGTGATGGGAAGATCGTTTGTGGTTTGTTTAAAATTATAATATTATTTTATCGTTTTTAATCGCGTTGTCTGGGGTGGTGGTGAGTAGGATCATGTGAAAAAGAAAATATTTTGCATCACAGCGTACAACATAAGTAGAAAATGTTCCATCAATAGTACACAAGAAAAAAAGCATAAAGAAAACTGCAAAAACCAGGGTCAAACTAGGGAAGCTTCGTTGTGAAACTAAGAGGAACAATATATTATAGCACAAAAAATCGGTTACTTAAAATATGTTGTGTTCGTTTGCCCCTATTATCTCTAAACATAATTTCAGTGATTCGATTCACCACTTTATAACTTGTAAAATAAAAGAAACATGTTCAAATGTGTCCCCTTTTTAGCGGTGTGCAGTGTGTAGAGCTATTATTGTAGATACTTAATCATTCGAAGCGCTTAGCTAAGCTTTCTGACAGCAGCAGAAGGCTAAAGAAGCTAAATCGAACAAATAGACAAACACTTACAAAAGGAGAATAACAAAGCAAAACAAAAAAAAAAAAACAAACTACACACACCAGAGAGCTTACGGCACACCGTTTTGGTACTACCAACATTGTTTAGAGCAATTGTTACATCGATGTTGCTTTCGTTAGGAGAAGCAAACGAAACGCGCGCATTTGTAAGTGAAGTGAGCAGAACCGGAATATTGGAATGAAACAGAAACGTGACGAAGGGTACGCTTAGAACGTAGAACACATTTCGAGATGATTTTCCAAAATTATGGTACGTCCCATTGTCCCATTGTGTGTGTGTGCGTGCGTGTGCGTGCGTGTTTGCGGGGGAAAAGCTTACTGAGTATACAATTCCTGGATTCTGCTCACAAAGCGTTAATAATTCCATGGACAAAGTATTTCGAACGCGGTAAGGGAAGATTGCAAAATACAGATAGCGAAATGATAAGAACGGCATCAGCGGTAGGGACAGTTGGGGCGTGATTGAGGTGAAACTTTTCGGTGATTCGATAGAAAATAAAATGGTGCATCATCTGCAGCTAAATGTTTAATGCTTCTGAGTGGTACCTTTCTTTATGTGTACGGTTTTATTTTTGCGTTACATTACGGTGTTTGTTCTCTATCTTCGTTTATTTGCGCAAGGTACAGGAAGTTTGTTGCTTTGCTTTCTCACCCTATCATCAATTGTCGGATGTTTTCGTAGGTACAAGGCAACATGACGTCAGCGCAATATCTACAAATACTAGGAAAGCCCTTTTAATCATTCTTTATTCAAAAAGCCCAAGATGTACCGCTTCGTTTGCTACTATTCATAGGTTCGTTCAAACAGCGACAAGGGATGTGGTATGCTTTAATTTACAATTTGAGATTCTACTAAAAGTTTCCATTTGAGAATATTCAAACAGTTAGATTAGAGTTTTGTAGAATGATTACAACATCTAGGTACATTTGTTCCCTAACATGACGCATTGAAATCTGTCCGTCAGCAGATAGATCTTCTCCAAAGATAAGGACAAAATTTTGCTTAAACTTCTTACTGTTGAACTGAAACTGAAGTGACCTGTTTCTATTCTGTATGTTGTTCAGAACTTTGGATATTCCTCATGTTTCTGACCTTCGTGACGTGATTTGTTGGCTAAAACAGTTTGTTTAGGTCCCATGTTAGTCAATATTATCAATAATGACCTTTGATTTCAAGTGATATGCTGTACAGAATCTTCATGAAAAAGAATATTTTTTTCTTTTTGTGTGTTGCTTTTACTTTTCTTCTACATTCAGTACTCTTTTTATCTCTTGGTTCTAAATACAATAAATTATCAACATTAAATAAATTCTTACGACACTATAGTGGTATAACCTCCATTTAAAAATATCTCAGTTCGCTATCCGCAATAAATATCCTAGCGATTTACGTTCCAAAATAACATCTTATTAATGACAAAAAAAAAATGTCTATGTAACATAATTGAATTTTTAATATTACTTAACTCGCAAAAAAATATATACGGGTTTAAAATAATCGTAAATAGTTAAACATACTGTGAAGCACAACTCGTACCAACGTCTGTACGAAAGTGTTTCATAAGCAGTTTCTTCTCGATATACCATTACGCTTCCTCCCCCTCAAGCTACTGCTTCGACTGCTCCTAGCAATAACCTATCTGAGCCCCTCCACAGAAGCGACCGAAACCAGTCCCTTTCTGTCAGACATCCAGAAATTCATCTCCACTCATCAAACAACCAAGCAAAACAGCTTCACAAACGAGCAGAGCATGTAATGTCAAGATAGAGGCATCGGACAAGTGTAATCCGGCTAAATGTTTTCCCCGCTTCCTATCCAACCCTACCACAACCCCACCCACCGACACACACACACATACACAATGGCGCACGATGGAGGGTGGAAACCGATAAATCGACCCTTCGGCGCACGGTGAACGATAAAGCTTTCATTAGTGTGGCTGTAGCTGGGTGTAGTTTGGCGGGCTTGCGTTAGCTTGCGGGTTGCCACACACTGGGCGTCACCTTTGACCTATTGCCGGGCTGCGGTTCGGCACATGGTTGTGTGGCTCCTGCAGGTAAGCACTAGCGACCCAGATGACGGATCAAAACTTCGGCTCCGAGTGGAACGGGCGAAAGCAATGGTAAATGCCAACTCTTTGCGTAAAGTTCTTAACGCTCGAAAGCCCGGATCGTCTGAGCGGGGACCATTTGCTTTACCTGCAAGCAAAGCACAATTTTCATACACGAGCCAGAGAGCATAGGAAGCTGGAAAGGCACGTAAAGGGTGATGGTGGTAGCGGCCACTAAGAATCTTATCGGTAGAGCTTTTGTTTTCACTGTACGGTAACGATTATTCAGAAAACGGAGGATGTAATTTATCACCCGTTCGGAGGCACCTCCTGGATAGAATAGGATGTATTGGTCTCCACGAACTGTCATCGATGTCATCGAGCCCTCCCTGTCTTACATCGATTGACCCGAGTGCAATCGATCGCTACAACGAGCTGCACACAATGCAATTTTGCTATTTCGATGCGTGTGCTGCTTTGCATCACATTCCATCATACCATGTCTCGGTAGGGTATCGTGTTACAAAGAGGCTTTTCCCGAGCGTACCTTTAAAATCAACCCATTCCGAAGCAACGGCCGACGCTATGTTGTGTTAACGCGCTTCCCGATAAAGGGATGATATTAAAATAATCGAATTTGCCCGATAAATGTATGGAGCGGTTTGTAATGGATGCTGTTTAATGTTGGTGCTTGTCTGAGAAATTTTGCCCGTACGCCTAAAGTTATGCAATATATGTTTTATAGGGATTAATTATCATTGTTTAGTGTGTTTCCAACAATTAATTTTTAAATCGCAAACAGCCTTTCGCAAGGGCAATAAACAGTAGGGACCAAACGCTATCGGAACTTTTGTGTCATGTGATTATATAAAGTTTTATTTTGTCAAACACACAAAAGAATCTTATTAAAAAAACGCTGTCCAATTAACACCTCATTATAATTGTCGATCTATAAAAGTTTGCCAACGTAAGCTGTTAAATAATGCGCTTACTAAGCTTGTACCTTGTTAATCTTCTCACCGAAAAAAAACATAATGAAATGAAAATTATGAGAACAATTGAATATTAACTTCAAACTAAACGATATTACACGAAAGCAAAAAAAAGAAGGCTATAATCTGTTGGGCAACTTTTTCACAACAAAATGAAAGACAGAAACACTCACTTGTGCCGCACATCCCTTACTCCCTGAGAGAATCACAACTCATTTGAGATCGATAACAATATATTGATAAGAATTTTATGAAGGAACTACCGTTCTTGCCTTGCTTTTACCGCAATCGCCAATCGCCAAGGGCAAAACAAAACCTCTTCGTGATAAACTGGAGGAAAAAAGGAACTTCAGCACTGCTGCCCTTCGCTCGTTTTCCCTCAGCCACCCAACACCGCTGGCTTGTAAAGCTTCTCGTTTCGGAAATGTACGAGTTCGAACCATCCTTGAAGTAAGCGCTCGCATGTACCCGTGGCTCAAAATGGCTCGTTAGCGAAGACCGCACGGTCTATGTGGCAGAAACGGTAGGTTCAGTTTTATTTCTATTATGAAAACATTTTTCCACTCCCAACCCGGCAACCGTGTCCCGGAATTTCCTTTCAATTTGCCTCTCCTCCTCACTCCACCAGCCCCCGGAAACTATTCTCCCCCAATTTCAGGGTCTGAAAGGAAAGTTTATTTCTTCAAGCTCGAAAGCTCCCACAGGAAAGCAAGATCTATGTCGGGGTTTGTTTCTTCGTTTCGTTATCAACCAAGGCACTAGCAGCTGTCTGCATTCCTGCTTCNAGCAAAAAAAAGAAGGCTATAATCTGTTGGGCAAGTTTTCCACAACAAAATGAAAGACAGAAACACTCACTTGTGCCGCACATCCCTTACTCCCTGAGAGAATCACAACTCATTTGAGATCGATAACAATATATTGATAAGAATTTTATGAAGGAACTACCGTTCTTGTCTTGCTTTTACCGCAATCGCCAATCGCCAAGGGCAAAACAAAACCTCTTCGTGATAAACTGGAGGAAAAAAGGAACTTCAGCACTGCTGCCCTTCGCTCGTTTTCCCTCTGCCACCCAACACCGCTGGCTTGTAAAGCTTCTCGTTTCGGAAATGTACGAGTTCGAACCATTCTTGAAGTAAGCGCTCGCATGTACCCGTGGCTCAAAATGGCTCGTTAGCGAAGACCGCACGGTCTATGTGGCACAAACGGTAGGTTCAGTTTTATTTCTATTATGAAAACATTTTTCCACTCCCAACCCGGCAACCGTGTCCCGGAATTTCCTTTCAATTTGCCTCTCCTCCTCACTCCAGCAGCCCCCGGAAACTATTCTCTCCCCCAATTTCAGGGTCTGAAAGGAAAGTTTATTTCTTCAAGCTCGAAAGCTCCCACAGGAAAGCAAGATCTATGTCGGGGTTTGTTTCTTCGTTTCGTTATCAACCAAGGCACTAGCAGCTGTCTGCATTCCTGCTTCGGTACCAGAAAAAAAGGTGCACAAAATGGGACGGGAGTGAAGAACGAACGGCACACAAACTATGCACACAATAACAACCGAAGCACACTGGCGGCCCAGCTTCCGTTACTAGTTTTCTTCACATTAACCTAGGCTTCTGGGGGCCGTTCCGACCGAAAACGGCACGGGATCTTACGGGGACGGTACACGGTACTGGAGCGTAGTATAGCAAGATAAACATATCAGCGATGAAACTTTCGCGACGTGAAGATGTATCTTTTCCTCTCGAGGGTTTTCCAGTGCGCTCTTCATCTCGTTGCCTCTCGTTAGGCATTGGTTGTGTGTGTTCTATTTCATTGTTTCTTTTTCTAGTTTTTTTGCATGCATGGATTGCTGGCTGCAATCCACTCAAACTAGCCGGCAGTTGTAGTGAGGGGGAGGGAGAAGGGGAAACACCATGACAGGGAAGTGCAGCAACGACGATAAAGTAAGGAAGCGAAAAGTGCAGGATATGGACATTCTTTATCCAACTCAACAGCCACATTGCCACGTATAACTAGAGGATAGAAATAAGCATGAAAAATGGACGGCCGTTGTAGCGGTTACTTCGAACAGGGAAAATCAAGCATCGGTTTATACGTTCTTCGGTGGTTGGAAAGAGACTAGAGGGAATTCATCTCTCTACCCCAGATTGGCGGTTAGAGCAGTGGTTGGGAAGCTTTTTGGTAAAGGTATAAAAAATTAATATATAAGATTAATCAGTTTCGTTAGTGATGGAAGTCTCAGCTGTTCCTAATCAAATCATCAGGACTAAAATATTAATTGCAAAAACTCCATATCTAAAGTTATATTTTAGAAACATTTCAAAAAGCTTTTTGACCCTACAAGACCCTGCAAGCCCCTTTTTTAAAGCTAGAGTGCCTTGGTGATTTAATGACGCAAAATGGAAGTCTCTACATAGATAATAACACAAAAATAATCAGATTTTCTCAAGAAAGCATAAACATATTGACGTAACTCTTATCGATTGATCGTCACAGGTAGTGCTTAACAAAAACCAAAAAATGTTAATACATTTCTATTAGTGTCGAAACACCTCAAAAACAACCTTTTTTGGTGCAGTTTGCCAACCACTGAAACATGGACGTCCATGAACTTAACCAGCATGACGTCATTAAGCTATTTTTTGTGCAATTTTCTTTGGAACTCGTCATCGTTGACAGTGCAGTTAGATTGCGTACAGCAAACGTTGCCATATCCGTGTGTCCTGCCGGTCGCGAAGTGTATCTTAGCGAAGGGTCTCTTTCCGCTGCCCCCCCCTACCCCATCCTCCTCGTCAACTGTCCAGCGTCATCCATCCAGCAAGAAGCGGAAAACACATAATCAATCTCAATTATTTTTTATGCTGCTTATTCCATTATGAACCGAAGAAGCGCATATACTGGTCGGTCTGACTGTCGTCCACAGTCCGCAGGCTTCATTTAGTCCGTATTCATCACTAAACTCTGCCTGCCCTTTTCGCTGGATTGTGTGTGGTACGAGACGATGGGCGAAACCAACCAACGGTAAGATGTGCCAGAAAGGTGGTGGTGTTGGTGGTTTAGCTGTTGGCTTCATTTTTGCATCGAATTACTCGTCGCTCACTCAGGATAGTCTTCTGTTATTGTTTTTCCTCGTGCTGCGTACTGCTTTTCTTCACGTTCGTCTTTTTTTCACTTCTTCTCCGCCTTTCTGCGGTGCAATCAAAGTAAGAGATACCGTTTGCTGCTGGTTTTCTTTCTTTCTTTCTTCTGTTTGTGATTTTTTTTACCCTCGCTATTATGCCGCCATTCTCAAGAAGCTTGTTTGCGCAGACCAATCAACAAGCACGGCAAAGAAGATGAAAAAAAAGAAGAAGGAAAAAAACGCATGGACCGTCTCGTTGCATCGTTACATCGTTTGTTTGAGATCGGTTCGGTGCTCAGCATGTGGCCGTTCATGTGATTGCTTGTGCAAGAAGAAAATGAACCTTTCCACCATGGGTGTGGAAGTGGAATGCACAAGGCAAGCGAAAGGCATCAGCATCTACCGACTGACACACGGCCCGCACCCGGACTGTTTGCACCGGACCGGAAAAGCTGCCACCACGGGAGGAAAACTCCCTGCGGGGAAGTAAGAAACGATTGTTTTCGGAATCTGTACCACTTGTCCCTTTAACACACACATACACACACGTGCGCACACAGGCCACACCCTTACCGGGCGCGATTCAAATCAGGTTCGATTGAAACAAACTGAAACAGTTCGTTCCTTCGAAACACACGCTTGTTTTTGCACGGTATTACAGGAAGCTTACACATTCGGTCCGGTATTGCATCTCCACCGATCCCTGGACCAGGTTTACCGCACCATATCCCAACAACGACAGTTCCACATTCGACACATACACGAACCGTTTTTCCGTTTCGTGTCCAAAAGCCCTCGTACCCGCGTCCTGTCCGCCGCGATTGCAGCGCGCGCAATATTCATTACTCAAAATGATTAATGCTTTCCATCATTATTCGCAGCACACTCTCACCACCGACGCAGCACTCGGCCGCAAGACAAATGACGACTCTTGTCCGGACAGCATCGCACAATTAGTTACATTTCACGCTCCAGCGTTAGCTCACGGTTTGGTGGCCTTCCCCCCCGGGTGCCACGTCTGTTTCGTCATATTTATGATTTAGCTTCTTGTTTCACTTTGTATTACCTTTTTTCTTTGGTTTTGTTTTTTGGTTTCTACTTGTTTACCCGTATTGCTTTGTACATGCGGCAGTTGATAGTTTTGCGAGTAGCTTTACATGCTGTTGAGAGGTCGAGATTACGATTTCAAAAAAGAAAAAAATTAAGCCAGAAAGGTAGGGAAAACGATTCCCCAGTATCATGGTGTTGATGTTCAACACAAATAAATGATGTATAAAAAAAACAAAATCTTGTTAATGTCTTGCAAACTTGTCAACCTGGTATAGCTTTCATAAATAAATTATTAAAACATTAATTTTATTGGTTACTTATTATAAAACTTATCACAACGTGGAATCTTTATAAAGCAAAAACAATAAATATGACATATTATATGGGAAATATTGCTATAACACATCGATAGGCGATTCCTTAGCTTCATTGAACCGCTTAACCTGCCATGGCGAGTATGAACTCAAGCACAACTGCGCTGTTTCTCTTCAATTTCCATTCCATTCATCACTGTCATCGCCGTTTGCCCTCGGAGGACAAGGATCAGGCAACGATTGTGCAAACCGCGTCCCTTTGCGGTAGTGACCGAATCGGACAGTTGATGTGGAAGAACGCACCAGACGGCCGACGGTCCCCTTTCAATCCCAAATGCGGCCCCATTTTCCGTACTGATACGATTATGATCGAAGGTCCGGTTGAGTTGTGTAAGAATTGCTTCATTAACCGAACGATACAGGCCGACCGATCCAATTCCCCTGGTCCGATAGCGGGCCAAGGCACACAATTATGCAAACTCAACATATACACCACAGTCACACGCATAGCCCTTCGTGCCTGTTAGGACCGGTTGGAGTGTTTGATGAGAACACTGGCCAGCTGTACGATAAATCACACCAGCAATGGCAAAAGTTGAGCAAAAGGACGGTTTCAACTCTTGAAGGGCGCGCACCGCTGAATGTTAAAACAGTGACAATCACGTCACTATCAGTAAAGCATTGCAAAAGCCCGAACCAAGTGTTAGGAATGGAAATTTGCCATCGGGCTTTCTACTGGCAAATGGCCGTTTTCGGGTTACGTGGTTATGTGATGAAGAAACGATCGAACTACGGGTACTATCACCGTTCCGTCGGTCGAAGGGAAGGAAAACTTTTAACCTAGCTCCCCATACCATGCACCATGGCCCCCACCCATCAATCCTGGACTGGGTAGGCTAAAACTCCTTTGCGGATAAGTTTTCCCCGGGCAGATTTGCCAGCCGCAAAAGGTTGTTTTCTTTCGGCCCGGAGCCGAATGCAGATGGTGGTGCGTTTATTTAAGCCATAACTCAACATCACCATCTGCCGGTTGATGGTGGTTTCAATAATTTTCCCCTATGGAAACACACACACACCGTGTATAAACGAATGGAAAGCACCATAGAAACTCATCACCGCAATGAGAAAGGAATGCTAATGTTAGGGAGATCCGCAAACCGCTGTACACATTGTTCGTTGGACGAGCACGAACGAAAGCAACAAAAAAAAAGACGAAAGCAAAAGAAGCAACAACAGATTGTCCTGACCGCTAGTGCTGCTGCATTTAAATTTCCCAATTTCTGGACAGATTCTTACACGAACGAACCAGCTCCGCTAGGTGGCTTAAGAAGCGACACACTCGCGCGAAACGAAAGTCCGGAACCATGGGCCAGGATCCTTACCCATAATCGTATCAATTCGTTCAAATGGCTCATTCGTTTCCTCGCTGTCGGCACAAATTGGTCACAAACGATGTGATGCCGTCCGCCGCCATCATCGTTGCTGTCAGCGGCATCATCGTTTCGTTCCCTCTTTTCCCCCAGCGCCCGAAACCGTCCAGCTGTTTCGGAGGCATTTCGGAAGCGCGGAAAAATAAAGCCATAAGCACGGGATTTGCTACTGAAGTAAATGGTAATAAACGTAACAGAATTGATGTCCTGCCGTTTCCTTCCCTTCGGCGAAACAATAACTTCCTTCCCGTTTTGCAAACCCCCCGGCCAGCCGCTTCATCTGCTGTGTCACTGCTTCCTGTCCAAAATTACCTACCTACCTTCACCTTCCTACTGACCACCCTCTCTTCCTATCGACGAACGAAAATTAGACAGGGTGCGGTGAACCAGACGAGAAGAACTACCAGGCGTCTCCATGAGCTAACGAGCTCACTGCTCATCTCACGCGTAAGAAAGAGAGAACGAAACAGCAACTCACGTCCGCAGCTCACCGCTGCTCACTACTAGCCGTCCGGAGCGAAAACGAACAATTCCCACGCCATTACGTCACGCAATGCATCCCGTGCATATGTATGTAGACGTATCCCCGGCATGGATCGGGGACCATCCCACCGGGGAGTGATTGCACTGATTTCTGAGCCCGTTTCTTGTTCGCCTTTGGCACCCCCTTCCTCAGTGGTTTTGCGTGTGTATGTGTAGTAAACAAACAGCTGAGCTACAACTGAGACAGATCGGAGCTCAGTGTGAGTGCCTCACTCATTTTTGAGCGGTGAGCATGTGTACCACTGCGAAGAGTCTCGCGAGTTCCATCCCGAGAGCACGTGGAGTTGTTCGTAAAGTGTGTTGGCTGGATGTGTGTGTGTGTGCATGTTTCAGGCATTCAAATGGCGGTTGAAATTTGCATCTGCCTTATCAGCATATCTGGTTGGTTGTTGTTTTTTTTTTCATTCTTCCCACTTGCTAAAATGGGGGCCGCCTTTCGTCTATCGGCCGTTTGGCAAGATAATCGAAGTCGATTGGCAATAATAAAAAGGCCAGGATTACTACACTACATTTAGCGGGAACGACAGCGATGAATACGCGATGCGAAGACTAAAAATGGCTGCAGACTGGAATTTTAAAAACATAAACAGCTTTAGAAGTACCACCTGCAAGATAAGGCTGAAGGTCATACTGTCACTTCTTGCACGAAAATACTTTGTAGACATCGGCAAACAAAAAGGGAAGCAAACTAGACTTCCATGGTAGAAACCCTTTTTTTGTAGCAGTTTATTATTATGGTACTCAAGCTAGACACGTGCGGATTTGTATTTTAAATTGTTAGCATTGCGGGTTACGGATTCAATTTAATGATTCAAAGTAAAACGCAATCTTCTCCATTTTAAGAACGTTTTCTCGTTGAAGAATGTAGATAGTAAAATTATAAAACATCATTAATAACGAAGATTGTATCAAAAAATGGATGGAAAAAAATTCAATTGCGAAATTTTTTAAACTCTGCACGAAACGACAGTATGATACAGTAGGTGAGGTTGGTAATTGAAATTACAAATTGATTATAAAAGTAGTAAAAAGATGTTTATAGAAGTACAACCATAATATTCCCATATTTTTAATATTAAACAAAAATGTTAAGCTCATTTTTGTTGCAATTAAATTAGGAGAAATTTAAGTAAAATAGCTCACAAACTAGTCAATTCATTTTTATGACAATAATTTGGTAACGAATGCAACTGTTGACTGATTGCACAAATATCTAAGCAGACAATAGACTGCATCATAATTTCCAAAAAAGCTAATTTCAATTATTACATTATCGGTTCAGAACACTAACTCCATGTGTTCGCTCACACTGTTGAGATTTGACGCTCCCAAATTTGCTCCATCGTATCCTTCTGCTTCCCAGTAACGCCGCAAATCCTCGCGAGCGTATTTATGTACAAAAGATTCGAAAGAGAGCTAGTGAGGGAGAGCAGAATCGCCACCGAACGCAATGCGTGAGAGTGTCAACAAATAGGGTACGAGCAAGATCATACCTTAATGACCGGATAAAGAGTAAAATCAGAGCCAAATAAACGAGTCAACAAAAGAAGCAACAACAAAAAACACATCCCCCTCTGGCTCTCGCTCTCTCGATTCACACACAGTAGAAGCTTCAACCACGCGGTACATTCGCTCTCTCGCGCGCGGGAGCATAACGCGAACGAACTTACCCCCGCCAATCATAGCGACGGGTGAGTGTGAAATTNAGAAGCAACAAAAAAACACATCCCCCTCTGGCTCTCGCTCTCTCGATTCACACACAGTAGAAGCTTCAACCACGCGGTACATTCGCTCTCTCGCGCGCGGGAGCATAACGCGAACGAACTTACCCCCGCCAATCATAGCGACGGGTGAGTGTGAAATTCGCACAGGACTCACAGCGAAGCAACCCCAGCAGCAGCAGCAAGCAGCATCCAGGGCAAAAATTGGTCACCATCGATTTCAGTCAGGTGTAGTCTGCGTTGCGAACTGGTCGGAAGTGTTCTGCCTTTGCTCTCCACCAGCTGGTCAGCGTTTTCACTCAGTGAGTCTGCCTTTTTTTGCCTTTTTTGAATGGTCAAAGTGAAGTGCAAAAGTGTGTGCGAGCAAGTAGGAAAATTCGCACACAACACCGAAAAAGAAAAAAAAGAGCTCAACAAAGCCCTAGATGTACCGTGTTTGAGGCTGTTCTCAATCGTATCGCATTCCTGCTACTTAGTCAGCAGATTTAGTTTCGTGGTTTCGTTTCCGTGGTGCGTGTACGTGTGAGTGTTGGGTACGTGTGTACGTGTGCATGGTTTTAGGCCTCCCCACAAAAAAAAACCCCAGCCTCAGCGAAACGGTGCCTGAAGTTTTCCGAACTGGAGCAAACAAGATCTGGATCGCTTCGGTGCGTTTAACGCCCCATTCCGTGACGCGAGTGGGCCTGTTTCTCAGTGCAGTTAACGCAAAATAGCAGTTCCTCGCAATGATAATCCTGTAACAAAACACTCACTACTACCTTGTTGTTGTTGTTGTTGTTGCAAGCAGACAAGCAACAACAAAAAAGGGTCACAAGAAAACCAGAAGGTTTCTGCTGTGGAGGTATGCTTTATGTGGATGGAAGTGGGCGAACAGAAGTACAACTACAACAGAAAGGAAACATAAAAATCCATCAAAAATCGACAGTGAGAGAGAAGCAGAGAGTAGCAACCGTATACGCGATATTTTTTTGCCTTTTTTCTGGTTGAGTTTTCCCTTTTTTGCGTGTGTTGTAGCGCGACCGTGTAACGTAGGAGTGCCCTTTTCCGTTTCTTCTGCAATAGATAACAACAAAATTGACGGTCCTTCATCGAATGAACGGTTAGCGATTTGCTAAAAGCCCATTTACTTTCGTTGATCAAAGATCAAAGCGTTCGCCAGTGCTTCCCGAGAAAAAGTCGACCTTTTGCGCGCTACCGAAGTAGGTAGGCAAGCACCGTGAAAGTAGTGAAAGGAACGAAAAGCGAGAAAAAATAGATTAAATTCATCCAAAAATGCGTCTTTCCTTCGGCATGCCGTGTGTGTGTGGGTTTATGTGGTTGTTTTGTGGCAGATACCTTGGGGTTTTCCACTCCCATCACCGACGGATGGGAAAGTTTGGCCCCGGTCCAGTAATTTTCATTACATTCCTACGCTTTCGCGTTCGGTCCGTAGTATTCATACGCGCGATGCGAAGAATTATAAACGGTCAGCACGGTGGAAACAAAACAAGTAGAAGAAAAAAAAACAATTTGTCGATCACAACAATTTCCTATTTTATATGAGTTAACCGGTAGCGCGAGTAGGTAAAGGTAGCCACACAATAGATCCCGGAGCTGGTCGAGAACCCGTACGAAAGGGGGCGAATCTAGACCGGGTTTCGGAAAATGGTAAAAGGCAAAGAAATAGAAAATTAATTTTAGCATTTTTTCTTCGTACGATGATTTTCTTTTGGTTAAAACTGCGGATGATGAGATTCTTTTGGTTAAAACTGTGTAAAATATGTAATCGGTTTCGTTACGGTTTGCTAGCAATGATAAACATTAAGATTAAAATACTATTAGTACAAAGCATTGGTGATATATTTGATTTTTTTTAAATAATTGATTTTGAAAAATTCGTTTCCTTTAACAAGACTCGATAGATGCGCTACACCATTAATTAAGGAGTAATTTTAAATTTTCGACACGGATAAATAATTACGATGTTCAAGAGAGTTTAATTTAGCCGTTTGTTGGCCCTAAAGCCCCATCTTTAAAGTGTCACTTTCTTTCCTAATCTCCTTCCTTACCAGCGTTGTATCGCAAGAAAAAAAATCAAACAGTTCCGACGCAAGAGGAAATGTTCGCAAACGACCCGACAAACAACGCGAAGTACCACCAGCCGTGTGAATTTTCATTTACCGCCCGATAAATGACGTGAATAGCGCGCGTACAGGTGCTAGGTGACGTGTTTCGTTCGAAAATCGGGGCCACTTTTGTGCCGAGTTTTCCACCGTAGAGCGTGCGACGATAGTTGTGACGAAATATGTGCACGTGTATGTGTGTGTGAGTGGGTGAGTGATTGTGCTTGAAGGGCCTTAAAGTCGGAGTTTCAATCCGACAGGCAAGCGAAACCTTCCACGGCCGAATACGTTGAAATTTATCGATACACAAACCGTAAACCACAAACGCGCCGTGCGTGAACGAGCGCGAGTTGGAAGCGAACGGGAAGGTGTTACGAACGTGGGCGTGATCAGCGAAGGGTACCAGACGACGGGAACGGTGGAAAACCTCTAAACGCAACCAAAGAAATTACATCTTCCAGGTAAGCAAGATCAATCTTCACCTTCTTCGTCCCGTAGTACAGGAACAACAAAAAAATTGTACAAAAGACCAGGCGTCTCCATGGTGTGGAGAAAAACGGCACATGCTAGAAACATTCCTAGGCAGTGACCGCAATCCGTTAGGGAAAGAGCTTTTGCACCATGGTTCAGCGATGCTCGAGTGGTTCGGAATGAAAAGCGAAGTCACAAAACAATTGCCCCACACACACCCCGTTGTATGTGTGTGTGTATGAGAGTTTTCAAATGGGGGTGCGTTATTTAATGATGTTCCTAGAGCGGCTTCTACTGCGATAGGACACACTGTTTTTGTGTGTCAGTCAACAACGTTCCATGCATTCAGCAATGGGTCTTGTTGATAGCCACTGACTGACTTTCCTACTCTCCATCTTACGCGCCGTAATTACACACACACTCATCCTCATCTGGCAAGTGAAAGGGGTAGACTTTTGAATTTCGTTTCATTTATATAGAGGTTTTATCTGCGAAGAATTTTTGCACTACTTCTCGCGCGTATTCACCAACCTTACCATATTCAGCATTACCCGTACACCACACTCCAGTGAGGTAACGGAACCTCACTCTACCGCTACCAAAAAGGTGTTAAAATATAAAACTTTAAACATTTCATCCCCATCTGATGCTAAGCCTCTTCGGCTAGAGATGGTAAGCTTACGGTGCGCGTTAGACACCCAGCCGTGGAAAAAAAGGGTTGCACAAGTTACAGCAAAAAACGGAATGAAAGCGATAAGAACCTGAAGCAAAAACAAACAAACATAAAAATGAATGACATAAAAAAAAGATGAAAATCCTGCTTGGATGCCCAAACCCTTCCTTCGGTTTGAAAATGTTTTTTTCCTCTCCTCTTCCGTTTTGTTTGACGTAAGAAATAAGGCCAGAGTATGCAAAAGCGAATCACTACGGACGATGGACGATCATCGCCAGGGGATGTTGGTACCNGAAAATCCTGCTTGGATGCCCAAACCCTTCCTTCGGTTTGAAAATGTTTTTTTCCTCTCCTCTTCCGTTTTGTTTGACGTAAGAAATAAGGCCAGAGTATGCAAAAGCGAATCACTACGGACGATGGACGATCATCGCCAGGGGATGTTGGTACCCTACGAACTCGGTTGCAGAGCGAGAGAGCGAATGAGTGCGTAAAAGTAAGCGAAAGGACAGCTACCGAAGCGCGTAGCAACGGACACGTAGCCGTGCACCAGTACCAACACCAGTAAAGCGTTATCAACAACCAACAACAACCCGTCAATACCCGCCGTCACGACTACAGAAGCTCGACGCGTACTTCATCGCATGGTACTGTGGATGCTGCAACGAAGCACACCACATTCACGCAGCATTCAAAACGCCCTGAATCGAGCTTTCTCTCCCACCGGCGCTCGCTCTCTCTCTCGCTGTTTACTGCTTTCTCCGAATCACTTCTCGGGAACTGCGTGTGTATGTGTGTGTGTGTCGTTTTTCATTTTATTCTTTGCTGCTTTTCTCCATGGTAGTAGCATGGTTTCCTTCGTATTGTTTTGTGCGTGCCAAAATATGGAAAAGAGAAAAAGCCCCCGACGAATGAGAGAGAGAGTGAGAGAGAGAGCAAGCGGGGAATAAACAGCAAGTTGTTTATGTGGCTGTGTGTATACGATTGTACACTTTCGCTTCTCGTTGTTCTCTTGTGCTTGCTTTACGAACACAAAACTGCGTGCGGTAAGTTGTAATAGAAAACGGCCAATACACAAACACACACACACAAAGCGGGAGTACAAACTTGACGAAGGGATAGGAGGGAAAAGCCATTTCCCTATCATCTGTGAGCGCGCAAATCTGACGGATGACACTGACTGGCTGTGTTTTTGAGGGTGTATGTGACTAGGGATGGAGGTGACTAACACACAGTTAAAAAGGTATGAGCGTGCTTAAATATGTAACGGTAGTGTAACATTCTCATCCTTCATACCTTGTTTTGTTGTTGCCGTAACGGCAGGGAGGCAGCGTGCGTGTCGAGAAAATTGAGCTATTCTCCTTCTCTATCCTGGATGCTGAAGAAAGGCTAAAGGAAGAAGCCGGAACAGTGGAGACTCATCTCGCGGGTTCTTTTACCTGTCCCATACACACACACACATCGTTAACGGAGCAGTTTACCATGGTGACGGTTTTATAACAGCGTTCGGTCCCGAACGGTGTACAATATTAATATTTTTTTCCCTCATTTCGTTACACTTCGACTTGTAACGTCAAAGCGTTCGTTTGATAAATGGCCACTATTTGATAGTAACGTTAAGCAGGAAAAAACTGTTTGCCAAAACGCTTGTTTATCGATCTAAACTACTAAACCCAGTGGTAGGTTGAAGGGAAGCAAATCACGGAAAATGTCCCTCTGATAATCCGTGGAAATATGATTGAGTGTTCAGCAATCGTTGATGGTCGCTTTCATTGCCATGTTCTACAACCAGTGTGCAGAGGGAAACAGCTGCAAACCATTGATTTTCCTTCTCTATTTCCATCTTCCATCTTCAGTTTTGGGAATGGGGGAAATCCAACCATCGCCGATCGTAGGGTGGAGTAATTAAAAATCAATTTTCCATCCATCCGCTGGTCGAGAGGGGATGGTTGCAAACGCACACACAAACACACACACTGAGTGAGCATAGCGTCCGAACAGAAGCAATGAATAAAAAAAAAACTCACACACACCTCATCTCAGTCAGGCTCTCGAACTGTAAAGGACGATAGATAAGGACAGGGAAGAAGAAACATGACAGCAAATAAACCGATTGATAAGCGAGAGCACTCTCCGCAGAAATGTGCACGTGTGAGAAAGAGGCAAATAGAGAGAAAAAGAGAGAGAATGATATAATGATTTTTATAAATGCGTGTGCAAGAAAGAGAGAGAGAGAGAGTGAGAGACAGGGAGGAGGGAGAAGGGAGGGCTAGGTTGTTTTTTTATTGTTGTTATTGCTGTTGCCGACGACGGCAATGTTGTGAAATGGCAATAAATAAATACTATCGCATTCACACGCCCCCCACACACACACACACCGACACAGAGACACACATTTTAATGTTGTTCATGACGCACACACCCAGACTTAGCACGGCAAAAGCGATTGATAGCGAAATCCATCATAAACATAGCAAAAAGGTTCCTCCCTCCTAGGACTGCTTCTTGTGCTTTTGGTGACACGTCCACCCACTCACCCCCCTCCCAAAAGCTGAAGCACGGGTTTTGCTCGAGCTATGAGAAAATGGCTGCTGCTTGCTGCTGTCTCCGGTTCGCATCCGGTTTGCATGATGGTCTCACTAAAGAGTGGGTGGACAGAGGGAGAAGCGAGGAGGGAGGAGTTGAAATCACGACAACCCATGGCAACCTCTGGCGTACTGTACCAAACCGTGGGGTGGGGAGTGGGGGGCCGGGGGGTGGGGGGGCACAGAAAGCTGTGCTACGCGTGTGTGTGTGGGAAAATGTGCTGTTGCTCGTGCCTACTGCTCCAAATGGGTGGCGGCCCCTTGTTGCTGTAGTGCGCGCTGATGAGAGGATACGCTATGTCGATGGGTAATAATGTTGCCCTTAGCTTGTATACTACCGTCACCTCCACATCACGACTTCCGGTACACTTAGCGATCCGGCTGTCAATGTTACGAGGGGCACGAATCGGGTGGGCGAATGAATGTTCCGTTCCTGGTGTCACTGATTCGCCTTTCTTCTCTCCCTCCCTTTGTATCCTTCTCGCCCTCTCATCTTTCAAAACATCACCAAAGCCCACCAACCGAAAACCCTCGGTCAATCGTCAATTTGTCATCAAAAAGTGATCACTTGGGTGTGTCCATTTTAGGGAGGCCCGGCTCCCGGATCGGCCGGAACGGCAAATCTGTGATGTTGATGTTTTCGCATAAGGATTAGAGCGGATTTCAGCAGAATAGAGGATGGATCGGTCCCCTAGCACAAAGCGTCATGCACCACTACTGCTTTGTAGAGAATGAGCAATTGATGGAGATGTTTCCTCCGTTCCGTGGTGAGTGGGAGTGGGGTGGCGTGGAAATGCATTTGCTACTGAAAGCCGTACCGCCTGAATGGATATGGTTTTTTTGGAACATGTGTTTTTCTTTCACTCTCTCCTGACACTGACCGGAAAAGCACTCTATACAATGATTTCGAAATTTACATGCCTTCGAGCATGTAAAATATTTTTATCCCACAACGAGTTTCACAAGATGCAAGAAACGATGCCGTTTTTTATCGCTGTGCTTCGTATCAATTTGTGGTGGAGATTGAAGAAAGCTTGGCGAAGGTGTCTATCAACGTCGTGAACATCATCATTCAATAATATTGATCATCTTGACATGCCACTGAAGACATCTTGTTCTATTTTTTGTTTTGTTTTGTTTGCTACTGCGATACATTCATGCGTGAATATAAAGAATTGATGGCATCACGCAGATGAAAGAATTTAGGATAGGACCATGAAGTTGGGCAATCAGTACTTCGGTGTGTAGAAGCTCACACAATCTAGCTAGATATGTAATTTTTATTCTGATTTTCGTTTATGATTTAAGCTTTTCATTGATTTTTTAAAGATCCATACGATAATTAAAGCTTGCCAGCAATTGAAAAAATTAAAACTGATTTAAAAATGACCGAAGATTTTGCTTTCATTAATTGAAAAAAGGGTATTTCATTGGAATAGAACCTCTGGTTTGCATCTTGGACTAGAATTAAGCTTGAAGTTATGCAACAACTCTTTTTAATATATCGATGTGTTAGACGATATCTAAAACACTTACTCTTCATTGATGTTCCCTGCTGTTGTAGTACGAACTAAACGGATTAAGATAGTTAATCCTTGTTCTGTATAATTCACAAAACCTTAAAATATTCCTTTGAGCACACTTAAAATCTTTCCCAACCACAGGTAAAAACTGCTGCTTTCGATTAATGGCAACAAAAAACAGGACCATTTTGATTGATTTCCGATGACTCAGCACGAGTGCAATTCGTAGTTTTCTTCGATCGTGCTTAAAACTTTTGCATTCCCGGAGGTACACCGAAGAAAAGTTTTCCCATAAAATTTATCACAAAAACTGTAAAACAGAAAACATTTTTTAAACATTTCTACGTTTAATGAGGTAAATAAAAATAGTTGATAAAATATAAATAATGTTTAATTAAATTAAAAGTTAACATTGTTGAATGAAATATTTTTATTTAAAAATCCCCTTCGTGAGGCAGTTAAAATACATTCAGGCACGGGTGAAGATATTCATTCAAAATTTTGTACCATCACTACTAGACACCAATTCTGCCCTGCCAATCTACAGATTGCCGGCACATTGAGAGAAGAACGAAGAAAAAAAACCCCCGAAGAGAAACGTATCGACGAAACAGAAGAAGAAGAAACCACTGTTTCTCGTAAATTTACCCGGCAAAAATGTAATAGAACGCTAAGTGACAGGTGTCAGAAGATGGATTCTGATCGGCAAACACAGACAAGAGGATGAAGGAGTAAAATATTCCCCAACAAGCAGAATGTGTTTTCCCATCGCACCGTTACTTTGGGCCGGTAAACCGGTGATGAAGGGAGTGGCAGAGGAAGAGAGGGAACCATTTTTGTCACTTTCTTTCACCCCTTTTTTGCTCATCCCGCCTTGAGGGACCACGACCTATCTGACGCGTTTTTCTTGCCGGTCTGGTGTATATGTCGCCTCTCATCTCAGTTGATTTTGCCGTTCGTGTACTTGAAGAATCGTTCGGCGGTGGGCAAAAAAAAACACAACCACTTGCGATCGATTCGTCGCCTGCAGCGGAAAAGATTGGCCGATTGGCCCGTCGCCAAGGTGTCTGCAAGCCGTTGAGACAGGCTGTAAAATTGCACACCAGCGAAGGTGGTCATCAACGGAAACGGTACCGGGGAGTGTCGGTGCGATCCCTCGGCCACGGCAGTAATGCATTAATGGCTATCGTTGGCTACCCCGTGCGTTGTCTACGAAAGATCAGCAATCAGCGCTGTACGGCAACTTACATATTTTGGTGTCCGTCTGCATAGCACCCGACAACAAACTTTGCGGATAACAAAAACACACACGACCACGACTTGAGACACTTGTAGAAGATGTGTACCGAGGTGTGGATGGATATGCGGTGGAGGTCAAGTAGACCGGTTCCGTACCGTGATGTTGATTGGGTTATTAATAAGCACTATTTTCGAACACTTAGCGGAAGTATGGTAGCACCAGCGTCAACAACCACCAGGCACTTTAAATACGTTTGACGTTCACGGTATTAGTTAAACGGGAACGATTGCGAGAACGAACCGTGTGATGAGAAAGGGTATGGGCAAGTGAATTAAATTAATTATGCGTTGTGTGGGAAAAGGATGCAATGGTCTCCCGGTGGGAAATCTGCACCATGTGGTGATGATGCGTCCACGACACGGGCGACACAGCTGAATGATTATCGTCCCTCGGCTGCAGTTGATGAAATTTTATCTGACATAAATGGAAAATGCAGCCGCGCACAGGGAATGTGGCGGAGACTAATGCCGAATTAAGTCATCTAATGCAATCGAACGTGCCCATTTATACAGCGCGAGATTAAAATGAAATGGGCTGCCTCTTTAATGCCCAGGGAAACACGCGGCAAGGCTTAAGTGCTTTTCGCTAATTAACTATGCTATCGATGCCGGCAGCAATCCCCGTGCGTTGGGCCAGGTGAGGTTCCCGATGTAGCAATCGATTCCATTTAACAGAATGCATTTTTTTTTCAACTCACAAGTTCGTTAAACCTGGTTGCTGCATCCAGCGGGTGCACACTTTCTCCGCCGATGCGTTCACGACGACTCGCGTCCGAATGGTGCGACATTTTCCGCCGACGGTGTATCGTGTGTCCGCCAACACTCGGTGCTAAAAATACTATCCTACTGCCCGCAAGAAGCACAACACAACCCTACCGGTAAAGATCATCATCATCCGTGCCATGGATGTGAATCTGTCTGTTAAAAATAGTTTAACTCAATTTCATCAAAAAATGGTTTCCACCACGGTATGTCGATGGGAGTCGTGAATTCTGCTGATGGATCTGCAATTGATCGGCATTTGTCCAGTTTCTGCAACAATATGATAGCTTTTTTCAAGATGTAGGCTGTGTGAGATAATGCACGGAAATGACTATAAAAGCACAATGATTGTTTTTGTGGTGAAATTTGACAGAAATATCGGTAATTACCATTACACCAAGCGTCTTTTCCGTTGTCGGGGAAAAAAAGAAAATTTCACCTTCATTTACTGTACAGCTAATGGGACATAAACAAAACGTTGTTTTGATTGTGGTGGAAAAAAATAACACAAAACATCCAGCTGGGGGCGAAAAAAAAAACTGTGCAACAACACGAAATAGATCCGTATCGATGATGATGGATTTGTTGCTCACATTACATGGAAGGAGTTTTTGTTGTTGTTGTTGCAACTAACTTTGTTATGTTTCGATCTGTGTTGCTGTGGGTTTGCCGCATACGGCAGACCATGCGACAGAGCGAAACGGTGAATTTGCTTTAGTAAAATTAAAGAACAACAAACTGCACGCTCAAAAACCATTTCCAAACGGTAGAATTTTCAGACGAGAAAAATGTGTTTATTTAAAATGGACAGCTTTTAGCACAATGTTTATGTGCACTGGTAGAGGGAATATGGGCACTTTCCATAGCTTAGAAGAAGCAGAATTCGTTTTGTGACTCACAAATTGAAAACAGAATATTGAGAAAAAATTCTTTACTTTCTTTGAATGAAATGAAAGCAAACATATTTTGACTGTTTTCAATGTATGTAGAAATGACATTAAAATTTTGTGAAGCAAATTAAGTTGAAAATGTTGACAGCGTTCTAAATTGCAATGAAGTAGAAAACAATTCAAAAACAAAGCACCCACCGCGCAGACTTCCAATCCAATTTTATACTAAGAAATGCTCCAATGAATAAAGCATTGAGCGTAATTAAAATAGCAACAAAAAAAACACCCTCTAACGTAAACAAAGCGACACTAAGCGTGCAGTGAAAATTCTAATTTCATGCTTCAAATTTACGGCGTCTCTAATTCAAAATGACGGCGTGGATAGATAAGTTTCCTTCTGCGCCGGTGGCGCCATGAAGGTGGGAAAATTATTTTCACGACGAATATTTAAAACGTCATTAAATTGTTTCACCCGCCCCCCNGGCACTTTAAATACGTTTGACGTTCACGGGATTAGTTAAACGGGAACGATTGCGAGAACGAACCGTGTGATGAGAAAGGGTATGGGCAAGTGAATTAAATTAATTATGCGTTGTGTGGGAAAAGGATGCAATGGTCTCCCGGTGGGAAATCTGCACCATGTGGTGATGATGCGTCCACGACACGGGCGACACAGCTGAATGATTATCGTCCCTCGGCTGCAGTTGATGAAATTTTATCTGACATAAATGGAAAATGCAGCCGCGCACAGGGAATGTGGTGGAGACTAATGCCGAATTAAGTCATCTAATGCAATCGAACGTGCCCATTTATACAGCGCGAGATTAAAATGAAATGGGCTGCCTCTTTAATGCCCAGGGAAACACGCGGCAAGGCTTAAGTGCTTTTCGCTAATTAACTATGCTATCGATGCCGGCAGCATCCCCCGTGCGTTGGGCCAGGTGAGGTTCCCGATGAAGCAATCGATTCCATTTAGCAGAATGCAATTTTTTTTTCAACTCACAAGTTCGTTAAACCTGGTTGCTGCATCCAGCGGGTGCACACTTTCTCCGCCGATGCGTTCACGAAGACTCGCGTCCGAATGGTGCGACATTTTCCGCCGACGGTGTATCGTGTGTCCGCCAACACTCGGTGCTAAAAATACTATCCTACATCCCCCAAGAAGCACAACACAACCCTACCGGTAAAGATCATCATCATCCGTGCCATGGATGTGAATCTGTCTGTTAAAAATAGTTTAACTCAATTTCATCAAAAAATGGTTTCCACCGCGGTATGTCGATGGGAGTCGTGAATTCTGCTGATGGATCTGCAATTGATCGGCATTTGTCCAGTTTCTGCAACAATAAGAAAGCTTTTTTCTAGATGTAGGCTGTGTGAGATAATGCACGGAAATGACTATAAAAGCACAATGATTGTTTTTGTGGTGAAATTTGGCAGAAATACCGATAATTACCATTACACCAAGCGTCTTTTCCGTTGTCGGGAAAAAAAAGAAAATTTCACCTTCATTTACTGTACAGCTAATGGGACATAAACAAAACGTTGTTTTGATTGTGGTGGAAAAAAATAACACAAAACATCCAGCTGGGGCCGAAAAAAAAAACTGTGCAACAACACGAAATAGATCCGTATCGATCATGATGGATTTGTTGCTCACATTACATGGAAGGAGTTTTTTTTTGTTGTTGCAACTAACTTTGTTATGTTTCGATCTGTGTTGCTGTGGGTTTGCCGCATACGGCAGGCCATGCGACAGAGCGAAACGGTGAATTTGCTTTAGTAAAATTAAAGAACAACAAACTGCACGCTCAAAAACCATTTCCAAACGGTGGAATTTTCAGACGAGAAAAATGTGTTTATTTAAAATGGACAGCTTTTAGCACAATGTTTATGTGCACTGGTAGAGGGAATATGGGCACTTTCCATAGCTTAGAAGAAGCAGAATTCGTTTTGTGACTCACAAATTGAAAACAGAATATTGAGAAAAAATTCTTTACTTTCTTTGAATGAAATGAAAGCAAACAAACATATTATACATATAGTGACTGTTTTCAATGTATGTAGAAATGACATTAAAATTTTGTGAAGCAAATTAAGTTGAAAATGTTGACAGCGTTCTAAATTGCAATGAAGTAGAAAACAATTCAAAAACAAAGCACCCACCGCGCAGACTTCCAATCCAATTTTATACCAAGAAATGCTCCAATGAATAAAGCATTGAGCGTAATTAAAACAGCAACAAAAAAACACCCTCTAACGTAAACAAAGCGACACTAAGCGTGCAGTGAAAATTCTAATTTCATGCTTCAAATTTACGGCGTCTCTAATTCAAAATGACGGCGTGGATAGATAAGTTTCCTTCCGCGCCGGTGGCGCCATGAAGGTGGGAAAATTATTTTCACGACGAATATTTAAAACGTCATTAAATTGTTTCACCCGCCCCCCCAAAGCCGGTTCCTCACGGCGGTGCCGGTTAGCGATGTTCGGGGGCCGGCTTGATTTTCCGCACACATGTCATAAAGAAAAGCGAACGCGGCTAAGGTGAAAGGAACCACAACCGTGCGCAGCTGCAGGTCGTTTTGACGTGGCCGTGGGAAAAGGAAAAAGCCACAACAACCAGTACTTCTTTTACGAGTCTAATACACTCTACACGTACAGGTCTTCCATTTACTGGGGGGGTCGCCAGGCTAATGTCGCGAAATGTTGCATCCGTTCCGCAAAATCAACGAGAAAAAGGATTTTTTTATGGGCAAACTTCAAAAGAATAACACCTTTTGCGCCCGTACACGAAGCAACGTAATCAATCTTTCATTCAGTTAATGACTTCTTTTTTATAGCACCTCCCGATATGGTGTTACGAGTTTTTGGGCATTTTTTCTCTCTCTCTCCCTTCTGCTCACCACGCGAATTTAATGATCAAACTTTGGGTGAAAACAAAAAAGGAAAGTTTTGCTTGCAAATGTGATACCCTACCGTATTGCTGTTAACAATGGAAGCCCACTTTGCTATTTATAACAGATTGGGTAATGGTAACATTCTTTTTCAGTTTTTCTTGCCTTTTTTTCGCCTTTACCAAGCTTAATTCATTAACAAGAATTATAACGGACGAAGCGCCAGTTGTGATCGCTCTTTTGTTGTAACATCGCGCAAAACGCGCGTAGCATATCTAAACGCAATAAAGCATAGAGTGGAATGAACCAAAGAAGAAAAAAATAAAAGCAAATTCTCACCACTCCAACTTCACACACACACCTCTTTAAACAACATGGATAATAATCTCGCGAACACAAAAACTGACTCCACCCCCACATCCTACTCTTCCCCCCACCCTCCCCACTCGATGGTTCCGTTTCATCTTCCTAACCTAACCTCAAACACGCGTTTCGTACATTTATGGGCAGGCATTCATCATTCCGCATTGCTGAAAGGTAGTTTGGCCAGTCGCTTAAAGGATACGCGCGCGTACGGTAACATAACGCGCACCATCACGACGGTTTGAATCGCGCCATCATTAACCGGCCCGGCGGTCCGGGGTCCGGGGTTTGGTGGATGATATTTTTTAAGCACTTAACGCACCATCCGCTTCACGGCAACGAACGGCGCAACATAGCAAAAACCACAGCCTAATTAACAACGCACCTTATCAACTCCGGGCGCCGGCGTCGAGCGCCGCCGTAAGTTCAATGGTGACGATGGCGAGAGCGTTATATAAAGCGTAACATTATCGGTCTCCCGTTGTTGCTTCGACTGGTAGGCCTGGTGGCAAACAATCGCAACCCGATACCCGAACAATCCTTCATAATGTGCTTCATAATTGTTCCACCATCGGTTGAGCAATTTATTTGATTTATTAACGGCCACACGATGTAAAACCCTGCCCCAGAACGGTTGCCTGTGTTGCCATTCTATCAACCACGGGCGGCAGTTTATCTTGTGGCTGGTTGGTATCACCAGACCGCCCCCATTCTCCTGGCCCCATTTCGCTCATCGCCACTTACCTGGTGACATTTCGGTGAAAATCTTTCCTCCTTTCGGCACTCACGGGCGACCGGCGTGATAGTG
>STHD01000004.1:8450310-8473718 GCA_016170015.1 Anopheles longipalpis
TGGAAAACGCAGCCGCGCACAGGGAATGTGGTGGAGACTAATGCCGAATTAAGTCATCTAATGCAATCGAACGTGCCCATTTATACAGCGCGAGATTAAAATGAAATGGGCTGCCTCTTTAATGCCCAGGGAAACACGCGGCAAGGCTTAAGTGCTTTTCGCTAATTAACTATGCTATCGATGCCGGCAGCATCCCCCGTGCGTTGGGCCAGGTGAGGTTCCCGATGAAGCAATCGATTCCATTTAGCAGAATGCAATTTTTTTTTCAACTCACAAGTTCGTTAAACCTGGTTGCTGCATCCAGCGGGTGCACACTTTCTCCGCCGATGCGTTCACGAAGACTCGCGTCCGAATGGTGCGACATTTTCCGCCGACGGTGTATCGTGTGTCCGCCAACACTCGGTGCTAAAAATACTATCCTACATCCCCCAAGAAGCACAACACAACCCTACCGGTAAAGATCATCATCATCCGTGCCATGGATGTGAATCTGTCTGTTAAAAATAGTTTAACTCAATTTCATCAAAAAATGGTTTCCACCGCGGTATGTCGATGGGAGTCGTGAATTCTGCTGATGGATCTGCAATTGATCGGCATTTGTCCAGTTTCTGCAACAATAAGAAAGCTTTTTTCTAGATGTAGGCTGTGTGAGATAATGCACGGAAATGACTATAAAAGCACAATGATTGTTTTTGTGGTGAAATTTGGCAGAAATACCGATAATTACCATTACACCAAGCGTCTTTTCCGTTGTCGGGAAAAAAAAGAAAATTTCACCTTCATTTACTGTACAGCTAATGGGACATAAACAAAACGTTGTTTTGATTGTGGTGGAAAAAAATAACACAAAACATCCAGCTGGGGCCGAAAAAAAAAACTGTGCAACAACACGAAATAGATCCGTATCGATCATGATGGATTTGTTGCTCACATTACATGGAAGGAGTTTTTTTTTGTTGTTGCAACTAACTTTGTTATGTTTCGATCTGTGTTGCTGTGGGTTTGCCGCATACGGCAGGCCATGCGACAGAGCGAAACGGTGAATTTGCTTTAGTAAAATTAAAGAACAACAAACTGCACGCTCAAAAACCATTTCCAAACGGTGGAATTTTCAGACGAGAAAAATGTGTTTATTTAAAATGGACAGCTTTTAGCACAATGTTTATGTGCACTGGTAGAGGGAATATGGGCACTTTCCATAGCTTAGAAGAAGCAGAATTCGTTTTGTGACTCACAAATTGAAAACAGAATATTGAGAAAAAATTCTTTACTTTCTTTGAATGAAATGAAAGCAAACAAACATATTATACATATAGTGACTGTTTTCAATGTATGTAGAAATGACATTAAAATTTTGTGAAGCAAATTAAGTTGAAAATGTTGACAGCGTTCTAAATTGCAATGAAGTAGAAAACAATTCAAAAACAAAGCACCCACCGCGCAGACTTCCAATCCAATTTTATACCAAGAAATGCTCCAATGAATAAAGCATTGAGCGTAATTAAAACAGCAACAAAAAAACACCCTCTAACGTAAACAAAGCGACACTAAGCGTGCAGTGAAAATTCTAATTTCATGCTTCAAATTTACGGCGTCTCTAATTCAAAATGACGGCGTGGATAGATAAGTTTCCTTCCGCGCCGGTGGCGCCATGAAGGTGGGAAAATTATTTTCACGACGAATATTTAAAACGTCATTAAATTGTTTCACCCGCCCCCCCAAAGCCGGTTCCTCACGGCGGTGCCGGTTAGCGATGTTCGGGGGCCGGCTTGATTTTCCGCACACATGTCATAAAGAAAAGCGAACGCGGCTAAGGTGAAAGGAACCACAACCGTGCGCAGCTGCAGGTCGTTTTGACGTGGCCGTGGGAAAAGGAAAAAGCCACAACAACCAGTACTTCTTTTACGAGTCTAATACACTCTACACGTACAGGTCTTCCATTTACTGGGGGGGTCGCCAGGCTAATGTCGCGAAATGTTGCATCCGTTCCGCAAAATCAACGAGAAAAAGGATTTTTTTATGGGCAAACTTCAAAAGAATAACACCTTTTGCGCCCGTACACGAAGCAACGTAATCAATCTTTCATTCAGTTAATGACTTCTTTTTTATAGCACCTCCCGATATGGTGTTACGAGTTTTTGGGCATTTTTTCTCTCTCTCTCCCTTCTGCTCACCACGCGAATTTAATGATCAAACTTTGGGTGAAAACAAAAAAGGAAAGTTTTGCTTGCAAATGTGATACCCTACCGTATTGCTGTTAACAATGGAAGCCCACTTTGCTATTTATAACAGATTGGGTAATGGTAACATTCTTTTTCAGTTTTTCTTGCCTTTTTTTCGCCTTTACCAAGCTTAATTCATTAACAAGAATTATAACGGACGAAGCGCCAGTTGTGATCGCTCTTTTGTTGTAACATCGCGCAAAACGCGCGTAGCATATCTAAACGCAATAAAGCATAGAGTGGAATGAACCAAAGAAGAAAAAAATAAAAGCAAATTCTCACCACTCCAACTTCACACACACACCTCTTTAAACAACATGGATAATAATCTCGCGAACACAAAAACTGACTCCACCCCCACATCCTACTCTTCCCCCCACCCTCCCCACTCGATGGTTCCGTTTCATCTTCCTAACCTAACCTCAAACACGCGTTTCGTACATTTATGGGCAGGCATTCATCATTCCGCATTGCTGAAAGGTAGTTTGGCCAGTCGCTTAAAGGATACGCGCGCGTACGGTAACATAACGCGCACCATCACGACGGTTTGAATCGCGCCATCATTAACCGGCCCGGCGGTCCGGGGTCCGGGGTTTGGTGGATGATATTTTTTAAGCACTTAACGCACCATCCGCTTCACGGCAACGAACGGCGCAACATAGCAAAAACCACAGCCTAATTAACAACGCACCTTATCAACTCCGGGCGCCGGCGTCGAGCGCCGCCGTAAGTTCAATGGTGACGATGGCGAGAGCGTTATATAAAGCGTAACATTATCGGTCTCCCGTTGTTGCTTCGACTGGTAGGCCTGGTGGCAAACAATCGCAACCCGATACCCGAACAATCCTTCATAATGTGCTTCATAATTGTTCCACCATCGGTTGAGCAATTTATTTGATTTATTAACGGCCACACGATGTAAAACCCTGCCCCAGAACGGTTGCCTGTGTTGCCATTCTATCAACCACGGGCGGCAGTTTATCTTGTGGCTGGTTGGTATCACCAGACCGCCCCCATTCTCCTGGCCCCATTTCGCTCATCGCCACTTACCTGGTGACATTTCGGTGAAAATCTTTCCTCCTTTCGGCACTCACGGGCGACCGGCGTGATAGTGNGCATTCATCATTCCGCATTGCTGAAAGGTAGTTTGGCCAGTCGCTTAAAGGATACGCGCGCGTACGGTAACATAACGCGCACCATCACGACGGTTTGAATCGCGCCATCATTAACCGGCCCGGCGGTCCGGGGTCCGGGGTTTGGTGGATGATATTTTTTAAGCACTTAACGCACCATCCGCTTCACGGCAACGAACGGCGCAACATAGCAAAAACCACAGCCTAATTAACAACGCACCTTATCAACTCCGGGCGCCGGCGTCGAGCGCCGCCGTAAGTTCAATGGTGACGATGGCGAGAGCGTTATATAAAGCGTAACATTATCGGTCTCCCGTTGTTGCTTCGACTGGTAGGCCTGGTGGCAAACAATCGCAACCCGATACCCGAACAATCCTTCATAATGTGCTTCATAATTGTTCCACCATCGGTTGAGCAATTTATTTGATTTATTAACGGCCACACGATGTAAAACCCTGCCCCAGAACGGTTGCCTGTGTTGCCATTCTATCAACCACGGGCGGCAGTTTATCTTGTGGCTGGTTGGTATCACCAGACCGCCCCCATTCTCCTGGCCCCATTTCGCTCATCGCCACTTACCTGGTGACATTTCGGTGAAAATCTTTCCTCCTTTCGGCACTCACGGGCGACCGGCGTGATAGTGCCCTACCGAAAACGGTATACAAATTGACGACGGTGCACCCGTACGCGCGTACGAGCTGCTTCGGTTTACGGAAAATGATCGCTAATTTGCTTCACCTATTATGGAGCTTCATTTTCGCCGTCGCCGTTCGCTTCCCTAACCGAGCGCCCGCCACTCCAGCGCCTTGGCCATGGTTTTGCTAAAGCGATAGGCATGGGGTCGCCTCGCACCTCATAAATTAGTCACACCAATCTTCATCGGTGATGGTGGTGGTGGTGGTTTTCTCTACTCACACCTTCAAACCTTTCCTCCCTCTTCCCTTTCCAACATGTCCGGAAGTTTCGGTAACATGGTTTCGGTTAAAAAAAAAACGTAACCCAACCTGGCAAAGGGGAACATCTAGATCGCAACATCATTCTGCTCACGGTTCTAAGCAGACGGTAGGTCGTAGTGAGCCACCGCCTAATGGCAAGGCAAGATTTGGCTTAATGTTTACATTTCAATCATTTCGTGTCTTGATGTGAGAAGCACACAAAAAGAAGGGAAGGAGGAGGTGAGGAGTGAGCTGACGAAGGAGGAGAGAAAAACGTTACACACAGACGGTACAAAACGATAACGATGACTTCTTCGATCGTCATCGGAAATGCGGTACCGGGCGCCTCCATCAATTTCGCTCCTACTTGATGGAGACGCCTGGTCGCTTTTAGGGCGGAGAGGTGCCACTGTTGATTTGGGTTTCGGTGTACGATCGGTGCTGGCTTTAGCCAATCATACTTCGGTTTGCGTGTTGTTTCATTAAAAATGCATCACTTTTAGTGTGTGTGTGTGTAGTGGGTTACCGCCCTAGCCATTATCCTTAGCCGGTGCGCGGCCATGGGTAAAATGAACGGAAATTTGGATTGTAAATTAGCGGAAGTATGATGCCGGTGTGTTGTTTGCAAAAGGGGTTACCGGTTCTAGTTAGTTTTAGCTAGATTTGATTAATTGCCTTCGGATCGGATCAGCATTCATGCATGCGTAATGTAACGAGGTTATTTATTTATTAAAAGAAAATATTTCAAAACTTTGCCCAAGAAGGTGTCGAACATTTTCCTGGGCTGCTTTACATAATGCTATGAAAAACATGTTATCAATAATATCGTTCCATTGAAATGTAGGTCTTTTCGATGGCTAGAAAATACAAACTTTGTTGTTAAATTACTTTGAATAACGCCACATTTAGAAAATTGTTGGAAAATCTATCCAACAATTCTCTCTCTCTCTTCTTGGCTTTAACGACCTTATAGGTCACGCCGGCCATTTCTGGCTTACTAGACTTATTTTTACCACGTAGCCGGATAATCAATCCTTGCTACGGGGGGACGGTCCGGAAGGGATTTGAACCCGGTCCGGCCGTGTGGACTGGCGCCGTTTATCACATGCACCACCGGGACGCCCATGCTAACATTAACATGCTTATTTGTTTTGTAAGTAAGTTATGATTCTTCAAAACGTCAACATGAGTTTAGAATATCTTGTCCAAGCGCCAAAGAGAGAAGCTACAGACGAAAACTGACAGTTGTTTTTCATCAAAAAAAAAGTTGATCTAAACATCTCCTTAATAAACAAATAAAAAAAAACATAATAAACAACAAAAAAATCTCGAGTTTGTTAGCATGCTTGATTTGTTGATTTCTGTGTGAAAGCACGACCCCACAAAAACATGTTCCAAAATAGAAAAACCATGTTTGTGCATCAAGTTAAAACTGCTTCACGATTCAAAACTCTTTACCCATGCGAAGCACACTGATACGCCATCCGGTACAGACACTTCTCAGGCGAAATAAAATGAAACGAGTGGCCAGATTACGCACCCAGAACTTTCCAAAAAACCAGTTTGACCACTGATAGCATCAACGGTTAGCTTCATCAACTAATTCCCAACCCCAGAAAACGGGTTGGGGTTGGAAACCCGTAAAGTAAACTACAATACGACCGAACTGTCTAAATAGCGTCTCACCATTGTGGCATAAAAGTTAAAGCCCAATGCAAACACACACACACAGCATACCATAAATGGACCGATCACCATGCTCCACCAACCCCGAAAACCGAACCATCACCGAACCACCTCGAGATAACGTTTTTATTTAATTTTATGCGGTAATTTTCTCCCTGACCAACCGAACCTTGATCTACTTCCATGCGGTAAGAGGCATAACGTTCTGGGCTGTGCCTTCGAGTTCGTCCTTTCACCAATTTAGGGTAGGACGGTCCTGTTCCGTTAATTCTGCCAACTCTTGCCTTTCCGCAGCAGCAGCAGGCGGGCAACAGTGATGAAGCAATAACTGGCCATCGTCAGAAAATTGGGCCTCTCGCTAACAAAAGCGAAAAACTTTTCCTTTTTTTTTTTGGCACACGTTTGCACTAGAGCGCAAAAGCTAAAACCGGCGCTAAGATAGAAAGCATCACAAACCTACCAGAGGGAAGAAACAAAAAAATAAAACTGCATGGAAAAGACGACGCCTCGAACTCACCTAAAAGCATGCCGTTAGTACCGAGGCTCGCGCGTTTCGTGACGCGGTCCATTCAGCAGCAGCAGCATCTCCATTTATGAAGCATCAATTTCACGCTCTACTCTAAATGGACGGCCATTTCCCGGCGTGTCCTTTTAGTGGCTTCACTTGGCAATGTTTTTTTGTTGTTGTTGTTACCCTCTTTGTCACATTGCCCTGTTTTGTTCATCTCATCCATCTATAAAGCTTTTTTTTGGTTGCTTGCTTGCTTTCCAAATACTTTCCCTCCTTTACGTGATGTCAGTTTGGTTTTGTTTTGTTCGTTTCACCCATTCGCCGTCCACCATGGTCACCATTTCGGCGTCCATTTCAACCACCAAGCATTTCCTCCATTTTCATTCAATATTTTCCTCTGAATGGGGTCCCTGGTTATGCTGCTAAAAATATTGCATCCTTTCCCGGGGCGCTACTCCCAATTTCATGGCCTATTTTCGGTGCGCCACATTGCTTACGGTGCGTGCTTTCGTTCCACTTTTCGTCCACTCACCCATTAGGCCCAGGGGTTTTGCGTGACGGTCGTGCTTTAAGGGGGGGTAGGGTTCGAACAGAACCCTTACCACAAGACGGATGGGTCATGAATGAAACCGGGAATCAACTCCCGGTGCAAGTGCGGTCGTGCGTGGCCAGCATCACGCGACCATAGCGAAGCGGTAAGGTGATGCTGCACCATTGTGGAAGGTTTTTTATTTTATTATCAAAAAGGATAACGGTGGCCTTCACCTTACATACTACCATCTCGTTTTTTGGGCCAGTAAGGTTTGGGGATGAAATTTCGGGATTTCGTTTCGGTGAAGTCTCACGGATTGCGAATGTGATTTATGGTGATGGCTCATGGATTTTTGGGGATGGCCACCATCGAATGGCTCTGGCAAAATCTTGGGCGTTGGTTCTCGATCGGTTCATGCCTGAAATCGGCTCACCGAAGAAAGTAATAACAATCGAGATGATGATGCACGGACGCTTGCCTGTTTGAAAATCCGACAAAACACCCCCGAAAATCGGGGGAAAAGGAAACAAAATGGGAACCCGGCAAAAACACACACACACCGGTTCGAGAGCGTTTTGGTCCCGATGCTGTAATCCGATAAAGACATTACCGAGGCTGTATGGGTCGGTGCCCTAAGCCAAGCGGGAAAGGTCGGCCTTAACGATGAGCTAATGATTTATGAAATTTTCTTCAATCTCCTTACTGTATATGTTCCTTGTGTGTGTGTGTTTATGTTTGAATGGCTGTACATCCGAGGCAGCTAATGTGACAGGTAATGTATTAAATTTTTAATCAATAAAACAACACACGATCGAATAATCTTTTATGACGGTTCTATTTGATGATTCATCATTTGGGATAAAATGGGGGAAACGTCCGTAGCATTTGAGCAGATCAAAAGCATATTTATAAGATTTTTTTTTATTTGAAAATGAAAAACAGGGAAGAATTTTATGAACTTCAGAAATAACATCTGTAGAATATATGTAAATATTAAAGTTAATTTGTTTTAAACCATGAACAAATTGTAATTTTTCAAACGTTAAACGGCTTTTCCTCTTAGGAATCGTCGAAACAGATTAATTTTTTTGGTTGACATTTTGATGATATTAAATAAATATTGACTGTTTCGAAACTTGTACACATTTTTTTCTCAAACTAATATAGACGGCACCAGGTCTTTGATCAGAAATTTAATCACGATCACTATAAAGTGGATTTGTATATCCCTACGATAGACTATTGCCCAGCTCAATGTTAGGAGTCATTTAATATAAAAATCCTAAGGAATTAGACACTACAAGCGCTTTTCAGATTTTTCACGCCACATGAATGTCTAAAACCTGGTCTAAATAAATTACCATTTCTACCCTATATTTGGCCTATGAAGGATTAAGTTAGGAAGCTCAAGATTTAAGACAGCATCTGTAAAACATTCGAGCAAATTTCGGGAATTGAAAACAGGCTTTATAATGCAGAACCGTTCGTTTCTTTCTGGTCGAAACTTTTGTTCTGCTGATATGTCAAATATCGCGAGTAATTTATTGGAGAATTTCCTGGAAAACATCATGTACGTAGCAATTACTTATTGAAGAAATCTGAAGTAAATTATAGATTGAAACAAATGTTTATTAACAGTTTGTTTACATTTTTACCACATGTTAGCTGACTTTGTAAAATAGCTGCGAAGAATTCTTTGTTTAGAATGTACGTCAAAGTACTTTGCTTGTTGCTAATAGTGTTCAAGCGTCAAAAAGGCATACAATAAAACTAGGTGAAAGCATAAAAAAATTACACTTATTTCGTTTTATTCATACCATATAAAAAACGCGCATTAACACAAGAAGCAAAAACACAAACTGAACAAGGTTTGCAATAAAATAATTTTACGTTACCTATAACTCCACTGTTTGCCTTTCTCCACGTGCATCGGATTGTAAATACGCTCACGTTTGCCACTATACTAATAAGCGATCGTTTGCCTATTTGGGTGTAAATAAACCCCTACTTTTCTTCAGTACACAAGCGACTGGTGTACGGCAAACAGTCCCGGAATCGAAACCGTCAATTTCATTCAAATAAAATCCTAACCAAAAGCCCGCACTAACATCCGTCCGGGGCACATTTCAGTCGATCAAAATCAGAGCTCCCAAACAATAGACCACGGCCGAAAAGGAGCTAAGGGAGGCAAACGGCAAACGGAACAGTATGGATCATCAGCATCATCATCGTTGTGCTCATCATCATCACACCCATCGTCAACACGGTCGCTCTATAAACGCGACGAGCGACCGTTTGTTCGAAGTTTTGTCAAGCGCTTGGCAGCAGGTCAAGCGCTTGGCAGCAGGCCAAGCGACAGAGCGTGCAGCAACTCAGTTGTTGTTGTGGCACCTCGGTTCTCGGTTGTACTCACGCTCATCATGGTGGTGCTGCTCATGAATAAAATAATCAAACCTACTCGACCGTTCGCTAGTGCCCCTACGCAGGACCCGGGGGGCGGTGGGCTTGGTACATGTGAAAAATCGAACCGTTTTACGCTACCCAATCCAACCCAAATCCGCACGTCCAACCCGAACCCACAAATAACAGCACGAAAAAAACCCCACGACGAGACCTTAAGACGTCGCGCGCGAGACGATCGTAAACGGTTTGATTCAGTTTTCCCGGCCCCGGTCTTAGTCTCGCGTCTCGGGAGGGTTTGCTTCACCCCTCGGTGGAACAGCCGAAAGCTACTGCCACCGCGCTAGGATCTAGGATCCGTAGGGACTTAACACGGGGAAGGGTCGCCCGGCACGGTTACGCATTTGTTCCAATTTATGCTACCGAATCGAATCAAGGCCACATGGCGGAGCGTGTTATAGACGCGTGTGTTTCTTTTTCTTCGTTGATGTTTGATTTTTTGTTGTTGTTTATGCTTTCCATTCAACGAAAGCAAAAACCGCCGGTGTGTCGTGGCGGTTAACGATAAAGTAAAACGACCAACCGAATCTGTGCCGAATGCCGAANGACGAGTGTGTTTCTTTTTCTTCGTTGATGTTTGATTTTTTGTTGTTGTTTATGCTTTCCATTCAACGAAAGCAAAAACCGCCGGTGTGTCGTGGCGGTTAACGATAAAGTAAAACGACCAAACGAATCTGTGCCGAATGCCGAATGGTTTTCCGGCAACACGGCAACCACACAGCCAGCGAGAAACGATCAGCTTTTCTAGCACACATGGCACCGTGGAGGCCTCGTAAACGTAACCTCAAATTGTCGTTTGAATGAAGAAAGAAAGTTTTCGTTTTTTTACCGCATACACATAAAAATAGACCCATACGGACCCCTGACCATCGTAAGTTCGGTGAAAACAAAAAGCCATCTTCCAAAGAAGTAATAAATGTTATATGATTTTTCAATATATAATTATTTATAAACATGAAATCGAACGCATTTCTTATTGAAAAGAAAATAAATGACTTTCAAAAGGACATAAAAATATCGCACATCGATTTAGACCCGCTTCAGGCGGAAGCGTGTTTCCCCCTTTCGAAGCAAAACGAGGCGCAACCGGGAAGAAAGCGCATTTTATCGCTGCTCTTCTACAAACCTTCCGTCAGTACCGGAACTTTGAATGAAAACAATGCCATAAAAAGCAATTTTACTGCTATCGAGGATCGGCGACCCGCACCGTCAGTTGGTCGGTCCGGTCATTGCCGGTCAATTCGGGGCCAGCCTTGCGGTTCAACAATTGATCTGTGAACATTCCAATGTACTTCTTCCGGCCGTTTCCCTTTTCCACCCCCTCCTCTCTTGGTGTAACATGAGTCTGTTCCCACCCACTCCAGAACCGATCTCCGTGATTCGATTTTTCTTCATTTTCATTTAAACCCTAGACAACCCTCTTTATACTTAAGATGGTCGTCATTTATTCGCCAACATCCGCTGCGGTGAGGTGGGTTAGGTGGTAAGGGTAGTAAGGGTGGACACATTTTTATGTTTCACCCCTTTCCCGCTGCCCTTCTACGTATTGCAATCCTGTTTGGAAAGTGATTTTTCCCAACCTGACCACGCTTCTGGTTCGCAAAAGGAGCTCCAGGATTAAGATCCTCATCTTCTTTTCAAACTCGTAAATCCTTTCTTCCGCTTCGACACTGTACGGAACGTGAAGATGTTGCTGCTTCGTGGTACAACCGAACAGCACCACCATTTGGGTTTTCCATTTGTTCGATGGAAAGCGCTCGCAGGCTTTGAACCGCGGCAAGGAAAAATAGGGTCTAGCTTTCCCTTCATTTTATGTTGATACTTTTACTGATTGTATTCCCCACGTTTTCTGGTCTTTCCCGCGGCGGTTGCCACTCGTGGGGGGTTTTCTTTTCTTTCCTTTTTTTGCTCCACTCCACGTGCATGTCGATTGTTTTGCTCGCGCAATGGGTATGGGGCGAACAATCGATGTTCGATTTATTTTTACTACCCAACTCCCCCCCGTACACCAGTGAGTGAGCGGTACACTCGCATGCTAGGCAGCGCGTAAGTCTACGTCAGCTTGCCAAAAAGGCTTTACGTAGCTGCAGGAATCTGTTTTCGCGCGCGCGTCTTTGGGCGCCCCGAAATTTAAGCTGCTTGAAAATATTTACCACCCTCTCGAGATTTATGTCACTTCATTCATTCATTGTCACGGCGTGGAGAGCGAGTAGTCGGAATAGTATATCACCCGTAGCCTTCCTTATCGGCACCGAACAAAGGATCTGGGGCGCGCTACAGCACCGGGACATGTTTATGAAAAGGAAAAGGAAAATTATCATGCCCACACGATGGTGCATGGTACAGCACCACATCGGGGGTGGCGTTTTCCGTCCTCCTGTACATTTTTTTTTTCATCTAACCCTCCAAGTACGTTATGTACGTTCGCTTGGGAAAAGAAACGCTGGCGCGCAACTTGCATTAGTTGACGGGGCGCACGACGAAAAGCTCTTAAAGTAACCGGAAAAACTGGGAATATTTTTACCGCTTTTCGAACGATTGCATAAATTGTGGCGCTAATGGTTCGGATTCGATTTTTGTCAGTTTGTTACGGACAGCGTGCTACAGTTTGGCGAAGAAGGACACATTTATGCTTCGCATATCTGTTCCGAAAAACATTCATCGCCCCCCTCAAAAAAAAGGGCCAATACGCTCATTCATTTAAACGCCTTGCTCCTTACGATGGATATTTGTTTAGCAGCGCAGCTGAATCGATAAGGATTTATAAATATCGAAACACTTGAACGAACATTCGTTGCTGAAGACGTTTTGCTAGAAAATCCTCCACTTTCCAGTGTGATCCTCCTTTAGGGATGGTAGCGTCATATATGTGGGGACCGGTGCTTTCATAGAAATAGACGAAGTGAGAAAAAAATCACACACTCTCATACACACCGAAGCAAAGTGAAATAATGAAACCGAAGCGAAACATCGCAACGAACGAACGGGAAAATCCATCCGCAAGTCGTAAGCTGGCTGTTCGTACTGTTGGGGCCAACTTCTCGCCTCAGCGCAAGACGGGAAGACGGGGTGGAAGCGATTTCCTTTCTGTCCATCCAGGACATCCTTGCTAGCACTCGAAACCAATGATGATGACGACTTCATCGCATAGCCTACATTTTCAAACCCAGTGAAACGCGTGAAGCGACAAACCGAAGAACTCCAGAAACTCGTGCGACCGTCAACGGTGGACGGATTTCCATCCGAAACACGACAGATAATCCTACCTCCGTTGGCGAGGTTTGGAACAAAGGGTAGCATACCGGATGGGGAGGGGCGGTTGCGTGGGGAAGTGGTGTGAGTTGTTTATTCCTTAATCCTTGGCACCATTGGAACGGAATTATACGGAACTACACCGATCGCCATGTGTGTGTTTGTATGTGTTGGTGTGTGTAGGTACATGACGGTGCGTCGATGGAAAATGAAAAGACACTTCTGCTTCTCGGTCGCCTTTTTCGTCTAAGCCGCAATTTGAAGCTGTCCGTAATTGGAGTTTGCACTGTTTGCATAAGCAAATGATGATTTTGTGCGTGTATGTGTGTCTGTGCACGTGTTTTTGTGCGAATCGAAAGAGGAAGGAGGTGTATGTGATGTGTTTTTTTCTTCTTCTCTCCCACCCGTTATACTTTCCCATTGCCATTGAGCCATGTTTAACGGTGGAAGTTAGCACAAAAGCAATCTTCTTTTGAATCTGGCTACCAGTGCCAGGGTCATTACAGGGCTTGCTTGTAGTTGCTTTCTTTGCACGGGACGCTCATATTCAACGCAGAAGAATTAAAACATAACAACCAATGACACGACGCGTGTTACGATCGTTTGATCGATGCAGATGGGAAAAAACGTTGGATGGTGAGCATTTTTTGTTAAGTCATAATTTGCGTAAAAATACAAATCAATCCACAGTTGGTCGGTTTTCATTTGTTGGATCTGCATTAGTCGTCCAGAATGGTAATCAATTTATTTTTCGATTAGCAATTACCAACGTATTTATGTTATTTACCTTTGCTGCTTTTAGAAATACATTTCGTTTATTCATACGCGAAATGTTTGTATTACCGCGTATCAAAATGATAAACTAATTTAGTAATACAAATTGCATAACATTAGGCGTATGCTTTAACGTACAGTCAATTTCTGCTAAAATGGCGGACCGAGGAGATTCGAATATCTCGAAGTTCCCCGTAGGACAAATCCTGATGTTCAAATCCATATCGTTTCAAAGTTATGGAGTCACCTTATTTGTTCTTGAAGTATTTAGCGTTTCGTGCGATATTAAAAAAATAAATTAGTAAAAATTCGATTGAATAGGAAGGAATAGGAAAGGGCGGCCCAGTGGTGCATGTGATAAACGGCGCCGGTCCACACGGCAGGACCGGGTTTAAATCCCATCCAGACCGTCCCCCGTAGCAAGGACTGACTATCCGACTACGTGGTAAAAATAAGTCTAGTAAGCCAAAAATGGCCGGCGTGTCCTGTAAGGTCGTTAAAGCCAAGAAAAGAGAGAGAGCGGAAGGAATTTACTTGAATGTTTTGCTATAGGGTTATGTTACTAATCTGTCAAATCTGTCTCAAATCAATCAAATCAGTGAAAAGCACACAATAGTAGTAAAAATTCAATCTGTAGTACTTTAAAAAAATCACATCTAAAAACGCCTATAATTATGCAAACAGTACGACAAAAATGATATAACAACGGATATTAAAAATTTAACCCTACTGTAGCTTGCTCGATATGTTTCATAAATAAGAAACCAACCAATGTCAACGACCGTTTTCTAGGAGCTCTAGTTGGAGTAATATTATGTACCTTTCATTCTTAACGTTTCTTTTCAAACTTTTCAAACCCCACGTTACACATTTGTTATTGCACTTTCGCTAAGAATAATGTTCCACCAACCTGGCAGGCGAATCACCATTGTCGTTTGGTATGAATTAGCACTGCAACGAATTAATGGCCCTCCACTGTTTGTGGCAATGAATTGAGAGAGAGAGAGAAAAAACAGAAGACGAACCAAAAAAAAACAACAGTGAAAACGTTCCACATTCCACCCTTACCAACCGAGGTGTACGCATATTTCTTGGCGAATTGGAATTTCCACCACACTCATCACTGGCTTTTGCGCTGATGTCGCGTGGTAAAAACTTTCATGATTTATGTCTTCTGCAAAGCGCACCGCATCGACGTGATAGCAAACGTGCGGAGTTGGTTGATCAAAATGGACTAAGAAACCAAAACCAAAAAAATGAAAACTCCAGTGCACGAGGGAAAATGAAAGAAAAAGAAAAGTGCTTTCACAGAAAACGCAAAACTACCCATCCCATTACACCACAATGCAAACGCGCATTCGAGTGAGATTCGTCCTCGGCATTCGCTCCTTGGCAGCGGGTATGCGGGGGAGGGGCGTCGGGTGGTCAGCAGGGAGGATTGCACAAGGACAAGAAAATCATTCAACATTTCACCACCTGCAGCGCGTGAGCAGGAGGCGAACGAGTGCACCCGTGCACACCGTGGTACTGTCATTAGGATAGAAGACAGGGGCGACCCAAATAAAAGTTGCAAGAGATGTAGGGAAAGTAAAGCAAAAAAAGAAAACGGCGACCAACGGAATGCCTCCCCTCTCTTTCTCTCTTTCTCTCTCTGTCGTTACCTCCCTATTTTCCTTCCATTTCCATACTTTCTTCAGCGCATCGGTGAAGCACTTTAACGATGTACCATCCTCAGTGGTTTTGCTTTTCATCGAAGCGTCCCCGATCCGGCGAAGGAGCCCACTTGCGAACCTCCGGGGAGGTTCGCTCCCAACAACAACCATTCATTTTCCAGCGCTTGGTCATGAATTTTCGCCTTACCGTTTCCACTCGAAAGGCAGGACAAATGAACAGAAGAAGAAGGAAAAAACCCTCCCCTCGAACACACAAATATAGCGACAACGTTTCGTTGGGTTTGTAATTTATCACAATCATATTCTTGGCCGCCGAAGCGACAGGCACCACTGTTGTCAAAGCGTTACTGCTGCTGCGGCAACTTTTTATGTGCTGTCTCTCTTCTCTCCCATTTTTCTCATTTGATTGGGAAAAGAAAACCGAGCGGGGATGATGCAGGACAAAAGCTAGAGGAAATGTGAGGTAGGATTTGAAATGTGTCTTAACTCACTCGCTTGACACGCTCAGTATGCGCGCTGTCAACATTAGACTGGTTTGCAGGACGGCCATGATTTTTTTTTTTGCAGTACTACAATTTCGCCCATTTTGACGTGCCTTGACGCATTACGATCTGTGATAGGGCTGGGGTACCGAAACCATCGTACCAAAAATGCAAACCTCAAAGCTGCCGTATGCAACCGAGCGCGTATGATTAGAGTGAATGCTGTGAATCGCTTCATGCTATCGGACACCAGGGGGTTCCACCGGTAACCGGTGCTGATGGGCCAAGCAGCAAACACAACGACGCATTACCAACGGACAACCGGGCAGCCGATAACGGCCAAGCAACGTGACAACGTCCTCTTTACGTGCCTATCAGTACGTGTGTTTCTAGTTGCGTTGCGCTTGTGCTAAAGCATATTTCGAACCGAAAGATTACTGAGCAGAATGCATAAGTAGCAACTGGTGCAGCGGCAAGCAAACCAAACGAGCGCATCCATTTGCGAGAGCCCCATTTCCCTCCCAGCCNTGATGGGCAGATCTCGGACAGAGGATTCTTTGCCGGCCCCCATCACAGTAGTAGACGCACCATGGCATACAGGACAGGATTGCCTTCTTAGTGATGACACACAGGCCAGCACAAGAAGCCAGCAGGCAGCGCATTACGTGCAACGTGAGCTGGAAAGCAATGGAAACGCCCAGCCATTCGGACGTGAGTGGAATTTTAATGGCAGCACGATTGCATTCTCCAAGCACCGTTCCCCAGCAAAGGCACTATTTTTTTTTTTTTGCACGACTATCCACACCAAACGGACGCGAACGAAGAGATCAACGCTCAAGGAGGCATGAAATTTATCATTTAATTACGCAAACCTCGGCCCTCGGTCGAGAAGTGCGCGTTTCGTTCGATTCTTTGCTTCACTAGTCCAACAACGAGAACAAGGGCGGAAAATCGAAAGCAAAAAAAAAACAAGAACCTCGATCGAACTAATGCTGTCAAAATGTTTGTAAATACTGTGTGAAACCTTCATTCCATCCATTAGTGGTTCACGCTTTAAAATCGGCAAACAAATCGTTGCTCATCAATCATCGGTATACTTCCTTCCCCTGCACTGTTCCCGCCTCCCGGCATTCGCGATCGATTCATTCACGTACGCCCGGGTTAAGTACATTTGTTGAGTGAGAATTGCCCCATTCAAACGATGGACGAAATGAGGGAAAACCGCATGAGCGAAAGATTTCGAACTGCCATTCCATTCCCTCTTAGCGTTACCATTATTATCGTGACCATAATCATCATTAGCACGTGCCGGTACGGCCCCAACTACCGACAGACCCCTGAATCAGCATCCCCTACTACTAGATAGCGATCCGTTCCCGATACACCACCGGGAACGCGGTGGCGTTTCTCGACATTTAAACAGTTGCATCTTCGCCCCCTCCCGAAAGACAACGGTCGGTCGGTGATTGGGTTTTGTTGGCTAAAAATAAAGCAACTGTCAGCATGTACCGTACAATGGTTACTGGCCACGCGCTACCATCTCGAACGGGTGTGGAAAAACGTGCAGGAAAAACTACTCCAAACAGTTCATTTGTATTATTTGCTACTGGTGGAAAGGGACCATTTGCCAATTTAACCGTACTACTACCAATACTGTTTTTGTTCCATTCACACCCACTCGCAACAAACAACGGCACTGTGCAAGCTGTTGCCAATTTACATGGCAGTAACTCGTGGTCTTGTGCTGGAGGATGTAATCTGACCGGCACTGTTGGGCAATGGGGGATGATAAACCTCGATCAAATGATATTATGATGCGCATGGTATTTTCCGTAAGCAAGTATGATTGTTTGCAACTGGACGTTGGTGCTCAAGACTCTACGAATTGACACTGGAATATCACGTGTCTGGAATAATATACTTGGCACGTTTTGTGAACTATTCGGCTGTGATTACATTCTTAATGAAACATTCTATTTTGTATGGTAATGAAGATGACGCAAAGATCATAAAAAAATAATGAAACGATAGGTACCGGTTTCCAATAAATGTTCCTACCTCAGCTGATGTCTATTCCCCTGGAATTCATCTTCAACGCCTGAAAGTATGCAATCACTGTTATAGATACTTTTTAGTCTATTGTCGTATCAGATGAATCTTTTTTGAAGCATATTGCATACCTTTAGGCGGTAAAGTTGTTATAACTCTAAAACCTGCATGATCTACCGGACAAATACCCTAGACATTCAGTTATTACCCAAAACTACAGTTGGAATATCGTTTTCTTCAAGTCAATCGAAAATGACGTTAATTATTCGACCGTTCAATCATAACAGCTATACGAATTTAATGAACAGAACGATGATAAACCATGATTTAGCTACATTGCACTACTTTTTAATTAACTTCAGTCCCTGTTTTACATACAAACATCTTGTAAATCTATAAAACGTCACCAAATAATACTACTAAGTGCCACCCCTGAGCAGACTTTACAACTTGGCCTCTCGACGGTTAATAAAAATGTTAAAGAACAGCATCGGTGTCCGCCTTCAAACTGTATGATGCCATTTTACACGCACCATGGGACAACCATCCCATGTTTTCCCAGTGTCCGTTTACACTTTTACAACCTTACGATGGTCGCGGCTCCCACGTGTTCCCTTTTTACCGTTTGGCATCATCTCATAAAGCCGGTTTCGATCGTTAATCGGTACCCGAAAACGCGTAAAAAAATCCACAGCTCATAATATGTCCATCGTTCTTCTGCTTTCAATAGTCTGTTCCGCCCGCATGGAATGGTATTTTTTACGGCCTTTTCACACTTTCTTCGCACTCGTTTAGATGCTCAGTATTTGGCAAGGAAAATTTCTTGTGTTTTGTTTTTTCCGTTTTACATTGCTTCACTCTTGATCACTCAGCTTGGTATGGCACTGTCGTGTGCCAGTATACACCCACTATAGAAAATAGCGTCCTAGTGATAATTTTGTCTTTCGTGCCAACAGCGCCTGTATGTATGTGTTGCCGTCGCCGCCACCATCTTCAAAGTGCCGACGGTTGTCATTTTAATCTTCGTACAATTTGTAAAATTTATGCGTTTGGCGTGGATTAAAATATGGGACCGATTGGTGTTTGCTATCGCACGCACGAGTTCTTTCTCATCAGTTGATTTTTTTTCTTTGTCTGTGTATTGTTAGCAAATTTTACACCTCCCAAAACAAAGTGACAAAAAAGAATGAAAACTCCCACCAGTTGGCGGTTGTACGATTTATGACCTACCGATCCTCGCAGGAATAATCAAACAATTTTTTGATTACATACCATGGTCTCGCTCATTCTGTAAGGGAATCCACTTTCCAGAAACGATGAAGCAATGTCGTCTAGGGCAGGGATCGACAAAGCGTCTGAATTTGTGTAATATAATCTTTTTTTTAGGAAAAGGGTAGGAATATAAACAGAATGCAATTAGATCAATCCTTAAACAGCTCGAGAAAAAACCAATAAAATTTTTAATATCATACTTTAAATGGTGTTAAGGGCATCGTTTTTGAATTTTGAAACTCTATTCGAAGTAATTTCCTAGTAAACTCATTTACGCTCTGCGTAATGCATACATTTAGGCGCCTTTCACTTCTTTCGCTTAAATCCTAAAAAAATGCCTGCCAACCCCTGCTGTTCGTGACTCTTACACTTTCTACAAGCGTCTAGCCTGTCGAGCTCGATAAGGATCGTCAAGCAAGCGTAACCGGCAACCGGTTTCACACATGTCGCGTTCCATAAAACATCCTTCGTCTCCACGGAGAGGACATCTTTTGTCACACCCACAACCACAGTCCACCCCCCACACAGCAATCTCTCTAGCAAAGGTTTGTTGAGGCAAAAATAAAAAAAAAAATCTTACTTGACGCAAAGGTTCTCCCCGATTTTTATTGCTCCAGTTGTCGACAAACGGGCGCCACCGCCTTCCGAATGATGAGAAAAAAGACAACAAAAACTGTAAAAAAATAAGGCCCCAGGACGACGCGATCCTTCCAGCTCGGTAGATAGAAAATTTAACTTTTCACCATCCGCACACAAAAGTCCCCGATCTTTTCCCGATCGGGACAAGCTGACGATGCGGAGCCTTGAAATCCCGTGATACCAAGAGACAGGAGCATAAAAACGCACACACACAACATCTCCTTTCTTGTAGAACTGTCATTGCGGGTGAAAGGAGCATTTTTTTTCGCCACTCCTTCGTTGTTAGTGCCATCACCCATACCCCAAAAAACCATCGGGTGTATGCAAAGGTAGCATCAAATGTGCACCAGGTGTGCTGAAGTATCCTTAAGACAACCGGTAAATAAAAATAGAGCACCATCGTTTAACCTTTCCCTGCTAAAACAAAATAAGAACCAAAATAAAAAGAACGTTCGCTCGTGCCTCTTGCTTATGCGATTTGGGAAGGGTGGGGGGGTCATGCCTGATAATATCATAAAACGACAGCAAAAATGACTGCTCTCTGATCGCGACTTTGTCGCACTTTATCCGATGGGAACCGAGTCGATTTGAACTTTAGCCCACCATGTACGGAAGGGCATTTCTTTAGCTTTTTTTCCCCTGTGTTTTGTTTTAGAAACTCATGAACCAAAATACGAAAAAGTCACCCCAATATGCGAGCTTTGTAAGGGACGCACATCCTTGTTTGAACCGGCACACACACATACGCAAAACGGTATAAGGAGTCGCTTTTTTTACGCGCGACAGAAACTCGCTTATCAAAATGCTAATCGCCTGCCTGCCGATTAAAGGCGTCGCTTACTCTTCCTGGACGATTTTCCGAGTTCTTCTTTGTTCTGTGTCGTTGCTCGTTGGTTGTTGTTTTCCAGATGCTTGCGACATTCTATCGTGTTCGCCTTTTTTTTTTTGGTTGGCCACTTTCCCATCCCGGACCGAAGCAGCCGTGTAAAACGCTGGGTACAGGTCGGCAAAGTTCGAAGAAAATGTCGTCCCGAACACGTGGAACACGTTTCCTTACTCCATGCTCAGTAAGAAAAGAAAACAAAATAAACAAACGCAACTTAGCTTCAACGGGGATTTCGGTTTTCGGTGGAGTGAAGCGATAGTGCATTTGATTTGATATTCATGATCTTTAATGCTAAGCTCGTTTGGTGTGTGCTATCCTTACTACCGCACGAATCAACCACCATTTGCCGGGCGAATGAAAGGCGCAAGGGGGTGATATGTAGGACGAAGCAAAACGACGCTCGTCGGTGTGAAATGAAATTATAATTTTAGTATATTAATGGCACACGCGTTCGGTGGTGCTTTCGAGTTCGAAAAACCCAGCGCAGCACTTCCGGTCCCGTGATGGTGGGTGTATGTGTTCCTCTTTTACGGTTGCGCTACCATCGCATGAATAACGCAGCAGGTGATTATTGGTTTTCGGAATGGGGGTAAACCTATCCGTCCCGCCTTGCTTCCGAAACTCACGCGCTAATGGTGTGCACGCGACTCCATAAGCCAATGGGGCCGGATATTTATGCAAGTGGTTTAATAGAATTATTTTAGAACGCTTTGATGCTTTCGGCAGGTCATCAAAACCATAAGCTCGTCTAGTTGGTGCGCTGACGCGGATACTCTGTTTTTTTTGTCGGACCCTAAATCAATGATGAAATGTAAGAACCGAAATAAAATCCTTTCAGTATCGTATGTTGTTTGTACGAAGTTATGCGTTCTAAACATGCTGCGGTTCATTGGTCAAAAGGTAATTCATATCCGATGAACTCGCTTTCATGGTTATGCATTGGGTAAGTAGATTAACTGTGAGCCTATGCCATACAAACGACCGAAAGTAATTTGAGAAGAATATGTTTCAATTACTACATCACTACAGCTTCATAATCACTATACCATAATTCGGTAACATTTTTCGCGTAATAATAGCATATACTTTCAGGCCTCATGTTTTTAACCTGATTGCATCCAAATTGCATACTTTACGGGGTCGATAAAAGCCCTTTTAATTGGCAAATCTAATCACCTCCAAATCTCACCATATTTTGTTCTGGCATGTGAGGTTTTGTCTGGAAGGGAGCGTCATTAAATTGAAACACAAAAATAATTCTATATAAATAAGACAAAAATGAAAGTTATAAGGAGTGTTTGAGAAATGATTATTTCAGTAACTAGCACCCAAAAATATAATACTAATAGTTTTTAACGCCCTTTAAACCCATCACAAGTTGCTTTAAAATTCAATACAACGCAAGAACACCTCGGAATTTATAAACCTTGAGATTATTTTGGTCTCATAATTGTTTCACCCTTGAACCGTATACCAACTGCTTGTTATGCGATTTTATACACAACATTCGAAACTTTTATCTCATCTCCATATCTCGCACGACACCAAAACAATTTGCGAAACAATTGTCACCTATTAAACGTGACAAAAGCAATCGGGATTACATCAACACTGACCAGCAAAGGATAATCTCTAACTTTCTGGCCAAACAGAAAACTCTTACCATCTCCACCAAAAAACGCCAGTACGACGGCCACCGAAGGAGCCACCGAGGAAAAAGGGACAAAGATTAACGGACAACATGCTGCACACTAATAATGCCCTTCCAGCGTCACTTTGCAGCAGCATTGCAAACTAGCGTCCGTTATGGACAGTTAATGGCCCTACTATTACCAACTGTGCTTGCACTATAATTCCCCACTATAATAATTAATCAAATGTACAAAGCTCGGTGCGTAATGAGCAGATTATGCAATCGTTAAATGTCTGCAAGTGGCAAAAAATGAAACAAGTGAAACACACGCACAGATGCTACTAAAAATATTATCCTCCCTTATTTTCCATTCTGCTGTGTCCTGACTGTCTATGATAATCGTTCATACTTTTTTGTTTCTCTTCCACAATAAACCCTCTGCTGCTGTCTATTTCTAGCATCCACCATTTTTGGGTCACGTTGCACGCTTCGCACGAGCGTTCGTTAATTTGTTGTCGTTGTTTTTTTTTCTTGCTTCTGCCTTTTTTGTGTCTTCTTTACCCTTGGATGGGTTTACGCAATGGAAGTCGCGACTGAATCATGAAACAAAAACCGCCCGATTGTCTTTCGCTGTGGGGTTATTATTTTTGTTTCCCAAAAAATCCGCACGCACCTAAAAACAAAAACCCCCATCGACACGGACAGTCACACCAGTCGTAGATAGCAAGATAGCGTAACCTACCTAACATTCCCGAACCCACGAACGATCAAACAACAGCAAAAAAAACACACAGAGAAGCAAAAAACGGAAAACATACAGAAAGCTCGTCGCACTTTGTATTTAATTATTTAATTAAATTCAGCATTTGTGGGCACCCGATATTGTGATCTCCGTCATGGTAGGGAAGCAAACGACGATTGGCCACTGTTCGCCTGCCAGCTGTCGTCGTCTGGCCACAAATGACAGAGTGAAGCATCCTTCTATTTCCTCCAACCCTGCCTGGGTATCATTTTATGGGAGTCGCAATTTTTTTTTTGTAATGTTCTGCCTCTCTTCACATCTCAACGTCCCTCAGACAATTGCGTCAATCTGGCGGAGCAACAAAAACCGTAGGGTTGTGTAGTGCGAAGGTTTCGAAGGGTAGTTCTCATTACGGTGGTCACTGTAAACTGCAACCGAGTCATTTGCGATTATGCACTTTTGCGGTCAGTGGCAGCGAGCGAAATAGCGCGCTCTAAATTATCCATTACACTACACCCCACCCTTCC
>STHD01000004.1:8490416-8521941 GCA_016170015.1 Anopheles longipalpis
CAAAAACGGCTCTTTGGTGTCATTGTGCGTCAGTGAAAGTAAAACGCCTAAATGTATGCAATAGCGAGCTTAAGGATCGTTTTTTATAACCAATGGAATGCTTTTTAGCACACTTTACATACAAAACATGGTTTAGAATGTTTTGAAAGCCATTTAAATTTTATAACCACGCAAACTTCTTGATGCTTTGATTTAACCTCAAAATTTGAGTCCTAGAGCGGATAATCAAAAGATTATTCCATACAAAAATCTAAACCAATAAACTACGGCCCATGACCATTTGCCATAATCAAGGTATTCATGAATTTGGATTTCCAGCTCAATATGATTGCTCATGCATGATGGTTGAAGCTGTACCATTTTCACCACAAGCGATCTTTATGAAATATGCAGCCCCGAACACCGGCTGTTGGAGTAGTGCTGCACGAACAAAAAGCTGGGAAAAATAAATGTGTTCTCTAAACTAGCACATGATATGCTTTTACTTCACGTAAGAAAAAAAGACCAAAGAAAAAAAAATCCAACACTTGAATTCAACTTTATCGGTAACAAAAAAAGGGAAACCATTGGTGCTTTACTGGTACATTTTTCTTTCTACACCTGTACCAGTCAAGTACGCCTAACACACGGAACATGATGTTTTTAAAAGTTAGTCAGAAACGAGTGTTATCCCTTGCTTTCTACGAAACCCAGCAAAAGCGGCAACTTCCATCGGTACAAGGAACCAGAGTAAGGATGTTGTACCATAGCCCAGCCACACTAAGCCGTCACACTAACAGCCCAGTTCACACCACAACAACAACAACAACACACCCAATTCCGCTTTCCTGTGCCGACTTGGGCGAAGTGCAAATCCTGAGAACAAATAAACAAATCACGCAAACACATGTTGTACCGTGGCGCTTATGCACCTGGATTGCATCCACCCTACAAAACCTACCCCCACCCCCATCCATCGTCCCTTGGCCAGTTTTCCGGTGTTCCCTTTCTTGGTGGGTATTGGGTGGGGTGTAAGAAAATGTTTACGGGTCGCGCATTTTCGCACTCCTTCGCCCAGCAGAGCTTAGGTTCCATTTTCATTAAAAAATGCTAGCCATCCATGGTCGGGTTTGTGCCTGGAATCATGAATCGTAAAACCGTGCAACAGCTTGTGACCTTTCCACCCCAAAACCCCTATACACACAGCTGAACGGTTAAAACGATTTTTTTTGTTGTCTCGTTTCTCATTTCCTCAGTTTCATAATTTGCCCATTTCAAAACGATGAAAAAGTTTACCAACTGGATTACTGCCGATGCATGCGGCTACCCTTATGTTGTGTTGCCGTTGTTCCGACCCGTGTTACAAGAAAAAGGGCCAACAACAAGAGCAGCAGTAGTAGTACTAGCACCTTTACCTAGCAAATGGTAAACGGAAAAGCCAATTAGACGCTTACACCTGCCTACACCGGGAACTGACTGCCAAGCTGAACCAAAGAACCGAGAAACGAGAGAGAAAGAGAAAAAAAAGATAAAATAAAACACTTGACCATGGTTGTGTTCAGTCATACTTATCACATTTAACCTTTTTTTCTTCCTCGATTTTCATTTTTTTGCCACAAGTCAGCGCGAACAAGTTTCGGTGTAGAATTTATAGTACACGTTGCTTTCTTCCGTATGTATTTTTTTTGTTTCATTTTGTTTTGCTCATCTTGCTCACCTTCTTCACTTTGCTAACATCGCTTATGCTAACGTTTTTGAGACACGCCATTTTTCCATTCAAAAACGTTCCTTCTCTCACATAACTTTTGCCTGGTCTGGTTGCCGCCTTGTGCATTTAGTTTTTACTACTTTTTAGCTAACCATTTACATTTCAATTCAAATTGTATTTTTTTCTCCTATCCTTCATTTTTCTCGTTCAAATTTTGGTTTTATGTGTGCGTTTGTAATTGAACTTTAAACCGGTGTGTACCGGGGTTCCATTTTTACCTCCGCACCCAGTGGCTGGGCCACAATCATTTGCAAGAATCAACCAAACAACCTTAATAATCACCAGCCTTTACGATCGGTTCATGATCACTGGTGGAATGTGGAAAAATGTGTACAATGGCACAGCAGCAACCGGAAGTTGACATTTTTCATTTCAAAACCCCTTTCAAAACCTGCTCAATGGTTTGCCTCGTGGCGAACTATTTTTAAATAAGCAACGTAATGGCTGTGTCAGTTCTGCTACTTCTGTCAACAAAATATGCTTCCTTTGGGTTCAACTTTCTTTCTCCAAATGGAATTTCTTAATGGCAGTTTTTCCTCGGTTGTTGATTGATTCTTGTTCGTTTCCATTTCTTGTTTGTGGTATTTTTTTTTTGTAACAGCTTCTGCTACTGCTAGGGTATGCGTTTTTTGGAAAATTGGTTCTTTAAACATTCGCTATTAGCTAGGGATTTTGTTCGCAAGCTTTTCGAGAGTTGCATTGTGTTTAATAAACTGTTTGAGCCTATCACAAGTAGCATTAACCATATTAGAATCGTTTAATGCACATTATGCGCTATACACTGGAAATGCGAACTTCATCATTAACAAGCTCATTTAGCTCTGTTCTTCAGTAAAATTTCATCCAATCTCTAAATTCTTCATCCATAAGTTTAAACTGTTATATTCACATTCTCAGTTGAGTTCTAAACTCCAACTTCATCCTTACATTAAGACTTTTGATCGCCACTTCTTTTCGGGGTATAAAAACCCAACATCATCCCATCTGTCGCATTCCAGCATTAAAGCGCATATAAGCAAAGAAACAATGTGCAATAAAAAGCTCACTACCATCGGTGATTAAATTAGCTTCACTTTTTTTCCCCCGAGCTGGCCATGCTCTAGTCCCTAGGCGCTAATGCGCTAAGCTGATAATACGCTTCTTCCATGGTTGGTTTGCCCGTGTGTTTCATCGCTTATTCATTACACGTTTTTCCATTCGTTCCCGGTTCGGTGATGCTGCATGCATGCGCTGCCAGTTCGGCGGCCCCCTTCTTTTTGGCGGGCGAGAAGTTTCCGCTTTTTCTGTTCGCTTCCCTCCTACTATTTTACTGGTTCGCTGCATCCGTGGTTCTTAACTTTTCTGCTCAGTTTGTGTGCTGTTTCCGCTTCCGTTCTAGGTAGTAGCATTTTCCCACTATCTTCACTTTGCTCCAAACCCGAAGAGCTGCCGCACTATCCGTTCGATCAGCCGCGAAGCGCGAATGAGCTAAAAGTATTGTTTCATTGTTGTTATTTACAAACTCTGCTGGTAGCGAATGGAAATGATGGGCCATGAGCCGTAATCGATCGATGGCTTTAGCTTTAGCGGGAGGAAAGTGACAGTGCAAGAAAACTTGCAGTGCTTCACGCGAAGCACGCTGGACGATCAGTCCGGGGTAAGCGGGTTCAGAAAGCGAAGAACGCGCTACTCCTTCCCCGTCAGCTGCTGTTGCTGTTAAACATGCGCCAAAAATGTCTCTTAATTCCCGTATTTCGATCGTAATGGAAAAAGACGTACGATCCAAATTGCGCATCCCTTAAACCACTAATGGAAAAATGGACGACACTCGGGGGTGGGGGTGAAAGCAAAGGACGGGTTGGGCAAAAACTTTCACAAATGCTCGCGGTGGATCCATTTTGGCCAGGTCCGCCTCATGCCCGCCCATCCGCACGACGTCGAACCAAACGAGCTTTTGCATTTTGTCGTCAGCTGCCGAAAATGGATTCGGTACCACTTTTGTTTGCTAGTGTTTTGGGTTTTTGCAAAACGGTAGAAAGCTCTCCATTAACAACTCCAAAAAACTGACGCTCGACAGGCACGGAATGGGACAGGTTTTGATCCCCCAGAGATTCATGGTGAGTGAAACCATACGCAGGCAAAAGAAATTGAGCGTCTGCGTTCGAACCTGAGCCCAACCCTCGCCTCCGCTTGGGAGGAGTAGTATCGCAGAACATTGTGTCGTCGTCATCGTTGGATATTGGTGGAAGCAAGAAATTTTCACTTTTTGGCCGTAGCAGCATCAAACAGCTAGCCATATGCTACCCGACGTTCTTGGCCCCGGTCGAGCACGAAATGGGGAAAACGTCCCCCAAAGGATGAGGTGCAAATGGTAGCGTGGAAAAAGGCATGTTCTACGGCCAAATCCGTCCGGTAATGCACCGGCACGTACTTGAAATTCTTCGAAACGTGATGTTGCATGTGGTCCCCATTTAGAATGCCGCTCGGTGCTGTTTCGATGGTATTAGAGTACGATTTTCCCCCAAGGAGGCAAGCGGTAAAAGCTGGTTGAAAAACACAACCCGCTTTTCTAGTTGGCAAAACTATTTGCACAACTTGCCTTGCAAATACAAGGGAGACGGAGCACCTGATCCGCTTTTCCTTTTCGGTCCGGTACGTGTGTTAGGTTTGCATCTCAATCTGAGAGTGACATGTTGATCAATATTAAAGAAAATTGTACTTTTTCCTCGACAGTTCAGTGAAACGATTGGAACTACACTGCTAACAGTTTACCGCTGTGGTATGGGAATTGCCCCTTTAGGAGAACTCACTCTTCGGACGAAAACGGAATGATACACACAAGTACACTAAAATGTACAAACACGCCTTCGCTGAAGGGTACTACAATCGTTGGAAGAAAATAATGAAAGAACAACGCACATCACTGTACATGCTATCGCTCGGAACCATATCAATTACATCGTTGAAATTGCTACATTTCTTCTGCTGCTGGCTTGACCATCGGCCACTCGAGCGATAGGAGAGGATAAATTCTAGCATCCTCAGGCAAACCTGTACCGCACCGTTTTCCACTCTTCGGGCTGCCACACAGCATCGGGTCCAATTTCCCAACATTGCCAAATTATTTCCGAGGACGTTTCTCGCCGAGCCATGCCGCCCGGACAATATGGCAAAATAATCCCGGTACCGGAAAAGCATCCCCTCGGGGCCAGTCGGCAGAAGGACAAGGACGATAAAAATAACACAATAATCGACTCGAACCTTGTTCGAGCACGCGTTTGCTAGGAAGTAATTGCTTCTGCTTGGAGTTTTGCTTTTTTTTCCTCCTGGAAGAGCACACATACTTGAGAGAACCGATACCTTCCGGTTTCTCATTGAATTTTAGCTACTGTGGCCGTCTCTATTGACTGAACAGATCGTCAATTATTTGTGTGCTGAAAGGAACATGTCGCGCTTAAAGCAACAGCCCAGTGTCGATGAGGTCGATCATCAAGCCATAAAAAGAGAACCCGATGGGGATACGGTGGGCAAGATGAATTCTACCAAACTTTATGTTTAAAGTTTGTTTTGTTGGGAGAATATTTTTATGATCCGCCTATCCGTCGGGGTAGGTACCCCTTTTACAGAACATTCCAGTTCCCATTCATCCAGTTCCATTTGAAATAGGTTTATGGTTCTTGCGAAGAAGAAAAAAAACAGACGGAAGTCCAATTAAAACATCCCTTTCGACGTAATAAATGCTCCAGCGCTAGCACACCAAAGGGTCTATGGAAACCAACCGAAAACAAGCTGCATGGGCCGTAAGGTTCAAGCATGAAATTTCCCTCGAGCACACTGGAACCATCGACATGGCACTATCGGGTTGCCATTGCCAGCAACAACAATAGCAACAAATACCGAAAAGCTCAGTGTACGTCAGAGGTCGGTGCGCGTTTTCAAGCCAAATTAGGAACGCCCTTAACGTCGTACCTTCCTTTCGGCACCTTCGGTCTGGGTTGGGACCAATGCAGGGCGGCGCATTCAAGGAGCTTGAAAGTTTAAAAGCATTCTCAATAAACGCTAATGGAACTGCTACCCACGGGGGACAAAAGGGGGGTATGCAAATAGTTGGGATTGCATCTCGGGAGTGCTTCGGGTATACGGTGGATTAGCTTACAGTTTCCCTCGACCATGTGATGTGCGGTAATGCTGAAACCTAGCATCGGTACCTCGACAGTAGTTTACGCATTGTAAGTTGATTGCACTGTCACTTACCCCAAAGCATGTGTAGGAGATTCTTTCCCTTGCAGTTCTCCTAAAAAGGGGGAAAACAAGTTATTGAAACGTTACGTTTTGTGTTAGTGCGTATGAATTTTGAGCTAACTTACTTCTATGCTCATCAGAAATTGTTTCGTCCGCCATACATGGGTTATTCCTGTTGAAAGTTTCCTTTCACAAGCTTGCAACGATTCGCCAGTATTACTAGCGCGTTACTTTGTAGCTTACTCTGTACTCAATAGTTAAAAGATCTCGTTCACTGATTATAGCGAGTTGTGCACCAATTTTGCCAATACTTCCTGCTTTGATGCATACTAAACACTTTCCCCTTTGCACACACAACCCTCACTCACAACACTTCACAACACGATCGAACGCTATTACAGTAATGATGACGGACCCGCGAACTGCTACGTGAACGTTTCGCTCTGTTAGCATCATTGTTTTCATCAGATTGAGGGCATTTACTGTATCCTCATCTGTCTATTTCACTTAACGAATTCGAAACCATTGCTAAATTGCCATCCCGTACATCTCGGGATCATAATACTATACACACACATACGCAAAAAACACTTACTCAGTATCGACTGATTTGTACCAAATATGAATTCTTCACTGTAAAACACTACACAGAAAGACAACCACATCCTTGTAAATATACCCGTATTCGGAAATACTAGCTGGAAAAGCTCTATTGCTACACAATTTCCAGCATTTCTATTGTTCACGATTTCCAGCGTTACTAGCCGTACCACGCTTGTTTACTTCACGCAATCGAACTTGTCAACAAGCTGTCATCGAGGCCACAGTTTGACAGCTGGTTATTACGATATGTGCGGGATTTTGGTGCAAACATTTTCTACACTATTTCTAGCCGTTTTTGTTTGGTTTAAGGTGTTTAATGTTGTTCTTACTTTTTATATCAAAGTTTACCACCACATGGGTGTTATCTTTTTTGGTTGACGATTTTTGATTTTGTATTTTGAAAGCGCACCGCGGAAAAAGGAAGCACAACAACGGTTTTTGGCAGCAAAACAGCATGCTAGAGCTGGTTGGTTTTGCGCGGCGCATTCAATGATGATTTATGTTCCACAATCTTAATCTTTAAGTATTACAACAACAGCAGCCGTGACTTATGTTTCTATACCACTCTAATACAAGCATCTAATCTTTCTACCGCCAACTCAACTGCCAACATCTCTTCTCTCTTTTCATTATGGGCATCGTCGTCATCTGTTTGTGTGCAACTTTTTAACGCATTTTGTCGTATATCAAACAAACGAACAAACAAATATGTACAAAACAAACTATATAACGATTGTGGCATTCCAAAACCACCTCATTGTGTGATGATCGTGCAAAAAAAAATGAAACNTGTTGCCGTTGTTCCGACCCGTGTTACAAGAAAAAGGGCCAACAACAAGAGCAGCAGTAGTAGTACTAGCACCTTTACCTAGCAAATGGTAAACGGAAAAGCCAATTAGACGCTTACACCTGCCTACACCGGGAACTGACTGCCAAGCCGAGCCAAAGAACCAAGAAACGAGACAGAAAGAAAAAAAAAAGATAAAATAAAACACTTGACCATGGTTGTGTTCAGTCATACTTATCACATTTAACCTTTTTTTCTTCCTCGATTTTCATTTTTTTGCCACAAGTCAGCGCGAACAAGTTTCGGTGTAGAATTTATAGTACGAGTTGCTTTCTTCCGTATGTAATTTTTTTTTTGTTTCATTTTGTTTTGCTCATCTTGCTCACCTTCTTCACTTTGCTAACATCGCTTATGCTAACGTTTTTGAGACACGCCATTTTTCCATTCAAAAACGTTCCTTCTCTCACATAACTTCTGCCTGGTCTGGTTGCCGCCTTGTGCATTTAGTTTTTACTACTTTTTAGCTAACCATTTACATTTCAATTCAAATTGTATTTTTTTCTCCTATCCTTCATTTTTCTCGTTCAAATTTTGGTTTTATGTGTGCGTTTGTAATTGAACTTTAAACCGGTGTGTACCGGGGTTCCATTTTTACCTCCGCACCCAGTGGCTGGGCCACAAACATTTGCAAGAATCAACCAAACAACCTTAATAATCACCAGCCCTTACGATCGGGTCATGATCACTGGTGGAATGTGGAAAAATGTGTACAATGGCACAGCAGCAACCGGAAGTTGACATTTTTCATTTCAAAACCCCTTTCAAAACCTGCTCAATGGTTTGCCTCGTGGCGAACTATTTTTAAATAAGCAACGTAATGGCTGTGTCAGTTCTGCTACTTCTGTCAACAAAATATGCTTCCTTTGGGTTCAACTTTCTTTCTCCTAATGGAATTTCTTAATGGCAGTTTTTCCTCGGTTGTTGATTGATTCTTGTTCGTTTCCATTTCTTGTTTGTGGTATTTTTTTTTGTAACAGCTTCTGCTACTGCTAGGGTAGCATGATTTCTCAATTTTGAATAGTTGTACTTCACCTACATTTCTTGAACTTTCCTTATTTCTGGTCTTTGTCATTGGGTATGCGTTTTTTGGAAAATTGGTTCTTTAAACATTCGCTATTAGCTAGGGATTTTGTTCGCAAGCTTTTCGAGAGTTGCATTGTGTTTAATAAACTTTTTGGACCTATCAAAAGTAGCATTAACCATATTAGAATCGTTTAAACAATCATGCACATTATGCGCTATACACTGGAAATGCGAACTTCATCATTAACTCTGTTCTTCAGTAAAATTTCATCCAATCGCTAAATTCTGGATCCATAAGTTTAAACTGTTATATTCACATTGTCAGTTGAGTTCTAAACTCCAACTTCATCCTTACATTAAGACTTTTGATCGCCACTTCTTTTGGGCGTATAAAACCCCAACATCATCCCATCTGTCGCATTCCAGCATTAAAGCGCATATAAGCAAAGAAACAATGTGCAATAAAAAGCTCACTACCATCGGTGATTAAATTAGCTTCACTTTTTTTTCCCCGAGCTGGCCATGCTCTAGTCCCTAGGCGCTAATGCGCTAAGCTGATAATACGCTTCTTCCATGGTTGGTTTGCCCGTGTGTTTCATCGCTTATTCATTACACGTTTTTCCATTCGTTCCCGGTTCGGTGATGCTGCATGCATGCGCTGCCAGTTCGGCGGCCCCCTTCTTTTTGGCGGGCGAGAAGTTTCCGCTTTTTCTGTTCGCTTCCCTCCTACTATTTTACTGGTTCGCTGCATCCGTGGTTCTTAACTTTTCTGCTCAGTTTGTGTGCTGTTTCCGCTTCCGTTCTAGGTAGTAGCATTTTCCCACTATCTTCACTTTGCTCCAAACCCGAAGAGCTGCCGCACTATCCGTTCGATCAGCCGCGAAGCGCGAATGAGCTAAACGTATTGTTTCATTGTTGTTATTTACAAACTCTGCTGGTAGCGAATGGAAATGATGGGCCATGAGCCGTAATCGATCGATGCCTTTAGCTTTAGCGGGAGGAAAGTGACAGTGCAAGAAAACTTGCAGTGCTTCACGCGAAGCACACTGGACGATCAGTCCGGGGTAAGCGGGTTCAGAAAGCGAAGAACGCGCTACTCCTTTCCCGTCAGCTGCTGCTGCTGCTGCTGCTGCTGTTAAACATGCGCCAAAAATGTCTCTTAATTGCCTGTTCTTTTCCCGTATTTCGATCGTAATGGAAAAAGACATACGATCCAAATTGCGCATCCCTTAAACCACTAATGGAAAAATGGACGACACTCGGGGGTGTGGATGAAAGCAAAGGACGGGTTGGGCAAAAACTTTCACAAATGCTCGCGGTGGATCCATTTTGGCCTGGTCCGCCTCATGCCCGCCCATCCGACCGGCGTCGAACCAAACGAGCTTTTGCATTTTGTCGTCAGCTGCCGAAAATGGATTCGGTACCACTTTTGTTTGCTAGTGTTTTGGGTTTTTGCAAAACGGTAGAAAGCTCTCCATTAACAACTCCAAAAAACTGACGCTCGACAGGCACGGAATGGGACAGGTTTTGATCCCCCAGAGATTCATGGTGAGTGAAACCATACGCAGGCAAAAGAAATTGAGCGTCTGCGTTCGAACCTGAGCCCAACCCTCGCCTCCGCTTGGGAGGAGTAGTATCGCAGAACATTGTGTCGTCGTCATCGTTGGATATTGGTGGAAGCAAGAAATTTTCACTTTTTGGCCGTAGCAGCATCAAACAGCTAGCCATATGCTACCCGACGTTCTTGGCCCCGGTCGAGCACGAAATGGGGAAAACGTCCCCCAAAGGATGAGGTGCAAATGGTAGCGTGGAAAAAGGCATGTTCTACGGCCAAATCCGTCCGGTAATGCACCGGCACGTACTTGAAATTCTTCGGAACGTGATGTTGCATGTGGTCCCCATTTAGAATGCCGCTCGGTGCTGTTTCGATGGTATTGGAGTACGATTTTCCCCCAAGGAGGCAAGCGGTAAAAGCTGGTTGAAAAACACAACCCGCTTTTCTAGTTGGCAAAACTATTTGCACAACTTGCCTTGCAAAAAAAAAAGGGAGACGGAGTACCTGATCCGCTTTTCCTTTTCGGTCCGGTACGTGTGTTAGGTTTGCATCTCAATCTGAGAGTGACATGTTGATCAATATTAAAGAAAATTGTACTTTTTCCTCGACAGTTCAGTGAAACGATTCGAACTACACTGCTAACAGTTTACCGCTGTGGTATGGGAATTGCCCCTTTAGGAGAACTCACCCTTCGGACGAAAACGGAATGATACACACAAGTACACTAAAATGTACAAACACGCCTTCGCTGAAGGGTACTACAATCGTTGGAAGAAAATAATGAAAGAACAACGCACATCACTGTACATGCTATCGCTCGGAACCATATCAATTACATCGTTGAAATTGCTACATTTCTTCTGCTGCTGGCTTGACCATTGGCCACTCGAGCGATAGGAGAGGATAAATTCTAGCATCCTCAGGCAAACCTGTACCGCACCGTTTTCCACTCTTCGGGCTGCCACACAGCATCGGGTCCAATTTCCCAACATTGCCAAATTATTTCCGAGGACGTTTCTCGCCGAGCCATGCCGCCCGGACAATATGGCAAAATAATCCCGGTACCGGAAAAGCATCCCCTCGGGGCCAGTCGGCAGAAGGACAAGGACGATAAAAATAACACAATAATCGACTCGAACCTTGTTCGAGCACGCGTTTGCTAGGAAGTAATTGCTTCTGCTTGGAGTTTTGCTTTTTTTCCTCCTGGAAGAGCACACATACTTGAGAGAACCGATACCTTCCGGTTTCTCATTGAATTTTAGCTACTGTGGCCGTCTCTATTGACTGAACAGATCGTCAATTATTTGTGTGCTGAAAGGAACATGTCGCGCTTAAAGCAACAGCCCAGTGTCGATGAGGTCGATCATCAAGTCATAAAAAGAGAACCCGATGGGGATACGGTGGGCAAGATGAATTCTACCAAACTTTATGTTTAAAGTTTGTTTTGTTGGGAGAATATTTTTATGATCCGCCCATCCGTCGGGGTAGGTACCCCTTTTACAGAACACTCCAGTTCCCATTCATCCAGTTCCATTTAAAATAGGTTTATGGTTCTTGCGAAGAAGAAAAAAAACAGACGGAAGTCCAATTAAAACATCCCTTTCGACGTAATAAATGTTCCAGCGCTAGCACACCAAAGGGTCTATGGAAACCAACCGAAAACAAGCTGCATGGGCCGTAAGGTTCGAGCATGAAATTTCCCTCGAGCACACTGGAACCATCGACATGGCACTATCGGGTTGCCATTGCCAGCAACAACAATAGCAACAAATACCGAAAAGCTCAGTGTACGTCAGAGGTCGGTGCGCGTTTTCAAGCCAAATTAGGAACGCCCTTAACGTCGTACCTTCCTTTTGGCACCTTCGGTCTGGGTTGGGACCAATGCAGGGCGGCGCACTCAGGGAGCTTGAAAGTTTAAAAGCATTCTCAATAAACGCTAATGGAACTGCTACCCACGGGGGACAAAAGGGGGGTATGCAAATAGTTGGGATTGCATCTCGAGAGTGCTTCGGGTATACGGTGGATTAGCTTACAGTTTCCTTCAACCATGTGATGTGCGGTAATTCTGAAACCTAGCATCGGTATCTCGAAAGTAGTTTACGCATTGTAAGTTGATTGCACTGTCACTTACCCCAGAGCATGTGTAGGAGATTCTTTCCCTTGCAGTTCTCCTAAAAAGGGGGAAAAACAAGTTATTTAAACGTTACGTTTTGTGTTAGTGCGTATGAATTGTGAGCTAACTTACTTCTATGCTCATCAGAAATTGTTTCGTTCGCCATTCACGGGTTATTCCTGTTGAAAGTTTCCTTTCACAAGCTTGCAACGATTCGCCAGTATTACTAGCGCGGTACTTTGTAGCTTACTCTGTACTCAATAGTTACAAGATCTCGTTCACTGATTATAGCGATATGTGCACCAATTTTGCCAATACTTCCTGCTTTGATGCATACTAAACACTTTCCCCTTTGCACACACAACACTCACTCACAACACTTCACAACGCGATCGAACGCTTTTACAGTAATGATGACGGACCCGCGAACTGCTACGTGAACGTTCCGCTCTGTTGGCATCATTGTTTTCATCGGATTGAGGGCATTTACTGTATCCTCATCGGTCTATTTCACTTAACGAATTCGAAACCATTGCTAAATTGCCATCCCGTACATCTCGGGATCATAATACTAAGCACACACACATACGCAAAAAACACTCACTCAATATCGAACGATTTGTCCCAATTATGAATTCTTCACTGTAAAACACTACACAGAAAGACAACCACATCCTTGTAAATACACCCGTATTCGGAAATACTAGCTGGAAAAGCTCTATTGCTAGACAATTTCCAGCATTTCTATTGTTCACGATTTCCAGCATTACTAGCCGTACCACGCTTGTTTACTTCACGCAATCGAACTTGTCAACCAGCTGTCATCGAGGCCACAGTTTGACAGCTGATTATTACGATATGTGCGGGATTTTGGTGCAAACTTCTTCTACACTATTTCTAGCCGTTTTTGTTTGGTTTAAGGTGTTTAATGTTGTTCTTACTTTTTATATCAAAGTTTACCACCACGTGGGTGTTATCTTTTTTGGTTGACGATTTTTGATTTTGTATTTTGAAAGCGCACCGCGGAAAAAGGAAGCACAACAACGGTTTTTGGCAGCAAAACAGCATGCTAGAGCTGGTTGGTTTTGCGCGGCGCATTCAATGATGATTTATGTTCCACAATCTTAATCTTTAAGTATTACAACAACAGCAGCCGGGACTTATGTTTCTATACCACTCTAATACAAGCATCTAATCTTTCTACCGCCAACTCAACTGCCAACATCTCTTCTCTCTTTTCATTATGGGCATCGTCGTCATCTGTTTGTGTGCAACTTTTTAACGCATTTTGTCGTATATCAAACAAACGAACAAACAAATATGTACAAAACAAACTATATAACGATTGTGGCATTCCAAAACCACCTCATTGTGTGATGATCGTGCAAAAAAAAAACTGAAACAAAATCCAAAAAAATATCTAATACTACGTCACTGTTTCAACTGCGCCTCAAAATGGTATCGTTCGCTTCGTTCGATCGACGGTTTCGGGACGACCGGAAACGTCAAACACAAACGTCGACTGCAACCGACTGCAAAAATGACGAACTATCGAAATCGTACGAACTAAAACTAAAAACAAACCAAAAAAAAAACTCAAATCGATACCATATCAAACCAATGTAACTAAAAAAAACCACCCCAACTGTCGCTCAAAATGCAACTACTTTCGCAAATCGATTCGCTCGTGCACACCACACAGATGGTCCGGCCGTTGTTCGCGTCAACATTTTTGTAAGAAGTATATCAAAAATCGATGACGTGACTATGGTAAGTGTAGAAGTGCGACGGTATCAGCTCCTCTAAAACAAAATAAAACCAAAAAAAAATACTATCGAAACATCCCGTATCGAAACCATAGAGCACAGTAACGATAAACAGAACCCTACAACAGTCGGAATGAAATTTTAAACTAAAGTTTTTCAAAACCACTCTCTCCTGCCCTAGTTTTTAAAAAGATCACATACACACACAGAAACATATTCCACAGTTTCACGTTTACTTCCTTTCACTCCCAATTTTGTGTTTTGTTTTTAAACGTCACTCGTTTTAATGCAAGCATTTCTCTACCGGCGAGTATGTATCGAATACCCGTTGAAGCAAACTGCAAATAGTCACATTCGTACATATAACATGATCACTCCACTAAATGCAATCACCATCTTCTCCCTAACCGATCTAATCGCCATATCACCAACGCCACCCTTCACCAGTACATCACACTGAAGGTCGAAGGATTTCTTCTGCGAGGCCANAAATAAAACCAAAAAAAATACTATCGAAACATCCCGTATCGAAACCATAGAGCACAGTAACGATAAACAGAACCCTACAACAGTCGGAATGAAATTTTAAACTAAAGTTTTTCAAAACCACTCTCTCCTGCCCTAGTTTTTAAAAAGATCACATACACACACAGAAACATATTCCACAGTTTCACGTTTACTTCCTTTCACTCCCAATTTTGTGTTTTGTTTTTAAACGTCACTCGTTTTAATGCAAGCATTTCTCTACCGGCGAGTATGTATCGAATACCCGTTGAAGCAAACTGCAAATAGTCACATTCGTACATATAACATGATCACTCCACTAAATGCAATCACCATCTTCTCCCTAACCGATCTAATCGCCATATCACCAACGCCACCCTTCCACACTACATCACACTGAAGGTCGAAGGATTTCTTCTGCGAGGCCAGACACTCCGGTCCGAGCCCGAAATCACTAAATGGCGCGAACTGTTCGAAGAGCTTGATTATCTTTCAATGTTCCGTGTTACGTTTTGGATTTGGTTTCGGTTCGGTTCCGGTTTGACCTCAACACTCCTCCCGTGTTCGCTCTTGTGTGTGCGTTTTGTTTGCTTTTGTTTGTGTGCCATTCACTTACACTCCTTCCGCGTGTTCCTTGCGCAAGCGTAGTGTAACGATCAGTAACGCCATATTTATTTTTGCTTTCGTTAGTGCTGTTAAGTAGGGCTTCTTTATTATTCATTCTAATATACGTTTGTCACTTCATTTATGTTTTACCTTGGTTTCATGCTGTTTTTTTTATTTGCAGGGATGTTGTTTATTTTTCACACCATAGTTCCACCGACGTTTAATTTCTTGTTTTGGTCTTTTGAATCTTCTTATGACTTGGATTTTGATTTTTGGCATACTGATTTTATCCCGTCACGATTGACTATGTGCCTTCCAGTTTTGTTTTACTCATTGTGCAAAATGGTTACACCAATTTTCTTTCCTAAGTTTCGTTTACTTTTTTGGTTGTTGTTATCCTACACGTTCGCATTGGTTTGTTGAACTAACAGTCAATTGTCAGTTGTGTTTTTTTCTTTTATACTTATTTACTGTTCACTTCTTGTTTGGGGGTTCTTCTTTTTTGTTCGAGGCATACATCATTAAGTTATTTCTAGCTACTGTTATGACTGTCTTGTTTGATTTTTACATATTTAATTACCTTTTTAGTGATATCGTTCATTATTTCCAGTTTTATTGAGAAATGAATACTTTAGTAGGTTTTTTTCTTCGTTTGTTTTACACTCATGGTATAATTTATCTATATGCACGATCAGATGGAATCAAAATATGTGAACGGCATTGTGTGTCCATAACATCCACAAATTTTTTTCTTCGAAATTTTCCTTCCGATTCTTTGTCACAATGTACTGATAGCAAACGAAAATCGTCTAACGATTTACTTCCCTCGTAACAAGAGCAAACGCATCTGAAACACTTTTAGATCGCTGTCGATCACATGCATTGTTGCTCACTGTACCGTACCTTAAAACACTCCGGCCTTGCAGCAAAAACAACTAAAACACAAAGTCAACGATTAGCTCTGTCTGAATTTACAAGCTGATACTGTCTCTAAAACTTTTACCATTAGTACAAAGAAACACAGTAATTCATATTCTATTTCGCATTCTTCACGTAGCATTTTATCTCGTCTTGCGCTATAACCGTACTTCTTCATGTAGTTATTCACTCCAGTCAGTTTTTGTCTCGAAGTAATACGTTTCGCTAATTGTTATTTCATACATTTGTCCAACGTTTTGAAATTTTGCAAATTCGTATTCTTGCTTTTGCATTTTTGAATGTCTTTTTTCATTTATCTTTTCGTTCTTCTTATATCTGCTGTTTTTAATTATTTTGCTTTGGATTTTGTGTTGTGTCTCTTTTTGTTCGTTTGTACAGATCCATCAAAATGATGCAAATGCTTTATATTCCACAATTTTTATTTACTATAATCGGATATCTTGACTGTAATATTATTAAACTAAATGTATTACACTTTTGCCGAGTCTACTCGGTTCAGCTCAGCATAACACGTGCCACGTGACGCACTACGCAATGCAACATTCAGTGAACTAATCGTTGGCTTTCTTGCAGGAACGATATAATTGGCCCGATATGCGCGAGCAGTTCACACGTTTTCTTTCCTATGCTTGCACCATCCCAAATGGCACGATTCGCTGATCCTACCGCCGTTTCTAACACCAACTCCTTAATTATCCTGCTGTAGCTTGATTCCTATCCCAGGTTTACGGCTGACATTAGTTGTTGATTCAAATAATTTTCGTTTTTTTTTAATCCTCGATACAATTTGTTACTTAACGTTGCACCGGAAAGTCATCAGCGTAGTGTCCACCTTTAAATATGTTTCTCGCTCCTTGTAATTTTGTTTCCCTTAAAATCTTCCCTTGTGAATTGGTCTGTATTCGGGTTGTTTTTTTTTTATGCTTCCCTTGTGTTCTTGTCCATCTTCCTTTAATTTACCATTTAAAGTTATTTACTGTGATACTCAAAAAGTGTGAATTTGTTGTTTGTTCGGCAATTGATATTTTATATTTCATATTCCCATATTCCATCTCGTTCTCGTTGACACTGGTGTGTTTTATTTTCGGTGTTTACACGAAATTTTATTAAAAATATATAAAGCAACTAAAAGGTTTTTAAACCTTCGTTTTTTCCCCTTACCATTTGATGTTAATTTTATCCGACTATTTCGTTTCCTGTTTCGTTCTCTAACACTAATTGCGCCTCGATTGTGAATGTGTTTGCCGTAAATGGTATTTGCTTCTTATCAATAACTTTAAGCGTGCGTAACTATATTTAATAATTCCTACTTTTCTTCACACACTGCTAACCAAACAATACAAGTAACTGGTAGATTTGTTGTGGACACGAAAAAAAAGAAAAATCTAAAATTACCAAAATCATCAGTGAACTGTTCAAAGCTATGTACTACTATCGGCTAACCGAACACAGCAGACAAAATTGACGATGGGTAGGGTCACGCACACCGACCTTCCTACAACAGTTCCTTAATCGGTGTAGATAAAGCCATCTGTCACCCTGTCGTTGTCAATAAATGTTAGCGTAAACAGTAGCGAAGCGTCCGTTCTATCTTAGTGCCTTTCTCTCACGTCACCGCAAGTGCAACGCAACTGTCACTAGATGTATATCCATCTTGTTGTGATCCTTTTGATCCTCGGCGTGTACGACATGTACGGCATGTAAAGTTTGGTTCCAACTTCCCCACAGTTCAACCTAGTTGCTGTGCTGTGCGATCTGTTCATTGTATCTAATCTGCCTCTCTTTTCAGTGTTACTGTTAAGCACGTAGGTGTCTCTCTGTTGTGTGGTATTCTAAGTCGTAGAGTAATTGTAGATTATTTTGCTAGTATTTTTTCTTTTTATAAAACTGATGTACAATCCACCTATTTATACTATCTTGTACTGTACGTATATCTGTATGGATTAATCGTCAATCGTGAACAATTCTGACAACGAAACGAATCTCCCGTAGAAGTGACGTCTGCAACACTTCTACTGAACAACGTACGACCGCTGGAGCTCATACGCTCCATTTATTTCGTTACAACCGAGTAGTTTGATTAATGTACAAAAATTAAACAAGCACCAAACCGCCTAGATTCCCTGTATAGTCAGCTTCGAAATTGCTTAATAGTATGGAACAAAATATCATTGCCAGCCAATGGAAATTCTCTGCTATTCGTTCGATCATCAACCAACCATACAATAGTTCACTGAATGTCACTGTAGCTTTATGCAATATATTTGCTTCGATATTGCGTTTGATTACTATTCTTTTGTGCTGTTACTTTTACATTATTGTTTTCGCTTTCTCTTTTTGCCTACTCTCTTGCGCATCCAATGTTTTTAGCTATACTAATTCTTGCTCTTCTAATGATTCTCTGTTTTATTCTGATTCTTTGTTTTATTTTACCATTTTTGAAATATATATTTGGTATCTTCTTTATCTCGCTCTTCTTCGTTTTTAGTCTGCTAACTACGTGCGTTGTAGTTATTTGCCAATTCTCTTTCAGTCATGCGCTTTCTCTATGTCTCTTTTGCTGTAAAAAAAAGAAAACATTTATACCCGTTTGTCCTACTATTTACAGTCAACGAGATTGGTACTAAATAACATTGTGTATCTAATCTAAAATGTTCTACTCATAGTACCTTCTGCTGTTGTTTCTTGTTAGTCTACGTATACCACTCCTCTAGGCGAGTTTACTAAGAACGTAACGATTGTTATCCGTGTATATGAATAAATATATTGTACTCTCTCTCTTTCTCTCTCTCTCTTCACATAGTTACTTAATGGCACCTAGGTAAAGACGCACATTCGGCGTTACGGGGTGCGATTCTTAAACAAACCGTTGTATGTTGTATACGACGGGATACGGGTTTCTGTGCTCTCGATGAAACTTCAACTCAAAAGTCGTCCTTTGAAAACTAAACATCAATCATTAACATTTTGCCAAACCAAGTACCAGTTTGAGTAGGAATTTTACGTTTAACTGCTATCTTTGGTAGTGTGTAGAGCATATCAAGCAACATTGTTATGGGCGTAGTGTTTTCTGTTATGCCTTCTCATCACATGCAATTCATGCGAAAAACCGAATTCATACGATTCCATTCACTCATTACCTACCGTAGTGTAATTAGATGCGCAAGCAGCAATGTAAAACAAAAAACAGCAAACTGCATCAGGATGTTATACGATCTGCAGCGAACGTTTCACTGCATCTAATTTTTGTGAAGAAAAAAAAAACAAAACGTTGCCATCGCTAGAATGTGCGGTGCTGCGGCGCTAGTGCAACCGGTGTATAAGTTTTTTGGTGCAATTTGAATCCACTCTAAACTCTAACCGTAAGCTAGTACATTTGATGCATTCATTGCATTCATTTTTGCCGATTTTTGGTTGCCGTTTTCGTTTCTAGTTAAGGTTTTTTTCCGTTTGTGATCGACTACATATGATTTGTGTTCTATATACATATATGTTTTTGGGTTTCTTTTTCTGTATTTCCAATGATAATTATTCTCTCTTTCCTTCGTTGATCTTAGTTCGTAAGTGTACTCAAAAGCTAAACCATTCAGTGCCCACCACTGTCGTCAACTACTACCGATACAATCGATATGCAGTGCTAATTAATTTTCTCTCTTTTTTTTACACTCGTACCCGTACTCGCAAACTGCTTTTACAATCGATCTAAACCAAACCAAAACAAAAAAAACCACACCTCCGTACTTCCCTGCTCTACCGATCCGGGATGTGAAACGCACATAACTGGCCAACAACAATTATCCTGAAAAAAAAAACAAACAAACAAACAAACAAAACCGGTCGCAAAACTTCGTTGAACTGAACACCCGCAACATCATAAAACAAAACCCCGAAACAAAACGCACCCAACATTCAATTTGTCGCCCGTTGTGTTGAACGTGCGATTGCCCGGCTTTCCCATCGATACAAACCAAAAAAAAAAAACTTCCAAAAAATATATTCAACTTGCAAAATCCACAAAAAACCGAATCAAATTCAAACCAAAAATAAAAAATCAACCCGTAGACGATAAGGCCACACAGGTGTACGTCAACATGTTCCTAAGATCGATCTCAAAAATCGACGATTACAAAATGGTGAGTTAGTGTGCATTTGTAACAGTCCCAGACAAAAAAAAAACAAGTCCGTAAATTAATCTGTTCAATCAAATCACACCAGTTTGTACAGTGTTTCTCGTTTTCCTGTGCGTCCTCTTGTGCCGTCATTGTTGCGGAATAGTTGCTAATGCAAACCAAAAAAAAAAAAACATTAAATTTAACTCTTTGTTGTGTTGTGTGTCTCAGCGCACCGGTGTTATATACGTCTACGTTAAGGAAACAATGCATCACCGCTACACACACTTGTACAAACTACACAGCAAAAAAGGCCCGTTCAATCTGGCCGGGTGCCCGCCCTTAATTGCCAATTGTCTTTCGGCTTCTCTGTCTCTGTCTCTGTTTTGTTTCCCTGTTTCTTTACCTATTCTTTCGTTGATTCAGTGTCTATCTCGTGTCCGTTCATGTACGTTACGTTGTTACGAAAAAATAAAATCAGTAAAACATATCAATAAACGTTATCACATTCAACAACAACTACAAACAGCAAACTATTTCAGTTATAGTTTTCGCACGCAGGTTTCATTCAATTCAAAGCTAGGTTCAGTGCATAAAGTGTTTACTGTAATACTGCAATACTTTCATATCCTTTCATCTACATTCCCTCCGCCAAACCTACACGATCTTCCTGAGCAAATAGTTTTCCATCGTTAGTTGCCTTCCTCCAAAAACCTGTTCCTATTTCATTTCCTGTTCCTATTTCATACGAACTATTTACATAAGACAGCAGACTCCCTCCGGTTAGCATCATTTTCTACCACCTATACAAGACATTTATACGCATAAATACAAAAAACCACACACACATGGACCTACATATATGAAATCGATCCCAATCAGTCTCGATCGTTCAATATCACTAAACTGTTTCACCAAGAAGAAAAAAATATTCATTCATCATTTTTGTTTTACTTTCGTTTTTGTTTATCTTTGTTTGATGTTAAGTTTTTACTTTTATGTGTTTTTTCTTTGTTTTCCAGTGTTTTTTTGATTTTGTTTATAATAATCTAACAAACGTGTATTGTTATTGCCGACACACTAGTGTGCGAGTGGCATGCCTAACCGATTCTCTCTAAACTATTAATCTCACACATTTTCTTCAAACACACCATCTCGGGCGTGGTGACGCCAAAGTGCAATCTTTCAACTGTTCAGTGTAAACAATCGCAGTACATCTGTCAGTGTTGATTTGACAGCTAGTAGCTGACAGCAGCTGACGCCGTCCGGCTCAAAATATATCTATCTGATCGTGTTTGTTTGTATGTGTGTGTAAACGTGCGTGTGTGTGCGCTTTTTTTCGTGTGTTTCGTGTGTGCGTGATTAATGTACGTTTGCATACTTCATCGATGTCTACTGATTAAACACGTGTGTTGATGTCTAATATAACACGCTCATCAACTCGTGCACCCTTGTGATTTTACTGTTTTTATCCGCACAAACGAATGATGCCGTCCCAAATGGTATTGTTATCAAGCAAAGAACCATGATCGGAAATTAAAAGCTTGGTCCGGTGCTTAGCGCACGTTGTTCTAAACTTCAAAGTTACTTCTCCAAACATGTTCACACTTGAACAGGAATACTTACAACAGTACCGATCCAATTTTCTTTATCTCTCTCTGTCTCTCTCTTCCGGAATACATTCAGAATATACTAACATTATTCGCACAGACACACATGGAAACACAGCGGCACAGATACCAGCGTACATGACCGTTCCCATTCACAGTATAAAGTGAGTGGACCAGTCGATCTACTAGGCCACGTTACCATTGTTCACATCGTTTGTTCTTCACTTTCAAGTGTTTCTGTTGCCCCGGTTGTTCTTTCTATCGTGATCTTCTGCTACTCGCTTGTTTCGTACCATTTCACTCTTACTATCGGACGTGTGTTTCTGTGCGTGTGCGTATGTATGAGTGTATTTTGTATGTGTTTGTATGTGTGCAGGGTACAATTCTTACTTCGACTTCCGGTAACAGCATCCTGCCGTACGGAGAAACAACAGCATTGTTATAACATGCAAAAGGCGCCAACCGGATTCGAAGGAACCCGTTTTTCTTTACACCCCCTTTTCCGTCGGAAGAACCCAACCAGTTACACACCAGACTTGTTTTGGGTGAACTGAACACGAACAGAAGAAGAAGAAAGAAAACATATATACACACATACATTAAAACACACCAAACAACTGTCTTTGTGTCTGGTCAACTGTTCCCACAATGCGGAAACTTGTCTTAGTTCTATGCAAAGTGTGTTTGTTATGCATAAAACAACGTCGCATACCGATTGCATTGTTTTGCTCTTTTTCTATAATTTCAGTTCTAGTTCTGGTAAGATACTTTACATTCTCATAGTTTGATTACATATTTTTGCTTCGTAATTAAATGATGAAATGTTTCGGTTGGTTTTATTATATGTAAATGATATTTTGCATTAAATTTACTATTTTCTCAATGTTCTGCTTTTTTATATTTCAATCTTGCTTTTCTTTGTTAATTCTTTAAGAACTTTTTTTTTTCCTTTTCTACCACTACACTTGAAATGTAATTCATGTATACACATTTTAAATCATTAATTCACTATACAAAATGCTTTCATCCATCAAACTCATCCTTATCAGTGTATCTTCATTTGTTGCATTCGTTTCATGTTCATGGGTACAAAAGATTTAAACTCTTCATTCTACTACAAACCTTTGCTTTTATATAAAAAAAACCAAAACTAGTACTTACTTACTTCCGTCGAACATTCTCCCATGCTCGTCATCTGAATAAACGAATTAATTGTGTTAACGCTATTATTATGACCTTATGTTCGTTCCATACTTCCATACTCGCATTGAAACCTTCTTCGTGTCTCTGTTCTAGTTACAATCAATCACAATTTTTCAACTACTTCATCGTGCCCGTTACACACCTGAATGTGCAACTCATTAAACTCACGCCCTAACAAACAAAACGTTCAATAATGGAACGTCTCCAAAGCGTTTTGTATTTAATTATCATGTATCTCATGCAAAGCAAGTTTTCCATTCGGAAAAGTGATAATAATTTGCCTATTTAGCGGAACTCGTTAGATAACACGTTCTACCATTTTTACCGCTCTCTTCACTACTCACCGTTTCCTCGCGGTGGAGTTCCACTTGCGCATTAATCCAATCAAGCTGGAAAGAGAGACATTTTGAATGCAAATGTTTTTTTTCACTAGAATTAATTATCATCTACCTATCTATGGTGGATTGAAAAAGCACTACGATATAGCAGGTGTTGTTCCATTGCTATCTTAGTCAAGCTGAAGGTAGCGTCCAGTAGAGCGAACAGCGCATCAACATCAATGAAAAAAAAGGAAAAAGAAGGAAAAAAACCCCGACAGCAACAACGAAAAAATGCTAATCAAATCCAAGGTCCTGATTTGATGAGCACATTTACATTTTCACTCGTTCCACTTGCCGAGTGCCGAGTGATTCACAATTCGCATCCCGTACCCCGTGGCAAAATAATTCAAAAACATCCTCATCATCTTCATCACCATTTCCGTATCCGCTTGCAAAACAACATTTGGCGAACAGCGACCAAAAAAGGATCACACACCGTGTCGCCATTCCTGTCGCGTTGTCATCGCCAGCCCTTTTTGGTGACTGTTGGTTTGGCGGTATTGGTGAGCCGAAGGGATTACTATTGCAAAAGCCCAAACAGACCGAACCCCCGTGCATGTGGCGTCCCGACCACTTGACACGATTGTCGAGCACTGTTTGCTGCTTCCGCCTACGAATGACATCATTAGCGTACCCGCACTGAGGGACATACGGCCCGGGACATCTTCCACCCTTCTCCGCCCGACCCTGGTTGACCTTCGATAGAAAGAAAGGGGCTGACCTTATACTGGTTCGTATGTAGTGGCGACAAACAAACAAACAAAAAAAACGCACTGACAATGTTAGAATACGGATGAAACCCTTCAGCGTTAGCAAACCCGGATGGAAGATTTACATCTCATTAAGCGAAACCTGCGTGATGGACCTGCTGCTGCGTTGCGGTGCCGGAAGCAGGGCAACCGAACAACCGAAGGAATGGGTGCGTGATTGCTTTCGTAGCAAATTTTACAAATCACCATGCGTCTCCATCGTACGACTAATGGAGGAACCATCGACCCATTCGTAGCATTACCATTTTCTGGTACTTATGGACCATTCGTTGAATTGATTTAAAGTGAAGTTCATTTCGTGCATCAAACGCGTGCGGTTAAAATTCACCAAACGATTACAAAACGAAAATGTTGCAAACAATGCCATAAACAACCAGGCGTCTCCATTGCTCATTGCTCCACGTTTTTATTACGGGCCACACCAAAACGGTAAACCCAAAACCATGTACCAATGGACCGAAGATGGTGATTTTATCCTCTAAATAATTATTATGTCACTGTGCTAAGGTCATAAAATATGGCGCGCAATGACCAAACGACTAGCGTTCGCAAACATTTGCGACCCAAAATGTACCACAGCCTAAGCACCGATCCATGTATTTGAAACGATTTTTATGGAAATAAAAATACAAACACACAGACACACACACACGTGCACCAAATTAAGCTTACAAATGGTGCCTGTACCGGGGCGCAAGCGCTGGTAGAATTATCTCAACGAGGCACACCAATGGCCGACCTCGACCGGGTTCGAACCGGCTTAAACTCTAGACCGTAAAATTAATAAGCTATTAAATTTGCACCGAGACAAGCGCTTCGACCAGCATCCGTCCAGGCTGGCACTCGACACACGACGAAGACGATTTCGAGCTTGTTCGAGCTCTACTTTAGCGCTACTACGGTTTACCGGTAGCTAACAAAAAAAGAAAAGAAATAGAACGAAATAAAAAAAACCCAGCCTCACGAACGACACGAGGCTGCCGAGTCCGTTTCGCATTTATTGGCCCAAAAGTTCCCCTAGTAAAGTGCATTTTACGGTTATCGGTCCGCCATAAGTCAGCCTACCCCTTAGCGGGTACGGTTTGTCCCGAGCGAAATCTTACCGAGCTGCCGAGGTGTATGTGCATTGGCCACAAATTTTGAAAGTGCGCTTCCCACCGTCTAACCAGCGCTCTACTGTGGTGCCCCCATCCCGGCGAGCTGCGAGCGTATGATCGCTTCAGGAAAACTTTTCCAATTAACTTTAAAACCCATCCCGAAATGTTCGCTCGTCTCGGTTCTTCCCTTGGTTTTTACTTTTTTTTTGCTCTTCTTCTTCCTCCTTCACCACCATTTCCAGTTGGGACACAGCCCAGCAGCAGCATCTTTTAGTACACTCGACTCGTAATGTGCTTTGACCACTCGACCACATTCAAAATGCAGACGATCGAACACCGTTCTTCCATGTTTCACCGTTTTCCATCGGCGTTTTGTGGAACTGATACGTGTAGCACTGGTGGCACACCACCGCTGCTACCGGTTTTAGCATTTTGCAAAACTCAACTACGGTTCCCTTGGTTTGCATGACCGAGGGTAGCCGGGTTCCGTTTATTTTATTGACGTTACTTTACGATTGCAATCCATTTCCCCGACGGTGGTTCAATTTTACGAAATTGCACGAGTTAAATATTGCAACGAATTGGTGGTAGTACAGATAAAGCTCATCGAATCGGTTGTCAATCTGGCACAGGAGGAAGTTCTGGTTGAGGGTGGTTTAGGGTGAGCGAAGAACTTCCTTCCTAACTTACACCGAGAGCTTACAGTGCGATGCACTGCAGTGAGTTATATTTATGTTTGTAGCCACACGGAACAATCTTCTATCTCAGTGCTTTTTAATGCACGCCACGGTTACGGTTATTGAAGGGGGTGAGGGGTCAAAAAAACCCCACCTTCCTCCCCAAAAAACCCAAATGCGGCGCAACGATAACAAGCTTGATTTCTGTAAACATTAAGATGGTGGTTTGTTTGCTTTCTTTTCCTGCAATTGCTGTGCATAAATTACCATTCATTTGCAGCAGTACAAACATTTCGTACCGATGCAAAACGCAGTTAATCTTCCACCCCGTATCGTATCGGTAACAGGCGGGATACAGATACGCGGAAGAGCGAACGAGAGCAGAAGAGAAAGCGTGGAATAAAATATGGTAACTTGTGAAACCATCCCTGCCCTCAACATGCTCTCCTTCCACCTCCTTTGCCAACGATAACACGAATACGAACCGCATTGTTCAAGTTGTTGAATAATGCAATAACTCGTGCCCGGCCCGCAAGGTACATACACGATGGCTGCGTCTTGCATTCGCGATGCCATAAAAAATGAATGCAAATAAATCCCCAAAGACACAAAGTCCGGGGGGCAAAATCGGCAGGGAGAAACCTTCCACCCAGCGTTCGGGATGCTTTTCGCTGACCACGGGCCACCGTCGGGTTTTGGCCACAAATGGTGAGAATAAATTATGACGCCACACTGCATCACAGTGTCCGTATCTTCATCTTCATCATCATCGTCGTCATCAGCGTAAAGCTGGCGCACATGCCTCCCGGCGCGTACAACGCAGGCTCTTTTGGATTCTTTGTTTTATTATAACCAACTGCAAGAAGGTGTGTATTTCTTTGTATGGACAAAGGCAAGCAAATGCTGCAACGCCATTCAAAGTTTGCTCACAGCTCGGGTCAAAACGGTACGGTACTTCTGGTTTGTAACTAGAAATGATATGCGGGCTTTATAGCATGGGCAATGGTTTTAAACATAAGCCAATGCTATTTTTCAAACTAAATTGCATTCACATGGGGCTACAGAATGGTGAGAAAGGATTTTAATTAATAGAGACAACAAATCTCCACCGTTCGGTGCCAGATTTTTAGGAAGAAAATGTTTATCTTTAAAGAAAATTACACGCTTTTTTGAGGAAATACTAGAAAATTTGAGTATATTTTTATACAATGTCTAATGTCTATTTTATGTTTCTTAGAATCGAGATTGAAATTTTTGGTCTCTTTCTTTTAAATTTTGTTATAAAATTTAAATAATTTAAAGACAGTTGCATAATTGGAAAAAATGGAGGAACTGTCTACTAGTTTGATCCTAATATGTTTTAGTTTGGGTGCTTTCTCAACAAATTCCGCATTAAAAGTACATTTCAAGGAATATCGTATACTTTCCATTTGGAATAGAGTTGATACAAGGTAACATAAAACTGCCTTTTATAAAAGAATATCCCCATCTACAAACCTTTTTAGTAAAATTGAATAAGATACGTTACAGGTAGTAATTTTGTCTTAACGTTAAGCAGTTATGACAACTAAATAGATGTAAAATTATTCGCCATCTTTTACCAGAAGTGCCACTGTATTCGAGGTTCATAATTAACGCTTATTGTGTCATCATATTCATTTATTCACATCATCATCAACGTGCATCTTCTGTATGCTTTCTATGCTTTTAACCATCTATTCTGTTGTAACCTACCTCTCAATTCATCGTAACTGTACCCCGAAGTGTCATTCTCTTTCGTACACTCCCACAAAAACACACACACACACACATACAAACTCATCTACACACACGGGCACACATGTAAATTATTCCCTACACCCTCGGCAAAACATTTTAACAACCTGAACCACTGTTTGCAGGAACCCGTTCCACCCAAGCCCAGTGGAACTCGATGCAAAACCTACCACGCTGCATAAAGCTCATGATCATATTTTGCATAATTGATTAATGTTTGATCAAACTTTGTGAGGAAAAGCACCTTCCTCCGGAATCGTAAGATAAATAAATGACGATGCTACTACACACCTCTTGGTGAAGCTTTTTCACAAAACGATAACTTTCTTCGCAAAAAAATCAAACTCAATTTAAACGTTGCACCTGGCTGATCGATAAAAAATCGACACACATGCTCTGTCACTATCACAGGGCTGGGGGCTGGGAACGGTAAAACACACACCGCTCCAGCACCAGCACCCTGAGAACCCCATGAAACAAATCAACCAATCTACAAAAGCAACATAAAATACGTGTCCATAAGAAGTTAAAGAAAATAAAAACTGAAACCCCGCAAAAAAAGAGAGAGAAAATTTACACCACAAGCAGCTGTCGTTGGTTTGCAGCCAGAAATGAATTGATTTGCCGTTACAGCGTTGATTCTTGGCAACGATAAACCGAGGAAAAAACTAAGTAAAAATCTACACCTAACCAAAACGGACCCAGCGCGCGTAAAGCTCTTTTCGCAATAATCAAATCAAATATTGTTTTCTTCAATTTTTTTTTGTTATGGTTTCCTATTCGGTTCGGTCAGATGGTTTATTTTCTCTTCCGTTCTTTGTGTACACGTTTCATTTCGATATTCATTTCGCTCATACTGTGGAATGGTGAATGTGATAAACGATAAACGCACCCCATGTAGCGGAAGCGTGTGCACGCGCCCGCCCTAGCGTATGTATGTGTGTGCGTGTGTGTGTTGTAAGTGTGTGCGTATGTGTGTTTGTGTGTGTCTGTTTGTATGTATGTAAAGACAACCTGCTGGCAAATGGCTTGCCGGCGACTGGAACAAACGCTTTGACGTTCGACACTAGACCCAAAAAACAGCATAAAAAACCAGGTATTTCACGAACAAACTCCACGAGACCAGACAGCTCGGTGCTGCCTGTCGTAAGAATGAATGCTGTAGGTTGGAGGCTGGAGCGAAAGAGGCATTAAGAGAATCCAAGCGTCAGCTACGACACTTCAATGCCAGACTACTACTAGTGTACGAGAACGCTTCGCGTCGTAACTGTCAAAGTGACAGCATCTCTCAAGCTACTTAGATGAGTTGAACGCGTATACTAAAGCACTTGTAACTCGGAATCCGCACCGACTAAAGTGTGGCGGAGTGACACGTTTGAATTCTCATAATTGCCTCACCGTCACTCCTTCTCTACCTTCTATCATCTTACTTCTCAGGCGTTTATTCCACAGTTTAATGCAGTCTGTGAAGGATAGACGCATCACAGGACATGAGTGTTCCAAAAACAAATTCAATTTGTCGCAAAGAAAAACAAACTAATGACAAACACACACTTTTCAAACTATCTTTCATTGCTGTCCACTGTTTACAAGTTAATTTGATCCTTTCAATACATTACATACAAAACAGACGTTACAGATCTTTAACCATCACTATGGTAACGACGGTGTATTTATTACTACTACTACACACTAAGCTATCTAACTGTCAACTGGATGCTAACCTTGAAACAAAATGAGGTTACGTTTCCCCGGGCAACCGGATCTAAAAAGTTACAGAAACTTGACAATGTATCCACCACTACTACGACCACCAACACCACCACCACCCACGACAACGTCACGTGTATTTCGAAAAAATATAAAAGAACCAGCATTTCTTTCTGACGATCGTGCATGACACAAGATGGCTGGTGGCTTGGTTGGTGGTTGGTTCCGCTGCGAAACATACTTCAAACGTTCGTGTTTTGGTCGGTTTTGTTTTGTTCATTTCTGTTGACGAGTGTGTATATTTTGATGTGTTTATTTTTTTCTAGGCGTCTTTCTTCCCATAGCGGACTTGCACCCTAACCGACCCTACCGAAAAAATGGGGCGGGAAAACAGTTGGGGTTTGGGACGTCTCCGCACGTACAGGATCTACGGGGATCCAGCACTTCAAACCTCGCGCAATAATAGCCTTAGCCAAGCAAAACGAAAAAAAAACGAAAAAAAAAATCAAGAAAAACAAATACAAATGTATGTTCCGCGAATGCATGCTCGCGGACGTTCTGCGACTCCTTCTCTAGGTTTCTTCATACATAGTTACGGATGCACGTATGTTTTTAGCTGCATGCGCATCATTCTCGTCAAAAAAACACACACAGAGACACACTCTTTCTATCTGTCTCACTCTATCTCTTAGTGCATGTTTCATAGCTGCCTTCGATGTGCAAGTATGCATGACGTGAAGCATGTAGCTCGCGCGCGCATGTATGTTCTCGCACGTAAAAGCATGGGCACGGGAAAGTAGATAACGATGAAAGCATGCCGATGATGATGATGATAATGCATGATGATTGTTGCATGTTGTGCTGCACGTGTATCACCGATTCCCTTTCTCTCGTCCACCCATCCTTGCATCCTTCCCCCTTGCACACACACACTCGCAGTAGTTTCCCTTCTTGCATGGTGCATGTGCATCGTGGTTGTGCATGTTCGAAAACAATCGCCGTGTCTCAGCCGTTTTGTCGCATGAAATGTTTCTCTCGCATGATAGCATTAAGCATTAGATTTGCGTTGGTCTTTTTTTTCGCCCCTTTCTTTCCCTCTCACACCCCCTTTTGTTCCTTTCCTATTACTTGCGTGGTGCTTTCAAACGCTGCTACTGCAAAACAATAAAAGCACGTTAAAAATGTACGTTACCACTACACCGAAATTTGCCTTTTGTTTGCATGGTTCGATAAATCGCATCTTCATGGCATGGCATGTGCCTGTTTTTTTTCTAACCCCCCACCCCAACCTATCCCTTTTGGGTAGGGGGTTGTTATGCTACTTCTCGGCTACAATTTCATCCGCACATCAACAGCGGCCAAATCATTCAGGTGCATGGCTGCCTGCATGTATGCATGTTGCGCTTCTGCACGACACCTAGTGCATGTTCGCCTGGTGCCTGGTGCATGATTGCATGACAAAGATTGCATGTTGTCTTTTATTTTCTCCACCCACCCCCCAACCACCCTCCTTCATCATGCTCCACCTAACGTGGTCCCATATCAGTAATGGTTTCCTTTAGCATGGGCGCACTCTTCCATCCCTTCCGTCACGAAACACCGGCCAATTGGAATGTTTTTAGATAAGAAGAACCCAAAATAAAAAATAAACACCCACCCATACACGTGAAATAAGTTTAAAATTTTAAATCTTCTCAACCTTCCCAAGCAAAAAGCAAAAAAAGAAAAGAAAGTTATACACACCAAGACACAAACCACACCACACAGAGAGCGAACAGAATGCACCCAACACGGCGATGGCATTTTCCGCATCAGCCACCGTACCCAGGCACCGGAAATAAAATCCCCCCATTTCCACCAATTCTTACTCTCTATTTTTTTTACCTTCACCTGCATGAACGGATTTTTTTTCTTTACGTTTGTCTGTTTAATGGAAATTCAACACTTGGAAAAGAGGGCACACATATGGGGGGTGGCGCCGCAGGGTGGCATTTAAAAGGGTGAGACGGGGAAAAAAAACTAGAGAAACATTGTCCATTTGTCTGTCGCATTTGCTTTTTTGTGGTCCCATCATGCAATCCTTACCTATATTTGGTGGAATGTATTGTTAAAAGATAAAAAAAAAACTATGTTAGAAAAAAATAGTACCTAGAGGGAAAATTATCCTCCCTCGCGTCCCTTTCTTTAATGCCACCCGTAGCACCAACAGCAGCGTGTGTGCTTTTTGTGTTGTTTTCCCCCAAACAGTACCCCTCTACCTGCTACATGC
>STHD01000004.1:8529045-8570942 GCA_016170015.1 Anopheles longipalpis
CAGCAACACTAGAAACAGACCACCAATACAAAACCACTTTAGTTACCCATGTCCGCGTTATCACATGTGCTCGTCGTTCTTGCGTTCTATATATTTCTGGGCTAGTTTTCCGTTGTTTTCTAATGCAATAACCTTAAATAATACAACCGTAGTACGAACCGATTATAATGATGTCACCCGCATCTCTTTTTTCGTTTCTTTTCTCCTCTCCTCCTGCTGCTCACGTCACTCACGTTACGTTACGTTACCGGTTGCGTTACTCGTCCGCTGCATCGATACACACACACACATTTATGTCATTTTTTGCGCGATCACCTATTCTTTTTATATATCGTTTTTTCCGTTCGACAAACTTTATATCCACCATTCCGTCCGTCACCATCTTACGTTGTCGTTTGCGCTCATTTTCATCCCGCCACCATTCGTAATTCAATCGTATTCCTTTCACGCGATACCGTAAATCAATCACAAAATGACATTTTCGCCCATCGCTGTCAACTCATCTGTCATACCGTATAACACTATGATCGATACTACGGGCGCACACGTACACGCGCGTACTTGATTCACGTTTTGTGTCTACGCTGTCAATCAACAATAACAATCACTTTCGAACACAAATCGAACACTTGTGCCGGTCGAATCACTGTCTCACGCATTACTGTTTGCTCAAACTAACGTTTTCCATTACCTATCGCGCATTTACTACCTTTTGCTGCCCTTGTGCATTACTTAAATTACATTTTACACAATAACAACAACAATAACCAAACAAAAAAACCTCGCGCACTCGCATACAACCCTTGATGTATTTGCTGTCTATTTTGACATTCCTTAATAACTGGAAATCCTCTAATCATCTGCGCATACGAATTTCGTACACATTTCATACACATCGTCATGTATCGTCACCATCGAAACGCCACATCCTTCATTTTTTCCTCCCATTTTGAAACACATAAATTCTTTTGCGCTTCTATATCAATCCATTCATGCTCACCAAGCGGATAGGGCAGCAGACATGCACCGAGAGAATATGAAGAAAAAGCGCCGCGAAATGGAACAGGCCAGCCTGGACGCGGCTTCAGATCTGCTGGACACCGACAGTAACGCCACCTTTGCGATGGTTTGTATCGGGCAGGGTTTCGCTAGGGGGTATGCAAAGCGCCGGGACCTAACCTCAACCCTAACCCTTTTGGACAAAAACCAAAACACAAAAAAAACCAAGACCGACAAAGCAACGGCCAGAAAATCGTTTCGTTCAACAATGATCTTATCACCGTTTCCGTTAGGGATGAGCGTATAAATACTGTCATGCAGTAGTACCAAACATAGTAGTCGCTAGTAGTAATCGTCGCTTACGCTAGAACAACCACATGTTCGGGTGTATGTGTATAAAGTCATCAATGTTACCATGGCAACGTGGTACAGTAAAGCTCTTTCAATTTCCATTTACCTACTTCCAAACTTGTTTCGCCAAACCGCCAGTAAAAAAAACCCCAATTTCTCGAAGCCATTTCGGTTTTGGAAATTAAGGAACAACTTCATCTCAAGCAACACAAACTGCTAACATGTTCTAACCAGAGTTACGTCTGTCTGTCAGTTCGAGTAATTGCCTGCATTACATTTTCCAGAAACCGCTGGTGCGCCACCCTGGTGATCCGTTGGCACTGGAAAAGCTTCGCCAGTGCGAAGTGCATATGCAGGCCCCGAAGCGGCCAAACTGCTGCCGTAGCTGGCTGTCAAAGTTCCCAACCAGGTAAGCTTAGTCGTGCTATGTCCTCGTACAGCGTGCCTTGCTCCACCAAACCAAACCGTACGTGTGCCCTATCGCTCTTTCGCGCGCTCTCTCTCTCTTTCTCTCTATCCCTCTGTGTGTATCTCTCTCTCTCTCTCTCTCTGTTTCTTTGTCAAAAAAAACCCTTTTGAAAACCCTTCAAAAAATGGCGCACGCACGTCACTGGCATCATCCAGATAGCGACAGAACCCAAAAACGTAACTGGAAGGATCGTTTTGCCGAGCAAAGTTTTTAACGTATTTTTTCCGTTTTCCATCATTCCGTTCCGTTACACGCGTACACACTGTGGTTGTGTTCTGTTTTTGTCTACTTTCTCTTCTGTCCGTTGTTTTAGTCGATTGGTTTTGTGCAACCTTTTTCGTTTCCCAACAGACACACTGGCACAAACAGTTACTTACATTCACCGAACACCACCACTGTTCACAAGAATAAATTCACAATGAATCTACAACAAAAAAAAACTACCCGTGACACCAGCCAGCGTTTGACACGAGGTCTCTTTTTCTTCTCCCTCTGTTTGGTCACACTTTGAGTCCCCGTCCCTGTGTCCCTGTGATCTTGAGCAACTATCGTGCAAAACAAAAGATCTTGCACTCACCAATCGGTGATACATAAGCGTACCGCGTATAGCCTCCTACCGATGGCAGGAATTAAGTAGTCCGCATTGTAACGTGGATTGTACGTGCGAAAAATATGTAATGTCATCTGTTTATTCTTCCATGTTACGGAAATCACGGAATCAATTGAAACAAACAAACAAATCTTCATACTCAAACCAATTGAATCGAATAACTTCATCCCCGAACACCCGACTACGTAAAGCCCCTTCAAAAAGGTGCCGTGTCTGGGACGAGGGTAATTACTTTTACTACTACCACTTTACTAATTTCGCCTACTTACTATCGCCTTTAATTACTACCATCAAGCAAGCTCTCGTACTTGTGCTCTATTTTTAAATTCATTTCATTTTCATTTTTGTGCTACCTCTTTGCTACCAACTTACATATATATACTAACCCGTTCTACTGTTTGTTGTTTTCGTATTTCATGCGCTTTGCAAAAAAACCCGTTTGGTTTTCGGTCTTTCTTATCATCCTTCTATTACAAACTAGCGTCTTTTGCGTCATTCATACTCGGATTCTGCTTTTCGCGTACAATCTCGCTGAGCATATCCTTCGCTGACAGTTTTGGTAAAAGAAACAGCACCCAAAGTAGCGTCCATTTGGGACGTTTTCTGGAAATAAGAACACGAAAGAAAAGAATGCAATCAAGATTTTGTGGAAAGTTTGCTATAAATGGTTTAGAGACGTTAGCGATCCACTGAACCGTTCATCGACCTCAAGAGTCTGTCCTTGAACGAAACAAAAAATATAAATTGCATACCTTTAGGCGCATTGGAAAGTAGACGAGTGGAGCAATACACTTAGTAATAGAAAACATATTTCGTAAAGAGTATTGCATAACTAAAGGCGTTTTATCCAGCTAAAAAGTGTATTTCGATGCCTGTTTCTTTAAACAGAACTGTCACAGAGACGATCATTGTTCAAGTAAATGCTAATAGAAAGTAAACATCATTCTCAACATCATGCATCTTGCAGTCGAAAAAACAAAAAAACATTAACCAAAGATCTGTTACATTTTAATTTCCTATCCTAGCACTAGCAAAAACGGAACCTTTTTGCATATTGTGTTTGAGTTTTTGCTTTTGGCAGCTTGGTTTGGTTTAGTTTTGTAACCCCTAGTAGAAACACATTAGCTTCGGTTTCATGCTCGACCGCTTTCCGATTCGATCCTTGCCTCAATACATTTTTTCCATCCACTGTCTACATTCTCATACGAAATTGGACGATCTATGCTATGCTAGATGGAAAGTAATAACACATTTCGCCCCCAAAAAAAACCCATTCCACCGGAACAAAAACTGTAGCAGCAATTTGTTTGTAAATATTCATCCCATTTCATGTCGTCCATGACGGTTTCGTCCTTCACGGTAACAATGCGAAAGAAGTAGGTTTTCCCGGTCGTCTTCAGCCTATGTAGGCGTAGATTCGCCCAAGGCTCACCATTCAACCGGCGGCAGGCCTAACATGCCCCGAACCGAACCGTGGCGACCGGATGCTCATTCATACACGCTCATGTAACACACACTGCATACACAGATACCAGATAAAGCACACACATACACTCACACACACACATTCGTTCATTTCTTGATGCGCTCCTAATTTTAGTCTTCTATTTCGTTAGTTTACCTTCCGAACCTTCCACAACAATAAAACAAAACAAAAGCTACTAAAGCCTCTTCCGTCATTTCACTACTGTCCGATCCTTTTGTGGCTCCTCCTAGTACGTTTAGTCTCGAACGGATCGGTCCCATATCATCAGAAAATAGCAGCAAAATGCAAAATCCCTTAACATCACCGTATTGAGCTACTGTTACCGACTTTTTCCCCTCCATCTGTTTCTCTTACTCACAGTTTGCCGTTTTCTTTCTTTTTTTTTATATGCATCGAATGAAATTTCATCATGCTCATTGATATAGCTCAAACACACATAAATATTTATATATTCTTTAGATACTTACCTTGTCTTGTCTGCATACGTTTTTTCGTTGTGACGTGATGATCAATCTAGTCCAGTTAGTTGATCGATCTTGATCACCTAGTAGCTCGCGTATACGTACCATCGCACGTGCGCACCCGCATGCCACAATCACCTAGCTAATGGAAAATTGTTTCTCTTCCTCTGTCTCTGTTCCCCGCATTCACTTGTCTCCTACGCTCGATCTTCTACGCTCCATCTCGGACGTGTACAGACAATGTTCGCGCTCGAAACGCATCGACGTTATCTCGCGGATAACGTTCCCGCTGGTGTTTGCCCTGTTCAACCTGGTCTACTGGAGCACCTATCTCTTCCGCGAAGAGGAGGAGGACTAAGCGAGTAACGAAGCTGCTAGCCGTACTAAGGTTAGCAATAGCAAAACCCACGTAGCAGAATAGCACCTTGTCCATGCTCTAAGTGACCGGTTCCAGCAAACACTACGTGCTAACTCAGCTCTCAGCAACCCTAGATGGTAACGGTGCGTGAGATGACTTCGAACGTAAACGCAACGCTTTACATGCCAACGGTTGGAAGGATGAAGCAGCAAACGGTCGCCATGGCAACACGCATACAGTCAATCGCTCAACAACAACAACAGTCATAACGCACTAAGTCTACGGTCGTGCCGTAAATGTTACGCACGACAAACAATGTTACGCACAGTTTCATCAGCACCGCAATAAGCTCAGCTCAGTATATCAACTCACACCCCCCCCCAAGAAAAAAAACAACAACAAATCAAGCATGCCTGTTAATATGTAGCACATAGTTCGGTTTATAGCAAAAGCAGCAGCAGTTATGGGGAGAAATAAAACAATTATACCGGTTCACACAAAATACCAGTTCACTGCACAGCAGTAATCAACACTTCTAAGCGCCACTAACACGGTGAGCTGATGGAATCAGGTCTAGTCATACAAGGACAGCAACACAGTAGAGCCACGTCGCGACAGGATAATGTTTCATTCTCAGGCAGGATCAGTTCTTGAAGACAGCGCAGAAAAAGGTAGTGTTGTTAGGGGAATTGCATACTTTCAGGCATTAGTTTCACTCTCACTGTTTATATTAAGGTCATTTTCAACTATATGCTCAACTCATTTTAGTTCACCCATCGGTCACACAGAAACACGCACACCTAAATAAAGCCCATGCTGCCATTTGCTCGGTTTCTTCTGTAGTTTGGACAGACAGAGTGCCTTTAGCTTGGATTAGTTCACCTTTCCATCGGTAAGCTCAACAGTTCGGTTCTGTTTCTTTGTTCTATTGTTTTACTCAGACAAGGCAGGAAGAGGTTGTAAGGTACGGTAAGCACACATAAATCACACAAAAATATACATTCAGTGTACGTCCCGATCTCATTAAGCTAGTGCCATAGTTGTTAAAACATTTGCGGTTGTGAATGCGGACCGGGACAAATCACACGTACAAGCATACACACAAAAACACACACGTTGTGGATGATGGTCGGGGTTTCTTTGCCACAAACAAATCTAATTATTTCCAACATTCGTTTATTTTTTTTTTTTGAAAACCAAAAAAAGACCGTTAAACCTGTTCAAAAATGGCTTATTCGGAAACGAAATCATAGGCACAATTTCTTGCACTGGAAAGATGTTTTATCCTTACTAAGAACTATACTGCTAAAGCAACAATCAGACAGATGTGCGTGCTTTTGTTGTCCTTTTTCACCACCTAGTTTTGTTTTATCCTGTTGCTCCTGTTGCTTAGTAAAAAAAGAGAATTAAAACTACCAATACAATAGTAAGTACCCGTAGAGCGTTTGGGACGCAGTCCAACATTATGAAGTGCTAGTGCGTGCGAGGTGTTGCAAAACCGTTTGGTATTTTTGTACAAAAACAAAACGCATTACAAAAAAAAAACACGAAAAAAAACTCTATGTGCGAAACAAGCAAAAGGAAAACAATGTTCTTTCATAAAGCTATATCCAAAACAAAACAATTTAAATACGCATATACTAATGCAGTAATCACCTAGGCATGGAAGGAAGGCCACACAGATAACACAATGCAAACAATCGTATAAACTATTCACGTGCAGGAAGATAAATAGTTCACCAGTTTTCTTAAACGTATAAAGGCACTAAGCATTATAAAAACGAAACAACAACATACCCACACAGCAGGAAGCGAAACACGAGAGACAACTAGCGAAGGAAGAAAACTTTAATGTAGTGGATTAAATTAAAAAAAAAACAAACAAACAAAAAAAACCAAGGGGGAAACTCTTTAAAAAATTACAGGGTCATAGCTATTGTTGGCACGAAAGCACAACATTAAGTAAAACGAGATTCTATCATCACCGCTAACAGATTATAAACTGATAACAAGATCGTGTAAAGTATAAGCAGCAAATGAATAACAAACAAGCTATCCATAGTGAACACTGAACAACCACTACACAGGACACCGGCACGTCAAAAGAAAAAAAAACAAACACACACACACACGATCGCAGCAACCCTAGGGGATAAATCTTAGTACTGTAAGCGAAAGACATGTCAAACAAATCGAACGAAGATTATTTTAGATGTTATAAATGGTAGAGTATCACTTTACTGTGCTGTGTGCGAATGCGCGTATTGAACGGAAAATGAATGGAACCGGTGTGCGTGTGTGCATGTGTGCTTGTGTGTGTGTGTGCATTTAAAAGATAAACGAAAGTGGAAACGAAAGTGTGTAGTAAGGTAGAACAAACAAAATGGAAACGAAATGGCGTATGATACGGAAGAAAGAATCGTACCGAAACAAAAATGGCGCATGTTAGATGATGGCGTGTTAAAGCATTACCGAATCAAAACAACAACAAAAAACAAAAACCAAAACTGAAAACTGTTCTCTGTAGTGTTCTTTTTTCTAAGTAAGTACACAACAAGAAAAACATAAGAAATCTTTGCTAGAAAGAGAGAGGAAGATAGGGAGAGAGAGTGGAAGAGAGATGATAGAGGTAGAAAAACAAAAACAAAAAACTTTAACAAGCTAGATCCCAGCCATTCGATGAGCTGCGTTATGTGGTTGCACGTGTTTTTATATGAAATTTTAAAACGTATTTTCTAGATCAAAACGCTCTAGAGACGAATCCTGGAGGGATCGGGCTGGGTATGACGAAAAAAAAAAGCGCGAACAGAAAGTGGAAGCAAATACGCTAGTGTGAACTAGAACTAGAGATCTTCTTCATGCGCTAGATAGTTTGTTTTCTTTCCGTTCGTTTCTGTTTGTTGTTTTTTTGCTTAGCAAATTTTCCAAACAAACAAAAAATCCACCATTTTGGGTTCATGAAACAATATACACGGTACGAGCCGGGCCCGTACCATCGAAAGGTTTTGTTTGTTTGTTTCGAGCGAGGGAAGGCGATCGGAAGTGACACAAAAATGGTAGTTTCTTCTAGTTCTGGACGTTAAAACGATGAGAAAAAAATATATACGCAGTGTATAGTTTACAACATTTTCACGCAGCATTGCGAAATTCGTAGTTTCAGCCGCGAACCGAGCAGGTCGCGAACAAAACAAATCGAATTTTGCCCACTAAACTGTATAGTTCGAATCGGGTTTGTGGTTATATTTTGCCGTTGCCGTGGCGACCGTTGTAGGGTTTCGCCCGCCGGACTGAAATATTTCCATTTCATAATGAAAGATTTCATGCACGCGTGCGTGTGCAGCCGTTGTACGGTGTATGTGGCCTTCCCTTCTTGTGGCCGGCTCATCGGATTTTAGAAAACAAAGCAAACAAAAAGCAAACTCACCCTGTCCGGCGTTAATGCGATATTATCGTCGCGTAATATTTTGTTTAAATGTGTTGTGAGGTGTTATATGCATACTGTTAGCCGCTGTTTCTCTGTATCGCGTTGTATCACTTCGTGCAGCAAGGCAGCAAAACAAAAATGGGACGCTCTGTAAGCGCGTGTCCAGGACACGCGTACCGACGTGGTGTAAGATGCTGCACACAAGCAAATGCAGAGCAAAACATACTGAAGTATCGCTAATCGAGTGTAATAAACAATCAAAGAGAAAATCTTATCTACGTAAATATGGCAAAAGGTGTCAAACAATCTGTCTATAAAACATAAAACTGTAGATTTTCCTACCGGACGTTGGTGTTAAGTGGGGTGAAAGATAGAAGAAGAAGGAGTAGAAGAAAAAAAAACCCTTGTAACTGTGGTGCTGTGCATTAAACAAAAAAAAATGAAAACAAAAAAAACAACACAAGATTTTAACGAAAATGTTATTCGTATTCGAGCCGAATCCCATACACCGAGAACCACACGGCCTAGCTGCGTTGGTTCGTAACCGAAAACAAATATTAAGCAGAATCTAACGATAGCAGCTAATTATATTAAAGTTGTACGACGAGCAGCTCCACACAATTGGCATCTTCCAACCGTTCTGCCATTGCCACTTTACACGGAACTTTAACGGCAAGTAGGTTTGCCAGCGAGCCACTGAAATACCATCAAGCAAGATGTTGTCCATAAGAAGCCTAGAAGCCGAACTAACGATATACTCTCAATATACTCTCCCAGCACACCTTTCTCAGCTGCAAGAGCAAAAAAGAACACAAACAAACCTAATGCCCAACTAATGTCGGTCAGCGTGTTTGACCAACCGAGGGCAGAATGAAGGACGGTCAAGATATCAGCACAAACGGGAGAGTAAATCGTGTAGTAAGAAAAACCGTAATGTACTTGTGTAAAATATACTAGTGTCGAATCTTTGAACGTTTCATGTTACAAACAAACAAAAAAAAACACACACACAAAAACTGCAAAAACACAAAACTCCCCGTGCGGATGTGCATGGCAGCGCCAAAACCAAACAAAAAATTAAATAAAACTAGATTTAAAAACAAAAGCAAAAAACAATGAGATATAAATGCCCATGGTCACTGATTTCAGGCCGTGGGCACACTGACGATGATGGATCAGTTTGAATGAGGATGATGTCTATCGATAAGTAGTAGTTTACTTAAATGCACGTTTCTCACACGATGGAAGAAAACATATGTGACCGCAGCAGCCAGCCAGAGAGGGAATACTGTTTCGTTTTTCGCTAGCTCACTGAGATGCAACGCGGAAAACTGCACAGTATCAATCGGCATGGAAAAGGGAAATACAATTATCTAGGAAACCAGGAACGAACAGGATGCTATTGTTTGTATAGTGATGGAGGGAGGAAGGGTGAGGAGGATGGGATGATGCACACACAAAAAAAACATGAGAAAAACATGAAAAAACAACAAATAATGGAATACCGATTGAATGCGATACACGTGTGAATTGTTTGACATTTTGAAATATTTCATTATTTCGCTGCGTCAGCATGGTTGCTGCTGCACTTAGGTCAGTTGNAAAAAACATGAGAAAAACATGAAAAAACAACAAATAATGGAATACCGATTGAATGCGATACACGTGTGAATTGTTTGACATTTTGAAATATTTCATTATTTCGCTGCGTCAGCATGGTTGCTGCTGCACTTAGGTCAGTTGTTTCATACACTATTCTCTTCATTTGTTCTTGTTAGTGTTCTTAATGCACTAGATCTCTATCTCCATGCGTCCCCATTTGCTAAGCTCGGTTCCCTGTGTCTCTCGTTACTACGCTACAGCGGTTCGCGTTGTAGTTTTGTTATTATTACTATAAAATAATGGTTATACTACATCAGCTTGACGGTTCGTTTTATTGATCAGCTTCATTCGTTCCATCAGCGTTATCAATTAGACACGATCAGGAATGCGGCACTGTCTCTCTCTCTGTCACTAGCGCGATGCATAGTCTCGTATAAGTTAGTTTATAAATTAGGATAAACAAAAAAAAAACACAAGAAAAGGCTAACACTAATTGATTACCGATAGTGGAGCGCGGAACGTGAATGAGTGGGATAGCGAACAAAAAAAAACGAGCCGGAACGGATGAAGAATTAAGCAGAAATAAATTATATACAAAAAACCGAAAACACAAAACATGTGTTTCATTTCCGTTATGCTCTAGGTTCTGGGATCCGAAATTGGACGTAACTCCGTATCACACTAACTGCCAGGGGGTTATATGGCCTTTCCTCTGCTTACTTCTTTGTATTTTCCCTTATCCACTCCATGTACTCGCTAATGCGTGTGTATACTCCCGGGTAGCCCGGTTCTCCACACTTGTTGCCGAACGAAACGACACCGACCTGTGTCCAGCGCGCCTCGACCAACATCATGAGCGGTCCACCAGAATCACCCTGGCACGCATCGACACCACCTTCCGAAAATCCGGCACACACGAAATTGTCCGTTATCGGTTGAAAGTACGCCCGATTGCAGTCTTCGTTTCGCCAGACCGGCAGTGTCGCCTGCTGCTGCTTGGTCGATTCCTTACCACCGTAATACGTTGTGCCCCAACCGACAACCGTTGCTCGCCGACCTAGAGAATGAAGATACAGATGGAAAAGGTTTCAACTTTGGGTCACATCAAACCGCCCGATCGCACCTACCTGCTAGTCGCTCCTTGGACGGTAGATTTGGCCCCGGTAGACACACCGGTATGACGTACTTCGACTTACGAACCGGTTTGTCCAGCACGAGCAGCGCAATATCGTTGTAGAACCCAACGCGCGAAAACCTTGGATGGGCACGGACTTCCGTCACCTTGTACGTAACCGGAGCCGACGGTTCCCCGTCCGTGGACAGATCGATATCACCCAACCGTACGGTGAACTGGCGTGCCGCAAACGGACGCTGCCGAGAGTCGCGCGTACAATGGGCCGCCGTCAGGATGTACTTCGTGCCGATCAGTGATCCACCGCACCAGAACTCAGTACGCTTTGTACCGTGCAGAAAGATTGCTGCCATCCATGGCCACTGTCCGGTAGGTGCCTCGATACCACCCACGATCCTACCGGACGAGTACTCCTGCTGACCACAGTCGTCCGGATCGACAATGTTATCGATCGGTTTCAGAGTGGCCGATAGAACCGCTCCACTATCCGCCGGAGATACTGTGTACACTGGCACGAGTGGCCGCTTGGTGGTGGTGGTAGTAGTTGTCGTACTCGTCGTGACCGATGGTTTAGCAACGGGGCTGAGTACTAAGGAACCACCACTCCCCGATCCGGTTTGTTGTGGTGGTCGGGACGGTCTCGGTGTCGTCAGCAACGTACTGGTGGTCGTAATCGGACAACAAACTCCCGGCACAAACAGGCTCTTGAAGCAGAGCGATTCTCGCAGATGGCTCAGATCCAAGAGTAACCCTGGACACGTACTCAAATCTTCACACCTTCCAGGCCGTCCGTCGGGCGTACGACACCGGTTTTCAATATCCTTCGTTGACTCCACGATTTTGTCTACAAGAAAAAAGGACATTAAAACATTGGAAGATCTTTAATGTTGAGATTCTTGACTCGTTCCACTTACTGCTCGGTGCCGGTTCTGGACGACGCGTCGTTGTAGTCGTCGTGGTTAGCCGCATCTCCTGATGTGCCGGATCCTTTCGCTTTACCTTGTTCTTCTTCTTCTTTTTCTTCTTCTTTTTTTGCTCGGTTGCTGCACTACCTGCCGGTACCGGGACGGACGCGATCTTGTTGTCGATCGTTCCACCGAGCGTTAGCTCGTTGTCTTCCTTACGCTGCGCCACTACTGCCAGTGATCCGATGGTGGATGAGTCGACTGTTGGCTCCAAGGTACTGGTGGACAAGATCACTAGTGGTCCAGAAGTGACCGCACTGATTGCTTCGGAACCCTCGGCATTACCACCATTACCCACCCGCTTGATCAGAGGTTCGATTGTTTTGGTAATGTTTTGACCGAGAACCGTTTTCGTGAGGGTGAGTAACGCTTCTGGGACGGTTTCTTTCGTACCGGGGTCAACCTGTGTGATGGCACTGGCTTCCTGTCCCTTGGTAATGTTTACGATGTACCGCCCGACCGTATTCAGTGCACCGAGCGTCTCCGATAGCTTATTGAAGGCCGCATCGGACAGTAATCTTGCTCGTGTCGTGCTCGTTTCTACTACCGGCACCGGAAGCTCTGGTTTGACGGGCTGCTCTTCCTCTTCCTCGTCATCCTCTTCGTCCTCCTCCTCCTCATCATCATCGTCGTCATCGTCGTCATCATCTCCTAGACCAAAGTCAAAGTAATCATCATCATCGTCCTCATCGTCGTCGTCGTCTTCCTCCTCCTCAGCGGGACGCTGTTTGCCAACCGGACGCAACTTGGTGATCTTCGATCCAGACACAGGAACTACCGGCAAACGTGACCCAGCTGCCATAAGAAATTATATCCAATGTTAAAATCAAATTAAATCCACGTTATTCATAGGCCTTTTTGGCCGACAACTCCACCCGCTTACCTCGAATACCGGAATCGATCAGGGCTGGGCTGGATCTTCTGTTTCCTCCGCTCGAACTATCGCCCCTAACCAGGGTGTGTGACAGGAGCAGTGCCGTCACCAGTAACACTGTAACGGACAAAATAGCAACAAAGATGGAATGATTATGAACTTGCGTGTGGAGAAGCAAAAAAAAACCTCTTTGCACAAACAGCATTAAGTAATCGCGAAACCCCTGGGAAACCGGTTTCGTGAATTTAGGCCACTTTCTTCTTTGCTTCAAACCACACCATATGCAACATGCCTCCAATCCATCTTCCGACACCGACCGGCGAACCTCGTTTGGACGGTTTTGTTGTTGTCCAATTTTAAATGCCTGCAGGGCATCCGGAACTAAGGAATATGTTCGCATGTGTGCACTTCCATCGTTACCGCGTTTTGTTCCGCTTTTTGTTGGTTTATTTTTGCTGCTTGGCCACATGTGACCAAATGGTGCGTTATGCAATTTGGTCCATTTTTGCGGTCTGCTAGTGTGGCCGCGTAATAACTGCGTCGCTAACACGTCAAGGCAAATGTCAGTTAAGGGATTGTAATTCAATGTAATCCTCTCACGATCATTACTAACGTAAACTCGTATCCGCGCAATTGATATTCATACAAAGCAACGGTGAAGGCTTCGCTAGGAAATCTAACCGAACTGGCAGGTAGGACGTGACATTGGATTAGTATTTTGGATTATCAACATGTTTTATAAAATCTTGTCAATGTTCTCCGCTAGTAAAGCATTCGACTTCAGTCTTCTTCGTCTTTCTCAATTGTCTTATCATTTTCAAGTATTTGAGAGTTCCCCTTCAAAAGTGCCCCTTAGTATTTAATCGCTTAATTGCTTATACTTTTTAATATGTAATTTTCTAAACATCGGTGTTAAAATCCCAAACAGACCGGAAGCAGTAGCGCAAGTAAATTGCGAAAGTAATCATGCTGCAGTTATGTTTCAACTTTCGTTTTCATCCGCTTGTCAGTGTACCTTTTAGTACATTAGTAAACATGTGTTTGCGGGACAACTGTAATGCAGTATGCTTGGCCTCTGCATTGTCTGCAGTCTCGGAAACTTCTTGTTCAGCTCGCAAACAACAGCAACAAAAAACGCAATCCAACCAACCTGGGTAATGGATAAAATGTTAAATTATTATTATACGCCTTCCCGGCCACCCCTTCCTTCCTCACCGCTTGTCCCGTTTCCAGTGCACCATGGCAATGTTCTGCAAGCCGGACGAAGTGAGGAAAATAAGACACAATAAATAGCGCACGTAAGGAGCGTTGGTGGTGGACCCGCGGCAAGGAGAAAGCAGGAAACCCGAACCGAATGAACTGTACGGAATGCTCTCACAAACACACGAACCCCTTCTTGTGTGCACGTGCGCGCGGGAGGGCGGAAAGCGACAATGGACGTGCTTGAAATTGTAGCAAAAAGGGTGTAAAGATGGAATTTGTTTACAAAATCCAACATCCGAATTTTAAGCGTGCATTACAATGCCCTGAACCTGAACAGCGTGTGCGGAAGGGTTTCGGAAAGATGCAAAACAAAAGGCAAAAAGCTGAGCGAAAAGAAATTACTTCTTGCATTACCATTTGCACGTGGCAAGGCAACGTGTGCGATACCGGTGTTGGNGGGGCGGTCCGGTGGTGCATGTGATAAACGGCGCCAGTCCACACGGCCGGACCGGGTTCAAATCCCATCCGGACCGTTCCCCCGTAGCAAGGACTGACTATCCGGCTACGTGGTAAAATAAGTCTAGTAAGCCAGAAATGGCCGGCATGACCTGTAAGGTCGTTAAGCCAAGAAGAAGAAGGAGCGTTGGTGGTGGACCCGCGGCAAGGAGAAAGCAGGAAACCCGAACTGGAAATGAACTGTACGGAATGCTCTCACAAACACACGAACCCCCTCTTGTGTGCACGTGTGCGCGGGAGGGCGGAAAGCGACAATGGACGTGCTTGAAATTGTAGCAAAAAGGGTGTAAAGATGGAATTTGTTTACAAAATCCAACATCCGAATTTTAAGCGTGCATTACAATGCCCTGAACCTGAACAGCGTGTGCGGAAGGGTTTCAGAAAAATGCAAAACAAAAGGCAAAAAGCTGAGCGAAAAGAAATTACTTCTTGCATTACCATTTGCACGTGGCAAGGCAACGTGTGCGATACCGGTGTTGGAAGGTGAAGGAAAGGTTATGTATTTTTAACGGTAAAAAAAACACACGACGGTGGAAACGAAAACTACGTTTTAAGTTCATACCGAACGTGCTGACAAAAGTAAAGTTTGAATCACACCGATTACGCATAAACTCAAGCGCACCGAAGAAGAAACCAATCCGCTCCACAAACGTCAGATGACGCGTTCGGTATTTGCCCGTCCGTCTGGAGATCTAGTAGGTAGTGCAGCAGTGAAAGTGAATTATGAATCATTTTGTGCTTGGCGTTTTGGTGGTGGTTCCGTGGTTACGATTTCGCTTCGGTTTCGGTTTCGCATTTCATACCAAGCGGTTCTTTCCTTTGGCCGACCGATCATCTCAAACTGTTTCCTTTGTTTCGTTAATATGTCTCATTCCGTAATTTATAATAACACGTTGTTGCATGAAATGAAGCGGTGTAGTTCAGTTGCTACGGTTTAACAGCGTTAAGAAGGTTGTGTTCCGAGTAGGCTAAGGTGACGGAAATTCTTAACCGTTCCGCTTATACTAGTACTGCATAAACCTTCATCAAGTTACGGTAACGCTAATCCAAACATCGATTATAATATGGAAAAAATGGGATTTAATAATGTATACTTAAATTCTCATTACAAAAAGTTGCCGTAAAGATGCCTCAGCATTAGCTACGGCTGAAACGTCAAAGATCTCAAACGCATTAGACATAAGAAATCGTTCATTATTAATCTGTTGAAACGAATGCACACATTCTTCACGCTTCGGAAGATTTCCCAAATGAAGAGGAAAGTAAAATCTATCCACAAACGTATCGGTCCACCCTTTTGCTGCAGCATCCATTAAATCTTCCGTTAGGTCATCAGCCATCCGAAACCGGTTCTTGAACCGTTCAGCGATACGAATGACACCATGGCACGAGATCATTAGATTTTCTTGCTGCCACCGTGCAGCAGAGAACGTGCAGAACAGAGCGTCTTCTAGCGGATGGCGTCAAGGAGTGAAAGTAACGGCAGTCCCAATGATGGTTCTAATGTGTTATGTAGCAGGTGATAAAATGGTCCCCAAGAAAATTGAAAGTCTTTGTGGATGAAAGATGTGAGCTTTATTAATAAGAATTCCCTATTGATATAAATTATTTTGGTTTCACCTTATATTTATGACGCCGGTATGTATCTTCCAGTTTCTATTCCATAATTGCTAATTAAATAGTTATACAGTTATAAATAGTTATAAAAAAAACTTTTCTAAAGTTTCGAAATTATAACTCATTCCAAATTAGTTGCTGTAACTCTTTTAGGATTATTCTTCCCGATGCTCAAGCTTAATGTCTAATTATTTAAAAATCCACTACTATTGTTACCGCCAAATAATATTTCAATACGATTACTTGCCAATTTATTTACCTAACTAAGAATAAATAACTAACATAAAACCATAAAACTAGTTGCTAGAGCTTTTTCCCATCTCCAGCATCATTTGTGATCATAAGCTTGAAATATTTCATAGACTATGCTGGATGAAATATTTCATTAAAGGTAGTAAATAATTTCCAATATGTACGCAAATGATACTATTACTTGCTAATTACCCTTCCGTTGTGTTGCTCCTTTATGTAAGGGTAGTTTTTTTGCGGAAATTCCATTTTTCTATTATTTTTTGGTGCATTATTCAAATAAAATCTGAAATCTTTCTCAACGTGTCAGCATCGAATAAAAGAGTCATTCAACTTCGACGAATATGGAAGTGACTTGCGCTTTTCGTATTAAGGTTAAGTTCTGATAGCGAAAAAAATTACGTACAAAGCGAACGGTAAATAGGTTAAGATGAGTGTGCGCAGACAGTTTAAAACGTGTGCGAAAAAAAAAACAGTCACCTGAGTTCACTTAAAGATGATCGTCAACGCAACATTTCTGCTGCACATTTGTGATTCGAACCGCTGCATTGAGCAGCATTTTCATTAAATTAAAACATCTGAACGAGAAAGCTTAACTATTCGCTAAGCAAGCCTAACAAGCCGGAGCGCTTACGAAATCTGCGAGTGGAGCACATTGGGAAGGAGGATGGTGGGGGGGCGGTGGTGGTTTTTCCCGTACCACCCCCGTACCCCCGCATTAATCGTGAACGTGACACGCGACAAGCAGCAGTGCTGCTGCTGCTGTGTTTGATTTTTGGGCTGTTGTACCACACGGAACCACATTTCCCATGCCGCAGTTTCGCTTTCATTCGTTTCGTTTGTGTAACATTTTCCACAAAACCCGGTGGATCCACCGTCGATTACACACTCTATCCGCTTTTCACTCGACACTCGACATGGCCACCCCGTTCGTGCATATTTAACTTCTTGCTTGCTTGCTTCGTTGGATCAATTTTGCAATTGTTATTGTTTCTTCGGCAATGCCGTCAGCTCCACCACCATTCAGAGCTTCGCTTTTTGACCTTCCCCCCTGTCGGCATTTGCATGTTTGCATTGCTTTTAAGGCCGCATTTCTTTCCATCCGTCTCCATCTTCTCGTACGCTTCAAATACCGAAAAAAGGAAAACAAACAAATAAACATCGTACTGTTTCTCCGTTTATCATTTCTTCATTACAATGAGCATACACACACACACACACACACACACTCGGGCGAACGTAGCCAAACGTAACCTGGCAACGGTGAGTGTGTTGCTTTTGTATCGTCTTGTAGCCTTTGCCTTCTTCGCTTTCGTACATTACAATTCGCCAAATGCTTATACACATTTGGTGAGGTTGAGTTTATATTGTTGAGCTGTGTGTTGTTTCCTTTTTTTTCTATTTTTTTTTTGGTTGGGCCATTAGTCCACAGCGACCATAATCAGTAATGAGCGTTACCCCTTCCCTCTTCTGGACGCGTGTATCTTTCTCCTGGAGCATAACGCCACCAACAGCAGCAATAACAACAGCAAACAAACGGCACCTTCATTTCCCTTTCAATTCGGCAGGACGGCGACTCCCCGGCCTAATGATGGCTCGAACAATAACCGAAAGATTGCACAACCGAAAGCGGAGATCCCCCCAGCAGCAAAACTGATAATGATACGGTGCGGAATTATGTAGCATGACGCACCGGTAAGCGGACAGTAGTGCGGCGGGCCGGATCACGATTGCACCGGATGGAATGGAAAACGCAACGAGAGCGCATCGTGCCGGAACAGCGCCCGCTCGTAATCAACCCCGTTGAGCTCGGGCAGGTTGATTGTACGCAAGCCTTTTTGGACACTTTGGCTAGATTGGGTGGATTCGTTCGGGGTCAGGTGGCCTTACGAATGCATCCGAATGCACGAGTACCATCCATTATGCTTATTACGATGTAATTTCATTTTGAGCCACTAAACTGTCATTGCGATTGTTGCTTATCAACACTTAACACAGGAGAGTTATTCATCATTCAATTATCTTGGCAAGGGACGCATTTGTTGCTTGTATCGTTTGCGATAATTCGATAACGTAACACTTGCTAGCAGGGTGAAAGTTGCCAATGGAACAAAGCATTTGCGTAATGAGTTTTTGCAACAAAAAACACAAAAATTCATGGTTCATGGAGGTCTTTTTGCAATGATTTATACTGCAATTTGTCCTCTTCTTGTTCGGTTTTACTTTGAAGATTTTGTATAACAACTTTTTTCCCTAAGATCGGGGACATTCTCATGACGTGATCAGTCCACTTTGGTTGATACTTCCTCTAAGTCAGGGATCTCCAAACTTCGGCCCGCGGACCGCATGAGACCCGCGAGGCCCTCCCGAGAGATTCCGAAATTGGGCCTCAGCTGTGGCTCGCCATCTAGAATGTTCCCTGCTCTAAGTAATATTTAGAGACCCTGAGGTCCCTGCTCTAAGTAATATTTCCTTGAAGTTGGGTAGTGTAAAGAAGCATAAAAACTTGAACAATAAGTGGTTTATATCGGAAGTTAACAGGCATTTGTTAATGTCTCATTCATATTGAACCTGACGTATTTACAACTCGTAATAAATAATTTCTAATTGATCCCACCACATGTCTAGTATCTTCTTCTGACAATCCCCATGATGATTGGAGATCTCTTCCTCTTGTAGGATATTAGCCTGGCCACTGTTTGATGTTAATTTAAAATTTCTCTTGATTGATGATGATGATAAATGATAAATGTGAAACCTTCTCTCATACTTCAATCGCTTTAAAAGAACCTTTAAACTCCTGCATCACTTCCCTCCGTTTACCATCATAATCGCTTACCGATCCACATGTATCGAACCAGGAAGATACGCATCGCAATATCTATCATAAAATGGCCACCTATCATGGCGACCTTTCCATCAAAGGAACACGTAACTCCTAGGCGCCCTTGCCGTGTAACACACCCTAACGATGTCTTTTTAATCGACCCATCAATAAAGTTGTATTGCAGAAATTAAGAAAAAAAAATCACACACACACACACGATCGTAAACATTGAAAACATCACTTTCAATATGTTTGCAGCGAAAGGTGTCAGGATAAAGCGGGCGAAGAAAGGAAGAAGCAAAACAAGAAGAACACACACACACACACGCACACGGGCATAAGTGTTTGGCGCCAGCTTTAAGCCCAACCGTGATTAGATGGCGCCAATCTTTGCCTTCGTTTCCGTTAAAGCTTCTTGCCTTTTACCCAACCTTCAGCCATCAGCAGGCGATCGTCAATTACTGTCACTTTTAGCCGGCTGTCAATTTTTATTACACCATTTCGCCCGCAATTATGCACCTGCACCGTACGATCGCGGAAGTGCGGGGTCGGAAGTGCAGTAAAAAAAACAACCACTCGCACACCCATCCACTTCCTGGGCCACCGTGTCTCAAGAGGGTCGTGAAAATGGCCATGAAAGCGCACCACACTGGTTAATGGTTTGGTCCTGCTAATGTTTCTCAACGCCTGTGTTTGAGCTTATGATAGGCGAACGAAAGTGAAAAGATTCGTGATCGGGCGTGTTTCGATCATCGTCGTTTGCCGCAGCGTCTCTAGCTCAATCTGTTTTATTTCTTTTTTCTTTTCTTTCCGATTTCGTCTATAGGTTTCGTTATTCAACCTCCCGGCGGAAGGTGTAAGAAAAAAAACCATAACTCAGTCTCCCCGTTATAGCTTCTTAATCGATCGATCAACTTCAGACGGGCTCCGAGGTACGCGTGCCCCTTTTTGGTAGTGGATAGGTAAAAGACGAGAGAAAAAAACAGATACATAAACACACACATAAAGAAAGTAATTATATAGAGAAAAAATCTTTCAAGCCAGACCAGGCAAGGGCCGGTCATTGAATGAGTGGACGCCTACAGTAACCAAGCCACGCACAGCAGCAAAAAATACCATACAAACAAACGCCCATTTTGCCACCGGTCATACTTCAGACCCCCCACATTTATCTAATCGATTAATCAGCGCGAAATCTTCCTTCACATTTGTGTGTGTGTGTCTGTTTTTTTTTCTTCAAACCTCCCCTGAGGAGTGAGGAACAAGTTTCAGCTACAGCTGCCGGAAACGGAGCTCCGAGTAAGGTTACCGACGTGGAACTGGAACCGGACGTATGTATGTACCGGATATGGGGATGGCGTTTTTTTTTTGCTGAGGAGCACCAGCCTAGCTGGTATCCCGACGGATTCAAATGGAGAATCCAGTGAAACTGGTCAGTTTCGAAACCGAAAGCCCGAATAAGTTAACGAAGCGATCTGATGCGTTTCGGAAGATGTTGGAAAATAATTAAATAAAACTGACCCCAGCGGAGTAGCTGGAACAACTCATTAGCTGGTGACAACGGTCAGTGCGAGTGGTTCGTTCGGTTTGAAGTTTCCCTATATTCTCTCCTACCTGATAATGATGATGATGATAATGATAATGCGAAGTAAATAAAAGAGTTTGCATAAATAAAATGGGGATCAGGATCATTTACATTAGTAATGTAAATTATTAAAATGATATTGATTTCTATTCAAGTTCATGCTTCTGAAGATTTATTCCAGTCGAGTGCTGTCATATTTTGAATGAAAATTTAGTCGTTGATCGCTTAATTACTTGTTTCCTGTTTGCTATAAGGCTGGTTTGTTGGTTCGCAACGCCTGAAAGTATGTAATCATTTTTCTACTCTAATTTGTTATAGTAATTAGTCGTCTTTGTATGAAAAAACTATTATCTATAGTATGTATATTGCATACATTTAGGCAATAATACCCTCAAATCTCAAATTGCCAACTTATGTCAAAACTTGTAGTACGCTTATGGAATATTTCATTAAATGTCCACTTCTTCAGTGCTACTTGAAGAAGCAGATAATCATCATGAATCATTGCATTTTAAACGCTCTGCCCAAACAAAGGATAATTTGAACATTTTCCCGATCGTTTTGAGTTCAGCGCTTCTCGCTGAAGGCTTTGTCTGTTTGCCTTTAATTCAGCATCCTACGACGAATACCTGTCCAACCACCTTCAGACACATCTGTTCACAGCTAATGATGCTACATTAGCACGTACAACCGTGACAACGGGCTGTCTTCGGGTAGACTGATGAGCAACATCGATCTACACGTGGTTACTTCGCGGCACAATCATGACTTTGTGTTTGGTAAATCAAGCCAGACCGCACAAGGGGCACAAGCGGCGAAGAATTCTTCCTCCAGCGGAAGGGCTAAACGGGACGTCCGGCATTGTCCAGCCGGTTATGCGATCATGAAGAATGGGGTCAACCGTGACGAACAGCAGGAACCAAAGGGGATGATGGAATGAATTTACCGAGTGGCAATAAAAAATAATAAAAAAAAACGTCCTCTCATACACACGAGTTGTGGTACAAGCGCCGTATCAAACGAGCGAGAAATAAAATCCAACACACACACACACAGATAGAAACCCGGGCGCGGATCGGGTACTTCAACCTGTTGGGAACTTGATGAATATTTCATGAGCGCCAAACCGCCCTCGAACCCGATCCGATACGGGTACGGTACTGTGATGCTGGTCGGATTTTACACAGCTCCCTTTTGGCCACGCTGTCTCCTTGCCTGCTTGCTCTTGTTCGCTTTCTTCGCCTTTTGAAGGGGCTTTCATTTTCCGGCGGTTAAAGTTTATCGCTTTATTAAGCGGCGATAACGGTTGGTGATTGACCGTGATAGATCAGGACCGGTGGTCAGTGGTTTTGCGAATCACCAACCTAGAAGGAAGGCTCCCCCGAAAATAATACCACAATTTAGCCAACAAAAAAAAAACACGAGAGGGATAATTGAAAGATTTTGATACTTATGCAAACAAATGTAGATAGATTTATTCAAATTCAAAGCAACAAAAAAAACCCCTCGCGTTGACGTTATTATCGACGACCGACTTAAAGAGTGACAGCTGTCACGCGGTATGCAAACATCTAGGCGTGCAGCTTGTAAAACATGTCATCGTGTTGATTATTTAATAGCTTTTCGCACCATAATTTATTACCCTCCCGTGAGTTTATTTTCATTGCAGTACTGATTTACAACCGCACCGCTGTGTGAGGGATGTCCCAGTTTGTACAGATTTATAGCTTTGCGTTATGTTTAGTTTCGCAAAATTTACAAACAAAACCCATCGGTGTATACTAATCAGGTTAATATCAGGTTGTGGGGCAGAGAGCATAAAAAAACCGACAAATGAAACAAGCCGCAGCCTTCTTCCCACGCTCAGTATGTTGAGGAATTGATTTAAAAATAGTGTCCCATTTTTTAGTTTCTCGTTTATTACTTCACACGGACGCACGGGGTTTGGGTTTGAGTAAGAATCAGGGATAACGCTACCGTGACCTGCATTCATCTTGTGCCGGATGTTGCCCAGATGCAACCAGATGGCATTTGGCCAGTGAAGTTACGATGCTTTTCTCTGATGACAAACAGTTGGCCTTGAAGGCTGCACACTAATATCGCACCGAAGGAAGGTTTTCTTTGTCACATTTATTTGTCCTCGAAAATGTGTCATTTGCTATTCTCCATACATTGAACAGCAAAACGCAATTAAGATGGAATCATAAACGCAAATTGAGTCACCATCCACTTTGTGGCACTTCATCAAATTTAAGAGCTTTAAGAACCGTCGTCCTTTTTATCATTCAGTCCTGATATCTTTCATAGTTTGACAGATTAATCATCCTCTATGATATTTGCACAATCAATCTTAAAGACGAACTAAAGTCCTTCAAAAACCAGCTTCGCAACCCTCGGCATCCTAATGATAATTAGCTTTCGCCTACTCGCTCGTTTGTATATTGGACGTGTTTTTAGTTCCTGCCAACGTTCGGTAGCGCCCAATTATCATTTCTTAATCAGAAAGGAAAGCTCATAAATATTCAACAACCAATGCTGGGACTAAAGCCTTTCGGGCCAAGTATTGGAACGATTTGCGAAACAGTGTGCGTTTTAAATATTTCCTTACGTCTTTTACGCAGGAGGTGATATACCTGCTTTAAATGAAGAATGTTCACTACTTTTTTCGCATCGCTTTCTTTACCCGGTTGACTTCTGCTTCGGCCACTCATCGAGTTCATGATGCAATCGGCGTACTTTTGTGACCCCATCCAAAAACCGGAGAGAGCATAAACCCGGACACGCGTACCACCGGCAAAGAGGAGTGTATATGCTCGGGAAAGCCCTGAAGGTAAGCGAGCGCTGCAATGGCTGCAATCGTCACCCGGTCTGGAGGCCATCGCATTGATGACCCACTTCCAGCAACAGAGCCGAACGGTGGAGAGTGGAGAGAGATGATTTCGAAAGAAAGAAAAGAAGGAACGTCCACTGTTGCGTCGCAACCGGTAAGCATTACGCAACTGCGCCAACTGCAATTTGAACATCGGTAATCCGTAGCTAATCAAACATGCAACACATTTCACCATACGACCGGGATGAGTCACTCGTGCGTTTGTCTGAAGGTGTCACTACAAAACCCATTGGATTGGGCATCATTTTGTTTGTCAAGTGATTAATTTGGGGAGGGGGGGGGGGGGTGAAACCATTTCCCTCCCGTGTATTTTATTTTCTTGTTACAAAATTTTGGTCAAAACTGTACAATCATACGAGAAAGCGTATGGCCATAAGCGAAGTGTGTTAAAACTTAAATTCTCATAAAACCATAAACAGTCGCCACTACGTTTGACGGTGGGATTTTCTTTCACTCCATAAGTGTGGCTTTTTTGCTTGAGGTCAAAACTTATGGAACGCAATTTATTGCACTATGACACATAACAGTCCTGCAAGGAAGGTTGTAATTTTTGTTAAATATTATCAATTTAAATATTACCAATAACTTAAATAAATTACCAATAAATACTGCATAACATAAAGAAGAAATTCGTCATTGAAACTACAACATTACTTTTTCCAATTTTAAGTAATTCCTACAAGTCGTTATCCTTTATGGTGTCAACTATAGACAAAAAGGTTTTAAAACTGTTCTTAAGAACAAATTACACATACGATTGCATACTTTTAGGCGAAACCCTTCCATAATGATTCATCTACTTAAGCTATAAAAAAAAACAAAAGTGATTAAGATACTTGGGAAAAACAGAAGAATGCACTCAGTACTTGATGTGGTGTAAGCGATCATTTGCATTATCACTTATTTCACCCCTGTCAGTTCAGCCCTAAAGCAACACACACTAAAACTCAAATGTGAAATGTATTCCCGGATATCTCATGGCGTCTTCCGTGACGCCGACGCAATACGCGACTCGATCCAAGATCCGGCCAGCTACAAAATCGCACACACACACACACACACTCAAGCAGTACACACGATCGCACGATTGCGTGCCACGGGCTTCAATCCATGAAGCCGGTTAAGAAAAGACGAGTCGAGATTTGATACTCACCCGTCACCCCCTCCGTGAAGCGAGATTCGATCGAAGTTCGCAGTGCAAAAAAAAAAAAGGGAAGCAGTGCTGTAGCAGCGTCCGGAAGTGAGACCTTTCCAAGCGAGATGAGTCGCAGAGTAAAAGTGGCACCACGTGGCATCATTTTGACAGGGGAATGCATTTTCCTTAGCTCCCCATTTTTTTTTTATCGGCTTTAACACTACGATGGGTGGGATGAATGCTCACATTCACATTTTCCCTTACATTCGCTTTGGAAGTGCACGCTGCAATTGTGCATTGTTTCACGCACACGAACCACCGGATGAAGCGCCCCCCAAAAACCACCGAAGCTGGGGGAAGGCACGATAAGCCGAGGGGAGGAAGCTTTTGAAAGTGGTTGGTTTTATGAGATCAGCTAATCGTTTGGCAATCGAAAACGCAGAATCTCTCGATGTGAATCTCTCGAAGTTAAAGCTCATTAAAGAGAGGAAATGGCCGATTCGAACTCGAGTGTCAATTTTTTTTTTATTTAACAATTAGCTTGGCCGTACCTTACCGGACAAATTTTGACCTCAACTATCTCCATTTCTTGTAGCATTATTGACAAGAATTGATTTCCTTAACAAAATTTAATTTAATATTCTGTTTGATTTAAATAATTTCAACCAATATGTTTACTCTTTCAAAAAAAAATTTTATGGTTGTTCTACCATCAAAAGTTAATTTATAAAATGATCGTATTCAAAAAATAATAAATAATAAAATGTTTTACTAGTTTTACTACAATACTTTACAAGCGCGGTGAACTTGAACAATATCAGTATTCTTCTAAGAATATTTTTCAAATTTAAACTACATTTCTGGGTCGTTCTGGTATAATAAATTGGAACTCGTTTCACCATGGGTTCCCAATGGTCATGCATTTATTTCCCATATCTCATTTCTGAGGTCTCATATCTCACACAGCTTAATGCGCCCATCATTTTCACCAATCCGTTTTTATTTTTTAAATATGACCACATAAAACTACCGTTAGTTTACTTTTCTTAATTCATTTATTATTACCATTTAATGGATGGTACCCACATTGAAACGGTTTAACTGGAGGGGGGAACTTTTTTTTTCGTTCATCCAGATAAACAATATGCGGATCCGGACCAGTTGCGGTCCAGCCCGCCAGAACACTACCGTGTGCCAACTGGTGAATTGTTCCAGTGGTGAACCCAAAAAAACCAACAACAAAAAAAGGTTTAAAGTTGCAAACCAAATCACCAAACCTTTCCCACGCGCTGCTTAACTGCACTTACCCGCTAGTGGCACATTGGTCCGAAATGTTGATCCCATGCTGAATGGCTCCAGGGCCGCTCAACGCGCAGGAACAGGAGCAACGAGGGTTAAATGCGGATGTACAGCCGTCGCACGAGTAGGGGTCGCCACGTCTTTCAGATTTGGCGCTGTAGCTTGATGGGTCTTTTCTTCCTTTGTATGTAGGTTTCTGCTGCTGTTGTTGCTGTTGTCGGTACCAATCTCCGTTTAAACTCTCTGAAGGCGCATGCCGGAAATGTGCGCACGCCAAAAACCACAAGTACAAACAGACACACACACACACGCACTCGCACACGTGCACAAAACGGATATGTGTGCGGGAGATTTTTTTTTCTTTCTTTCTTCTTTTTTACTATTTAACGAACCGTGGGGCCGGCCACTCTTACATAAGGCGCTTCTGGTTTGTAACTGCTTCTTGACCACGCCATGCACGCACAGGCGACACTGTCACACGCACTCGGTCGGTGGTTTTTCCTTGTGCACTTTACGCAATTGAAAATTTATTGCACACCGGGGTGCCTGGCCATCGAGCAGTTAAAAAAAAAGACGAATAATGAAACAAACAAAAAAATTGTACGTATATGCAACGATTATGCCGGATGCACTGCCGGCAAAAAGGACGATACGCGAGACGTCGTTATATCTTTTTTTTTGTTTTGTTAAACTTTCCTGTTCCCTACTACCGTCGTGTGCCTTTGAGGCCTTATTTTTTCTCACTGGCGTCTTGTTTGTTTTACTTTCCGATGGGTGGTTTTACTTTTTTTTGTTGTTGTTGTTGCAAAACAAAAAGGGTAGACACCATATAATCTTTTACCGTTAACGGTTAACCCAAAAGGTACGGAACGAGAAAGATGGTGTATGCAGCCACATGTAGCGAACACAAACAAATTAAATATATCTATATGTACACTTCCGGTTTCGGATCCGGTCCGGGGAAGATTGGCGGGAATCGGTTGCGGTAGGATGACTTTCGTTTTCACCATCCAGCGGTACACAATTGGTGCGATCCCGTGCCCATAACGTGAGATATTGCAAAAGGTTGACCAGCGTGGTACAACCGCTTCTTCTGCGGCAACAACCGCCTACCCTCACTGTGCGACTTCACTGCAATTCTAAGGCCCGATTTGACGTTTGTCTATTTTGCTCCATCGGTAGTCGGTAGGCGTTAGATCGATCGATACGAATCAATTCGTAAACTCACACTTTCAGCTAACACCGATACACAGCGCAAACAGCCACAACGGTGGCGTTGATCAGAGCGACGAAACAACAAAACGTGCGAGCGCGCGCGCGTTCAAAAGACGTCCGGTGCGCGTCACGTTTCGATCGGGTTTGTGGTGGCACACGCGACGATCGTACGGACGATCTTGCAGCGAACCATCGCACGCTGCGTACATTTCTCCACCATTTCTTCGCTGCCGGTTTGGTGTGGTGCGCGCGCCCGCTTTATGGAGAGGGAAAGCCATACGACGAGGTGTGAGCAAAGGGTTCGTCGCTTTCGATTGCATGCAGGTCCCACCTACACGATGGGCGTAAGGTGCTATATTGGCCGGTTGCGAAGATTGTAAGTTCGATAGTGTACCAGAGATAGAGCAAAAGGGAAATAGAGCTACATGGAAAGAAAATTATTAATAAGCTTGTTTTCCTTCGGGAAGTAGTAATAAGCTCGTTTGCAAACTATCTGCAAAATCCTGTTTTAACCTAACTTTAATTGTTTTCTACGCTGGTTATTTCAATTTGTAGTGCATATTGCATACATTTTGGATAAATTTCTAGGATTAACCGCTTGGTATGACAACTAGATGGCGCTAGCACACACAAACGTTTGACATATAGAGCGCGCTAGCTACACGAAATGAAGCTAAATATTATTTGTATCATGTTTTTACCTTTTTTTTAATACTCCTACCTTTTTGTTACGGATTTTCTAATAAATATATCTAAAATAATAAAAAATCGGTACGTTATAGGTTATATGCAGTATTACGGAAATTAAAAGAGCGCATAATATGAGCTAAGAAATCCCAACTACACCAATGCAGCCATTCGCTGTACGACCCATTACACTGTACCTTTCGAATGTGTTTTGCATCAAACCTACTTTCACAAACAGTCATATAATCATTTCAAAAGATCCATAAGAATCTCGATATCGTTCAAGATTTATTTCGTAACATTAGTTTGTGGTCTCAAGGTAAACGAATTCCATTGATTGTTTCCATCCGATAGATAAGGTCAAAGCAAGTAGCCAAATATCGAGGCTAGTGCATTTTACATAAATATGTACACTCTGTTCAGGACGAAACTTTTGCATCAATACACATCTAGAGATAAAATTCTTTACAGATGAGATTTCCATCCATGTACACGCACCATTGATACTATATTCCCCTGGCACACGTGTAGGTTGGCATCGGTTCGAATGATCTTGCTTAACAATCTCAATAGACTATTTCGTTTCTGTTACTGACTTTCTTAATCGTTTCTTTGTAATTGCTCGTAAAGGACACATCCCATCTATTATTTCTTACTTGTGCTTGATAACATCTACCACGTAGAAAGCTAAATATTTACACTAATTGAGTTGCCGCATGGATCTATCGGTGGTTCACGTTGAAACCGATCCATGTATTTGGTGCATGCCAGATCTTCTTCCGGCGAATTACAAACGGGCAGCTTTATCTACTATTTTCTATTTGGCTACCATCTACTACTGCATTGTTGTCATTCATTACCCCGCTGACGATCGGTCTCTTGAATAGGAATTATTATAAAGTTTAAGTAAAATTAATCACGGTGCAGAAAAGAAACTCCAGTCGATTTCTTCTCCCTTCTGACTACTATTTACTGATATGCTAATAGCGTAAATCCGACGACATTCCAACAATCACAACAAAGTAAAACATTGGCGCTTGCTTCACACAACTTTCAGATACGATCAGCTCAGACACAGATCTTTACTGTCTACACTGTTCTCTTTCGTTTGTGCCATATCCCTACTATTCTGCTAGCATATTTGCTATTCTGCTCTTACTCTTGGCTATTTCATGAAACTAAAACTTATCTGGCACAGGTACATTTACTTATTAGTCCCCTTTAATTCTCTCTCTCACGCTCGACGGTATGGGACTTTCTACGAGGAACCCTACAAGAACCTTCTTCTTCGAAATTCGAGACAACGAGTTATTTATCCGCTACCACCCACAACACCTGCCGGAGTGGCGGAACCGCTGCCGGGCAATATTTCGCCCGTTTCGCTCATCGCACGATCTGCCTTGTTGCGGATGTCCTTATGCCGTCGCAGTGTTCTGGCCGCCGGCAATGGTATTCCCTGTCGGCGCAGAATTTCATAATCACGCGTACCGATTTCATTCTTAATGTCAAGCGCCGAATTGATCATCTCCTGCGTCCATCGCTTCGGATTCTCCGGCAGTGTGTTAAGAAACTCTACATGTGCCGGTGACAGCTTGGTCATGTCGAACATAGGCGTATCCTTGTCGAAGATCGAATGATGTTCGAACATGCTCAACGAGGAATCTTCCCCACCGACCGTACTGCCGTTCAGATGGTCCAGCTGTGAAGGATGTATACCGGCAGCGGCTGCTGCAGCCATCGCTGCAGCAATGGCGGCCGCTGTTAGTACAGGATTTGCACCCTCGTTGGGAGAGGCATCTCCAGCGATACTATCGAACAGTGGATGACGCGACGGATCCGCCTGTGTCAACCGGTTGTACAGTTCCAGTTGTCGCTGGTGCTCCTGCTCCTGCTCTTGCTGCTGCTGTTCGCGTGCCTGCTGCTCCTCGAGCTCACGGTTTCGCTGTTCTTCCTGTTCCTGGGCTAGCTCAAGCGCTGATGACTCATCTGACTTATGTCGCTTTCGGTCAGGACCACCAACTCGGCGACCACTCAACCGCGAAAGATCTTCCAGCCCGTTATCCTGCTCATAGCGCGTTAGCATTGCCAGCGTTGGAATGTTAAGAAACTCCTGTTTCCGTAGCGTTTCGTAACTACCACTACCAAGCTCATTCTTCAGCTCGAGCGAACGCTGCAGCTCGTAATCGGAAAAGCCCTTCGTGTTCATGGTTAGCGTTTGCAGGAAACTAATCTGTGGCAGCGTTAGTATGCTCACGTCAAAATGACCACCGTCGGGATCGTGTTCCGGTTTGAGCAGCTCCTTATCCGTATCGTTACCGAACGGAAACAGCACACCGGAACCATTGTCAACCGGCCCAGTCCCGGACTCTCCTCCACCTCCCGCTGACCCGTATCGTGGTACCGTGCGCGATTGATTCGTGGGCGAGTCGTCCATTTCGTTGAGCTTACGCTTCCGACCCATTACGTCCACACCGTCCGGCACGTGGGCGGCGTGGCGATACTTGCGAAGCGTCTTCACACTCGGCAGTGGCATACCGTCCTTCCGGCGCAATGATTCATACTCCCGGCTACCAATGATACGCCGGATGTCGTTGCATGTTCGCAGCTCGTACGGTGTCCACTTCTTCCGGAAGCCCACCATCGACTTGAGGAACTCGATTTGTGCCTGTGACAGTGTTTGCTGCTGTTGCGGTTGCTGTCCTTGTCCTTGGCCGTAATGATAGCTGCCATCCTCACCATTCAAATGCATTCCAGCAGCTTCCTCATAACGGCTCGCTTCCAGCAAGGATGTCGGATCTTGGTATCCATCTTCATCCTCATCGTCATCATCGTCCGCATTGTGCTGGTAGTAGTTTATATCTGGCGATGCTGCGAAGCATAAGAAAATGGAACAATAACATTAATGTGAATATTTATTTTCATTTTAAATAAAATATGCTATACGAGTTTCAAATTACATCGTTCTATTATAAGATCATTCGGATTCTCACTTAACTCGAAGCAATTGTCACCTTGTGGTAATTTATTGAGAATGTCACGAATGATGTCTATTATTTTTATCGCATCGCTGGATATTCAGTTCTGTCTACAGTCGTGGCCGCAATGGCCGCCCAAAGAATCAAGGTTTTGCAATATTATAACCAAGAATTAGAGTCAACTATGCATAAGTAACCGGAGCACAGATACTTTAGCATAACTGAACGACGCGGTTTTGCCTTTATATTGAAAGTGCCTCTTTTTTTAAGAAACATGAATAAATAACATCGATGATAAATCTCTCATGGGCCTAGTCTAACTAAAGAGATAAAGAAAACCCATGAGCATTGTCCATTGCTTAAAATTGTTATGTGATTTTTAATTTGTTTTTGAAAATTTGTTCTGAACCTATCATTATGATCAGAGTGTGGGAAGAAATAGAGGGCCTTTACACGTCAAAAGGTGCCATGTTCTTGATCGTTTTTTCACCGAAACCGGTTACACGGTATAAATATTCGCCTTGTATCCTCGATGTATCACTGGCAGGATTTGCATACGACGCGCGATTGGAGAAGCTGTACATGTGTTGGGCGGATTTTTTTTTTCGTTGATTAGACGAGAAGTGGCCGCTTCGCTACAGAAAGTGCGACCATCCGAGATTTCGGGTGGGAAACCCAACGGCGCTGAGTGAAGACGATTGCCGCGCCTTTCGTACATATGCACGGCGGCAGCTCAGCCTCGTTCGACCGATCTCTCTGGTGACACTGTGTTCGTTTTATACCTTTCTACCGCTTGTTCTTCGGCTTTTTCATCTTGTTCGCACTTTAGTCCCGTGGCAAAATCGAACGCCAATCAGCGCTAAATCGTATCGTATGGCACAAGGCGTCGACTACCATCGAAGGAACATCGAGACCCGAAATTTACCAACCATACGTTGGGAGGGTGGCCTGAGCGAATGAATCAAAGCAGCCGCAGTAGCGGTGGAGGTTTTGGATCGGGAAGCGTCATGTCCCCGACACTCATATACACCCCACAACACCCTGCACCGGTCTTCGCTTGTTCTGTGTCTGACAAGATGGGTGACAGTGCTGTGTTTGTTGCTGCCCCTTTCGGTGATGTCGATCGCCGCCTAGTGGTGGTCGTCGCCGTCATCGGGGTCGCGCGTACGGGTTGCTGAGCCGTACGCGTTGGTGTTCGTGGTCGCACAACGGGAACCGGGTGGGACCAGGTGGCAGACGGAAGCGGGGGGGGGTTGGCCGTACGAGTGAAGGGCATTTTGACGGGCCGCGGTCATCGCCGGTGGTGATGGTGGTGATGTAATCACGTACAAAACACCATACGGACGAAACCGAATGGACGTCGGTGCAAAGTTGGCGAAGCGCGATAAGAAAAACCAGCGACTCGCTCGCGGTCGGCGGTCCCTGTTGCGGCTCGCGTGGCCACCGATGACAACCACATTCTCGACCTCGCTTTGATGCTACCTCATTTGATTGTTTTCTTCGTCTTATTAACCACCATCAGCGCAACAACTAAGGCAGCACTGAAATCTAAGTCAACGGATCCATGCTTCAATCGAAAAGTGGTTTACAACAGGCCTTCCTTAATATAATTATGAAACTCTAAAAGTAATACATTGTACATGGTTTTACATGGTACATGGTGCAAAACAAGAATTGATTAGCAAATGTAACCATCGCCATACCGGCGTTGATGTCCACTCTCGCCGCCTTCAACTCTGGAAGACAGCCGACTGGTCACTGCCACCGCAAACCAGATAAGCATCATCATTGGGGACGGGAGTTTTATTTGAACCGCAACTTATGATAACATTGCTAAACTCGACGACACCGAGGCACCATTCCCCTTCCTGCCAACAATTGAGTGCTCACGACGAATTAGCCACCGATAACCGTGCAATGTCTCACCCTCATTTGTACGTTGCCAAACCCCACCAACATTAGCCAACAAGATCTTCGATTCGACCTCACGTTCGAAAGAGAAACCCTCGCTCGCAAGCCTTGACAGTGTTCCGGTTCCAACATGCGCAAGCCTATGTGTGCCCTCAACACTTTGGGTCAAACCAGGGATCCACCGACACCTGAAGCTAAGTCTTTGCTGCCTTTCAAGGTTGTCATGGTTGCCGGGTTTCCACCCTAAAAAGGTGACCAAATGCTCTGACATTTTGAGAGACCCAAAACACACATAGAGACAAGACCGAACCGGAGCTAATCTTTCTGTCACCGCCACCTGAATGATCGTTTCCGGCAAGGTCAGGACCTTATGTTAAGGCCGGATACGAACAATAATGACCTCGTGTTCCACTGAAAAGCACCGAACCTGGGGCTCTCTGACACTCTGAAAAATCCATTCCAAACTTCAAACCCATTACGCCACGCTTTGGTTTGGTGTGTGGAAATCTCCAAGATTTTTAAAACTTAAAGATATCCGGTGGCAGAGGTTCCTTTCTTTCCTCTTGTTTTTTTCCCCTAAAGGATGACCATAACGGCCAACCCAACGCCATGCTAGCGATCGAAAACGGGTTTGTGGACGACGTGGCCGTAACAACCATCTTTTGCCCACAAATGCACAAAAGTGACAGGTCGCACACTAAAAATAGCACCACGTAGACCATACCGTTGCCGGGTTTGCAGAATTTGCCACATCCACAGCCACGAGCCGGCGACCGTGACGTTGAACGTTGGGTTGCGCGTGCAAAAGTTTCGTTAGGCTTGCTTCTGCTGTTTTTGATGGGAAATGATGATTTCATATCATGGTTCACATCACCAATCATGGAGTATAACCTTAAAAGTTTGGAGGTCCTTAAAACTTTATGTTCTGAACTCAATTAAGTAATCTTCCTTAAACCACATTCCAATGAGATCGAATAAGATTTAATTTTTGAATATTCTTGAAAGTTAAGTTTTCAACTAAATACACACATTCGTCATTTACAAGTTTCACATCACATGCATGTCGTCAAAGGTAGTCAGCACTGATCAGCATCAGAAAACAATCTTATCCCATTCTCGATGACGAAACATCTTGTCCCGAATGTTCACTTCTTCAGTGTAAATAAATTTTAAAACTCAATGACCTGTTATAAAATATCTCGATCCCACAGCAACGCGCCCCCTTAGATTTTGGAAGCGGAAAAATGGACGGTCGCATTTTTTTTTATTATACATCAACAACGGCAAAAAAAGGCACCGAACTACCCCAAAAACCAGTCAGGTGCCTGTGTGACCATGATGAACACCACCAATACCGCTGTGAGGCGACAGATCGAAGGTGCCTTCCGTTGCCTCCCGGTAGAAGCACCGGCATGGCACATGGGGCACTCTGCGGCATAGCTATGGCAAAGGCCAAACCCAGACCCTCACTAAAAAGCCACACACCCGTCCACCCGCCGTACCAAACTCGTTCCACTATCCTCATCCTATCCGCCATATATACCGGATGCGCGGTGTGAGCGCGCACGCGGAGAACGCGGCAAAGAATCTGCAGCCTGTTGGCAAGAAGAGCACGAGGCTCGCGAACCGATCGCCACGAGAGCATGATCGCGGGTGCGTGAGTGAGCCAACCTAAATACGCGGAACGATCTCAACGGTCGGCGGAAGAACAGAGTAAGAGAGCACCGAAAGGTATCGGGTGCGAGTGAACGGCGCCGTGCACAGGGATGGGTGAAGACGAGCACAACAGAGGCACAACACAACAAACGAAAAAAAAATCATACACAGCAGCTGCGTCAGCATTCAGCGTCAGACCAGCCCCGGACCATCGGACACTCGTGCACACGGAACGGAGGGTAAGGCACGGCGGCAGCAGGCAAGCAGAAGGGAACGAATGATCGAGCAGTAGCGCGGAAGTGAAGTGAAGCGAGAAGCGTGTGTAGCTTCGTTTGCGGCCACAAACGCAACGGAGCGACATCATCTCACATTTGGGCTGGGCCCGGGGTCGGCTCCTTCCACGTGTTTCGCGCGTATCGGTTGAGGCACACGCACGAAGGTAGCAGCGTTCTGAAGCGCAACTCAACCGAAAACCGGCCATCCGGACAGTAGGTGGAGGAGGAGGAATAAAAAAAAACGTCACCAAGTTCCTCTCTCTCAGCACACAACAGGCATCGAGAAAACCCATTTGTAATCGTCGCCAACCACCGCTAACTGGGGCCAGCACTGGCTGATCAACGTAATACGCGGCGTGCTGGGACGCGTCGTACTGCAACGATCGCGGCACCACATGCGAGAGCGAGAAAATGGCCGATGAGCCAAACAGGCCCGCCACCGACAAAGGGAATGTGAGCGAAGGAAATAAAAAAATAACAAACTCATATTCCGTTCAGGCCAGTTCCACCTCCGTGATCGCCGATCGGATAGACGACAGCACAGCACTCGCGTACACTCTCGCGCACACGCAGAGTGGCCTCGAGCGCGAAACCCCTTGTGAAAGAGCCCATCACCACCATCACCACCATAGGCAGGCCCGCGGGGATGCCGCGATCAACACACGATGGGCGATGACAAGAAGCAAACGCAACACGGGCTCTGGCCATACGGTCCTTCAGCAAACCAGCTGCCTGCCGGTTGCGGCGTCTGGAGTTTCGGGAAGCAGCTGACAACAACGCCACCCCTAAGAGCTCGCCGCTTGCTTGACGGCGGGGCCACACTCACGCTGATACGGTAGTGTGTGCGGTGGCCATGTACACGACGCCATGCGTGTATCTCGCGCGCATGTGGCCACCTTCCACGATCCATGTACGCACACACGCACAGACATATGGTACACAAATAAAAGAGAGATCAGGGCCATTTGGGGCCATATGCGGGAGCTTTTTTTTTTTTCGTTCAGTGCGCCACCATTCCACGCCTCTTCTATGTGAGCCTTTCGTGAGGTCACCATCACTTGACGCTCTACGAATCGACAACATAGGTCTCGTTGTACAAAAGGATTTATATTTATACAGTTTTGCTAGAAATGTTACAGGACACACTTCCAAAGGAGTCAACATCAGAGATGACTTAATACAGGCACACACATTCGGAAACCGAAATGTGTCACCGAACGTCACTGGTTCAACTATCATTATTCCCTAGAAAAAGCCTCGTAATGATCTTGCATATAGATTAAAGCACCCATCTAATGCACGGCCACTCGCACTGATGACGACTATGCGACATAGTCGCATACCGTCATTAATGATGACCAATGTAACGTTACAACAGTCACAACACGAAAGAATTCCACTCGTGCACTAAGTTTAAGTCTAGGCTCTCCAATTATCACGACACTCGAAAATATATTCCACACATAGTACAGCAACTATATTGAAGGGCCGATTATGCTGAGCTGTAGAAAATTCAATAGAAATGATTTTCCAATATTTCACCACCTCTAGCGATGAAAAAATAAACAAAGGTTATTAATAACTACATAAGATGTGCATCGGAAGAAATTGGAATAACCCGAGGGAGAAAATCTTACAACGACAAATTTGAGGATGAAAAGAATCTCATCTCATTATTTGAGCAATTTAGAATAACCACTATTAGTTGCTATTATGTAGTCCCCAATACAGTTTCTTCTTTTTCTATCTGCGAGCCACTTTGGTACGACATGCGATCCCAGATTCCTTGGGCCCTTCCCATACAAATACCAAATGTTGAGATCAAGATCTCAAGGATTTTTCGACTGATAACTCAGATCTTATGTCCCGATTCCTGCTATGACTCGCCTACAAGTTGAATATCTAGGGCACTCTGGTCTGTCCTAAACAGACTCTCAACAGTTTCAGACAATCGATAACGGTTGAATATTTAATCAAGAGTCATAAATGAGTACAACGAACTTATATTTTTGGTTTTCTTTTATCTAGATACTTTCGGACAAAACAGTTTGTTTGCGTATTTAAGTATATCAATATCCATTAGTAATAAGGAAACAATCGTCGTATCTATCACTTATCGCCAAACTTCCGGTGGTAAAATTGCTCCAAAACTATTACCTAAGCTGGGGATCGAACATTTAGCAACAGCATCCGATTCCTCTCCGAAAGAACAAATTAATCGAAACCGCAGCCATATTCACGCACACGGATACAGTCCACAATCGCCCGGACCACATCTCTTCACCTCCAGGCTTTCCACTAAAACACACACACAGAGAGGAGTTGGGAGAGGATAAACCCCATGATGAGCCGAGTGCATTCAATTAACTCGTTCCGTCACATATGCACCAATCATTTCCCCGATGCATGGCATTTAGGCATGAAAGTGCACCCCGGTCAAGATATCGGTCATATAGCTATTATATTGTATCTGTCTCGCAAAAACTAGGAACCGGGCAATGCCGAACCCGGAACCGAGGAGAGAATTAAAACAACGAAATTAAAAAAAACAACATCCACCTCAATACCCACCCAGGTTGCTCATCAATTTGTATTCCAATTGCACACGCACAAACGCGTGCGCACACGCACATAAATAAGCGCGCACACATACACAGATTTGCACACCAAATGGGCCATCGGTTGGCAAATACAAATAAGCAATCAAATTTCAAATTCCTCCTTTTCGCGAAACATATTTGCAAAGGGAAGTGTTGCGGGAGGAATGATGCTTGAGGAGGGATATGTCCTCCACGCCCTCCCCAAAAAAAGCGGGGGATAGGGGTGCATTTTCCTATGTACTGCTACGCGCACATCCAGCAATCAGCGAGGGCATTTACCTGTTCCCCTGGGTCGGTGGGTGATGTGGGCGAATAGTGAGTGGGTGGTTTATATGACCCCAGAACCTCCATCATCCTTCCTTTGTTTCTAGTGTTTCCTGCAGGAGTATGATCTCTATATACGATTCCTTCCCGCATCCTCATGTACACCATCCCAGTTGAATTGCCATGCGATAGTATTGGTGCTCGGTGAACAACAATACTGCACACATCATCATCCTTATCTAGTTTCAAATATTATCACCCATAATAACTAGCTACCGTCACCATCATCATCATCATCATCAAAACCATCATCGGTGAGTTGTGCATAATCTTCTACTGAGCCTTTCCCCTGTCATATGTAGATCCGTGCAACATAATTGACAGTCCGCTTATTACACCATTAACATCACACCATCAACAGAGCACACGTTGCACAAATACATTAATGTCATTAATGTGCAAATTTTGTATCCTTGCGCTTCTCCATTTCTCCGTGAATCTGGAATAATACATCACTAAAAAGAGACGATGTAATGCAACGCACAGTACCTCATCGAACATATGACTTTGGTAACCTGATATCCAAATTTCCTCAAAAATGAGATCATAACCCCAGAAAGTATCTTCTCGGGTAGTGATAAAAGGTTTAATTTTAATTTACAGTATCAATAGTAAATGGCTAGAGAATCTCTCCCCAACTGACCGTTTAAAACTAACATGTAATTAACCATTCCTATACTATCATCATAAAACGAGGATCGCCAAGAAGATCTCCATTGATCCTTTCGGTTACAGTTCCTATCAAGCACTCCTTTCCATCAGCCAATTATCGCTAGCGGTTCTAATGTCTTCAACACACGATCAGTAACCAGGATAGGGACATGGGCGAGAAGACTCTGAAGCGATGTGGAAAGGGATGGGCTGCGTTGATGATGAAGCGACTGACGCTCTCATAACACGGTTAGCCTCTGCTACTCCATGGCCACACGGCAACAAGATGGCCGTGTTGGGCACAGTTCCACCAAACTTCCCACATATAACACACGCATGTGTGTATGTGTTTCACATTCCTCGCCTCCCTTCCCCAAACACACACAATGCTCCCACTCGTGCTGTGTAACCGTCCGATAGCTTCCTGCCCGCGCGACGGGACTGGTACGGTGAGACCGACAGATGGCATTGCGGCCACGGTCTCGGTGTCCCTCGAGCGAGACACGTCGAAGCAAAAGGCCCGGCTCGAATGGTAACAAGAAACAGGGGGGAATGAAAGACAGACAAAGACAAAGAGCGCAAGAGCACGAACACGCAAAATGCGGCAACGTGGCCGTACGCTTCGCAAAAAAGAGGATTGTGGCCGCAGCCACCGTTACCAGGGCCAAAATGTAACCGCGACCCACCATTCTAGCCCAACTGACATATTCTTACTTCGCTAACCGTGCTCTTTCGGGCAAGGCTTCAAAAATTCTTGTAAACCAAAAAAAAGCAGGGAGAAATGTGAGTTATATTTTAGCGTATTTAAAAGTGGGAGAGTGGGAGAAACAGAAACACGGAGTCCTTGTGGATCTTATACCCAAAGCGTTAAATTTATAATAAAACCGATAGGTAGCAATATTTTTTTTTTTTTTATTGTAAACAACTTATTGAAAATTCGCTAAAAGGAGTATTATTGTTCAATAAAGTGCCAAAGAAATTAACAAAATAATTCAAACTTATTTCTAGTCAAACAAAGACATTAACTGGTGGTAATATTGAATGAAACAATTTCTTCAGCAAAACTTAATGATCTGGAAACACCTAACAAAGATCTATCAACCACTGACGTCTTCTTATAATCGCTACATCTTGACAGGACTAAACCCAAACTTTGGGTGGTCTGATGTGCCATTTTTCGACACAGAAAGGAAGCCATACACGGTATGACAACTCGGTGCGGGACCGCTCCGCAGCATGCGGCGCTCATCAAAAATCTTACGGGACCGGATAGGAAAGCCAACGAACCAAGCGCCACCATACCGAGAGACCGCTTTATGGCTGTGTGTTGGTGAATTGATGGCAGCAAACTCACACCCCGAAACCGCGTCCCTATCAGGGCCCCGTTGCGCTGTTACACCCGCACCAATACCAATACCGAAAGTACCAACGACCCTCCTCTAACCTTTTCCGGTTTACTGGCCAGCCAGGGGCCTGGATCCTGCGCCATACACTCTTCGCTGCAGCAACACACCCGGCGGCCTTCCCCGCCACAGCATCTTTATCGAAGAAAAAGGTAATCTTCCTTTGCCACTTTCTTTTTCCCGTGCCGCACACCGCTGCGACGCCATCAGCGGGACTCTTTCTCCGTGTGGCAGCAGTCCCCTTCTTGTACAAAGTTTTCCAACACCCGGCTTACCTTCCCCATCACAAAAAACCATCACAATACCAAAAATATATATACACACACATACACACGAACACAGAAAAGAGGGCAACCGAAACCCAAGGGGTCGAAATGGAAGGAATGGCATGAGGTGGAGTGTTTTTTGGGATGGGATGCGAGAAAAACGCGTTCCTTCGGTCCTCAGCAAGGGATGAAGTTGGCCAGCCCCGTGTAGGAAGAAGCAACAACAAAAAAATGGGATAGAAAACCCTCTCCCATTGCACACAGCCAACTGCTGCCCTTCTTCTGTGACCGTGGAACACCATGGGTTTCCGGATCGGCCCGAAGGTCGACGGTGTCCACCAGCGACAACACGGTCCTGCGTCCCTTCCAACGTCCTTCAAAGCAAGAGGAGGACGCAAACGCACACAGAGAAGCGAGCTGGAAAAAAAAGAAGATAAAAAAAGGCCAAAAGGGGATTCTGGGTTTACTGGCCACGGGAAGGATGACAGGGACACATCAGAAGCGGACGAAAACCGATCGATACTGCCAATGGTCCCGGGATGGCTACAAAATGGCCGTCCCCTGTTTGGAAATGGGTAGGCCATCTCCGTGGGGCAGAGACAGATGACGAAGGCTAAGGAATGGCTACCAATAACAGGCAACCGTCTCAAGAATTGTTACCTACAAATTATCAAGTTTTGCTTCAAGACATTTCAAACCAGTATCGTTCTTACTGAAAAGCTTATGTAGAATGAAGCAGATATTGATATCAAATATCAATATTCTAATTTTTGGGTGAATTCTCCACATTATCGACTCTAGGGTAATTTCTTCATCTTAAACAAACTGTTGTCAATATCTTCAAAAGAACGTCCTATAATCAAAATACTTACAAAGATCATCTTGCTTAACTTGTCCTTCGCATGGGATAATTATTACATGATTTTAAAGATAATTATGCAAAGCTTACAGCATCCTGGTAACAAAAAAATGGGAACAGAATACATTCCTACGCACTACATAACAACTCCAAAATGTCCTGGGAGATAAATATACCGGCCAGTTGGAGCACAAAAACACAACCAGGCCCAGGACCTCCTAACGTCCCTTGGAAGCATCAAAAGCCCAATATCATGGTTGGCCTTCCCTTATACTGACTGATAGGGCGCTGCTCTACGGGCGTTTCCACTCGGCCCATGATTGCTTGCTCCTCCTCTCTCCCTTCGTCTCTTCTACTGCTGCTCCCCCACCTCGGCTACACTTCCCATTTTCCGACACCGAGGTAAAAATCCACCTTTCCACCGCCCACAGCAAGAGTTCCTGCGGCCGCTGTCGATGGTATTTTATCGATTTTCTCGGTGGCTTTTCTCCTGGCCCCCTGTCACCGTACGTCACACTCCCTTCCCTCTTCCGCACGAGGATGCGAACTCCAAGGACCGAAAGAGAGAGAAAGCGAGTGAGCGAGAGCGCGCGGTTGTGGCCCGATTTTATGAAGGGGACCAACGAAATCCGGGAAATTCTACGTGGCGCACCATTTGCGTGGCCTCCGCATCAAACCGACCTTTCGGCACACACAGAGGGTTGTGGCTCGTGTTGGTGTGTTGTCCCCTGGCAGTGCGAGGCGAACGAAGGGGGCATGCTGAAACACAGCAGCATCAGGCAGGACTAACTTCAATCCACCGTTCCGCCGAAATACTGTGTCCCGGCCTTCCTTCCCTCCTCTTACGGTACGATACGAAATGACTGTAGCATCCGTTCGGCGGGGGAGTACAAAGCACACCCACTCACACATACATGCACAACCAAAACACCCACTCCTCATCAAGTGTCCCGCTGCCAACCGATGCCCAGAACCCGAGAATAATCCCGGGGTGAAAGCTTCGAGGGCGCAACCATTTCACAC
>STHD01000004.1:8570947-8604983 GCA_016170015.1 Anopheles longipalpis
GAGTTCCCCCCAAAAATCCAGTGGCCAACGTTGGGCACAAAATGGCGCACACAACTGCCGAAGGATGCTGGCAGGTGAAGTGAATGATGGGAAAAATGAGATTTTTTGTTATTGTTTTTTCTACCCTTTTACAATGAAAACTACATATTTCCATGAAAATCGAATAAAGTGAAAATTTTACCCATTCAACCTTGATGTGCTGATGCTCGGTGGGTACGTTCGCAGCTTTTTTTGTGTTTACCATTTAAAACATTTATAACTCAGATTGGTTAAGCTTTAGAGGCGTGCTAGGAAAAAAAAATCTATTGTGCAACGACATTACAGGAAGTATGGACAGAAATGTAATAATAACTGTACTAAAATCAGTACTCCATGGACGCATATTTTTTCTCCCACGCACGCAAACGACTGCGAGTGACAGAAAAATAATTAAAATCCAAAACCAAACTATCCAGCATCACCATCCAGCTTTCCAAGCACACCGGAGAGCGAATAGAAATTTTCATTAATATAAGCGACAATTTTTCCTCCTATATTTCGGTTTACTTATATATTTCACTCACACCTTGCGCACTCCATTACAGAACCCGTGGGAAACCCCAACAACCTGACCGTATGATTTTCCGAAACATACATTTTTATTTAAAAAAAAGCACAAAGAATGCATATCACGAGAACTGGGCGATTGGGAAGGATTTTTCATTGGATAATCGAACGCCTACCAATGGTCATCACCATCGCCTCACTTCCTGTCCCTACGGCTCCTGTTCCATCGCAAATCCAGCTTGATGTACAAAGCCGATGACTGTAATTTCACCCCGAATATACTATGTGGCGAGGTGGGGCGAGAAGAGGACATACGCTTTTCATTCCAATATTTCACATGCGCGAGATCGTCAATAATTATATCCCCAATACCGGCGGGATGGCTGATGATTCGAGGGTACTGTACCGGAATGTGAGTGAGCTTTGTGGTCCAGCGAATGAATTAAATGGTGAAGGATGCTCGGATCGAAAGTACCGTGTGGGAAAGTGGATAAAATGTTATCCTAAAATCGTGCATTTTTGTGCACCCTGAAACCTTTTTAACTGTATGCATTGGCAAGTGAATGCATATCAAAAGCCTCGAGATAAATCAGGACTCTCATTAATTTGCACAGCCCCGGGTGCATGAGAGATGTCCAGCTGGGTTTCAGTGAAATGGACATAAAACACGTTCGGGCAAAACTAATAAAGAACATCAATAGAATGGAATTACTATTGATGTGCTATGGCTATATGCACACAGGAAAAAACAAACACACAAAAAGCGGTACAGTTTAGTTTGCAAGCCGCAAATTGGGCCGCTTTTCATTGCGGGCACAACCAAAAAAAACAGTATAGAACACTAATGGACAAAAGAATACAGCCGTGTTCAGCTTGTTGGGGTGCTGACATAGGTTGTGTGAAAGCATCCTGCGCCGTACACTAAATTTTTGTTTTATCCGTATTTGAATCTCCATTTTAGATTTTTGATTTTATCTTTCACATAGCAACGTGCTACATTATAGAGTAGCCCATTGATCGACCGTCGATGAAAAGAGCCCACGGTGGGGTGTTCATGTTCTAAAAGAGAGAAAGAGAGAGAAGCCTACGAGAGAAAGTCCTTCGGAAAATTCGTAACCTGCACCGAAACAGTGCCTGTCCAGAGGTCCGAAAGTATTGCGGCCTGCACGAAAAACTGGTAGCCCGGGCCCCGTTGTACACTTTTTTCAACCACCGAAGCACCAGACTAACGGTGGGGTAATTATTTGACCACTAGAGGAAACGCTGAAAGGGAACACGGGTGTCCACAAATCGGGTCGGAAAAACTATTTTGTAAAAATCAACCCACAACACTCCCGGTTGGCCAGTACATAGTTTTTTATCTGGTTTTAAATTTACGTACAAGGCAAAATATAAAACTAGGAAAATAAAATAATACTAACCAAAGAGATGGAAAAACAATTCCACCAATGCAAAATGTTTGTATGTGCATATGTACTGATTCGAATAAAAAAGTGCGATGAGTGTCGTCTATACCTGCCATAGCTTAAAACAAAATAATGGTATTATGTGAAGGATAGTAGGGGCGGCCCGGTGGTGCATGTGAAAAACGGCGCCCGTCCACATGGCAGGACCGGGTTCAAATCCCATCCGGACCGTCCCCCCGTAGCATGGACTGACTATCCTACTACGTGGTAAAATAAGACTTAATACGGCCAGGCCGTTCTAACCGAGCAAAAAAAAATTCGCAAGGGGTTTTCTGGAAAATATATAATGAACAACCAACTTCTGAACTCCCTACGCAACAGATGGTGGTAAAATTAATTTAAAATAAAAACACAAAGTGATTCTCCTTAGAAATGACAGCATAAGCAACGAACCCTACAACATACGCTCAGTACAACATTTTAATTGTATTGAGCGAAAAATGTTGGAAATAACATCAAATTTCATTATCAATTCAGATTTGTTCGAATTGGCAACCTTTGGCCACGAATTATGGCCTTCAGACGAGCGATGAAACCATCGCATGCTGCCGGAAAGTGGCCCTGTGATATTTTGGTCAATTCTAGGAGAAGCGCTTGCTTGAGGTGATCGACACTTTAGTATTTTTTAGTTCCAACCTTACTTTCTAAAATACCCCAGGCACAATCATCCAACGGATGGGTATCTGATGATTTTGGTGAACATTGTGCGGTGAAAATGAAGCGAGGAACCTCATTTCGTAACCATTCTTGGGTGGCGCGTGCTGAGTCCTGTTGGAATGTCCAAGGACTTCAGAGTTCGCTCCAAAATATTTTCACGATAGATTTGCTTAACTAAACCAAACAGTAAAGAAAAATGTTCTATTGGATCTGCAGTCCAAGGAAATTCCAACCGATTTCTGCTAGGCAAAACAACTCTATATACCACTATATGTGTGTGTTAATAACCAACCTGGCAGACGTGAAACCGATACTCTAATCTTTATATAAACTTGCTTCGATCCAAGAAACTGATCAACCGTTGGGCACATCATTAAAACTTCCATCCAACGATTCCATAGCCCTTACACCCATCATATACTGGGAGCGATTTTAGGACTAACACTTCCACACGTAACACACACCTTCACACTGGAAGAAATGCTGCAAAATTTGAACACAACCGAGAACAGAAATTTTGTTTTCCCAAATGAGAGCACAACACAAGAATAAAAAAAAACGTATTCCAAAAATCAGCAAAAACTCAAGACACGGTCGAGACAACCACAAGGGCCACTGGCGTACAGTGTGTGTGGCGGACACGACGTACAGCAGCGCATCAACGGCAAAAAGCTCCGGTGTGCAGGTTTTTGGGTAGAAAAGCAGTTTCAACTTGATACCGGTACCCGTTGTGGAAGGCCAAGAAGATGGGCATATACAGATGGGCAACCCAAAACTCACCGTTGCCACACTGCCATGGCGCACGACGCAATCCAAAGGTGACCTGAAAGGCAGCAGAACAAAAAGAACCCCACGCCAAACGAAAGAAAGAGAGCTGCATTGAAACTGGCTAGGAAGGGCCGCGAGGATGAATGGGTTTGTGTGTGTGTGTGGGTGGGTATTGGGGTGTGTGTGTGTGTGCGGGGACGATGCTCCTTCGTGCGTTCCTTGTTACTTCCCTCGGTAACATAATCCTCACAGCGATGAGAATAAGAGAAAGAGCGACACGTAAGACGAAATGGTATAGGATGCGAACCGAGGGATGATGATGAGTCCCTTTTCTCTCGTTATCGTCCTCTTCCACCCTCCCGGTCGGTGGCTGCCGGACCACGCTGGCAGTGTAAAAACCAGCCCACGAAGAGAATCGACCGTTGAGCTGGCAAAAAAAAGGGCCCCGATAGACCGTGTTTGGCCGAGGGAGCGTACTCTGGGTGAGTGGTGCCGGTTACACGACCGCATGCATGTCGACGACCGGGGCCACTGGTACGAGGCTACGGATATCCTTCGGTCCGTTTGACGTATAAACAAAAAGCAAAACACAAAATAAGATAGAAGCACATCCAGGGAACGAGACAGACCGCATCGAAGCAACGGAAGTGTGTGAGCGAGAGAAACAAGCTTGGGCACCCAGACGGCACAACAACACCATGGCGCGGATGGCCATGGGCAACGGCACGAACATCGACGTCACATCGGTGCTGTGTGTCCCTTCCGTTTGCAAGCAGGGCAAACCAAACGAAATCTGCTTCCACCAACCTCGAGTGAGGTATAAAATAAATGGACGAGAATTACGGATAAAAAAAAACAAAACTCACAAAACTTCAGAGATAAAAACGGAATAGTTTGGGGAGAGGGACGACACAACGGGTGGAAAAAAGGCTTCCAAGTGTGGGGGATACTTATGGTAAGAAACAGTGGGCATGGTCCAACGCCTTGGTAGGGTCCTTCCATGCAAGCTACAGGAATATCTGGGCCAAGAAAACCTTTGGATGGTTGTTCAGTGTGGGCTTCCAGAAATTCACCCCGACATGTACACATTTACACTACTTGTGTGAGGAAATTATCGAGACCAAGCAGAGTAGAGAGCAGAAGGATGGGTTTCAATTGAAGCAAAATAGTTTAATTAAACACTTCTCGGTTTAGAAACCTTAGCCCAACTAGCCCCGGATTGCAGATCTCTCTTGGGCTGGCTGAAGAGCTGAAGATCTGAAGAGCTAAAAGTAAGAACAATCAAAAAAACAATTCTTAATTCTTCCGCCGGTTCATCCTTTACTTTGAAAGAATTAATATTCTAATCATCCAATTTCTTTCGTAAGTAATATATTCATCAAAAGTGGTGATACAATCTCAAAATAAAGAATTTGTCACTCAAAAGTATCTAGTTTAGACTTCAAACTATTCGACGAACATCCCTTGTTGGATAAATGGAGACTTCTTATCTCGGTGGCCACTCTACAGCTGACTCACTCTCTCTGTCGATTATTTTTCATAAAACAAAACACCCTTTAGATCTCTCTTTCTACATCTGAATTCTCTAGGCCTCCATGAGCTTGATCCTCAATATTTTCTGAGTCCCTTTTTTGCAAGGGTATAGGCGATAGACGATGGGAGCTGGAAGTGATTTTACGATCCCTTCTTTCTAACCAGTGCGCCATGGTGGAACAAATTCTTATCCAACTGGCCGGAATGCGATGAAAAAGGGCGTAGGGATCGCCATCCCGTTTCGGGTTCAAACAAGCCCGGTTAAAAGGGAAGAGAATGAAGCGATTGGAACTAAGAGACCGGACGGGGGGTGAATTTAATAAAATCGCTCCCGCCCGGAATGGAATGAAATGGAAACGTACCGTTGCGTGCTGCCACCACCCAGCACCAGGATGGTTACCGAGGTGGGAAGAGCATGTGAGGTGAAACAGGAGGGGAAAAAAAGGTTCAAGCATTGGCAGGATACCCCAACCTCCCGGTTCATGGATTTTTACCTTCGATCGCTCCACTGTGGACATACAAAAAATTCACACACATAAAAAAGAAGGCCAAACCCACGCTGAGAATGGTTTCCCGTGCCCAATGTGTCCCACAACGAGGTTGCTGCTAACGGTTGCCGAACCGTGTCCCTTTTTTTTTCTTCTCCCCCGGCACAAGAAAGAAACCCCTTGACAACCGGGGACCGATGATTGTGGCCGAAGCTGAGGCAAAAGTTCTCNATTTAATAAAATCGCTCCCGCCCGGAATGGAATGAAATGGAAACGTACCGTTGCGTGCTGCCACCACCCAGCACCAGGATGGCTACCAAGGGTGGGGAAGAGCATGTGAGGTGAAACAGGAGGGGAAAAAAAGGTTCAAGCATTGGCAGGATACCCCAACCTCCCGGTTCATGGATTTTTACCTTCGATCGCTCCACTGTGGACATACAAAAAAGTCACACACATAAAAAAAGAAGGCCAAACCCACGCTGAGAATGGTTTCCCGTGCCCAATGTGTCCCACAACGAGGTTGCTGCTAACGGTTGCCGAACCGTGTCCCTTTTTTTTTCTTCTCCCCCGGCACAAGAAAGAAACCCCTTGACAACCGGGGACCGATGATTGTGGCCGAAGCTGAGGCAAAAGTTCTCTTCAAACAATCTCGCCCAACTCTCCAACGACACTCCCACCAACTGGCGGGATCACAGTGAAGCAGGAGTGCGGCCAAAAGTTACAAGCTGCGCCACATAAACACTCACAGCACGGTCTCCGCTCTACACTGTTGAAGGGCTGGCCTGCTCGATAACCTCATGACCTGCGTTCGCACGTAGCTTCATGCTTCAAGGGGACCTTTTCCACGTTGCCATCGGGACAAATTTGTCCCCTTTGGAGTACAGGCGGAATAGCGTAGCCATGGAATAGGACACGCGCAGTGCAGCCACGACACAAACATACACACGCCGGTACCAAACACCGCCGAGCTGTACATGACGAGGTAAATCATGGGGGGGTAGGGGACATATCTCGAAATAGCTGACATGTTCGGGAAACTCTGGGGATTCGAGAACAAACAGGCGGTAAATTCCCTTCGTCCATCACTGGACAGCGCGTGGGGAAGATTCGCGATCCCTTCAGGGCTTCTTGCAGGGCATGCCGATGGCCTTACAGGTCGATATATCGTTCCCTCATCAGCTCTCGAATGTCCTGCCGGGAGGGAATTCATACGGATACTAGACCACGTCACCCGAGACTTTGCCCATAAGAAAAGGGAACGACCTGGGAGAATGACTCCGCCGGATTTTGGGACAGCAGCAGAACACGATTGGCTTGCTTTTATAAGCGCCCACCGGCCTTCCAACTGCGTGACAGCATACCCGTGATGTTCATCCTCCGAGAAACGGGGCCATTCGATTAAATTCCTTGTTTCAGAATGATCTCAGCCGCAGCGTACCATGCCCACACGGTGGACCCGTTTTCCAAGCATGGCCTTAGGTAAAGCTCTTCATTCCATCCCACCAAACCATTTCTGTCCTTCCCAACCAACACTAACCCCTCACGGCCATCTTTGCCTTTCCCGGGAGTCGTGTTCTGAGAAAATCAATACTTTACACCCGGCCGAGTTCGGTTGCCGGGTTAGTGTTCTGGCAGCGTGACTGGCTTCGGCACCCTACAAACGTCGCCCTGTGCTTTGTGCCATGGGAAGTACACGGCACCAAACCCTTCACACACCACTACAGCGATTCGAGCAGCGCAATGCAAGTAGAACTTCAACGAAGGGTGATTTCGAGGTTTGGACGCATCTCGGCACTCCCCTTTCTGCGCTTCATCTTCTTGAGCGATCTCAAGACGATTTCAAACCAAATTCGCGAACAGGTCGTAACGAAATGGGGGTGCAATAATAGGAAAAATCCTTGAACACCGCAACCAGAAGCAATTTTTACAATTCTTAGCCTGAGTTAACAAAACATGCTGACAAATGCTTGATAAGCGATTCTAAGAATTTAGATAAATCTGGAAACTCCATACAGTCCAGTATCATTTTGCCAATTTTGTAACAATTAACTAATGTTCAAAATAACTTAAACTTTCACTAATGAATGTTGAACATGTGTAGCTAATCAAGCAAAAATCTTTCCATAACAACTTACCGGTAAAGCTGACGGGATCCTGCTCCGTTTTGATATCCTGCAGCTGCACATCCGGTGCATGATGCCGATGCTGCTGGTGCTGGTGAGAATTGTACGACGGATGTCGTCTCTGTTCGTTCCGATTGTGATCAACCGCCCGTCCCGTACCGCTACCGTTGGCCTTCGTCTGTTTCTTCTTCCCAACCGATTGTTCCAACCTTCGTTGTAATACACCGTCCGTCCGCACCGACACGACGGCAGCTTCCTCCTCCTCATCCTCATCGTCGTCTTCCTCTTCCGGCACGTCATCCACCTCGATCGGAGCGGTTACTTTCGTTACAGCAGCGCCCGCATTCACCAGGGCAGCTGCTGCAGCTGCTGCTCCACCAGACTTACGCAATGACTCCAGATACCGGGTGATGGTACGCAAGCTAGGTAGCAGCAGCTCACCGTCCTTGATCAACGACTTGTACGCCTGGATGCCCATGGCTGTCTTGATTTTCATCGCTGCCACTATCATCGGTTCACGCCACTTCCGGTTACGGTCCTCGTCCGCAGGTCCAACGGTCAGTGGATGTGGCGACGCATTGCCCACATTGGTACCGGCCGCGACCGAACCACCACCGGTCATGTTGCCCAACCTCACCGACATGCGTTTCAGTTTGCGCTTGGTTGCGTGCAATTCCTTGCGCGTTACGTCGTACTTCGAGCGTACCTCGGCTAGCTGCCGCTGACAGCTCTGCAGATCCGCCGTCAGACGGGCTGAATCCGGTCGTTCCAGTATCGGTGCCACGGTAGATACCTTCCCCACCGTACGCGATACGTCCGCCTCAACGCGGGGCAGTGGTGGAGGAGGTGGAGGTGGTGGAAATAACAACGTTTCTGAATGGTTTCCTTCTTCGCTGCCGTTCTGCTGTTCCTCCTTCGGGATATCATGCTCATGGATGGTAACGGTCTCGGCCGGGGATGACTGTGCGGATGGTCCGGTTTCCTCTGTCAGGTTTAACGATTCTCCCGAAATTGGTTGCTCTTCCGGACCAGATATCTCCTGCTCTTTGTCGGTTTCGTTCACCTCGGCAGACCGCGGTGATTGGGACGTGGCGCTTTCCTCATCCATCCTACCCACATCCACCAGTTCAGTTTTCACCTGTTCCTGCTCTCGCTTCATCGACTGTTGCTCCAGCACCGGTTCCAATTTCACCTTTTTCGCCGAACTGGCACCCTCACTATCACTGTTGCTATTGCTACTGCTGCTGCTACCGCCACCGTTGCTAGTGCTTCTGCTACGGCCTTCTGCGCTAGTACTGTTTCCGTTACTGTTGCTGCCGGTACTACTGCAGCTGCTGCTCCTACTGCGACTACTATGGTCAGACTGTGAACGTTTTCGGCTTTCGCCTTTTAGCTCAGCAGCTGCGCCTGCTACCTTTGGTTCACTGTTTGCCGCACACTTAGCATCCACGGCAGCGTCATCCGCACTACCATCACCATCACCATGCGCGACTGTCTGCTCCATCTCCATGGTTACCGGTGGTGTAGTGTCCTTTGTTTCCTCCTCTCGCTTGTCTGCCATCTTTGCGTCCGCAACGATTTCTTGCTTCAGATCTAATGATTCTACCTCTGGTGCTACCGGTGCTGTCTCAGGAATTGCCTTCACACTATTCTTCGCTGATGATTCCTCCGGTTCCGTTTTCGGCGTAGATTCATCTTCAGTCGTTTCTGCTTCTTGTTTGGGTGTTGCTTTTGTTTCGCTTTTCTCATCACTCGCTGCTTCCGCTGACTCACGCATTGGCGAGCAGGACGATCTATCTTGTCCCTTGTCGGCGGTGTCTTCTGCAGTGGTATCCGCCGGAGAAGCTGTCGGTTCGACGCGCGGCGAATCTCTTCCACCTTCTCGCTTTGACTCTTCCGGTTCTGACAGCGGTGTCTGCTTTGATTCTGCCATCGTGTGCCTTTGCGTGGTGCTTCGATGGACACGTCTCGTTGCAATGTTTGTTCGGGCAGTGTTTTGTAGCGGGCATGCAACAACTGGCTTACAACCAAAAAATTCCTTCACTTAGCACACTTTACACGCACACCCTGTGAATATGATTGTACGCGAAATGTGAGGAGGTTTCACTTTCACTTGCTTCTTTTCTCGTTTACAAAACTACGCTACCGAAGCGGACAACTCTCCGTCTTATGGCCGATGCAACCGCTAACTGAATGTTCTCGATGTCCTCCACCCGGTTTGTGGTACGCTGCTTTTCTGCGGAGGAGGCTGGAGCTGGAGTTGTTGTTGTCGGTGACCGTCGTTTTTTTTTTTCGTTTTCGTTTTGCTTTGTCCACCTTCTTCAGGTCGACTGAACGGGACGCAATTCCCGGGACCTACGCTCCACTAGCGGCGATGGGGCTCGACGATAAATAATTCGTCCGCCATTGCCCTCACCCGTCACCCAGATGGCACCCAGTCGGGCGGGCGGTATGTCCGTACGGTTGATGGAGCGCGCAGCAATGGTTGGGCAGGGAGCGACGTCACACACCGCGTCGACCCGTTTCGTTTTGTTTTTTATTTTTGTTCGTTCGCCCCGTGAGCGAGATAAACGCGCGGGCACCAGCGTGTCGCGACGCACACAGGCTTAGCGCGCCCGGCAAATGGACGACCGCACATACAGGCGGACCAGCGGAGAAAAAAGGGGTGTTGGACGCGACCGACACGATACGCGACGACCACGGGGCCCGAAAACCGACCACGACCACGACAACGACGACCGATGACGCCGATGGCCTCGACGAGCGAACGGCACGGCGAGTGCACGGCGCGGCTACAAAACCGAAGGCCACGCGGCGCACCCCCTTCGCCACCTTGTTCCTTCCGTCTTCCTGCTGTGAACGGTTGTGTACGTCCGTTCCCCTCCGGTTACGCTTTGGCTTTGCCGCGCTATCGCTCTCTCTCGCTCACTCTCGTTCACGGATGGGATTTCTCACGCCAAGCACCCTGGGTGCCGCAAGCTCGCAGCACATCTGAACCGGCTGCGGTGACGGTCGTTCTTCTCTGTGTATGTATTGGTGCGTGGAGGGACCCTTTTTCCGTCGCTGTCCACACGTACGCACACACACACATACACCTCATCCAAACCGTGGCCACAAGCACGGAACGGAATTACGCCGCGACGGATCCAACCACTAGGTACAAAAAAGGGGCAAAATGACACCGGGGCAAGAAGCAGAAGAAGCACGTCAAACCACCAACTTGGCCACCGTCATCATGCACACGAACACAGCGTACGGTTGATCTGTCCCCCTGCTTGGACAAGCGTCAAGAATAGGGAACCACTTTCGGGTTACCTGTCACGCGATTCTCTTATCGTACGGTTCGGAAAATGCACCTCTTTGCAACACCACACAACTGGGCGATTGGACTTTTATTTCCACTTATGCTTGGTGCTCTTCTTGCAGGACACTTTCACCTACATACACATTAACACGCGCACGCACATCCGTGGTTCCGTACCTTCAACACAAGGGCCAACCTTCTTAGTACGAACATTAAGCAAACTCCAAACAGTATGCACCTTCACAAATCACATACAAACAGAAACATTATCATCCTTTGCACGTGGTTCCGAACGTTTGGTCGTCCCTTTCCGATCGAATCTGTTTCCCCAACAGATCTGCTTCCTGAACAAGTTTTCCGCGTTAATGCACGATTGCTACTTTCGCTAGCCCATTTCCCTATCGGAACAATGTGCCGGTACTTTCTTTATTGCTAGAGTTATACTTTTCCTACGATGATTAGCTTCACCTACATGTACACACCACTTATTTTGCCAATCCACTGACGCAATTCCTATATCCCGAAATGCGGAGCGCTCTGCTACGTCCGACCGCTTCGAGAAACTTTTGTAAACAGCATTGTTGTTGACTTTCAACGTCACTTTCATACCCATTCTAAAGGTCCCGGTACACGTACGAAACACGATACATGTGAAGGAGATTAACGTTAATTACCTAAACAAGCACAGTATCATTTCATTCGTATTTCGTGAGAAAACCTTTGTAACTAATAACATAATATTACTTTAGTATTTTCTCTATTTTCTCAACCACTACAAAAGACAAATTAGCAGATTTAGGCGATAAAACAAGTTCCTACGGCGAGCAAAGTATCACCGAATTTGCTTTCAGTGTAGCATGGCATCTATGTTAGCAAAGAGTGCTGTCAAACCAAGGAAAAAACGTCAATTTTCGGGAAACATCGCGTAGAAATGTCACCGACGATCTAAATATCGTCCGATGAAAAAACTACACAACTTCTGAATAATGTCCTAGCTAAATTTAAATCTGCTAACCATAAAAAATAAACATATTTTGCTTAGCAAAAAGGACCAGCAAATGCATTGAGATTCCATATTGATGAGTTTATCTTAATCCAAGCGAATACCATTCCATTTCAGCTAAGACCATTCTAACTTAAAATTACAAGACCTTTAATTTGCTGTAAGATCACAATGAGTTTTACTTTCTGATATTATTTGTGCCAGTGAAATGTTTATTAAAATATACGCTTTTCATTAAGTAATAAGTCGCGATCCTTTACTTGGAATAATTGTAAACCCCTATTGAAGAGCCTTCTCAGTTCGCCCTACGTCATTGATCTCTGTAACGTAAAAATTTCCAGAAAGATCCATTAAGATCGTCTCCATTCTTATCCAACTATGCCGTAATTCATCCATTTGCTTACTAGTTAATCAACAATCCAATGAGCTGGATGGATCCGGTTGATCGAGTACTTCACGCATGTTTCGTACGATATTCTCGTAAAATGCCAGACTCCGTTTCAACCTATTGATTTTCATAAGATAATGCTCTTTTGGCATCTGTACGTACTCCTCGCCTTTGAAGATGAATTCACTGATTTTATCATCCTTCTCCACCACCATTTCGTCACTGCTTTTGGAAGTCAAAGTGTCATCATTCTGTTCAATGATTGCGATTGCATTTGTAGATGATGAAACTGGTGATTTGATGGTTGCTCGGAATACTTCTTCCGGTGCCTTTTCAACAGTACTTTCCTTCTCAACGACTGGTGTTAGTCGCAATGTTTGTTGCTGTGCATTCTTGCTATTTTGGACTGGCACAAGACGTACGCAGTTACCGTCCAACTGTACCGTTTTTATATTTGCCTCCTTGTTGAGAGTTTTTGGCGAAGCAGTTGTGTTCAACAGCTTCATCTTCATTTCCGCCATTTTCGCAGCAACGTGTTTACGCTTGCGTGTATAATCGAACCGGGACGTGGAAGGTTCCGTGTTTAATTCAACCAGTTTGTTGATGCTTTCAACGTTGGCGACCGAAAGAGTCGATGTGTTTTCATCTATTGTCATGGTGTTACCTGCGTCTTGATCATCTGTTGAGTCTTTATCATCAAGAAACTCTAGAAAACGGGAAACAAATGTTTTCACATTTTTTAAAACCAAACAAATACACACTAAACCTGTACCTACCTTCTGGCAGATCATCTGAATCAAGCATTTCTTCAGTAATCTCTTCCACGATCTCTAACATCTCGTTTTTCTCCAACTCGCCACTACGTTCATTAAATGGAAAGGGAACCGCATTTGCCAGCAGTAACGTACGTCTTTGGCTGCGACAAATGTAAATGCTGGAAAAATGCCGCTCACAAAGAAAGCGATACATCCTGTTTTCCGCCACATTTTGAGGAACGCCTGCTGCCTGTATCCATATTTCGCATCGATCTTGCTGTTTGGGGAATGCGAAAAACTTAACCGCAGGGTTGGCAAGCGAATTATTTCCGCATTCGAAGTAGGAACAGCACTTTTTATTCGCATTAATCCGATAAGTATTCATTTTAGCGGCGCGCTCGTTATCGGCGGCGTCTTTCTTCGTTCGTGTTGAAGCTTCTTTTGTTGTGGCGTTGATTTCGTAAACAATCAAATCTAAACCAGGCTCGTACAGTTAACTTAAGTGACAGTCGTGCTCGAACCGCAGTCGTTCGGGCGATGCCTGAAGGCACACAGAACAGTTTAGTCAATATTTTGACCTTAAACTGAATATTTTATTGGGATGTACAATTAATACCAAGTATAAAGGTGTTCAATAACGTACAATCATACGTTAATGAAACACTATTTTCATCAATAATCAAACGAGTTGATACATACTGCTCCCACCTGTCAAAATTGCGCGTCGGTGATTGTGTGTGGAAACGTTCATGGACCAGCCCCGCCGTCTCTACGCACTTTGCGTTTGAATGGCTCGTTAAATTATGGTGCACAACATCACATAAACGCAGCAACTCCCGTCAGGCACGCGCACATATCAATCGCAGTCGTTTGGTGGTCAACTGATCGTCAGTGTCAAGCAGTGCAAAGATCATCATCGCCGGGAAGGAAGCTCAGCACATGCAGGGGAAATAGAGTGCGAACAAGAATTGGCCGGTGTTGTGACACTTCTACCCAACTGCCTCTATTACTTCCGCTAAACACAGCATACCCAGAACATTGAGGCAATGAAACCGTTGGCGTATGCGTATGGTTGAAGCAACCGAAAAGTGTTTGTCGTCACTGCCGCACTGATTGGTGATAACGAAAAGTGAAGCAAAGTGTATTGCTGCAAAAGGGCGTACCGACCGACCGTACGTACGTGTTCGCGGGTCGGACGCGAGAGAAGGGCGAGCTGTGTGTTATCTTCTTTGTATGCAAAATTCCAACTCAGTGCAAACGTACGTGGGATTACCGGGAACTGTTCGTGCTCGAGACTGCATTCCCAGCGGCTGGTGTTTTCGTGGTCAAGGCAAACGTTGCTGGATGGTCTGTGCTTTCATGTGTGTGTCGAGTGGTTAGGATAAGCGTGATTTATTAACTACAATTAAGCATCATCTTCACACAATACTCCCGGATTGCAGCTTCCGACGCATACACACGTAGAAGAACGGAGGGAGGAAGAAGCTGGTGTTCCTGCGCTGCGCCACATGATGAGTCTCGAAACGATGAGCGATTTGAGGAAAAAGTACAAAAACTGGAGATCATACGTGAAGGTAAGCAAGCGAAATGGCACCACAAAAGTAAATAATTCCTCCTCGACGATCGAGCAAAAGACGATTGCTTCATTGCACATGTGTATGCACCCGGCAGGGCGGTCAACGATCCGCAACTCCGTGGGGCATCATCACCGCCGTCAGCCAGTCAACGAACCACGGCTTCGTGATGTTATGAAATGTGTGTGTGTGCTTTTTCTTTCTGATTTAGACCATTTGGTAAGCGTGTTACAACCCGGACACAACAACGTGCCTGGTGATCGACTTGATGATCGAACCGTACAACATACAAACACACATACCGACAAATTCGCAACCCTTCTGGCATTTACGACACGGATTTACCCGTGGTGGATTTTTTTATTTGTCCAAAAACTCCCTTTCCCCACTGGGATTTGCGTGTCTCATTCGTTGACGCGTTATGCCAGATGAATCACACGCTCATGTTTTTTTTTCTTTTTAGGCTGTTGCGTGATCTTGCACGATTCTTATTTTGCCTAAATCAACGCGTAGAAATTAGGCAACTGGGTTAATTCTATTCGCTAATCGAATGATCTAGCATGCATCGGTGGTTTTGTGAACGATTGCAACATCTTTGCTAAAGATCCATCACACAGAAAAGTTCGAACGATCACTGATTTTTCCTTGCGCATTCGGGGCGGTTTTGGGAAGTTTTTTTTTCAGTCGAATGCATGAGATCCGAGAGACAAGGTCACGGGATGGTAATTGCATTACGGCAACGAAAGTTTGCCCGGCGCGTTTTGCGCCGATCGAGGCAGGTGGAATGATGCGTGTGTGATGATAGTGCGGTTCGCTAGTGTTATCGCGTTTTGCCGAAGCGGCTACGCATTAATTACCCGTCGTAACGTTGCTTCCATCAATCAACGTTAACAATTCGCATAGCCAACAATCGCTCTAGCAGTACGCTCATGTGTGAGTGCATTATCGCACTTTAAAACCACAATAGATTAATGGCAAATTTCGATTTGTTTATTTATTTGTTCACATTAGCGCCCTATCAGAGGAGGCTCTCTCTTTGTTTGTACAGATAGCGGTCATTAAAATTAGTCTTTTTTATTATTTTAATTTAAACATGCTTATCACATAATTAACACACGCGTATTATAATCGTTTACCAGACACTTATCGTTCTATCATCGCGAACGTGCCTTTGTTTTTATTTGTACGAGTTTTGAATCGTATTCTTTCCTACCGTTTAGAGGGGCGCTTTCGTTACTTCAAGTAAAGTTTCTGCGTGCTGCCCTTCTGCATCAGCTCGGTTGCAGCTGTCAAATTCTTAGCAAAAAGAAAAGCTCAAAATCGGGTGAAAGCAAGTGCGCTCTGCTATTGGTATTTTTCGTTCGCATATTGAAAAGAAAATCGTGCTAAAGTTTGCCTCTTTGTTGCGGAAAATGGTATTCCTGTTCACGTGAACCGAAATCTTGTGGTGCCCTAGTAACACCGTACGTTAAAAGCTGTCCATCATGCCGTGGTGCGATTAAGAAATAATCAAGTACGTTAGTCGTGGCAGATGTCCGATTTGGTGGTTGTGACTGGCCTAGGCAGCGACAGTGATACACGGAGGCTATTTAAAAAAACTTAATCGTAACACAATTCTCGAAATAGAACGGACGGATTGATTGTTTGTTTGGTGATGTGCTTCTAATTCGCTCTCCCTTATCTGTTGTGCGTACTGTGCGTATTGGCGTGCGTGTGTGTGTACGCGCTGGCAGTTTGTAAAGCTAGTTTCAGACGCCGGAATGGAAGATGAAACCATGTTTGGTGAAAAGCAATCGATACGGGACTCGGCCCGCTCGCTAAAGAAGTACGGCAGCATATCCGGTGGAAGTCGAAGCCCGGCCGCACTGCAGCCCACCGACGCATTGATACGGCACGACGTCGAGCGGACCGACACGCTGCAAGGCCTTGCCTTGAAGTACGGATGTAGCGTAAGTATAGTTAACTTGCATGACGCCCATAAATAGAATCCATCCGTCTGTTTACCTACCGCGTCTGTGTGTTTTTGTTTCCAGATGGAACAAATTAGGCGAGTAAATAGGCTACTGCCAACGGATACCATCTTCCTGCGGCCGTTTCTTATGATTCCAGTATCGAAAGACTCGCCCCATTATCCTAAGGATCCTGAAGCAATCATACGTCCAAACGCGCTAGCCAGCCGGATGTCATCCGGTAGCGGTGGTGCAGCTAGCGGCAGCGGTAACAGCATTATTAGCAACAATAACAACAGCATCAGCTCCGATGGCAATGGGTACTCACTGAGCGAGGAATCGCCGCTCGTATCACCGGAGGAGGAAAGTCGCAAGAATCTGGAAGAGTTTCTTGGCAAAATCGACAGCTCGATCGCGTCCACGCGCAAATGCATCGCGGAGGTGCAGCGAAACAGTGACTTCGTAACGAGCAGCCAGAGCGACGACAACCTATTCTTCTCGTCCTCGTCGGGTGGCGGTGTTAGCGGGAGCGGTAGCAGTGGGTACTATTCGAAACCGCGTGCCTATTCGAATGCGTCGTCTTCGTCCTCGATCTCGTCTTACCAGCAGTATCACTATCACGTTCCGAGCGGTGGCAACAGTTCGCAACACGCGTCCGTTGCCGCTGGTGGCAGCGGCGTTAACCATCACAAGCGGCAGAGTTCATCCGGCAGTGCGGCATCCGATACGAATCAGCTGATTGTGATGACGCAAGGCAAGCGGGTGCAAAGTTCGCTACAAAAGCTGGAACGTCAGCAAGATGAACTGTTCGAATTGTAGCACCAGCCGTGGTTGGCAAAGGCGGATTCCACCGGAGCAAAGCGAATACTGGAGGGAGATTCATTCCTGAGCTTTGCGATGGATGACGACGACGACGACGACGCCGGAGACGATCATAACGGTGTGAATTGCCCGATCGGTTTGGAGACACAAGCTCTAATGGTGGTTCCTGTAGGATACGGTGGTCTTGTTGCATCACACTATCATCATCCTCATCATTACATCACTCGGTATGTACGCCATCGACATACGCTCCACGTACAATTACAAACGTTTGGCGCTAGTTTAAAGGGCAAGCTGGGCAGCATTGTTGGCGTACTAATTAATCGTACGCGGCGCACTGGGAACATTACGTTGCCATCTGCCGTCCCAACAATCGAAGGTACAAGCCTTTAATCGGTACCGATGGACTGAGCCCCTTTGTACAATCCTTGTTTATTGGTAGTCTTTCCGAAGGATCACTTTCGATTAGGTGTCTGTGGGAACCTTATTGTGCTAATTTACCATACCAAGTCCTCATCCAATCACGAACTTTTTTCAATCAGTTAAGCATATATTTATCCAAACTAGCTATTGTGATTTCACCCAATGTAGGACGGTGCTTGAATGGGTGAGTCGAAAGTCGTGCCCGTTGTATTATTTTTGCCCTGATCCTTGTACTCGTACAAAGTGGTTGGGTAAACTCCACCGCACGAGATAAGTGCGGTATCAAACACAGTATATTTTTGATGTTTGAGGACTAGCAAGTCCCCACCCACCATAACCGTGCAGAGCACACACACACACACAATCGCAGGGCGGCGGTACATTCACTATCGGAAGAATGGTTTCCCCGTTGAGTCCAAAACGATGGGAAGCGCGCAAATGTAGGTGCAAATGAGTGCTGATTCGAATAGCAATTAAACAGTTGGACAGCAACACAGGAGAAGAAACAATCCGACCGAAAGGTGCTATTATATCTAGATTAGTAGAAAATGTACACTGAATCCGCGTCATTTAATCAGCTTCATCAGTGCACATTTACCACACAACCATCTAGCGTATGGGCAGAACACGGCGTGCAGAAGATATCGCAACGCTTTTACAGATAAGCACTCGCAGTAGCGCGTCCGTCCTACATCCTACAAAAGACGGTTAAATAGGTCGTCANTAGTCTTTCCAAAGGATCACTTTCGATTAGGTGTCTGTGGGAACCTTATTGTGCTAATTTACCATACCAAGTCCTCATCCAATCACGAACTTTTTTCAATCAGTTAAGCATATATTTATCCAAACTAGCTATTGTGATTTCACCCAATGTAGGACGGTGCTTGAATGGGTGAGTCGAAAGTCGTGCCCGTTGTATTATTTTTGCCCTGATCCTTGTACTCGTACAAAGTGGTTGGGTAAACTCCACCGCACGAGATAAGTGCGGTATCAAACACAGTATATTTTTGATGTTTGAGGACTAGCAAGTCCCCACCCACCATAACCGTGCAGAGCACACACACAATCGCAGGGCGGTGGTACATTCACTATCGGAAGAATGGTTTCCCCGTTGAGTCCAAAACGATGGGAAGCGCGCAAATGTAGGTGCAAATGAGTGCTGATTCGAATAGCAATTAAACAGTTGGACAGCAACACAGGAGAAGAAACAATCCGACCGAAAGGTGCTATTATATCTAGATTAGTAGAAAATGTACACTGAATCCGCGTCATTTAATCAGCTTCATCAGTGCACATTTACCACACAACCATCTAGCGTATGGGCAGAACACGGCGTGCAGAAGATATCGCAACGCTTTTACAGATAAGCACTCGCAGTAGCGCGTCCGTCCTACATCCTACAAAAGACGGTTAAATAGGTCGTCATTGTCCATGGTGTCTGCGAAGAAAGTGTGATATGATCTTGAGTATATCACATTCATTCTTACCAACCTCGTTCCTCGTTCCCAACCAGGAACGGATAAGATGATTGGCTGCGACATGGATGTATTGTGACGCAGTACTAGCAAAAAAAAAACACACACGCCATTCAGCGACAATCGTTTCAACAATCGTTGAGAGCATCATGCATACGACAACCTGCGTCACTTAGCGACAAACCGCAGAAATGCGCGGCTTTAATGCACGTTTCTATTTTCATCCTTCGCTTTTGTGGGAGATGGCGGGGGAGAGAGGGAGAGTGTTAATTGCATCCACAATCCGGCACCTGGTTTCGGTGGAACCCAACACCCCCAACACTTAGGGCACCTACTACGAGGTATTGCAAGTGTTTTGGCGCTCGCTTTTCGTACCTCACAATACTAGAGATTGTGGACACGGTTAGTTTACAGTTGCAGTTTAAAAATAGTCAAATTTCACGCACTCATGAAACATGTTGTGTTTCTTTTAAACGATTCAAACCACATTTCATGACTCATCACACCTAATAGTTAAGTGTCGTTATTTCGATCATTTATCATATTACATATCGTCGTGAAATATTTTATCAAAAGTAGTAAAACAAAGCACAGTGTAGGAAAGTTGGCTGGAAATACTGAAAAGGAATTGAACTGCAAAGATAAAAAAAAGGATAGAGAGAATAACCGTCTGCATGGCGAACAAATTAGCTAACCAAACGAATCAAATAATAATATCAATCGTTTTCCAGTTATTTGCTTTACAAAACGCTCCAACTCACAAAACTGTTGTAGGTAATTTACAAAGGAGTAAATTATTTATATTACATTTATTCATCACATCGCGCACACACACACGCAGTGCGGAACCAAAGTATAACGTGTCAATATANGGGATAGAGAGGGAGAGTGTTAATTGCATCCACAATCCGGCACCTGGTTTCGGTGGAACCCAACACCCCAACACTTAGGGCACCTACTACGAGGTATTGCAAGTGTTTTGGCGCTCGCTTTTCGTACCTCACAATACTAGAGATTGTGGACACGGTTAGTTTACAGTTGCAGTTTAAAAATAGTCAAATTTCACGCACTCATGAAACATGTTGTGTTTCTTTTAAACGATTCAAACCACATTTCATGACTCATCACACCTAATAGTTAAGTGTCGTTATTTCGATCATTTATCATATTACATATCGTCGTGAAATATTTTATCAAAAGTAGTAAAACAAAGCACAGTGTAGGAAAGTTGGCTGGAAATACTGAAAAGGAATTGAACTGCAAAGATAAAAAAAAGGATAGAGAGAATAACCGTCTGCATGGCGAACAAATTAGCTAACCAAACGAATCAAATAATAATATCAATCGTTTTCCAGTTATTTGCTTTACAAAACGCTCCAACTCACAAAACTGTTGTAGGTAATTTACAAAGGAGTAAATTATTTATATTACATGTATTCATCACATCGCGCACACACACGCAGTGCGGAACCAAAGTATAACGTGTCAATATAAATCTGTTCGGATGTTCGGCGTCGGATTTTATTATGCAAATCATTGCAAAAGCTTAACCTAGCGTGAAACGAATTAATGAACTATTAATTATTAAAACATTGCTGACCGGTTTTGGGTTCGCGTACTGATTAATTTCAGCGTTGTATTTTTGTTCATCAACTGTCGTTATCTTCATCAATTGTGTGTGGTTGATAAGGGTAAAATTGCCAGCATAATACGTTTAATATTTAATTGTTACAAAACGCGGAAACAATGCCAGAAGTGTAAATTGTTTTGAATCATTTCATAAATCTTATTATAAATCTCGTGTTATATAAAACTGTTGTACAAATCATTAATATGTTATGCCATTTTGCATACAAAAATGAAATTGAATCACACCAATGTGTCTGGATACATTCAACAGAAAAACCACACATTTAAAACGAAAGCATAAAACGTTATTAGTTAAGTTATTTTCAAAATTGTGATATCATTTATTACGAAGCTACCGTTTGTAAGTAATCTCATTTCAATCGCTAACATCAACGCTATTTTGCCTCATTTTATTTGCTACGGATGGAATCTTGCCGTATCATCATTCTTAACATAGCAATTAAGGGCTCCCGAAGACCCGAATTGAATGTAGTTTGAACTGGACGGACCATCTGATCTTAATCCCACTAGCAAAACCAAAACGCCTGTAAACTGAAGTATAAGAAATGTGTATAAAACAAAACAAAAACTCCTATAATGCTTCACGATCACCACAGTTCCGGGAGATGGTATGAAGGCAAATTCCAAAACTATCAGAACATCACACCAAGTTACTTTCTTATTCTGTCTCGTGTAAATAAAGACCGTACTTTGGTCATAAAGTATAGTCAATAATAGACGACTAACTAAGAGAAGCACAGTTCGGGATAAAACCTCGACTGATTGTCCAGCTATGGGTAAGCCAGGTCACAGATATTAAGTCAACTGAGCAAGGCAAATCACACAAGACCTTTGAAAATCGAGACTAGAGTATTCAACTACGAGAACGTTAATCGAGACATTCAAACGAGATTACACATCTGATGAGCAATCGTATCAAGCGACTGGTGGTTTAATAAGAGGTATCTTGAAGATCTTGTTACATGGCTGGAAGTTTCATTCATGATTTACTGTCCGGCAATTCCTTAACTACATAAAGAAAGCGAGTTAAAAAACTTAAAGAAATCAATCATAAAAAAAGATCACCAGCAGCAACATGCATAGAATTTTGAGGAAAATACTTATTATCAGCAAGAGCTTATATTCCGTTTTTTTAGGTTTTAATCCCGACGAAACTTTCAGCCATGTAAATGCACTTACTTGCGTAAATTCAGTTGGCAGACCCCCAAAACTCCCTTTGCGAGCGTGAAAGCGTGTGCGCGCGCGCGCGAAAACGAGCCTTAGCCGTGTAAATGTGTGTATGATAATGGTAATAGTAATAATCTTAAAGAGACGTTTACAATGTCGATAAAGGAACAAACAATGTAAAGGAATCGCGTAAACGAAAGTAGCGTGCTTGTGTATATAGTGTGAACATATACGAACAACTCCACTGGCTGTAAAGTAACTGGCAAGGGAAATAGCAGAGAGTAACGAGCTCCATCGAATGGGGCCCCGATGTGTTTTGTCGCGAAGAGGGTGGTGAAAATCATATACAAATGATATATGATATGTTGATAAAGAAGGACACAGAAACATGAGAAGCAGTGAGAAACCGCTAAAGTAAATGAAATAAAATATATCTATATCATGTTTAACCAAACAAACTACATCAAGTACGCGTCCGTTATCGGGTGACGATCATCTGTGTGATCATCTGTGCTGCGTTTATTCTTCTTTAAAGTTCGTTACTATATGTGTTTTTCGGTTGCAATTCGTTCGGCGAAGAGGACACTTGTGGTGGATTGGAATATAAATGGGAGGGTAAATTACAATCTCATGCTGCTACTACAACTACATTGTGATTATCCATGTACACGCCGATCGCGCGTAACGTTTCGCTAAATTTCCGTCATGTACAGTCGTTCAATCTTGTGCTCGTTTTGCAAAATGTTGCCCCGCGTTGTGTCGATCATTTCGCGGTACTCTTTGATGTTTACTTCAATCTGCTGCAACTGTTGCTTCAGCGGTTCGATGGCGTTCTCCGTCGCACTGGAAATTATCACATTTAAAATTAGTTGTGCTAACACGTTTCGAAACATTTTGCGGAAAACATCGGTGTGCAATACTGTACCTTCGCTCTTTGTTTAGCTCCACCATGGATTGGGTATAGATCTGCTGCCAGCTAGCTAACTCCCGCTCCATGGAGTCGATATCCTCCTGGATGAAATCCATCAGCTTCCCGAGAGGATTGACGGAACGGGTTAATTTTTGTATCGATTCGCGCAACGATTCCATCTGCTTCGCCGACGACTGCCTTTGTCCGGCGGTCCATTCCTGTAGGGAAGGAGGGAAACCATGCCTGTTTTAAAAAAACATTCCGAAACATGGAATAACACAGTTACCATATCTGCTTTCCGTAGCATTTCACTGTCGGTTCCCGTGTGGGTGGAAAATTCTTTCTGTGTTTCCAAAATTTGCTGCACCAGATGACCCTGTTGCTCTTCCTGCTCGGCAGATTGCAGCAACTGCTGTGCCGTCGTTTCTTCGGTGGCCACGCTTGAGTCGATCACTCGTCCGTACACGATATCATCGGTGACGGTTGTCGGGTCCTCGATCACGATCAAATTCTCACCATCGTCGTCCAACAGCTCACTATTGAACACTTCCATCTTGACGTTGATTTCACCGAGCTTTTGCGTTTCGTTCGGTTGCAGTATTACTTCGACGTTTTTCTCCTTCCGACGCGGTGCACCCGGTCTAGCCGACGGTGGCCGAACACTGGGTGGTCTCAGGCTGGTCCGTGGTCGCATAACCGTCTCAACAGATTGCTGACGGTGCATCGCAGGTTTTGTGGACGGTTTCGATTCAGCCGGTGCAGCCGTTACCGAGACTTCTGGCGTTCGGTTGGGGCCCATATCGGCGGTTGCAGGTTCATCGTGACCCGATGCATCGGGACCCATTGTCCCACCACTATCCTGCCTACTGAGCGAACTGTGCAATCCATTGAATTGGTTCATCTCCGACAGTGCATTATTTTCGCTTGCCGTCAAACTATTTTGTTTTTTCAGCGAAGATCGTCGGCTGCTACTGTTACTGCCGGGTTGCTGTTGTTGCTGCTTTCGTTTCTCATGCTCCTCGTCAGCCGATGGTACGGCATTATCTTCGCCATTTGGGTCGGCTATAGTTACTGGCTCTCCAAACTCCTTCAGCGAATCCCTTCGCTTGCGACCATCATGCGGTGTTCCGTTTGTAACCGTTTCCGTACCATTTGTCATCGGTTCCGGACGAACCGTTACTACCTTTTCCGGTCCAACCGTGGGATGTTGCTCTTCCGGGATGGAGGAAATGCGTTTAAGTGTTTTCTCTTTCCCTTTGCTAGGCTTATCGGGCTTCTTTTTAGTCGATTCGTTGGAAACTTTAGTACCGTTCGGTTTAGTTTTTCCCTTTTCCGTTCTGCTTTCTGATTGCTGAACGGATGAAACATTCTTAGCAACATCCTTTTCCTTTCCAGCTTTGGTGTTTTTATCCTTCCGTTTATCCACGACGGTAGTTTCCTTCTCTTTTGGCTTTTCTTTCGTCTTTTGTTGCTGTGACTTTTTGTCCTCGCGTGTCTCTACTTTGGTGGTTCCATTTGTTTCGGGGACACCGTTTGTTGTGCCGTTGGCGGTTCCATTTACCTTCACATTGTCACCTAAGTATTGTCGCACTATGTCTGTGGTGCTTAGCTTTTCTTCCAACGCGTTTGCCAGTGCCTGCAGAAGTTCGTTTGTACGTTCCGGTTCCAAACCGGCAACGATTTTCGAAGGACGAACTTTTAGTTCACGGCCTGTTGTCAGTTCTGCAGAAGGAAAGCAAATAGATGGATGTAAGTGAAAGGTGAAAAATAATGTACTTTTATACCTAACCATTTAGTCCACACAAGTAGACATGATATATCTTTTGAAATTTCCAAACAAAGACTTTATAACCACTTGTCACGTTGTGAAATTAGCACTGAAGAATTAATGCCTTTTTCCACTGCTCTGTTGTTGTGAAAAGACCAAAAAGTGCCTAAAGAATTGTATAATTTATTTAGATTTTTGTTTCTACAGGTTCCATGAAACAAGCCCAAAATAACAATTTTTGAGATGGACTTTAGCAACTTGAAAATTTGAAAATTTTAACAAATAAAGAGTTCATGCTAAATACATATGTTCACTCCGGCGTTATACGCTACGGTACGATGATTCAGCAAAAGGGACAAATAGAAGAATGAGAACGGAAATCAATAATCATCCAACGACTGACCACTGGAGAACAGGTCATCTGGTTTGAGGTCTGGCAAGGTCATCGAAATGGAAAGCCCCCCGAAGGTTTCGCGTTAATAGGCATATCAGATAGCAGGAAAGGAAAAATGCTAGGGGTTTCTAACGATTTTGTGTCTGTTGATCAGTCCCCGCCAACAGCGTGTCTCTATGTCAACAGGATACCCTAAGGATTGATGCCAAATAAACAACCAGCGAACCACCATTAACTACTTACTAACGACGTCAATGAGCTTCTGTAGAAACGCCATTTTCGAGTCCCGGTCCTTAATATTGTCCGAATTTAGTTCGTCCGCCGTATACAAACCTTCCAGCAGGCCATGCTCTCGTATTATCTGCATTGGAAATAAAAGCAGAACAAAAAGTACGCACGCAAATTCCGTCGCATTACTTAAACTGACCACAAACCGGCGATATCGATCGACATCGCGTAGCGGAAAAGCGAACGCGATTAACGTACCGCGTGAACGATGTCATGCAGGAAACGGAACGGTGGCTTACGCAGCAGTTTATCGGTCAGTGTCGGACGTTTGACAAATTTCCCGAGCGAAGTTTGCGTTTTCTTCAAAACGGTCGCATCCAGTTCGGATGCCATTTTTCGGAACAGCGTTTCACTATCGTTGGGCACACGTTATCAATGTAGGGTATGAACTATGCTGACACATTGCTCAAACTTTACGGATTAACTATACAACCCTCTCGACCCTTCGAAGTTGTTCGATGATTCGAGGGAATACGACTGACCCACTTTCGGTGACAAGGAATAACTTGGACAACGTAGCTCGGCTGCTCGGCAGATACACACAACTATAGAACAACAAAGCGTTTAATGAACGTGTTTAGGCTATGAAAGTGTTATTCTCGGTGTTGTAGACCAATCATCACCATGGAAACCGCTGACGTACGTTGAAGTTTTCGACCAGCGCGGCAGGACGCAACCGTCGTAGCAAGGACGAGAAATTGTTCCAAACGAACGCAGCCTATCGAGCCCCCGGTACATCCGGGGCGAGAAATGAAACTACGCCGTATTCAATTTACATTGAAAGTATTGTATTCGGACCGACTTAATCTAGGAATGATTTATAAAATAATTACGCCTTTCCTCCGTTGCGTACTTAGGGCTGGGTCCACACAACGGAACCAATTTTACGATTAATTTCAGATAAAATAATAGCGGCTACTTCTTGCTTATCGAATGGTAGTCTGGAAAGAAAAGAGAGAACAGGTTAGTATTCCCATTTTTACCTCAGTGAATGTTCATGTTATTTTACTTTGCGGCTAAATCACCACCACCGTCAATCTCTTCCTTCTTTGCTCGGCGGTTTGCATGCCGATTAGCTCTGGCCGCTTGAGTATCCTTTGCTGTGATCAGCTGTGTTTGTTTCGCATCCTTCCCCTTGAAAAGAGATGATTTTGACGATTTCTGCAAAAATAGATAGTGAGCGATAGCGATGGAGGTTGCAAATCTCTCATACCATGGACATGAGGGGCCATGAGGGGTGAAGGACGTACCTTTGTTTTCTTTTTCTTCTTTTCGTACTGTAGTGAATCGTAGTAGTTGGGCTTTTCGCGACGAACTCGACTCGTCCGACGGCGCTGAACCTGCCCGGAACCTTTGCGCCCATCGCTGCAACTGGCGGACGCTGCTTGGGCCGCTTTACGCTTCGCTGTTTTCGTGCGCGATGGTGGCTCGTATACGGCCGCACTGGATTGGCGCATGCTGAAAATGTGTCCACAGGAACATTTCTTCGACGCAATCGCCACCTGCACCTCACACTCTGGACAATGTTTGGTAATCATTCGAGTTTTTACCATGTTCCAGTGGCCAACCCGAAAAGAAATTATGCTTTCTCCATTCGCTCGGTTGGACGTTTGACAGCGAAATCGTAAATATAAACAAACAACATAGTACGCGATGGAAATGGTTCGCGTGTAGATGAAGCGATTGATTTCTGGGATTGTATGTGCAGCATGAATTTACGATTTTTGTTTTCTATTTTCCAGATCTTTGTACGGATTGTTTTGGGGTGAACAGCTTATCTAGATAAATTTAAACTATTTTATAAAATGCTGCTTAATACTTTCTAAATTAAATAAAAAGAAAACTGAAAAACGATGCAATTGTGTGACATTTCGCTATTTGACAACGCTTTTTTCAACAAACCTCGAATCAGCTGATCTTGCTACAGCGCGCTATGTTGACAAACGGTTTCCTTCGCTGCAGAATGGACCAACCCAACCGGTATTGCTTGGTTTTGCTCATTTTAAACTGTTTTTTAGTGTTTCAACTTGTAACCAGTGATTGTGGATGCAATAAGCTAAAACGAAATGCCGAAGGACAAGAGCTACCGAAGGAGCGCGTTATATTCCCATCCGAAGCGAAATCTTCTCAGGAAGCAATTAGCGAAGCTGAAAGTTTGTTGGACTTGGTCGAACATTCCAAGCTTTTCGAAGCGATGAGCCTCATTCCAGGAGGGGAGTATATTATCGGCACAAACGAGCCGATTTTTGTCAACGATCGCGAATCACCATCGCGCCCGGTATCAATCCGTGACTATTACCTCGACCAGTACGAAGTGTCCAATGCACAGTTCAAAGAGTTTGGGGAGCAAACTGGCTACATAACGGAGGCAGAGAAATTCGGAGACAGTTTCGTATTTCAGCAGTTGCTCACGGACGAAGTGCGCAAGCAGTACGAAGATTACCGTGTAGCCGCTGCTCCATGGTGGTATAAGTTACGAGGAGCCTCCTGGAAACATCCGGAAGGAGATAATTCACGTGATATAAACGATCGGTTGGACCATCCAGTGGTGCACGTATCATGGAACGACGCTGTGGCCTACTGTAGCTGGAAAGGAAAGCGTCTCCCAACGGAAGCGGAATGGGAAGCGGCTTGTCGTGGTGGACGGAAGCAGAAACTTTTCCCTTGGGGCAACAAGCTGATGCCTAAGGACCGGCACATGATGAACATTTGGCAGGGCGAATTTCCGGAGAAAAATTTGGTGGAAGATGGATGCGAAACCACCTGTCCGGTGTCGTCGTTCCGGCAGAACCCGTTCGATCTGTACAATATTGTTGGGAATGTTTGGGAGTGGACGGCGGATTTGTGGGATCCGAAAGAAGCGACTACCCAGCGCAGTCCGTCAAATGATCCACCCAATCGAGTGAAGAAAGGTGGATCGTATCTTTGCCATGAATCTTACTGTTATCGTTATCGATGTGCGGCACGGTCGCAGAATACAGAAGACAGCTCAGCAGGAAATCTTGGTTTCCGTTGTGCGGCTGATGCTAACTGATACAATTGTTTACGCATAGCAAATACGCATTAAGTTGTGATAATCTCAATGATCACTTCAAAGCTTCCGGCGAACGAATAATGTAACAACGTTGTATTGCTTGTAATTCCGTAACGTATAGCATTTTGTATAACATATAACATTAAATAATATTATTAATTATCTCACGTACGATTTCAGAACTTTTTGTAGAAAGGGTGAGAAGTGTATAAAAGAAATATTGTAATGCTTCTTGCAATTTTTCCAATGAAATGTTTAAAAATAAATTCCAATTAAATTTGAAACATTCAAAGCTGTTTTCATTCTACCGAATCTTTTGAACTCTAGCTCAACTCAATCCGGGTACAGCATAAACACAAATTTGTGGACCGCCGTAAACAATAAAAATAGAATGATTTCTAGTCTGCTCAACATTATTTTACTATTGGTTGTATTTCTCAATTTCTGAAACAATTAAATACTCTTGATTGCATGTATTTTATCAACAAATAAACAACAATTTTATGCCGCTGAAATTGTCCAATTTGACGTTTTCGTTCAAAGTTGGACGAGTTTGACATCTTCGTTAAAAAATCCCGAAGCGAAGAAAAAGCAAAACGAAGAGAGTGAAAAAATGGATGTTAAACATAAAAAGGAACAGAAGCAAGAGTAATAGTTAGGATTTAGTGCGTTTTGAATGATAAAAAAGGTAAATGTGTGCTGAAAAAATGTCGCCCGTTCTTAAGTATCGTTGGGAAGAATGTTATTATGTTCGCTGGGTGAGCAAAAGCAGCAAAACGCCAGCTCCGTTTTTACTTGCTCTGTAGTGTGGTGTTCTGGTACGGTGTCCAAGGGCGAGAAAAGGGGGAGGGGGGGGGTGGGTTTACGGTGAAAAAAGGGAACGGGCTCCACACCGTCCTGCTAAGTGCGTACCGTGTATAGAATGGGTTTTCCACCGATTTCCCCTTTTCGAATGTGGTACCGTGCCCGATGAAAAAAGTGTACAAGTGCTCAAGGTGGCAACATTGTGTACTTTCGATAACTGCGCTGTGGTGCGCTGTACACTATTAAAGCCAGGGAAAGGTTCCGCCGGGGGAGTCAGCGTAGTCCATGTTACCTGGCACCCTGCCTGCGTGTGTGTGCTTATGTGTATGTGTTGGTGTGGTGCAAAACCCTTGGCCAGTCAACGCCAACCCTTGTGAAGGGGAACCGCTAGGTTCGGGGTGGAAAATTTTCCCAGTCATATAATCATTAGTAGTGGCCTCTTTCTCCTGGTGCCCTTTTTTTTTGCTAGTGCGTTCGATAGTGTGCACATGACCGCGGAGTGTTCTAGTGATTTCAGCTGAAAAAAGAGAGAAAATAACATCGTACGATGATATCATCCAGTGGCGGGTTAGCAGCAGCAGTAGTAAGGATGGTGTGTCGAGTCGTGTGTACCATTAGGTACTTCCCATGTCTGTCGTTCGCCTGCCGAAAACTTCGCAAAATGCGGCCATGCACCGAAGAAAGAAGCGAACCACTGTGTTGCGCCTGGTGCTTTGATGGCACATTCGCACACACGCACCATGCCAACGCATGAACCGTACACCATTGTGCCATTCGAATNATTAGGTACTTCCCATGTCTGTCGTTTGCCTGCCGAAAACTTCGCAAAATGCGGCCATGCACCGAAGAAAGAAGCGAACCACTGTGTTGCGCCTGGTGCTTTGATGGCACATTCGCACACACGCACCATGCCAACGCATGAACCGTACACCATTGTGCCATTCGAATGTACACGCACTTCTACGCACGCATGGTAACACACGATGGATGGCGTGATTGGGCGATGGAGACGATGGCTATGTGGACAAGACAACGACTTACTCGTACCCCACAAACGTAACTTCGCGAAATTGTTAAAACCTTTTTTTCTTCATCGACGAAATAAGTAGAAAGCAAATAAGAATATTTAAAAAAATAATTATATTTTTTTTTTAGTTTTGAACAAAGTACAAGTACCATCCATACAAACACACGTACAATACAACAGCGACATTCGCTCACCAACAGAATGGGTGCGCGGGTGTGCCCTTTTCTGTGGGCAAACCTGTTTTGCAGCAGCTGATTGGCAACTGGCTGGAATTTCCCGAAACCCCTGGCGGCTAAACTTTCTAAATATCCAGTCGGGTCTGGCGGGTTAACTGCTATAGCGAAGTTAATTCGCGGTTTGCAGCCGTTCCGGGGCAGACTTTTAAAGATCTCAGCATCGAACGGGCGCATATGTGTGTGGCGATAAAGTTAGACAACACAGCCTACTGTGAATAGTTGTTAGAGCGTGTGACCGTCAAGCATCTACTGCAAAACATAGTTGTACTGATGTGAAAAGAAAATTATATTATGTGCAAAAAAAATTCAGATTAGAACACAATTGACAAGTTGAATGTGATGTTGGGGCAATATAAAACAGCCCCAAATTGGCGACACATTCGCCGCTTTGTGCATTTTACAATCATCGAAATCGGGATCTCTCCCGCGCTCATTTACTTACTACATTCATCTCCCTTTCTCTCACGTGTGCGCGATGTAATCACGCTGTCGTTCGTACAATTCGCGCTAAAAACAAAAACACACCATTTACTAGCACTCTCCGATTCAACTCAACAAAGCAAATTCTCTTTCCCACTGCGATAAACATAAAACATACAAACACGCACACAAAGCGGTGCATCGCGTGTGCAGTAGCAGGCAAGTGATGCACTTTCGCGGAAACAACGCATACATCGGGCCGGCTAGTGGCTGCTACAGTGTGATGTGTGTGTGTGTGTTATTTTCTCTCTCGACGTGTTTGCAATGCTCTCAGAAAATTTGCCAACGCCTGCTTGTGCTGGTGAGAGGACGGTGTCGATCGTAGTCGACCACAGCTGTGCAACACTGCAGTTTCAGTGCATCTCTCGCAGTGTGCAGCACAGTGCACAGACACGGGGTGCGTTTTTTCNATGCTCTCAGAAAATTTGCCAACGCCTGCTTGTGCTGGTGAGAGGACGGTGTCGATCGTAGTCGACCACAGCTGTGCAACACTGCAGTTTCAGTGCATCTCTCGCAGTGTGCAGCACAGTGCACAGACACGGGGTGCGTTTTTTCTTTCTTTTCATTCTATCATTTGCGCAATCTTTTCCTGCTGTGATCAACTGTCCGTGCCCGGTCAAGTTTGCTTTGCAACGGATGCGTGTGCGTTTCTTTTCCATCTCACAGATTTGCGCAATTTGCGTAGGGTAGGTGATGATCTTCCGCAAGTGAATCCGAAATGGCCACTTTTGTCTGACAGCGAGCCCTTAGTACTGCTTCTAGTATGCTGTTCCAACCATCAGTTCCAAAGTCCAGACAGACCACACATAACCTTTCACCATTCACACCATCTTTCAGCATACGTTTGGCGCGTCGCTCAACACTTCACCACGGTGTCTATTGTCCTCGATTCTAATGAAAGAAGGCAAATGATGATGATGATGAGTGTTCTAAATTGAAGATCGCGTACCATTGTGTGCAAGGTGTGAGAACGGTACTTACAGCAAAAGAAAAAGAAACATCCCTCCCACCCCCCGCCCACCATAAGGTCGTACAATCTGCGCGTAAGTTTACGCGAAATGTTGGTAAGGGTTTTTTTTACAACTTGACCAATCCCTCCCACCCAGCGGCCACGCTAATCGGGACCGATAAAAGGGCAAACTGACGTAGGGTCCCGAAGCCAGCTTCAGCTGGCCACACATATGCAAACGAGTAGCACCGTACGTGCGTGAAACGTGTGCCTTGCCTCATCGAATGTGAAACAAAGTGTGATATAATCATTTGCAATTGCAGTTCGCGTGTCGCGTTTTGTTCGTTTTGCGCGACCTAGTAGTGTGTGCGTTTCCTTTCTGCATGGCACGATTGCAACTGCAACTGCATTTACACACACTCACACACATGCGCGCTCAGAACAAGTACACGTCGGTACGCGGTAGCTTCTGTGTGCAGGGGTGGGTGGGGTGGACGTGCGTGAAACAACGGTTTTGGGTTGACAAAAAAAGGAAACAACGCAACGAAGAATCACGCGTTGGTATGTGTGTGTTTGTGTGTGTGCGTGTCGATGAGAAGCTGAAGGGCTGCTGCGATTAGACGGGATGACAAGTGATGGTGAAAACGATGAGTGGTGATGTTGGTGGTGAATATGATGATGATCGAGTCGAGATGAGAAAGTAAACAGTTCGAACCGTGAGTGACAATGCCGGTCTGACGTTAATCACAAATTACAGATATCCTTCTACAGAACACCCAAAATTCTTTCCCTTCTACGTCACAATATTTACCACCGCGAAGGTGTGTCTTGTGCTACTACCTCCTTGTATATCTTCTCATGAATGGGAAGGAAGAGTTTCATGATGAAAGCGTGTCACAAAGCTATCGTTGTAGTGTATAGTCGTTGGTTGTATGTGGTAGGAGAGGAAAATTACCAGCATCAGCACACACACACACGCAGACATACACACAAAACACTTGCTGCGTGCGATTAGTTGCAGGAATGCCACCAGTTCCGCCCCCAACCCTTAATTCTTCCCTCAATTCGCTCACCCCCAATTGAATGCTCCCCTTCCTTCTTCTCGGTAGTAATTGCACGTGTGTTAGCTGTGAGGGAGCAGTTAGTACGCCACGTTAATGACCAGTTCGGCACAGATAGATGGCGGTGATTGATTCTTTGCACATTTCACCCACTTCTCTGTCCTATACCGTCGATTTAATTGATCGACAACCCTGTCGATGAAAGACGCGCACGGTTACTTGGTGCGAAATGTCATTTACGCCACTTACCTTCACAACCGATCGGTGAATGATCGTGCTTTCGGAATGAGAAACCGATTAGAACGTCTCATCATAATCATCCTAAAGTTTGGGTTCAATTGTATCGTAGCTGACAATTGAATTTATTTACAATGTAACCAACAATTCGAAAATCGTTTAAAACACTTTTTAATTCTAGTGATAATCTCTCTCCCTTCGTATTTCGTCCTGATCTGCCTTTCCTAGCAGCTGTCTATCTGTGACTTGAATTAAATTGTTCCACAGATACGTGAGAGGCACGATTCAGTTGACCTTTCAACCCAGAGCGGGTGTTGGAGTCGTGAATTACCGAACATGGCACATGTTTATTATTAGACATAAATCTTCAAATGCTCTATTTTTGCTGCTAACCTGTTTTTTCCGCAATGCAATGCTTTCATATCCTATAAGCCCTACCGAAGGTAATATTGAAATCTACAACAAACACGATAAAGTATCGGTGGGGTTTCATAAAACGATTAAGATAAGAAAGCATCAGTGGTGCATAATCATCGGTAACAAAGGAATAGATCAATTTAAAAAAAAAATGCTTTTAAATCTCTAATGGACAAGGAGGACATTTATTCATCGATAAACTGGTTTTCGAAGGGGATGGAAACATTTCGCATCTGAATTGACTTGGTATTCAGGGGCAGTATGTTTTCTTTTGAACCTGGACATTACGTATACGTTCTGCTTAGGAGATTGGCAAATTTATAGATTTTTTTATATTTTT
>STHD01000004.1:8606069-8694498 GCA_016170015.1 Anopheles longipalpis
TTTTTATTTAAAGCATTATTTGAGTGAAAAGAAACTTATTTCAACCAAATTCGCATTAAAATACATCAATTTATATATTTTGCTAAATTTCTATGTGCTATAGTACATAATAAAAAAATATTAAAACATACTTCAGTTCTTCAACATTTTTAAAAATGAGGACCGACCAAAAACACTTAAAACACTTTGCAGTTATAATTTTAATAACGGACGAAAAACTTAATGACAGAACCCGATAAATAAGATAGACAATAGATTGAAATATTATCTCTTTTATTAAATGAATGAAGGTTTCAAACAGAACACTATGCGCAAACGATCTGTAATAGTAAGCGATAGCAACTGAAACTTACTAAAAAGACGGAAAATTTGCTCACTAATGCGCTTGTTGACATTAAATCTTAATTCTTCTTCACATAAAAATATCCCTTGCACCACCTTGCAGAACAGCAAAGGTGAGAAAGATTGAGGTATACAAATTGTGCATTACAACACACGAGCCGACGACACTGTCGGCCGGGTGAAAGCAGAATGTTTCTGTGCGTGCCTATTGCGTGTTTGTGCGAGCGAGAGCAACACCATGCTTCCAGTGCAGCGCAAACGAGTGAAAGAGCGCAGTAGAAAACAAAAACAAAAATCCTCATCCCACGTATCCTGTATCCTTGGCTTCATTCAACGAAACGCCTGCTCAGTTACACTCTTGTAGTAGTATACGTTGCTACGCGTTATTTTCTACGCACCTTCCATCCTGCTTCAATGGAACCACCAGCAGCGTGGTGTGTGCATGCGTTCTTTGCGCACGCAAGGTGTTTGCCCTCTTTCGTTAGTGCTGGCGTACATTTGCGTTCGTTCGCAACCGAACTCCAGCAGCAGTGGGCAAACTAAACATACGCCGAGTCTGGCGAGGGGTTTGTTTTGGTTTGCACGAAACGAACCCATATTCTGAATGGTGGAAATGCTGCAGCTTGGGAGTTGGGTTTTTACGTCGTTTCCTTTTTGGACGCACGTGTTTGCATGAATGTTTTATACTGCAGCTTACAGTACACAGGATTGATATGCATTTATACGAAGGATGGAGAAGATTCTACGCAGCTATAAGCGTTAAATTCATGTAATAATAATAATAATAATAATAATAATTAAAAGAGTGTAAATCCATAAGAGTCTCTTCGATCAGCAAATCTTCGTCAGGAAAAAGTTGATTTAAAATTAAATTAATTAAAGAAAAAAAATATCAGCCAAAAAGGCCAAACCACAAGCACTTTTCGTGGTAAAGAATTTGTGTAATTTAATCCACATGGTAATACGATTTGATATGGAACAAAAATATGCAGGAACAACAATTTACCACAAAACCAATAGGTCAAACCTTGAAACCAATGCCAGATAGTAATTGTACGGCAATTTGCAGTGCATTTCGTGTAGGAATGATTTTCTTTTTTACAATATTACCTTGAGTTTAAGCGAGGAAAAAACTGTACAACAGTAATGTCAAAAACCAAAAAAAAAAGCTCATGCCAAACGTTGTATCCCTTCTGTGAAGGACTCGCAACGCCCGAAGGTTGGCCATGTTGGTTTGTAGTTGTTGTGATCGATGACCTGTCTGCAATGTTACCTTGTGTGTGTTAGCAGGAAACCTTCCGGTTATGAAACCGAACCGAAGAAAGAGCTATAAAACTGCACCAGAAAGGACGTTGCAATTAGTGACATGCAATATCCACAGGCCAGAACAAAGATACTTTGCGAGAGACGCTGGTGGTGGAGCTGGGGGGCGGGTTTTTCGATTTTGTTTTTTTTTTATTTATTTTGCTCGCAAGATGCAAAAACCCAACCAAAGCACTCCATCGATATTAACGACAGTTTCGAAGACAGATTTTTTCAAACCATGTCAAAGAACGTTGTGAGATTTGTTCTAATTTTGCGTTACCATGCTCAGAACGATGTGTGTGGACTGCCTTTTTTTCTTCAGCAAATAAAGCAGTTCGGTTCGGTCAGTTACGTTCGGGTTAGCCGCGTCCAAAGGTACTCATTATTGGATCGATAACAATTGTCGTGGAGGGAATCGTGCGAGACACAGTAAGTAAAGCGGGCGGGTTTTTTTTCAGGCCTTTGGTCAACCCACAGCAAAACCAAACTTCCCCATGAAACGTGACAAACGGCAGCGGAGGACTTAAAAGATGGCTGTGTCGAAGGTGGTCAAGCGACACTTTATCATTGCGATTACTGTTGCTGCTATTTGCAGTAATATATACGTACAGATATGTATGTGTGGTTGCTATTTTGCTACACGATGCACAATGCACAAGCAGTTTCCCATGCAGTTTGTGCCGCACGCCGCAAGCATTCAGAATGATAATTTATGTGTCGGAATAGTTTATGGCGTAATGGTTAGGACACGGTATGAAGTCGGGGAACACTTTTTAACATCTTTCCATAAACAAAACAGCCGAGTTGTGAGGGCGAATAATTGGAAGATTTCGTTACGTTTTGTATCAATTATTCATTGCATTCTTGTTGCTTGTTGATACAAGTGTTTGCAAAATGTGCTGTTTGTTTACTTGCGGAAACATTCATCGGAAACTGCTTGTACAGCAGTTGATCTGTACAGCAAACTGATGGGACATTTTTTATCCCATTGTTTAATTTGTTTCTAAATATTATTCTTTTTACAGTTAATGATAATACTTCAAGCAGTTGATATTAACTTTAACTGTTTGAAGACGTGTCTCATTGGTTTATTCTTTTTACACGGCAAGATCAGTTCCAAATCCGATCCCGGGTCGTAAGGAGTAGAAGAGAAGCAATGTTATGAGAATGTATTGAAAGGAAAAATGTTTCCACAAACAATAGCACGTGCAAACTTTAATCTAAAATCTGGAAAGCTTACTCTCTTTCATTGCATCATCCTGTATTTGCTGGTAAGAGCAAACGACGATCACTCTGCATCCGTTGCAGCGATCGCATGAATCACGTTGACATCATCATCATCGGAGGAAACGAAATTTGTGATGCATTTTATCTTCTTTGCAGCAGCACATTTCGCTCAATCTTGCCCATATGCCCGACCCGACGACACCCGACAGTGAATTGTTTGCGATGCAAAAATTATTCTTAGCATGACGTAATGCCACTACTATAAAGCCCGACCGCTCTTGACATTGCCCAGACCGCGATAAGTGTACCACGGTGCGCGTGTGTACCCCACGTACATACCGTACCGTACTTACACCTCCTTGCTCGCGCATTTGTTTGGACCCGGTCGGTAAAACCACTTGGGTGCGCGAATGTATCGCGCCAGCTGCGATGAGCTCATGAAGGGCACGCAGAGTAAAACACAACCACTGCAAGAAAGAGTGAGGGTGCGTCACATCTCAGGGCAGCAATTGTTGTTTGTGCCAGATTCTGTTCTATCGTTCTGTCCACCAGCGGTACAGCGAACGGTTATTTCCCGCTTAGCGCGCGCACGATATGTACGCGGAAGATATTTAAACCCGCAATTCATCTTTATCATCGTTTTCAATGCACGTACCACGGCTTCTTGACCTACGAAACTGGTGATGCTGTGCGCACACACGGCACATGTGTGCAAAACGGTGGGCAAACAGGTTTGCGCGGCTTCCCTTAGCGATATAATGACCTCCTTCCGACAGTAGCGCAAACGCACACAATGATCGCGCGATCATATGTTCCCCGGGAACGCTGCAACCTGTTTCCTGATCGTGTTGCCGTTTTCTGTTTTGTTTCCCACACCCTTCATGCGTGAACAAAAAATGATCAAAATATCAAACAAATTTAACATAATTTGTGCACCTACGATTAAGTTGATATTGAAACAATATTTTATTGTAAAATGTAAACCAATTTGTTGCGATTTGTTCTCAACCATTGGTAAAGCTGCACAAAAAAGGCAGAGCTGCAGCACGATCAGCTGCTGCTGCTGTCTCGTTGGTTGCAGGAGGGGCAAATAAAAAAGGCTTGTGTTTGTGTACGAGACACGAGTCAAGTGGGAAGCGTAATTATGCCGCGTGGGGTATATATTGATGAGATTGTTAGATTGGATGCGACCGGTACTGAACAACCCTTATGCACGCGAAGTGTCCGAAGCACAACACTAATCGTATGCGAGTCGTTTCGTGAGCCACCAGTTAACACCTACGGCGGAAAACGATACTGGATGGAACCGGATTTTGCGTTAGACAAAAATCAGTAGCCCTTTTTTTGCAGCAAACGATCATCGACGGCATCAGCAATTCGCGCGCCGTGAAGTGGAAGAAATAATCAACATGATCACTCTTTATTTATACTTTACTGGTTGAATGACTTTTTTAATGTAACGCACGTTCTTTTGTACCATTTCGTTGTTCTTCTCTTCATCTAGGAAAAAAAGGCTAGTGTGGTGAACCGATACACGAATGCGTGCATGCAAAAATAAACACACGACAAAGAAGGAAATAATAAAAGAGGGTAGGAAATCGAATCCCAGCGCTACATACAAGCAAAACACGCAAGAGAGAACCCAAAGTGTTGTCATACAAAGGAGGAATTTACGTATGTCCAGTAGCGTGTGTCTCGAAAATGGCGAAGCAGTAGAGCCAAGATCATTGTCGCAGTGTCGAGAAGCAAAAGCCAACCAGTAAGGAACAAAGATTGTGTCCGATGTAAAGTGCACACACCATACACACGAACGTCCAGTGTGCGACGTCGCAACACACTGCGTGGTGTTGCGGTTATGCTGATAGTTGGTCAAGCGAACGTGATTACACACACCGTACGGAACACGGGGATCTCGGTGCTGGTGCTGGCGGCTCGGCACGACACCAGCGTACACCTTCCGTTTCGATCGGACCCCGGCCTAGTCCCGGTTGGGGCCCATAGTGACCGAGGGAGACGACGAGCCGACAATACTGTACCGATCTCTCTCGTCGCACAATACTACAACCAGCAGTAGCAGCAGTAGCAACAAGCAAGTACGTGAACAAATCCGGCAAAACGAACACATTACACATAGGCCGGGCGGTATTGGCGTCGGTGTGTCTATTAAGTGAACAGAAGCAGTAGAAGTACACCACCCGACGTAACCTAATAGTGGTGGTTTTTGTTTTTCAAGAAACACAGTCAGACCCCAACAAGCAGAGCGCCGAGTTCGGCTACGCGGCGACTACTTATTACACTCGATCGCCCATCTGTGTACTTAGAAAATATAACCGCGGCGACGGGTTCTAGAAAGCAGCAGCAGCAAAAACGGTCGAGAGCAAAAGCGACTTACACGATTACCGGGCAGTTTCAATTAGTGCATGAAGCAGAAGAAGTTGTTGGAGGGAAAACAAAAGGTAGCGAGGCAATAAAATAAACCAGCCAGCTTCCCGTGCTTTCAACAAAACAAGAGGCTAGCGAACCGTGTACACGTTACAGGTGCTGTCGGGATAAGGTGTGGACATTTAGACGGTGAGTGAATTTTGCCTACACGGTGACGGCTCGGCCAGAATTTTCGCCGACGGGGGGCAGATGCAAAAACAAGTGGAACACAGAACAGATGATTGTCGGGCTATATTTAGCCAGTTCTGGTTACTAAAATTAACCTTAACGAGCCGACGGCGGGAACTGTCCGAAGATTGAGAGAGAGAGAGAGAGATAGAGAGAAGGTCAAAAGAAAACAGGAGGTAGAAGGCAAAAACAAATACCATACAACACAGCTAAAGTCTGGTTTTGGTTCGATAAATACAAGCATCAAAATACACGCGTACGAACAAACCGGAATCAGCCGGCAGTTACAGGATAAAGCGGATAACGGAACCGGCCCCGGGAAAGGTGATACAAGAAAGCGAGAAAGGCCAATATACACATTTGAGCTAGTTAACGCGGACCGAATAATTCCGTGTAATACTGCACTAATAAACCACACGGCGCAAACGCCTACGTATTATCGTACATTCATCGATGCTACGGTGGTTTTGCAAATAGATTGTTGTACGCGTAATACTACTGCATTACTATTATCACTACCAATCACCATCCATCACCCGAACTGAAACCTGAAGCCGGCGGTGTGGCAAAGCTGTTGGGAAAATGAATATAGATCCATCGAAAAAGGCACAAGAACAGGAAGAGCAGAATCAGCAAACGACGACAAAGGCGACGACGACGACGACAGTCACAACAACAGCTACCACCACCAACAACACGGTACTGGCATTACTAATTTCTCCCTCATCGCCCTCGTCAACGTCGACCGTTTCGCCCACTGCTTCATCGATTTCGAAAAACAGCAGCACCGACGAGGTCGATGAAACTACGGCGGAAGCAGAACCTTCGCAATCCGAAGCAAATGCTAGCAAAGCACCGGCGACAAATCGAGGGCAGGACGAACAGCGGCAGCTTGCAGATGAAGATGACCACCGCAATAACAGTACGGCGGTTCGGCAGCATGAGCAGCGTTCGGGTACGGAACCGCTCGGCGTTGAGTGTCGGACCGCAACAACCGCTACGATGACACTAGCAGTAACGGACACTGCTACACTGTTCGGCCAATGCATACAAGAAAACGTGACCACCGAATTAAGGACACTCGATGTAGAAGCGGCAGCGATTGCCCACCCGTCCGGACTGGGAGACGGTGGGTCTGTGAGGGAAGGTGCAGCAGACAGGGAAAGCGACAGCGCGAAGGATGACGATACGCTGCCATCGTTGATGCAGCCGGTACACGAGTTAACCGCGGAAGCCTTATCACCAAAAACACCACAACCGTTGTCATCGAGTTCAAGCTCAAGCTCATCCACCACCTCGACACCGTCCGTCGGTGAGGAACGGCGCCTACCGGTTGTGCCGGAAGAGGATGCGTACGCGGAAGATACCACACCGGCCGGGGAACAGTGTTACCACCAGCAGCCGCTAGCGTCCAACAATAATCCCGCAGTAGAGGGCGATCTCACACCATCGGCGGACAGTGGTGGTAGCGGCTGCATCAATGACCGCTTCAACAACAACAGCAAGCGCAGTGATAGTGACTTTCAAACCGTGGGCGACAGCACGCAAACGAAGGTTAGCAACAGGACTGACGACGACGACGATGACAATGATGATGGTGAGCCAGCAACGCCCTTATCGTCCGCCAGCGGTCACACCGTTGTCGTCGTCGGCCCGCTATTGGAGGAAGGCGTCCCAACGTCTGGTGCGACACCCGCAACCGAAATAGCGCTAGGACAAGGCGAACAGCAGAGGTGTGCCATCGGCAGCTGCACCGTGAAGATTGTCCCGAGCGTCGAGCACGAACGGCGACCGGTAGTGTCGCAACCGTTGTTGGGAAAAGCAGAATGTACCGAGGTAGCGAAAACGGCGAATGACGACAATAAGTGCGAGCTGTCCGTAGCACCGATAGAGTTAGTACAAACGTTACCGATCGAAACGACCGACCCCACGACTACAGCGACACGGCAGGGCGGCTTAACGACCGTTGTCGGTGGTGTAATAACAGCTGCCGGTGTGACCGTGGCGGCAAATGAAGCGAATGAAGACAGTGAAGGTGTGGTGTCGTTGGTGGGGACGGACGCGACGGTGCAAACCGTGGAAAGCAAAACGTTTGCCAGTGTCGAGGGTTCGCCACCATCATCCTCGATATCGTCTTCTTCCTCCTCCTCCTCGTCCTCTACGGCTCCGCTATCGCCTCCGACATCCTCCGTGTCCTCGTTGTCTTCGTCGGAATCGTCGCCAGAAGTGTTGGCCGAAACCCAACAAGAACCTTCTGGCAAGGGGGATGGCACTCAACTCGTCGCAGACAATCGACCGTTATGTGATAGTGCACCGAAAGGACACTCCCTTGAGGGAGAAGGATTTTCCGATGCTGTGCTGCAGCGGTCGCAACCATCGTCACCACCGTGTTCAGACCTTCGTACGACAGGTGTGGTTCCACCATCGGGTACCGCCGTGGACGAAGCTGCCGGCATTGGTGAGGGACGCACGCAAACCACGACAAGCACGCGTCTTTTAACACTAGCCGAGGAGCTGTCGCAGGCAGCAGCCGTCGCATCTTCGTCACCGTCGTTAGCAGTAAGCGTAACGCCATCATCCGCAGTCGTAGATGTCCTACCAAAGAGTGCTGCCGATACAGCAGCAGCGGTGGTCAGTGGTAGCAGCCGAAGTGCGTCCCCTGTACTGCACAGTAGTTTGAAGAAATCGAGCAAAATGGGAGTCCCAACTGGTGCGGCAGCAGCAACGGCAAAGGGTGAAAATAGAAGACGTGTGTCCTTTCCGAAGGATGCGCAGCTTATCACTGGCTATCTGGATCCGGTCAATCCTTGGGCAAGCAGTAAGTATTCGTTCGCAAAGTTTTTACGCAATTAAGTATCCAATTAGTAACAGTAAGTAGGTTTATCTAATAAATGAATCGTAAAGCTTAATTATAGAACTGTTACAACATAGACATTAAAAAATGGACTAATTTGTCATATTTCATATGAGCTCTTTGCCACGTAGTGGTGAATCAGACATTGTTTCATCTTTTCTCGCTATCCTATTGTGCACAGACAACATTTGATAATGTTATCAGTAAATTTGTAACGATCAGTACGAAAACTGAAATTGCGTTCGAAGGTTTGTTCGAACAACAGCTGGTGTAACACCGGAGCGAAGAAGTTTTACATGGTTTCAAGTGGCATTTCATGTCCTCTAGATATAACCGATTTGGTACATATAATAAGCTCTCTTTTCTGGAAAAGATCAGAAGAACCAAACAACATTCTGCTGTCCGCCCGTCAGTAGAAAGTGCAGCATATTTTAAAGATGAAGATCCAGGGCAAAGTAATTTCTGGAGGATGAAGCAAATGGGCGAACAGCGAAAAAGTACTTGGACAAGATCTTTTTGTGGGAAAGCTTGAAGCTTTCTTTTCTCTTGACCTAAGGTTCTGGCCAACGGATTTTTTCAGCCCTTCATAATGTTCAGTTTTTAAATACAAAGATAATAGTGTCCTCAAAACCAGCACAGAGCGCGTGATCAGTCCCAAAATTTACACTGCAAACTTTACACCTGTTTCCTTTTACAGTATCGATTTGCGAAACACCGGAGCTGCTGGAGCTGTACCGCAGCTCTTGCCGGCGACACAACACAATGCCGCTCAAAACGGTACTGGAGCATCTGCAATCGATCGATGTCACGAAGGGCCGTGTGCCGTTACTGTCGCTCAAAGATCAACATCTCAGCTACAGCGGATGTGAAGCGCTGGAAGAGATCTTCAAGCATGTGCAATATCGATGCATAGATCTCTCGCACAGTGGGTTGGACGATGTGACGGCAACCGTAATGTTCGACATCATCGAGTACTACGAGGCGGCGAATGAGCTGGACATATCGGACAATCTGCAGATGTCGGGCAAAAGCTGGACGGCTTGCATTAACATGATCAAGAAGAGTCAGGAGCTGAACGTGCTGGTGTTGCGCGGTCCCGCATTATCCGACTACCAGGCGAATAATCTCGCTAAGGCGCTGAATACCTCCGCCATACACACGTTGAAGCTGGAACATTGCGTGCTCAGCCAGCAACCGATCGCATCGCTTTGCACCATTCTGAAGCGCAACAAGGTGTTGCGGGAGCTTTGGTTAGCGCACAATCAGCTGAGCTGCGAAGATGCGCTACAGATCGCAAATCTGCTACGGGCGAACTTTTACATACAGCTGATCGACATTTCGAACAACATGATCGGGGTAGGTGTAAAAGACAAACTAGTGATTAATTATTCGAGTTGTATTAAACATTACTTTTGCTTCTCCGGCAGGACAAAGGCGTGGAGCACATTGTCAGTGCGATTGTGGAACAGGCGGTACACTTTAAGGACGTGCAGGACAAGAAGCGTAAAAGTNGTGTAAAAGACAAAATAGTGATTAATTATTCGAGTTGTATTAAACATTACTTTTGCTTCTCCGGCAGGACAAAGGCGTGGAGCACATTGTCAGTGCGATTGTGGAACAGGCGGTACACTTTAAGGACGTGCAGGACAAGAAGCGTAAAAGTGAACTAAGCTTTTCCGATTTATCGAGCAGCCTGAACAGCATCAACAGTGCGAAAAACTACTTTCCCCAGCGGTTGCGATCGTCCGATTCGGATACAATTGCCAGAACGGCCGAAGCCGATCTGAATGTGTCACCTTCGACCCTAACACTCACACCACCAGTAACGCCACCGTCGACTCCCGCTCTTCCATCGTGTGAAATGACCACGGATGAGAAGGTGAAAAAGGTGGCCAGCGGAAGGTTGGAAACGCCAAACGGCGACACCGACACCACCACCATTACCTTCGCGGTAGAAGATGCGGCCACAGAGTATACGATGCAGCAGCCCGACAATGATGAAACCAACCCACCACTACCTCCATCACCACCCACACCGCAAACGCCCGGTGCTGTTGCTCCAACGAAAGTGAATCTAGTGGAACTGAGTACAAAACATAGTGTAAGTCTACAAACAACTAGTGATAGAGAGAAGCTGGACATGGTGGCGCGCCCCGTAATGATGACGGCCGAGGAAGAAGCACTGATGAATTCCTCTAGCGCTGGAGCAACAGCAGGGACGGCAACTCACCCAGCGGCATTGGGCGATAGTGATGAGAGCAAGACGATGAGCACCTCAGCGGAAACAGTACAAACCGACCAGCAGGAGTCGACGGTTGTGCAAGCAAATGTGGATTGTGTGGAGTTGTTGGTGAGCTTAGACGATTCGCATTCGGATAGTCCGGTACCGCAGGCGCCCAAAAAGCCCCGATTGGCAAAGCAGGACAGTGTCCTGACGGAGTTTGAGGCATCGCTATCTACGGCCATGGAAATTGGGGACCAAAGAGAAGAGGAAGAAAAGGCAACGAATGTTTCGGAAGGCGTTAGGACACGTGAACAGCAGGTTACGAAGGAAGGCGCGAGAGCAAACATGATGGAAGAAGACGTCCCTGAGCTCTGCACCGATTACGATGACGATGGTAGCAATTTAAGAATTTCGCAAGAAAATCTCTTCGTCGATCTTGGCATTCCCGCCCTGAGCGAGGAAGAACAATCGGAAACAAGAAGTGCTTCCGTCGAATCATCCGGGGATGTGTTTTCGCCGCTCGCTCCACCGTCGAAGAAGGATGAGCTTCAGCTGTTGATTGAAAAGTCGCAGCAGAAAGAGAAGGCCCCACATGCTGAATGTGCTGAAGTTACGCTGCAGGGTACGGGTACGAGTTTGGGACAGGGAGATGCCATGTTGACGAGAACGGAAACGATGGCCGTAGTAAGAGAAAGAAAAAGTGCCATTAGCAGTGATGAGCGATCGGAAACACTGTCAACCAAGAAGAAGGATCGTACGCAGTCGAGCAGCAGTGATAGTTGCGCCGTGGAGCAGGGAATTCAGATGGTGAATGTTGCTATCAAGGACAATGTGCCGCTGTCCCGCTCGCTCGATTCGGTCGGCGGTGATGGTGATTCTGACTTTGAAAGCAGCAGCCCGTTCCGAACGACGGCTCCCAGCACCTTTCCGAACGAGCGTTCGTTCAGCTCCGAGAGCCTAAACAGCGAAACGTCCATCGATTCGAATGATTCGAAATCAAGCCTTAAAATACACGAGTCCAAGTTTGCCGCCAAAAACGGTACACTGGAGCGGCAGCAGTCGAATGTGAACCGTGACACGGTTGGCACGGAACAAACGGCAAGCAATCCCTGTGGGCTGCAAGTGTTGGTGCTATGGAACAATGAAATTACCCGCAACTCGGCACGCCACTTTCAACGGCTGCTGGAAAGGACTAGCACGCTGGACACGCTGAACGTGGGCAGCAATCAGTTGTGTAACAGCTTCGTTACCGGAATCAGTGGGAGCTTAAAGGCGAACACGACGCTCACAAATCTCGGACTGCAAGGAGCGCATCTGTCGGACAAAGGTGTTAAGACGATGGCGGAGATCATCGAGTTCGGTGGTAATTCATCGCTGCAGAGAATTGATCTAAGACATAACAACATTCAGAAGGGTGGCTTAGAGGCGTTAAACGAAGCGATGAAGTCAAACAAATCCGTCACCCGTATCGATCTGGATGACACACCGCGTAGGATCAAGGTAAGTAGCTGAAAGGCAAATGCACGATGGCGACATCGTATGAATTATAGTAACTCATCGGGTTTCTCGACTTGCAGGATACTTCGCTCGATGGCGTAGGATCGGAGTACAGCCGGTTGGTGAACAATATTCGGGCCCAGTGTGAACGCAACAAGAACCCTCCGGAACCGAGCGAACCCATCAGCACCTCGGTCCGACGTGCCCGGGCGAACTATCTCAGTTCGCGCAAGATATCCCTCACCTGCCCATCGATCAAAACGTCACCGAGCGCGATTGCGGACAAGCAGCATCTGCTCGATCCGAACGGTGGGTGCAAAAAGGCAGCGACCGGTGGTCGCTTGCGTTCACCATTGCCCAGTCCCATTCCTTCACCGATTGCCTCGCCGGTACCGAGTCCGTCCCGCAACCGATTCCATGTGTCGCGTGTGACCGATTCTACCGGCGGGGGGTCCGCCTCCTCACCGTCGCCCTCGTCGACTGGCAGTTCGCCGACGCTGTTCTTTCCCTCGAACTCCCGGTTTCGTGTGGTGACGGTGGCCGAGCCGGATCTCGCTGGTGCTAAAAGTGCTAACAATCCGTATCGTAGTAGCAGCACGATCAGTCTACCCATGAGCAAATCTTCCACCTCATCATTTGCCGTGGGCACTACCGGTACCGGAACGGCATCGCCGACCACGATCAATCGGCGTCCGGTGTGCAGTTCCGCACCGACACTCTCATCCTTTCCTTCGTCGCCACTGTCTCCACTGGCTGCGGGAGTGCCGGTGGTGGGACGCACGGGAATAGCTAGCCAAACACCATCCCCACTGTTGCCACCTTCATACAGCAGCGGGAGTAACAGTACGTTCCATACGACAATGCTATCATCGCCACTGATCACACCGGCTGCGGGAGTAATGGCAGGATCATCACCTACCATGCCCACGCTACTTCCAGTCCCAAACACCGCGATGCCTTTGGGAGTTACACAGGGTACACTGCTACAGCAGCAACAGCAACAGCAGCTCCAATACCAGCCACTACCACCACCACAGATCGTACCAATGCTGCATCAACAGCAGCAGCCGCAAAACTATCACTTTGTCACAACGTTCGGTCCGGGCGGCAACACAACCGTTCCCCTTCAGCTAACTCATGTACAAAATTACACCACCGAACCACTCCTTTCATCTACGCTACAACCACAGATCGTACACCAAACCACGTACGTCCACCAACAACAACATCAACAACAGCAACAACAGACACCATCAGGCACGGGCAAGGTGCGTCAGCATGCATCTGAATCAGCTAATCAGCATAGCAGCAGCAACAACAGTAGCACCCTACACGATTCCGTACTTTCTTCTACCAGTATCGAAAGTCCCGATCTGGAGGTAAAGCGTTTTATGTCCGGTGGTGTCATGCTGGACGATAGCTGCTGTTCGTCGATCAGCAGCAACAGCATTGATTCGATCGATAATGCTAACTTCAACATCAACACCTCCATTAGCTCGACGGATGAAAGTTTCGATTTGATTGTCAGCTCACCACCGCCGGTTACTGCTACCCCGACCGGGTGTTCCGGTGCCATCGCCAGCACGGTCCAGTTGGTACTAGCTGGTAGAGATGGATCGTCAGACTCAAGCAATAACGTTAGCTCCACATCACGCGTCCTGGAGGAGGAAAGTACGCTCATTCCAAGGGTGTCGGTGCCCAACGTCTCGCTGCCAGGTGGCGAGGCGCTAAAAGTGACATTAGATGCATCGACAAGCGGTTCCAGTATGGTACACGTGAATCTAGCCAGCTCGCAAGAATCACTGTACGATGTGCACGATTTGTCAGGTTCCTCAAACTCTCCATCGATGTCGGCTGCAGCAAACTATGCACATGCCGCAAAGTTGCTGCCGGCATCCTTAGGTGCTAGTGCTGTTCCCGCACCAAGCACGGCAGCCACGGGAATGACACCATTGGTGGGCACCAATAACTCCAACGAAAGCACGCTCACATCGGTGCAAAACCTCGAACGCGAACCAACAGTTACCAAGGTTGCGAGTGAGAAGCCACCACGCGTACGTAAAACGTCGTGGATACTGGGCGGCAGTGGTGGTAGTGGAAGCAACAATAAGCACACCGATTCAGGCTCGAGTGGTGGCAGCACACCGACGCCCAGCGGTGGTAGTGGCTACCCGCCAGCCATCGAGAAGCTGCTCAGCATCTTTAATCCGAGTAATTTGTTTTCGTCTAACCGATCATCCGTATCCGCCAGTCCACCGCCGGCAGTCGCACAAGAAGGGGTGGCTCACGGCGGTGGATCACAGCCACCATCGCGCAAGGAAAGTCCCATGGGTGGTTTGTTTCACTGGGCGCATCACAGTACCGGTAGTAGCAACAATACCAGTGCCAACACTAGCCCAACCGCAGCCAAAAAGGATGACGATCGTGCGGTGCTTAAGGTAAATGTTTCGCCCGAAACGACCCTCACGCCGCAACAGCTACAACCGTTGCAGAACCAGGTACATCTCCAAACGATGGCGGCAGGACACCACCATCAACAGCAAAGCGTCGAACATATGCCACCACAGTTGAAGGTGGAGATGAAGGAGAACATTTCGCCGGAAAACACGATCACTAACAAGCTGCTACTTTCCTCGAATGCAGTTCCGGTCAGTGCGGCCCCCTTGGGCGGTATGGATGCGTTATCAACCGTTGCGATCGTATCCACACCGACAGTGAGCGTGCCGCTAGTTGGTGGCGTTACTCAGCATACGAAGGTAATCTTTCAACTCGGTGGAGATTACGACGAATTGGAGGATGATATCGATACGCTCACGAACAAATACGGGAACCATCCGAGTTTGGGCAGCGGTGGTGTGGCGACTGGTGCTGGTGGAGGTGGAGCTGGAATACACTATTTCGGTGGTGTCGGTGGCATTCAGCAAAGCGGACCAAACAGTCTGCTGGGCGGAAGTACAACGAGCAACAGTAGCGGTATTAGCATCGGCAGTGGAACCAGTGCCGGTGATATGATGAGCGGTAGTAGCGGAATGGTCGTTTCACCATCACCGAGTGCTACCAGTGGCCAGTCGGCCACGTCGGACACGGTCGTTGTGCTGAGCCATCTCGGACAGATTGCTCGTGATTCGCTCAGCATGTTTAAGAATCCAAGTCTCACCTCACAGGATTCGATTTCGATCCGTTCGATGGATTCGCTGACGGAGATAGGAAGCGACAGTGCATCCGGCACTGGTAAAAGCGCATCAATGGCCGCTCCGCCTTCATCGCTGCTTGATGGCTCAACAACCGGCCGTAAAGACGTACCAGCAGCGGTACCAACAACATCGACAAGAACTTCTTCATCTACATCATCAACCACAACACAAATATCACCATCCGCAACCGCAGCACCATTGGCTGACAGACAGGAAACACGCTAGGGAACATGGAATGAACGAAGGGTGATAGTGGAAGTACTTATCTAAACCATCCATACTGGTTCATCTGTGTGATTTACTATTGATTAGTTTCGTTCCATACAAACGATTTGCCTTGATCTTACTTTCAATTAGTGCGCTTTCTTAACAAGGGGATACGTAGTTGCCTGCATGCCGGATTCTTGTCTTTTGCGGTGTCTCTCGCTATGCCATACGTTCTGATAGTCACAATTATGGCATTTTTTGTTTTGTTTTTATTTATGAACTATTTCGGAATAATTTCAATGTAGTAATCGATGGTTGGCCATTACGTTGCGTTACGGTACGACTGGCTCAAATGTACTAAGTGAACAAAAGGGGTGAAAAAACACATGTTACGTTTTGTGTTTAAAATTGTGAAACTTTTCGCAATAACCCAAGGATATATCGGTCGGTGTGATGCTTGCTCTCATTACATCCGTACTTTCAGTCCTCTTAAAAAAGAAACATAATGTGCCTTCTTGAATAATTGAATCAATTTAATCATGAACTGAGAAATTGAATGAAACGCGATCGTAAAGCGGAGTTAGTTGATCGTCTGTAAACAAAAAAAGAAAAGAAAACAGAGAGCCCGGGATGTGAAGCAAAACGTGAGAGCAAAATACATCTGCTACGATGTACAATGATTGCATTATTGGATGAACAGCAACAACAACTTTGATATACTATAACTGACTGAATAGAATATATACATAATTACGAAACTAAACAAACCAGCAAAAAAAAGCAAGCAAACAAAAGCGTGATCGCGCGTGCTTTACTACACTGCAATTAGGACTGAAGAAAGAGCGATAGCAAAGCCGCCCCTGGGTCCTGGGTACAAATGAGTTCGGAGTAGAGCCAGTTCGGATTTTTGATTTTTGAGCTTAATTTATTTTCAAACTATATTTCGATATGGTTTTATTTATGATCTTCTTTAATAGAACAGGGAAAACTACGATTTGCAATATAATTTTGTTCTCGAATATGGACACGGTATGCAATGTTAATATCAATAGCTAGTAGAACGTGATTTTAAAATGAAGGAGGCGTAACAATGTTAACCAATCTGCAATAAGAAAGTTCTATTGAAATTTAGTAATTTTTTGAATGAAAGGAAAACGATCCGCAGCTGCAGCGCATTGTTGAGCATTTGTTTTGCTACAGAAATTAATAAGAACGTACGATGGATTTTGGCATTAATCATTTTGGCTCATTGCCGAGTTCCGATGCCGAGAAGATAGATAAATACAAACGATTACTTTGCCGTAAAACACGTAATTAGTGTCCTGTGCGCTAATGTGCGCTGTTGTACACTAGTGATGCCGGTTGCTTTTGATCCATTTGGCCTTCTTCCGTGCGACAGCTAGTTGGCAACATGCAGTGACAAACCAATTAATCATGGGGGGAACGAGTAGAACACCTGTGGTCTTCTTTTTTTCACAAAAGACAAGATTTCTGGCTAATAGGAATATGTAACTCTTTGAACAATAATTGCGCCAATATTTATGTTCATGGTACACAGAATTACGTCTTTAGGCAACAGGCAGATTAAAGTATTTTGATCATAAAATTTAATCGAAAATTTAAAAAAACCGCTTACGTTAAAAATTTGATTATGGAAAACGTTGTTGAAACTTAAGGAGAAAAATTTAAAAAAGGGAATCGCATCGTAACGAAGTACTATAATTTTGCATCCTTAAAATTGAAAAAAAGGAACGGAAGAACACTTTGGCGTAAAATAGCATCTGTGGCATTATGGAATTTGCATTCCGGAATTCCATATCCTAATAGTGAATGAAACATATGCTATTTTATGCGAAAGTGCGAAAAAGCGAATAGAAAACGAAGCAAAGGAAAAGAGCGAAAGGGAGAAAGTAAGGTTGTACGTACTTATTGATTTTTGGTTAGAATATTTGACATACTTTTACTTACGGCGATAGGCGATAAATGGCGCTCATGAAATTAATTTAGGCAAACGTTTACTTAAAAAAAAATAACACATACAACAACACACATGCACACAGTTATATGGATGGAAGTGTAATGGTTAGGAAGTAGTATGAACAGCGGATGATCGTGCAGCGAAACGGTGAAGCGCGATAATTTATCATTCATACACGTGTAAAGAACAAAATGCGAGGCCACCGCGAATCCCTTTCTAATGTATCATGCATACCTATCACGCAGCGGCAACCTATTGTCACCTTTTCCTTCCATTGTAAGAGTCCACGCATTCGAATTACGCATTGTTAGGGCCCCACCATCGTTAGAATCATTCATCGTGTCCCTTAAAACTTGTTTGTATTTGATATATCTCTTCATGCACACCAACGGGCTCTTATCACGCACTCTGCTCCACCGCTTCCGGAAGTTTGTACAATAATCATTGATTTTACTGATTTACTCGAGCCGATCGTATGTAGATCACTGTTGGTCGTCGTGGTGGTTCGAAATGGTTCTTGCTTTAGTGGAAGTTGCTTCTGTGCGCATATCTGTGTACAACCTAGTTTCCTTCTTCTGTGATACAAGAAAAGCACACTTGTGATAAAGTGAAATTTATTCGTACATAATTTTTGTTGGTATTCGTTTGTTTGTTTTTTTTTTGTTTGTTTAATCCTGTTTTAACTCTGTTGTCCTTAGTTCTACCTCCATTTACTTACTCCAATCGTCCCAGGTTTTTTTTTATTTCGTTCTCTCCCTTGTTAATGTTTAATGTACTTTTATGAATTGACTTAACTTGATGAAACAAGTACGAATTGAGTGATAGAGAGAGGTAAGCGAGCGCGCTAGATAACAAACAAACAAAAAAACAGTCGTGAAAAGAACGTGATAGTGTTGTGAACGTGAAAGTATGAATGAAAGAGAGAATTTTGAATATGCTGAATGAATGGTGTGTATGTGTGTGTACAGTACACGCAATGATATGCGGTAGAATTAATATCTGGCTGGCGTACAAACAACACTATAAGCAAGTAACAAACGAAACGAACCAACAGAGAACTCTACGAAACATGGCTCTAGAAAAACACAACCATCTTTTGCTTATGGCCAACAATGTACAGTACATAAATGTTTTGTTAAGTGGCAGTGGCACCAAAAACCCATTGGATTCAAACGGATACTATTTTTCAACCATCGGAGTGGAGTGCGATAAGGCTTTTTTTGGTGTGGAGGATGATACATTAACGCGACATCACAAAAAAACACACACACAGAATCACTAGTATCACGTTCTAATTTAAGCCTGTGTCCTGCGGGAGCGAAGACAACACAGATCAAGGGATTTTACGTGACACAATTCAATGTACGGTCAGGTTCCGTTCCGATCTATTCCGATTTTCGAAAGATTAATTCTGACGGTGATCTCTGGGTCTCGTGTTTTGTAAATTGAAAAGCATGGAAGGAACTTTAGTTAGGCTCCTCACAGTCCCCTAAGGTCTTGTCTAACCAGCTGACATATTTTCACTATGTCCTCCAGTTACCCATTCTATCCATAGGGACGATATATGTCTGAATGAATCTTTCGAAATATCGATGGGCGTCGATCCTGAGGTTGTAAGTTGCTTTAAATTACAGACCCCCCTCCGCCCAGAACACATCCCGTAGTGATTTCATACACAAACGCTCAACGAGGAAAAGCAATAGAATTTCATCTTTCATCTCAACAAAACCAGACGGTGCTTCACGCAGCATAGTAGCATGGTCAGCTTCTTGTGGCTGCTGGCTATCCCTTCGTTCATGTATCCCTCGAACGCTTCTCTCAAACTATCATTTTCCAGTTAAGCTTCCCACCTCATCCTTAGCTCGTCGTTAAATCGGGAGGAGAAACAAAAAAAAACCATCCAACAAATTCGCGCACCAAATTTATTAGGAGCGGGTTTGTTTTCATGTTAAATTTTCATTTCTTTTCTGTTCTTTTCTATGTCCCTTTATTGTACGCGCGCATCGGTCGTTTATTCGATTGCGTTTTAAATGTTTCTTCAAATCGCAATAGAATTATAAAACCAACACACATTACATACACACCTTTACCTATATGTAGATAGATTTTTTAATAATTTTATTATGTTGTACCGTTAATAAAACCGAAAAGTAACCGTTGAGTTTATTGTCTCAAAACCAACTCGTTGTGTTTAACCACCGACCGGGCGACCCCCGCTTTACTGAGGTGAGCTATGCTTACCACCAGTAGGCCACGTTTTGGGGCGTTTTAATTTCAATATACACAAAACTATAACATACTGTTATTACCCCGTATGAATTAGCGCTCCGTTAATGTTAGATCCTTTTTTCCCTTTCTCTTTCTCGCTCCTGTTTTTGTGGTCCTCGTTCTTCCCCCTTCCCCTCCCTTTATCCCTTAGATGCGTGCGGTGCGGCAGTACTGCTTCAGCTACGCCTTAAGCACGAGCAGCAGCAAGCCAAAAAGAAGCTACTGAAATCCAAATCCTTGCCCGACATGAAGACAATAAGTTAAACAGGAGGAATGGAGCAAGCAAACTGTTTCCGATCCTTTAAACCGCTTTCCTCTGTCCGTCTCTTACCGCTCATCTTCATCTTTCCGCTCACAGCGAGGTATTCAGTTTGTGTGTATCTTCTTTCTATACATCCGTTTGAAATAAACTTCTTCTTCCTGTACTTCTGTACTATCTCATCTAACCAAGTGGTGTTTTATAATATATAAGCGCAAGCAGAAAGAAAACGGAAGAACGCATCCTTTACCGGTGGATCGGTACGTTTGTTTTGCTTTATTTAACCTTTACTTCCGTTTGTTCTTCCTGCTCCATCTTCTTCAAAAGCGATTCCCGTTCAACCGCTAGTTGAATTTTTCGCTTTTCTGCTTCGATTGCCTCGAGATCGATGTTGGCGGTGCCGAACTTATTGTGGTGATGTGCGAGCAGTGGTTCCTCTTCCGTGCTCGATTGCTTTTTTAGCGAATCCCGTATGACCTGTTCGCGGTTCGTGTGCCATTTGTACTGCCAGAATCGTACCTCCTCCATCGTGGTACCGGTAGCACGCATTATGCCGAGCGAAAGACCACCGGCCAGTCCGCCGAGCGCTAGCCCCACTAGCCCACCGGAAGCCATCCCACGGAGACCCATGCTGAATTTATACATGGCACCCGTAACGGTACCAGCAGCCATGTATTCGTACAGCGATGACTTTCCTCGGTACACCGAAACCATTGTTTGTATGCCGCTGGAAAGCCGTTATGGAAGTGAAACATTAGTTTAATGGTAAAGAAATAAGGGATCATTGTGTGGCTTCTTACACGTAGCTAGTGGTAAAGAGCGCCAAACGCCAACCCCACCGGAACGCACCCTTAGCGAAGTTAAGCGTCACCTGGTCCTGGAGCTTCTTTTTCGCCTCAAAGCTTGACTGGAACGCAGTTGCCTGGTTACGCTCGAGAAAGTTCATGTAGGCGACACGTGAATTAACAAACCCACCATAGCAGGCACCGAACAGAAAGCCCAAAAATCCGGCCTGATAGATGGAGTTCAGTTCGCTCGATACTCGTCCAAACTCGCTGAAAACAAGAAATGGTATGCACAAGGGTTTTAGTTAAGAAACAAAGAACACAATCGGTTTTCGGTGAATCGGTTACACTTACTCAATTGTAAACATCATATGCAATCGTTCCATACCGGTTTGTTTGTCACCGGGCGCCTCCTCGTACATGCTCTGTACGGTTTTGGTGTCGATTTTAATCTGATCATGATCGTTTACGGTGAATGGGAGCAGTCCGGCCGACACGATACCACCAGGAACGAACAGTTTGTGAACCGTTTTCCGAAGCATTCTTGATTGCATGGCCACAGCACACAAAACGCTCGATGCACTACACTACCGCGGAATAGTTTGCATAACTAGATGTGTTTTTTTCTGCTAAACCAAGTTTTGACAGTCAGCTGTTGTGGCGTACCGCTGTACAATGGGTTTGTTTACATGCTTTTGGACGAATATATTGACATATGTTCGGTGTGTTATTGTTTTGTTAGGGAGGTTTAGGTACAATTGACTCTTTCAGCGAGTTATTGAATTGTTCCAGTCGAAATACGCGTATCGGACAACAGCGGATGCAGTACTAGAACGGCTGTCAAATTCCGCACATAAAAATCGGCCCGCGAAGATCCGACGTGGCCCGGCCAGACCCGATTTGGTATGTTGGAAAGCAACATATACAGTGCGACTTCCTTTGACGAAGCATAGCGAACAATACACACCACCATCGCGCTAAGCTAACCGATTAATCAGTTCGGTTTCTTGTCAGCGGGGGGGCCACATACATTTCATATGTTGGTACAAATCTTGGAACCAGGATCAATCATCGCTATCCCCACCACTGAAGTCACTGCTTGTTGCTATCAATGATTTTATTCGCTTGAATTGAAATCGGTCGCTTTACGCTGAGACGATGACGACGATCTGGCAGAGTTTCTTGCGCAGCGGTGCGGCAACAACGTTATCGTTACATCGCCGTCCTGTTAGTCGGTTCCCGCCCCGTAGCCGTGCGTTGTCGTCACAGTTGTCGGAAGTGATTTGTGTTGCTGCGGAAAGTACTTTACTTTAGCGCCCTGCCCTTTGGAGTGTCGTTAGTGATGTGATGTCGAGTGCAAGTGGCGCATAAGTGGCATCGACAAACAATAAAGGGGCATCGTCACTACTTTCCCAATCACGAATGGAGGCTACTGATCGACATTATATAGCCACGCTCGACGTTGGCACTACGACCATTCGGTGTTTTATATACGCGACAAGTACAAACGGAGAACCAGCCTCGATCGGCACTGCCTATGATCAGGTAAGTTTATCTTCCTAAATTACGAATATTCCCCGTACGTTGAAACACATATTTCTCTCTTTTCAGGTTCAATTAATTTATCCGGCCCCGGGATGGGTTGAAATTAACCCGGATAAACTGTGGACCAGTGTGTTGCAAACCATACGCAAAGCAACCGAAGGTCAGTAGGAATCAGCATTATAAAAAAAATCACTTTGATATTGCTTATCTAATCGGTGAAAAATATGTTTTATTGGTGGCTGGCAGAACGTTGATAATGAATTTACGGATTAAATGTAACTTCATTTTTTTTGCCGGTGCATTCTCCTCATAGATGCAAACCTGTCCATGGATCAACTTACCTGTTTGGCCATTTCGACACAGAGAAATAGCTTTACTTGCTGGAATCGTAACACAGGCCAAGTGTACCACAACTTCATCACATGGAAAGACTTGCGGGCCGATCAGCTCGTCAAAGATTGGAACAACAGCCTCATGTTGCGTGTAATCAAATTAGGAGCGAGCTTTTTACATTTTTTTACCCGTAGCAAACGCTTTCTGGCTGGCAGTGTCATCAAGCTGATGAATCCACAGGTTACGCTACGATTGTCCTGGGTGCTGCAGAATAATCCTTCGCTTAAAGAGGATCTGAAAACCGGCAACGTCCTTTACGGGACGATTGATTCCTGGTTGCTGTACCGTTTGCGCCAGGGAACCGATCCTGCTGGACCAGTAGAGCACATAAGTGATGTGACGAATTGCACCTCGACGGGATTCTACGATCCTTTCGGTGAGGAGTGGGCTGGTTGGGCTCTGAGTCTATTTTCCATTAAGGTACGCTGTATGCAACGCTCCCGATGCTTAAACATACTTAATACAAACAGTTCATTACTTCTTGCAGAAAGAATTACTACCGAAAGTGGTAGATAATTCGTACGATTTTGGCCACGTGCATGAGACACTCCTGGGAACGAAAATTAAAATAGCCGCATCGGTTAGCGACCAGTCTGCTTCGTTGTGGGGCACCTGTTGCTTCGAACGGGGCGACGTGAAGATCACCATGGGAACCGGTTCCTTCCTCAACGTTAACACTGGAACAAAGTGCCTTGCCTCGGTGCACGGGCTGTATCCGCTAATTGGCTACAAGCTGCAGGGTGGAAAGGATTCGATGGTGGACATTAACTACCTCATGGAGGGTGCGTCCAATGATACGGGTTCCATCATCGAATGGGCGCTCAACATGGGCTTCTTCGAGGATCCAGCAGAAAGCGCCAGTATGGCGATGTCTGTCCCCAACTCGGACGGTGTCCTGTTCGTACCTGCATTCAGTGGACTTGGGGTAAGTCCTCCGAAAACGTTTGAACGTGTCTGTATAATTTAAGCTCCTTGATATACCACTTTTTCCAGCCACCAATTCAGGACGATTCCGCCGGTAGTGGATTCATAGGGATTAAGCCGTCCACGCGTAAAGAGCACATGGTTCGAGCGTTACTAGAAAGTCTCGCTTTCCGTGTGGCACTTCTGCACGACTGCGCACTAAAGGAAACGGGTTTCTCGTTCACCAGCATCAAGGTTGATGGAGGAGTGTCAAAGAACGATTTCATCTGCCAAACGCTGGCCAATCTAACAGGCATTGTGGTGGAACGGGGGGAAGTGACTGATTCCACGGCAATGGGTGCAATGTTCATGGCGGGGTTAAATTGCGGAATCTGGAACACGAAGCAACAGCTTGTCGATGTAAGGAAAGTGGAGAAAAAATTCTCCCCAGATATGACCCAGAGAACAAAGCAGCTGAAGCAAATGAGAGGTTGGGAGCGGGCGGTGGACCGTTTTAAAAAATGGTACATACTTGAGGACATTAAAAACCTAGACTGATAATGTGATATTTTTATACAGTGAAATAGCAATAAACAAATAAAAAAAAATGGATGGTTGTAAACCGGCAATCGTATCAGCTTAAATCTGTTAAAAAAGCTGTTAAAAAACATTTTTTTAATTAATGCGATCATCAACCAATTTGTTCGTTTTATTGTATCATATCAGCAGGATATGTATAAGATGAGAAAAACTTGTATTTAAAAACAGAAAACTGGGAAATAGAAACAGAGCAGAATCTGGTTCGTATTTCGAACACATTTCCAAAGAAAGTGTTTATTTTCTTCCGTAAAACCTTGCAAAAAAAGCCTCTTCATCTCAAGACCATCTCAAACTGTGCATATTTCCTGCACACAACTGATAAACTTTCTCTTTGCCATTAATCGTTTTTCCCCGTAAGCAAATCAAGAAAGAAAAGCCACAGAAATGGAAGCTGTCGATAGAGGAATGTTTATTGTTTGATCACTAACGATAGGCGGAAGTTACATGTGCCGAACCGTTGATCAACACTTATCTGCTTCCATCTGCCCCTTTCTTTACGTAGCATAGAAATCGCTTCCTGGTTATGATTGGTGCGTCTCAACACACAAGCGCCACCTTCGTTTCGTTTCGGTGTTTGCTTCCAGCGAACACCCAAAAGCTTCGGAACTGTGTCAACAAAAAACTTTCTCCTACTTGAACTCAAAACACCTAGCAAAATGTGCTGCTGGTCAGCATATTTCGACTAGCGCGATGATGAGGATGACGATGATGGTTATTATCCGGTCGTTGGTAAGGGTCGTCTGATCGTTCAGTTTCGTTTTCGATCGCAGTGTCGTCGGATGTTGTAAATCGCGCTTGATCAGTTAAAGGTATCACTTTCAAGATGTCGTTCCCGTACAGCATAGACTTTGTGGAGCCCAAACAGAACGAGCAATTGCTGAAAGATTTCCATGGTTTGTTTGCATTTTATAGGCAGTGTGTTACAGTTGGACATTTTTATATAATGTTCTCGTTTTTTAGGAGAACGTACCGGATTTGTTCAAGTTGGAGAAAAGCGATGGTTTTTCCCGTCCCGTTTCAAACAGTACGCGGAAAGTTTGTACTCGTTCGAGGCGCGATCAGACGATACGTGGGTAATGAATGTTTAGTGAAAACAGGAATCAGTGAAATGCTTCAAAATACAGCAAATAGTATTTTTATCCCTAGATCGTCACCTATCCACGATCGGGCACAACGTGGACGCAGGAGATGGTTTGGTTGATATGCAACGAACTTGACTTTGAAACCGCCAAAAGCATACCGTTGACGCAGAGATTTCCCTTTCTGGAGTAAGTACTGTGGCCATAAAGATATTGCAGCTCTTTTACCTACAATGTTTTGTAACTATTCGCTACAGATTTCATTTGTTTCTGCATGATGAAATGAAGGCAAAATTGTTGAAGGAAAACGAACACGACATTGAACATATGAAGTTCATTGAGCAGATATCTCAACCTGTCGGTCTTATGCTGTCGGAAATGAAGACTCCTCGGTACATTAAAACTCATCTGCCCATATCGCTGCTACCGCCGAGCGTGTTTGAGAAGAAGGCCAAGGTGAGAAGGGCAAGGCACAGCAAAATACGAAATGTAAAAGCAAAACCCCCGTTTTTCTCGTTCGCAGATCATTTATGTCGCACGGAACCCTTCCGATGTGGCTGTATCCTACTACCATCTCAATCGTTTGTATCGGACTCAGGGATATGTAAATGATTTTGAGACATTTTACAACTATTTTGAGAAGGATTTGAGTAAGTTTTATAAACGTTTTATTCAACTATTAGAAAAGTATGGCAATTAATTCTTTTAGCTGCCTGGTCACCGTACTGGACCCACATCAAGGAAGGTTGGGCTGAGAAGGATCGTGAAAACGTTCTCTTTATGTACTACGAAGACATGAAGCGTAATCTGCCTGCCACCGTCCGTAAGACGGCCGCCTTTCTGGGCAAAAGTTTCACCGATCAGCAAATCGAAACCATGTGTACACATCTGGACATACGAAACTTCCGCAACAACAAATCGGTCACGTGTGAGGAGCTTAAAACCGTTGGCATCTTGAACAGTGGCGAACAGGGATTCGTTCGCAATGGACAGGTGCGTGGCAATGCGGAAGAGATGACGGAGGATATCAAACGGCGGATTGGCGAGTGGATGGAGCAGAATTTGAACGGAACCGATATAAAGTTCCCGGACTGTTAGCGCTGATTGTGAACTCTCATCTAAACTTGATCGAGAAGCAAAGTGCTCTAATAACTTTATTATGTTTTGAGTACTTTGTTTTGTAAGTTTTATTCATTTTAATTACACGATTGATGACAATCAAGTCAATTGAGAGGATTCACGAAAATGTGGAAAATGCAGACTTTTTTCAATTTGCGAGTGGAAAAGCATTTGTAAAGCGTGTTTTCTGGAGCTTTTTGTTTGGGAAGTTTAAATACCGATTTAGTGGCGTTTACACATACGAAGCTAAATCGAAAAGTAACTTTAACAAACACGAAATGTCTTCACGAAGTGAAATTCTTATAACTTTCTATCATATTTTATTTACTTTTATGAACCTTTTATAATCGTAAAAACAACCTCCAAGCAGATTTAATATATATCAAAATTTTAAAAAAAATTAAATCATTTCATGTCTCGTGCAACTATAGAAAGCGAGGTCCAATCTCGCTTATGGTCTTGCACCGTGTAAATGCACCTTACGGCCAGTAGCCTGATTTGGACCAATCAGAAATCGCCAAATATTCTTGAAAGCACCACGTAAGGAGATCATCCCATACGAAGCACTGCAATAGCACAGACTACTGTGACGTCATGCGTTTCAATAAATTAGAGCAAGCAGGACAGAATGCTATGCTTTAAGCGACCCTTTGCGTGGGTACGACTATGAACGACGGCTTCGTTTATCATTTATTTGACAGCGGCTTTCTGTACCGCAAGGAGTATTCGTTTGCAAACCGTCGAAGCAGCGGCTTTTCCGTAGCTTGGACAGCTCTATTCCGACGACGATTATCCGNTGCTTCAAGCGACCCTTTGTGTGGGTACGACTATGAACGACGGCTTCGTTTATCATTTATTTGACAGCGGCTTTCTGTACCGCAAGGAGTATTCGTTTGCAAACCGTCGAAGCAGCGGCTTTTCCGTAGCTTGGACAGCTCTATTCCGACGACGATTATCCGTTCCCTGTCGATTCCGGTGTACATCGGGTTTTGTGTGTACGTAAAGGTAGTCTGTGTAACCGTGCCACTATGAAGTACTTGCTACTTCTAGTACTGGGTGTGTTCCTGGTTTCAGGTAAGTCGGGCGAATTGTTCTTCTCGCCATTGGGACCACCATCGTGTACGTGGCCAATCGAACATTCGAGATATGGTGCCCGAATGTTGCAATCTCGCTCATCAAACGCCACCATGTGTTTCTGTTGACGTGGATCTACAAGGGGATTAATCCGTTGCAGGAATTCACCACGTACGTGCGGAAGCCGATGATGACGATGACACACTGCCAAGGGTGGACAATGATCTCGGCGCATCAAAGGAAGGTTCGCGAACTGATGCGGAGGCGGTCAAGCGTGAAGAGGAAGCTATCAAACTGGACGGTCTCAACGTGGCCCAGATGAAGGAACTGCGGGAAAAGTCGGAAAAGTTTACCTTCCAGGCGGAGGTGAACCGGATGATGAAGCTCATCATTAACTCGCTGTACCGCAATAAGGAAATTTTCCTCCGCGAGTTGATCTCGAACGCATCGGACGCACTGGACAAGATTCGTCTGCTGTCGCTAACAGATCCATCCGTGCTGGACAGTAATCGGAATCTGGAGGTAAAGATCAAGGCGGACAAGGAGGGCAAGGTGCTGCACATCATCGACACCGGTATCGGCATGACGAAGCAAGATCTCGTAAACAATTTGGGTACGATCGCTAAATCCGGCACGGCCGATTTCCTGTCAAAGATGCAGGAGAAGGACAAGGGTGACGGACAGGACGTGAACGATATGATCGGTCAGTTCGGTGTCGGTTTCTACTCGGCGTTCCTCGTAGCCGATCGGGTCGTAGTAACGACGAAGCACAACGACGACAAACAGTACATCTGGGAGTCGGATGCTGCCAGCTTCAGCATTGTGGAGGATCCGCGTGGTAACACGCTGGAACGTGGTTCCCAGGTCTCGCTGCATCTGAAGGAGGAAGCGCTCGACTTCCTGGAGGACGATACGGTCAAGCAGCTGATCAAGAAGTACTCGCAGTTCATCAACTTCCCGATCTACATGTGGACGAGCAAGGAAGTGGAAGAGGAGGTGGCCGTCGAGGAGGAAGCCACCGAGAAACCGGCGGACAAGAATGAGGACAGCACGGACGAGGAGGAGGACGTAAAGGTCGAGGAGGAAGAGACGACCGACAGTGACAAACCGAAGACGAAGAAGGTGAAGAAAACAGTCTGGAACTGGGAGATCATGAACGACAGCAAACCGATCTGGACGCGCAAGGTCAGCGAAGTGACGGATGAAGAGTACACCGAGTTCTACAAGAGCCTCACCAAGGACACGTCGGAACCGCTGACCCAAACGCACTTCATCGCCGAAGGAGAGGTAACGTTCAAGTCGCTGTTGTTCGTGCCGAAGGTACAACCGTCGGAAAGCTTCAACAAGTACGGCACGAAGGCGGACAACATCAAACTGTACGTGCGCCGAGTGTTCATTACGGATGAGTTCAACGACATGATGCCGAACTATCTAAACTTTATCCGTGGTGTGGTCGATTCCGACGATCTGCCGCTGAACGTGTCGCGTGAAACACTCCAGCAGCACAAACTGATCAAGGTGATCAAGAAGAAGCTCGTCCGCAAGGCGCTCGATATGATCAAGAAGATCGACAAGGAGCAGTACGACAAGTTCTGGCAGGAGTACTCCACCAACATTAAGCTGGGCATCATGGAGGATCCGAGCAATCGGTCACGTTTGGCCAAGCTGCTCCGGTTCCAGTCGTCCTCGACGAAGAACAAGGAATTCACAGGCCTGTCGGACTATGTGGCACGCATGAAGCCCAAACAGGACAACATCTACTTCATTGCCGGTCCGAACCGTGCCGAGATTGAAAAGTCCCCGTTCGTCGAGCGTTTGCTGTCGCGCGGCTATGAGGTTCTCTTCCTGGTGGAGGCTGTCGATGAGTACAGCATTTCTGCACTGCCCGAGTTTGACGGCAAACGGTTCCAGAACGTTGCCAAGGAGGGCTTCACGTTGAACGAATCGGAAGAGACGAAGGCACGCTTCGAGGAGTTGAAGACGGAGTACGAGCCACTGCTGAAATGGTTGAACGATGTCGCGTTGAAGGACAAGATTGCTAAAGCCCAGCTGTCCGAACGGCTGGCCAACTCGCCGTGTGCACTGGTCGCCTCGATGTTTGGCTGGACGGGCAACATGGAACGATTGGCACTGGCCAATGCGCACCAGAAAACGGACGATCCGCAGCGCCACTACTACCTGAATCAGAAGAAGACGCTCGAAATCAACCCGCGCCATCCGCTGATGCGCGAGCTGCTGCGCCGAGTAGAGGTAGACACGGACGATCTTGTGGCGAAGGATATGGCGGTGCTGATGTTCAACACGGCTACGCTGCGATCGGGCTTCCAGCTGCCGGAAACGGCCGACTTTGCCGACAGCATCGAGCGCATGATGCGCCAAACGTTGGGTGTATCGCTGGACGAACAACCCGAGCAGGAAGTGTTCGTAGACGAGCCGGCAGAGGACGAGGCGGGTGGTGCGGACGAGGAAGAAGAATCCATCGATGCCGATGGAGAGCATGACGAGCTGTAATAAGCTGTAACAAGCCGAAGGACAACCGACACGTGGATGATGTGGCCGCATCATTGTATGACTGAAGAAAAGTTAATGTGTGTACGTGTGTATTCTATTGTATGTAAGTGATACAGATGAATGTATGTGCGNGAGGAAGAAGAGTCCATCGATGCCGATGGAGAGCATGACGAGCTGTAATAAGCTGTAACAAGCCGAAGGACAACCGACACGTGGATGATGTGGCCGCATCATTGTATGACTGAAGAAAAGTTAATGTGTGTACGTGTGTATTCTATTGTATGTAAGTGATACAGATGAATGTATGTGAGTGTGTGTGTGTGTGAATTGTATCGTAAGGATCATAGTATAGCGCACGCGGGGCGAAAATTGAGGACTGATGAGCTGCTGCTTCCGATTTCTAGTTAGAGAATCTGAAGACGGTTCAACACAACCGAATGATCAACGGGCACAGCAACACAGAGCAGGCAGTACATGGTGAAGAAGACAAACCGGAAGGACAAATTTTATTGTCCTAAACCATTGTAACCTGTCCTGCGTAGCTCGAGGAAAAAAACAAAAAACACTGCTAAAATCGAAAACACTCCTTACTATATTGTTTAAGAGTTAGTAATTTCCCTCCATGTATGTTTTTTTTTTCGTTTTCGTATTTTCGTTAATCGTGATTCCGTTCAAGTGCAATTTATTGTATTTTTTGCAACATTCGTATGAAGGCCATTCAGGAATGTATATGTACATGAACAGAACAAAGACTATTAAAAAATATTTCCTGTTTTCTTTGAACGAACAACAACAACAACAGCTAGAAACGAAAATAATTTTATGAAACAACAAATGAAAAGTGGAAAATAGCAAAGAAGCGAAATAAAACCATCATCAAACCTTAATGCCTTTTTGATTGCTTTGTCGTATGTTGTGAAAACCGATATAGTACAAGGTCGTATGGTAATGCAACTGGATGGACGATGAGCCACGTAGGTTAAAATACTATTGATTCCATCGGATTGGTCCATTTTTACTTTAGACTGCACTTTAAAATGCTCGTTTTGTGTCGATGGGCATTACTCGTGCTGGCACATGACTCTTTTATTAGCTACATGATCAGTCTAAAATATTAAACAAAAATTTAAGTTCTTTCCACATTTATGTACGAATTTCTAATTTGATTCAAAAGTTACAAACTTACGCACCAAACATGTGCTACTGTTGCCTTAGCAACTGTTTGGCGAAGGTATCACAACCACGTGGTGTTTGTCAAATGCGAATGAAAGAAATTAAATTAGGCGAAACAGAAAACGCGATCTCCCCACTCTAGTATTGCGTGTGCGTCTTTTGTTGTGCAAACTTTTATCATGCCGGTAAAATGAATCCCGCTACCACTACAAACAAACAACAAGATACGCACAAAATTATGAGCGATCGCGTATGATTGCGATCTTGCGTCTAATGGAAAGAGATAGAGGGAATGTTTCGCTTGTCTGGTAGCCACAAGTTCGCATCATCAGCAGTGTTGCGCTTTTAACAGCGTAAATTAACCTTGCCAATCAAGCGGAATCCATGTGCTGGAAACGAACGATCGCTTCCTTTGCCGGATGCTGTGAGTAAGACCGTATGGTGTGCTTTTTATTGTGCTCTACAGCTCGTTCCGTAACATTGTTCTGTTCTTTCTGTGGGTACTAATCTTGTACGGTCTCCATTTAAACACCCAACGTGTTTCGTGGATCGTGAACCATCCTGATCTCATAAAAACAAGTGAGTAAAACATTAACGAGCCGCTTGATTTGTAGTACACGTCCTTGTTTGTAAAAAGCATGACCTGCTTCATCATGTGTGTGTGTGTTTCCTCATCCCTTTACAACAAACAATCCCTAACCTCCAAAATTGACCTCCTTGCGGTTTCGCTTCACAAGCGTCGTTTAGTTCCTATCACTATTGGCACTATCGCCGCTCCAGAACGAGCCAGAAGAGAATGATGGAATGGTGGGTCGGTTTCACCGGCAAGGTCTCCGTTGGTAACGCAGCTTCCCCTTACGTTGATGCATCCAACGAGGGCACCTTATCAGCGTTCCGGGTGTTATTGTTTTTGTACGGATCATACTATCGATCGATTCTTGTGTTTTCCAGCGTTTCATTTCTGGACCTCCGAGAGCAGTCTTTGCGTGACTTCGACAGTGAAAGGTTGGAAACGATACAGCACCATCACCATGGCCAGTGGAAAAATTGGTAAGTCGGCTTGGTGACGAATGATTCGGGATCGCTCTAATTCACTTTAATTCACAGCCCTCGTAAGTGTGTCGGACAAGTCCGGACTGATAGAGTTTGCCAAGGGACTGAACGAGCTCGGCTTGAAGCTGGTAGCAAGTGGTGGAACGGCGAAAGCGATCCGGGACCAATCTCTGCCGGTGCGTGACGTTTCGGATATTACCGGTGCACCGGAAATGCTTGGAGGGCGTGTGAAAACTCTCCATCCGGCGGTGCATGCCGGTATTTTGGCGCGCATGACCGAATCCGACCAGCGGGACATTCGTCAGCAGGGTTATGAGCTGGCCCAGATCGTCGTGTGCAATCTGTACCCATTCGGATTGACCATCTCCAAGCCGGACGTGACGATTGCGGATGCGGTGGAAAACATCGACATCGGTGGAGTGACGCTGTTGCGGGCCGCTGCGAAGAACCACCAGCGTGTCACGGTGCTTTGCGACCCGAAGGACTATCCGAAGGTGTTGGATGAGATCCGGCAGCATGGCGATACGACTCCGGCCACCCGTCAGGTGCTGGCGCTTAAAGCGTTCACACACACCGCCGAGTACGATGCGATCATTTCCGACTACTTCCGCAAGCAGTACTCGGCAGGTGTATCGCAGCTTAATCTGCGCTACGGTATGAACCCGCACCAGAAACCGGCCCAGATCTTTACCATGCTGGAACGTTTGCCTCTGAAGGTGGTTAATGCGGCACCGGGCTTTATTAATCTGTGCGACGCACTAAACGGATGGCAGTTGGTGCGTGAACTGAAGCGCGCGCTCGGTCTGCCGGCTGCAACCAGCTTCAAGCACGTGTCGCCTGCCGGTGCAGCGGTTGGTGTGCCACTGTCCCTCGACCAGGCCAAGCTGTGCATGGTGGACGATATGTATGATAGTCTAACACCGCTGGCTACGGCTTACGCTCGTGCTCGCGGTGCTGACCGTATGTCCTCGTTCGGTGATTTTGTTGCACTGTCCGATACGTGTGATCTTGCCACGGCCAAGATCATCTCGCGTGAAGTATCGGACGGTATCATTGCGCCGGGCTACACTGAGGAAGCGCTCGAGGTACTGCGCAAGAAGAAGAACGGTTCGTACTGTGTACTGCAGATTGATCCCACATACGAACCGAGTCCGGTCGAACGCAAAACGCTGTTCGGATTGCAGCTCGAGCAACGGCGTAACGATGCCGACATTAACAAGGCGCTGTTCACGAATATCGTTACCAAGAACAAAACGCTACCGGAGGGTGCATTGCGCGATATGATCGTGGCCACTATTGCGCTCAAATACACGCAGAGCAATTCTGTCTGTTACGCCAAGGACGGACAGGTGGTTGGAATTGGTGCGGGACAGCAGTCACGTATTCACTGTACGCGCTTGGCCGGTGACAAAGCCGACAACTGGTGGTTGCGCCAGCATCCGCGCGTTACCGGTATGCAATTCCGGAAGGGAGTTAAGCGAGCAGAAATTTCGAACGCGATCGATAACTACGTGAACGGAACGGTTGGCAAGGATATGCCGGTGGCGCAGTTTGAAGCAATGCTGGAGAAGGTACCGGCCCCGCTCACCGTAGACGACAAGGAGAAGTGGACGCGCCAGCTGACGGGCGTTTCCCTCGGTTCGGATGCGTTCTTNTACGTGAACGGAACGGTTGGCAAGGATATGCCGGTGGCGCAGTTTGAAGCAATGCTGGAGAAGGTACCGGCCCCGCTCACCGTAGACGACAAGGAGAAGTGGACGCGCCAGCTGACGGGCGTTTCCCTCGGTTCGGATGCGTTCTTCCCGTTCCGGGACAATGCCGATCGGGCGAAGCTGAGTGGCGTGTCGTACATTGCGAGCCCATCTGGTTCGACGAACGATGCGGGTGTGATCGAGGCATGCAACGAACACGACATCGTGATGGTGCACACAAATCTCCGACTGTTCCATCATTAAACTTGAACATTCGTTTTATTGTAGGATTTATAAAATCACAAAAAATGCGATCGTTGAGAGGAAGAATAAAAAGCATATTTGCGAATAGGATAACATATGTAAAAAGGATGCGTTTTTAATAAAAGATAAATATGCATTGTATGTTTCCACTTTCGCTTTCGCAAAGCAACGAATGCCTATTGCTAGGCACAAGGCTTGTAGCGACGTTATCAATTGATCGTCTTGGAACTAGGTTAGCAACGCAAGATCGAACATGTTTACAATTCGGCATTATCAATTTATGATGCGCTTCTCTGACGCAGTGCTAAACAAGTTTTGCGATCCTGAGTGATCTTTATCAAACAATGGCTAGTTCCCTTTTCGATAGGGAAATAATCCATAGTGTGATATGCATACTATTTTTGTGAAACGTTTTTATGAAACGTGCTACCTTAAAGTAATACATTAAAAGAGAATCGACTTTATCATCCACAATAAACCTTTGCAGTCGGTACCCGTTTTCTTTTTTTATTATTTTGTAAATTCTTGCCCATCATCAAATACCATTCTCGATTATCAAACGGTTGCTAACGTATCATTTAAAATGTATTGACATTCCAATCATTGACAGCAACCGCCAGACAGAGAAGAAAGATGCATTTGAGTTGTCATTCTCCTTTTCATTTGTGCTTGTTTTCGATCTGTGGGAATGCCCTCCCCCACCACTTCCCCACCTGTACCATAACGAAATGCATTGCATCGATGCAGCGATGCATTTATCTGTCAATAATTGTTTTAGTTCTGTTCTCCTCGGCCTCTTGCGCGCTATCTGTGCTTGCGTATCGGATTGTTGTTTTAGTTATTTGTGAAACGAAAACTATCCCCCCTCTTTGCGATGGACTACGTCGATATACAGGCCGTTGAATCGAAGCTTACCGACGTGACGGTCACTCCGATACCGATGATAAAGAATGCACATACCAATCATAACACCGGGAGCAGCAGCAGCAGCAACTACAACAACAACACGGCCAATATTACGATAACTCCGCAGATTAATCATCGCAGCAGCAGTAGCAACAACCAACATAGCAGTGTATCGTCTTCGGCCAACGATGGGTCCTCGGGAGCGCTAGCATTAACCGTCGGCTCAAACAACAGTGCTGCAAACCTGGTGGCCCCGGTCACTACGTTTAATCACTTCCCCAACAACGCAGGACTGTCGAAATATGCTCAGCTCCTGATGGTGATCGAGGAGATGGGACGCGACTTGCGTCCAACGTACTCCGGAAGTAGAAATTCAGCCGAACGGTTGAAACGATTGATCGTGCACGCCCGCATTCTGGTTCGGGAGTGCTTGGTAGAAACGGAACGATCCGCAAGACAGTAAGCGTAGGGTAACACAAGCAAAACCCCTACACGATCCAGCCGTGGTATCAGCCGTTTCTCACTCACTTACTCTCATTCTTCAAGTGCATTCGTAAGCAGTCCTTGGCTTTTCCGGGGACGGCCACGTTCTGACATCAGCCGGATGTCGATGGTACGGTACAACGTTTAACATAATCCATAGTACAAAAAGGACAGCGTAATGTTTGTGGCCGGCATGCATTGCAGTAGACGGAAGACGATGCATAATCAGTTAACGGTAGAGTTGAGAGCAGCCTTAGCTAATAACATAGACTGTGTATTTACGTTACGGAAGTAGCAAAGCCAGCAAGAACGAAGTATACCAAAACACAACCCAACAAAGGTGCAGCATGTATACAGAAGTTTTGCAGCGAGAGCAGACACGATCTGATCTGCAGATGAAATGCTCTCTTTTTTCTACAAAACATATAAACAAGCATAATAAAAGACGATACAATTGTGTAGCCTTTAACTATATACAATCGCGATTGTGTAGACATACCCTGTAGTAGGGAGCTGATAAAGGGATAAATAAATGCATATTTAAAGTAAACCACACTCGCATTGTATCGATATTATACAAACAAAAAAGCAAAACGATCCAAACAATTGGTCAATCTTTTGCCAATTTTAACCGTATCAGATGCAGTACGTAACCATGGGCTGTAAACAGCTTATTGTTGATAAACATAGCCGACCACTACGATCGGATTTTCCGTGCGAAAGGTTTCGTTAAAAATAGCGAAGCTTTTGACAATAGCTTCGTTGAAAAAAAATAATGCTTTCATTGAAGAAAATAAGCAAATTTTACTACGAACCATTGATTAGAATACTTTCGAGCGTATTTTTACAGCAAGTACGAGAAATCTCGTCGTACATTGGTAAGTACAAGGAGTAGAAAATCTGCAGGAAAGTGCATTGCTGGTCCGCGGTAGATTCCACATGACATTTGATTGTCCAGCTTGTGCTGACAAAAAGTCGATCAATTGTGATGTTTTTGCACGCACTAGCTGCAGGTAATATTTTGAGAACTAATGAATCAAAACACTTGCTGTGCACTCTCTGTGATGCAATACCGCTAGATCCATGCACTGGTGATGGTTGCGTTAAGTGCGGAGAAGTGGTTGAATACGTCCGGCACAATGTTGGTGCAGTGTTGTTGTTCTAAACATCCAAACAATGCACTCTTCTACACAGGTTGAAACAGGTGCCCACGATGCAATGAACGCAAAGGGACAGCGTAAACAACAGTGCAATAGTAGTACGTATTCGTTCGACGTTCGATCCACCGATAGTGATTGAAGCGGGCCCTAGTTTTTGGACGATTTAAGCAGCTCAGCGTACAGGTAAATACACACCATGATACTTGTTTGGTGAGGCATACTCTACAGTAGCACCTGTAGTAAATACGGCGTCTGTGAAGTAACTGCCTCCTATCCGGTCGGATAGTTGAACAAAACGAACAAAAAATCCCTTCCGCTTGCTACCGATTTCGACACAATGAACGCGCCATATCCGCCACCGAATGCCTGCTACACGGACATCAAGCAGGGTATCCTTTCCTACACGCTGCCCCTACGCACAGACCTGAGCGATATTCCCGGGCCACCCATCAGCTTGCTGCCAGCACCACCCAGCAGCTTACTACCCGCGCCAGACAAATCGTCCACCGCGTCCAACCAGAAGAAAAAGCGCCGAGGGTACATAAACGAAAGCGAAGAGGCACGCGCACGCCGCCTAGCGCGCAACGCCGAGCGTATGCGCCAGAAACGTGCCACCGAATCGGAAGAAGAATACCGCCAGCGGTTGGCCAAAAATGCAGAAAGCAATCGGCGGAAGCGGCAAAATGAGACTGACCTGGAACGCACCATTCGGCATGCACGCAGCGCGGCAAGGGAACGGTTGCGAAGGGCAATGGAAACCCCGGAGCAGCGGGCAGTGCGGTTAGCCAAGCTGGCCGAAAGGATGCGTATAGCCCGGGCGAACGAAACACCCGAACAGCGAGCGGTCCGGTTGGCAAAAAATGCGGCCAAAGCGAAGGAGCGCTTGCTAAAGGAGTCCCCGGAACAGTGGATCGAACGGAAGCGAAAGAAAGCCGAGTATGCACGTCGTAAACGGAGCGGCCACGGCAATACGACTAGTTCGGCAGGAAGCAGTAGTAGCAACGACGCAGCCATACACAGCACACTCACATCGCCCGACCTTTCCTTCAGCCAGGTATCCAACAGCCATAGCTACGTACCGGACCTTGGCCATGGAGTGCCGCCCGACGTGAAAGACATCAAGCTGATAGCGTCGCCCAAGCAAAACCACGCGCAGCAACCCGAACAGATCTACAGTACACCACACCTTCCGTTCATGGAGCACGAGGTGAAAGCTTCCGAGTTTCTGCCGAGCGTCCAGCATCCGGGATCGACTGCACTACATCCGGACCTGTCCTGTCCAAACAATCTGCTTAAGTTTCACATGCTACCCTACTCGCTACCGCCTGGTGCAGTTGCGGCAACGGCTGGTCCCGGTATGCAGCATCCAGGACATGTGGAGTACAAGGGCAAATGAAATTCGGTGATACGGGCGACATAAAGTAAGAGAGCAAGAACCGTGAACACGATGATTATAACGTGAACACGATGATTATAACGCTGTACACCGCGAGCAAATCGTACTACTAGAAGACACAGCTGGAAGCGGAATAACAACCACAATTAACAACGTGCAAAAACCAACAAAAAGGGGGAAAATAACCTTAGGCAATATACAAAACTATCTATATAACAGACACAATAAGCTTAAGATAAAACGTATGTTGAAGCGATCGTAATTTTGCAAATAGTGCGTTAGGAAGTCCTTATTTGTTTTTGTTTTTATGTTTTATCATCATGGGAAATGCACGTGAAGAAGTATGCTGAACTCGACGAGAATCATAATAAGATTGCCTGTTTCTTTCGTAGCTCGTAACACGAATTGTAAAATAAAAGAATTTGAAATATCACAGAAAACCTCGCACGTGTTGTCTTAATGTGTTATTAAATTTAAATGCGCGATTATTAATTATTGTCGCTTATTTGCATTCTTGTCTTGCATCTTCGCAATGTGTTTTGTTTTTGGGCAGGCACTGTAAAGACGCCTGTCAAGTATGCATCTACCGTGAAGAAGTACTGGACACGTAACTATACACGTCAGGGTAAAGTTTTTGGGAAATGTTTAGAAAAGATCAATTTCCAAACTAGAGGGAAGAGTGAAGCAAAAAACAAAAAATACATGCAAGTTTCGCAAAAGGTATTATTGATCGGATGGCAAAGTGAAGTTGACAGTAGAATTGTACAGGCGTGCGAATTATTGGTGGTTTATTTTGAAAACAGTTGCTCCTCTAACGCTTCACCCAGTGTCGGTATGTTAGAGGAGTATCGCCACGAAATATGAATGGATTTTTCCAAATCAATACGTACTACAATGAGTTTAAGCAAGAGGTCGACGCTGCTTATGCCGCTGCACCGATACAACAGCCAACCCAGCAGCAGCATCAGCAATCCCAGCAGCCACCGCCACCATCAGCATCATCACAACAAATCGCCGTTAGCGACGGTAGCATCACTTCCTCTGAGCACTCCTTGAGCAGAAAGGAAACAAACTTAACAAAGAATCAGCGAAGGTTTTTAAACGAAAGTGACGAAGCGCGGGAGAAGCGACTGGCCCGGAACGCGGAGCGTATGCGCCAGAAGCGGGCAATGGAAACGGAGGAACAAAGCCGAAAACGTATGGCCGAAAACGCGGAACGTATGCGAAGGAAACGAGCAGCCGAAACGGAGGAAGAGTACCGAATTAGAATGGAGCGGAACGCGGCATTCAAAATGACCGACGAGTATCGGCGCCGCCTGACTGAAAATGCCGAACGGAACAGACGAAGGCGCCAGAACGAGACAGAATTGGAGCGGAGCATCAGGCGGGCACGGAGCGCTGCCCGGGAACGGTTACGGCGTGCGATGGAAACACCGGAACAGCGTGCGATTCGTTTGGCGAAGTTAGCTGAACGGATGCGTATGACGCGCGAACGTTTGTGGACAACGATCGAAACACCGGAACAGAGGGCCGAACGGTTGGCGAAGCTAGCCGAACGGATGCGCTATGCCCGTGCGAATGAAACACCAGAACAGCGAGCGGTCCGGTTGGCAAAGAATGCTGCCCGAGCGCGCCAACGTTTCCTAAACGAATCGCCCGAACAGTGGATTGAAAGGAAGCGGAAAAAGGCCGAATATGCACGCCAGAAGCGTGCCGCAGCAGCTGTTGGTGTAGGTGGTAATGGTTCCCTTTCGTCTACCAGGCCACCATCCAATACTACAACCGTCAGTCACGGAACCAGTTTGCAGCACACGCCGATGGGTTTCCCCGGACATGCGCCAACTACGTTGCCGGAAACAATTCTCCATACGAGTGGGCCACAACCCACCAGTAGTTCGAGCAGCAATGCGGCTGCCTCATCGTTTGCGCTGAGCACAAAGGACAGCAGCAAAGGGACCATGTCGTCGAAACACACGACCTCGAGTGGTTCCGTACAGTTGCAACCGGAACAAATCTATTCCACACCGCAGGTCATATTTAGCGGTGGTGATTTTAAACCGCACGAGCTGCTAAACGGGCAACACCTGGTGATGCAGACCGACCCAAACTGTCCCAGTTCCAATCTATACAAAGTGCACATACTGCCGTACCCGTTTCCGACGTCCGCGGCAGCGGGTGCGTCGCACATGGAACAGTCGAGCGCCTACAAAACTAAGTAATCGTCAGTTGCGCTAATGATGGCCATACGGCAGACCGAGTGCTTCGTATGTCGTGAGAAGTTTGTAATAAGTTAGCCAAGTAGGAGGCGCTATAGCCGGTGCTATAACTGCTGCTGCTACTCCTGCTGCAGAGCCATTTGGAGCCAACCGTTTGGGCGAAGCAGCGAATTTGAACATTTTATTATCTGCTAAATCTTAATTAATCGATTGAACGATTATGCATATTAGTGTGGTTATTTGGTATTCTAATTTTAAACTTTCGCATACTTGTACACTCCGTTGCAACGGAGTATCTTCCACGGTTTCTACGGTTCGACCGAGAAATGATTTTATGTGTTTTCTCTCTCACTTGCTAGTCGTCCTACTGGGGAAACCAGTAATTGCATGTTCCAGTGAACAACAATGATAGTTTTGCTTCTGCCCCCAAAATGTCCTTCCCAATCCATTTATTGTGTACATGCATATTAGCAGGATTCATCTGGTGATCGCAGTGCGATACTAATAGCGAACTGTCGAAGAAATAAACTTATGAATCAGTGATTACATTGGCCTTGTTTTTTTGTTTGGTTTACAACGATTGTCGGTGGATAAATCTCTTTTTACTGAAGATCTGATTCATTCCGAAACATTATTTCAAAATGCGAAAATAAGTTCACCTATTCAGGTTGCCGTTTGCAAAATTGGTTTGCAAAATAATTTTGTTAATAAGGCAAGTTAACAAACATATGTACCTGTATTCATTTCTTACGATAAATGCTTATAATTATTCAAGTTAAGAAATGCGAAAATACTGGGGCGGTCCGGTGGTGCATGTGATAAACGGCGCCAGTCCACACGGCCGGACCGGGTTCAAATCCCATCCGGACCGTTCCCCCGTAGCAAGGACTGACTATCCGGCTACGTGGTAAAAATAAGTCTAGTAAGCCAGAAATGGCCGGCGTGACCTGTAAGGTCGTTAAGCCAAGAAGAAGAAGAAGAAGAATGCGAAAATACTAGTTTCGTCAAGGATATGAAATAAATATCACACAGTTATGCACTGCACTGTAATGGGTAAGGTGAATAAAACGAATCCTTCCACAAGCGCGAGTAAACGCAGCTGATGTGTCAGATGATGTATCGCTAAAAATAAAACTCAACCTGCAGTTGTTTTGTGTATTCGGTACGCGAAAAAGAAAAGTTGTTTTGAAAAGAGTTTTTTCCCAAGCGGTCGTTTGTCAACAGTGGAAAAGTTTGCAGTACATTGCTGCCCCCGAATGTGTTCCATAAGGCAAGCATGTAAACGCACCACCAGCTAATAAATATGAATGGATTCTTTCAGATCAATCCATACTATAATGACATTAAGCAGGAAATCGTGTCCCCATATGCAGCACCTGTCGTGGCGACCACTTTACCGCAAACAGTACAGAACGTCGTACCACCACAGTCCGGCAACGGTACCGACGTCGAGCGTTCCTTAAGCATACATCAATCATTGACCAAAAGTCAGCGACGGTTTTTGCACGAGAGTCCCGAAGCCCGCGCCAAGCGACTGGCCCGAAACGCGGAGCGAATGCGTCAGAAGCGAGCAGCCGAATCGGAGGAAGAGTATCGCAAACGAATGGCACAAAACGCTGAAAGGATGCGCAAAAAGCGTGCAGCAGAGACGGAGGAGGAGTATCGGAACCGGATGCAACGCAATGCCGAATGCAAATCGGGCGAAGAGTACCATATCCGGTTGGCCAAGAACGCCGAGCGGAACCGTATGAGACGGCAAAACGAGACTGATCTGGAGCGCAGCATACGGCGGGCCCGTAGTGCGGCACGGGAACGGTTACGACGTGCGATGGAAACACCGGAGCAGCGCGCCATCCGATTAGCCAAGCTGGCTGAACGAATGCGAATTTCGCGGGCAAATGAAACACCCCAGCAACGTGCCCTAAGGTTAGCGAAAAATGCGGCCAAGGCTAAGGAACGGCTGTTAAACGAAACACCGGAGCAGTGGATTGAACGGAAACGGAAAAAGGCAGAGTATGCTCGCCAGAAGCGTGGTGCCGCAGCCGCTGCTGCCAAACTAGGCCTACCTACGACCTGTAATTCCTCTAGCAGCAATGCCAGCAGCTCTACCAGCCTCAGCGTACCGTCAACACCGGGCGACACGGTAAGCTACACCCATGCACCGACGGCAAATACGACGTACAATCTCGAACCGACACATTCGCTGTCGCAAACGTCCCTCGTATCGCTGTCGACGACGGACCTGAAAGACATTAAGCTAATAACAGCACAAAAACCGGGCCAAATGTTGCAACTGCCGGAGCAACTGTACGCTACATCACACATCCCATTCAACGGGACCGACCTGAAACCGCCTGAATTTCTAACCAGCAATAGTCAATCGGGCCCTCCTCACATCATGCAGCCGGAGCTTTACAAGTTTCACATACTGCCCTACACGTTCTCTCCCACGGCCGGTGCAGTGCATCCGACGCAAGCGGATTACAAAGGCAAATAGGTGTACGACCCGCAATTCCCGTNGCAATAGTCAATCGGGCCCTCCTCACATCATGCAGCCGGAGCTTTACAAGTTTCACATACTGCCCTACACGTTCTCTCCCACGGCCGGTGCAGTGCATCCGACGCAAGCGGATTACAAAGGCAAATAGGTGTACGACCCGCAATTCCCGTCGTACTTGACACTGAGACGCGTAGCTAAGCTACAGGGAGTAACATTTGGTAATTTTAAAATTTAAGTTACGCTACAGTAGGTATAATTTTAAAATCGGTTTTGCATAAGGAACTTACTCAGCAATTTTCTAGGCCTGCTGGTTTAGGTGTTTACGTTTCGTAGGGAATACAGGCTAGATACAGTATGCTATGAATGCGATCGCACAGTACGCCACGCATCTTTCATTCCAACCGAAGCGACTACTATGTGCAAAAATAAGGGGTGAGGTATATCACGTAGGTATATCGTAAACCAACCTACCAACTAAAACCCTGCACCTCAAAACAGAATAAACACCGGTCGAGAAGCAGAAGATCTGTATGATAAAATTTCATTTCAAGCGTAGTTTTCTTAGTAGTAAGCAAAACTCTGGTAGCGAGCGTTGTGTTCTCGAGGTAAATCAATTAACCTAGTCATTTTCGTCATAAGCAAAGGTTGAATAAAATGGTATTATAATCTGAAAACAGTATGCTTTCTAATGGTGTACAATTTATTTTACTCTTGCAAGCACAATTTGTATAAGTGGATATTAAATGGGTATGTATATAGACAAGGCACAAACTCCTCGTCCCGCGGGAACAAGTGCAGAGTGTTGAACGAACGACTATAAATACCTGCACGGTGAGATGAACGTAAATAAAAACATAATAACAAGCTTGGCTGTACATTATGCTCAGCGTTGATAAGAATTGATTTAATATAATAGAAGAAAACGTGTTTGTTTGAGTATTACATCCATGAAAGTAGATTAAAGGTGAATAACAAGAGAAAGATTCAATGATTAAGCAGAAGAGTCCCAGTTAGATTTACAACAAAATCTGGTGAACAAAGTTAAACACGTGCTACAGTTTGTATCGGAACTGTACGAAAAGGTTACAAAAGTAGTTTACTTGTCACCTAATATAATAATCGTATTCATTTCAGTGGAAACACCGTAAGAAAAGATAAGACAAACGAACAAAATATTGGATTCTATCTAGCACTAAAATGGGCAAACTAAGCATCAAAACAATGGTGTCATATGACACTGAACAACCTGCCGATTCCGTCGAATGGTGCCCACAGGAGGGATTGGAAGACATATTCGTGTGTGGCACCTATCAATTAGAACGAGACCAGGAGTCATCTTCGGCTAACCGGAAAGGACGAATATTGCTATTCCGTTTAGATAAGGAAGCTTCAAACGATTCACTAACTCTCCTGCAAACGATCGACAGATCGGCCGTGTTGGACCAGAAGTGGAACCCGTGTGTAAAGAATCAATTAGCNGAACGAGACCAGGAATCATCTTCGGCTAACCGGAAAGGACGAATATTGCTATTCCGTTTAGATAAGGAAGCTTCAAACGATTCACTAACTCTCCTGCAAACGATCGACAGATCGGCCGTGTTGGACCAGAAGTGGAACCCGTGTGTAAAGAATCAATTAGCCGTAGCTGGAGCAGACGGCACGGTAGTAATCTATGCGCTAATCGAATCCACCGGACAACTCATGCTCGAATATAAAGCTACGGCAAAGCTACGTGGTGATGAAAGCAACGATCGAAATCTGTTGACGCTGGCGCTTGATTGGAGTCCAGATGGGAAGCGGATCATAGTAAGCGATTCACATGGTTGTTTGGAAATGTTAAGCTTTGAAAATGGTCTACTCCCCATTCATGGATGGAAGGTACACGGTTTTGAGGCTTGGACCTGTGCCTTTAGCCACCATAACGAAAACCTCGTGTTTAGTGGTAATCAAAATGCGTCTAAATGAGAGATCTGAAAAATTCAACTTAATTTTATTTCGTAGGAGGAGACGATTGTTTTCTGTACGCGCACGATATACGCTGCCCAGCCGAACCAGTCGTAAAATGTAAAAATAAAACACATTCAGCCGGTGTCACCTCTCTGCTATCCTTAGCCCAACGAGACCATGTTCTACTTACCGGAAGTTACGATGAAAATGTACGGCTGTTTGATGAACGACAGCTTAAGTCTTGTGTTTCCGAGCTGCCTCTGCAGGGCGGTGTTTGGCGTTTACGATCGAACCGAAACAGGGAACCGGATAATATTCTGTGCGGCTGCATGTATCACAACTTTAGCGTGGTTCATTTGAAGCCAGACGATACGTTCGAGTTAGTTGGCGAATACGGTGAACATGAAAGCATATGTTACGGATGCGATTGGCAACAGGTCGGGGAAAACTATCGTTCTGGGAAACATGTAATTGCAACATGTTCGTTTTATGACCATAAACTATGCATTTCGGAGGTACGCACATGTATGTGAAGAAATAAATAAAATGTAACTTTTCCTTTGAACTTGAACACACGACACTGACGGATTCTGCGAACTTTTAAAAATGCGCCCAGGTGGTGTAACCGATATTATTGTGTACCACACCACGAATGACATTTGCAACGGGTTTTGTTTTTCCTACTGACAGTTCATTGTAATCTGTCACCCCGTGCCTACATGCTTAGCAATTGTCGCGTTTGCGAACGCGACAATCGTAGCACAGTTTTCCCAAAAACTTTTGCGACTTTCGGCGCGACTTTAAGGTTGTTTAAGTTTTCTCGTGCAAGGTTTGTTTATGTTTTCAATCTGGCCGGTAGCGGAAAATTAATTTCGAATTAAATTAAATTAATTTAAACAAAGAAAATTATAATAAATAGTAAATTTATTGTTTTGATGAAGTTGATGAGAAAGGCAAGTTTTTTAAGCCCAGTGACGATGTTTCAAAACAATGGACCATCAAGAAAGCTCGTGGCAGGATGCTGCTGACTCCTGTGATACAAATAACGGCTGTTGCTAACAGTACCGCAGATTTGTCCGTTTTGTTTTCTTGTGTGTTTAACGCTGGAAAATCTTGTTATAATTTTTTCCGGTAGCCAGAAAGAATTGTAACAAGATAAATAGTTGAACGAAGATGTGTTTGCCCACCGCGTCATNAAAAATGCGCCCAGGTGGTGTAACCGATATTATTGTGTACCACACCACGAATGACATTTGCAACGGGTTTTTGTTTTTCCTACTGACAGTTCATTGTAATCTGTCAAACGGTCGGAAAACAAGCAAAAGTTATTGCGAGCGAAGCCTTCTGCAGAAACAGTCTACCGCAGTGTTTAGTTGCAGTTGCTCATCCTCAATGTCCGCTAGTTGGCAACAACAAACGCCCTGTGGCGTTATTAAAGCAATATGGGGCCACATTAGCACCACCCCATCGAGTGAAATAGAGCACTCGAAATTAGTGAAACAATTAAACAAATCGTTGCAACTAGATAGTATGGGTAAGAAATATTTCGTAGATCGGTAACACTAGGTACTTTATCATGTAAACGTTTTATTATACCGAATCTCTTTTTTTAGAATTAGCCGAAAAGCACATACAAACGGCACTGGAAGACCGGCTCATAGTGCTGTGCATTCGAGCAAAGCAGCGCGGTAAACAAAAGTCCAGCACCAACTACACAATTCCCAGGTTACAAACGGTGTCTGACGAACAGCCGGACAAATGTTGCTACGAATGTCACAATACCGGGAGCGTTATAAAATGTGAAGGTTGCATGAGAAGCTTTCACGATGGTTGCCTAAAATCTCCGAAAGAGAAACAGCAAGAGCTGCGACAGTTTGTGTCTAAGGAAAAGCGTATCATCATATCAGCGTCAGAGGAACAACCGACTCCACGAGCACAGAGACGCAACTCCACTGTTTCGGTTGCCACCATGGATGAAAGTACTGTTTGGACATCAGACTTGCAACAGGATGATGACGAGTCGGTTGAAGTGGTAGATGAAGAAATGCCCGGAATTGAGGTAAAACGAGAGACCATGAGTCTGGATTCTTCCTATCACAACGTGAAGGTGGAGAACGATGTAAAAGAAGGCCTGCTAACGGACGAGCTTATGTTTGTGGGACTGATTCGACCGCCCAATCGACGTCTCGAAAAAATGCTTAACACAACAATTAAACCGGAAGAGCCGTTCGACGGTGACGACGTTGCAACACAGGCGATCGAAAATGATACTCTGATGAGCCGGAGCTGTTATGCCTGCCATGTGCTGAAGAGCAATCCCATCAACATCTCGCCCAATATTAGCACGCAGGAATTAAACTATCTGCTGAATTTCGTCGTAAAGGAGTACAAATCGTGGGTTAGTACCATAGTCTATTAACCAAAGCATGTACATAATGAGGCAAGATGTGTAAACATTTTTTAAAATTCTTTTTAGCTCCCAAAAGACACATTTTCGCCCACAAAGCTTTTTAGGGGCAAGTCTGTAAAGACGGTGCTATCGAGCAAAGTTATAGACATTTGCAAGACGGTGTTTCTTCGTACGCCCACATCGATTGCAGATGTTGAAGCAAAGATCGCGAACGAACAGTACACCAGCCTAGAAGAGTTCCATGTTGATTTGCTGGACATTGTACACAACTTAGGCGTCATCCATGGAGGTTAGTCGATTAACTGACGTAACGATTCTTCTATACAAAACATTTTAAATCACATTCTTTCTATCATACATACGTTTTTGTAGTGACCTCGCTAGACTACAGTGCGGGAATGTATTTTCTCGCTGATTGCCTTTATGAACTGCGGGAAATACGCCAGTGTTCCGATTGTTATCGCCATTCGTCCGAAAAGTTGCAACCGGATTGGTTTACCCGGCCATGTCGCACGCGCCACGAGGTGGTATTCGCCAAACAAAAAAGCTTCCAATATTGGCCAGCGAAAGTGGTGCGGGTGACAAATGACAAGTACGATGTGCGATTCTTCGGCGACAAGCATATGCGAGCGTTGGTAAATGCAAACTTTGTTAGACCAATCGACACGGAGTTACGCACACTTCGAGTAAACGTTAAGCATCGTGGATTCCAGCAAGCCATGGCCGAATTGCTTCAGTACCAATCTTTATCAGAAGGCTTCAGAGAACAATATTCCTTTCTATCCGTACGTCAGATGTTAGAAAGCTCTCTTCCGGTCACGCAGTGTGAGTATATAGATAGAGTAGCAAGCACTGGTAGCACATCCAGACCGGTTACGAGAAAGCGGAACCAAGCAACTCAACAACCCAGCACGCCAGCAACTGACTCAGCTATTCAGCAGAAGCATAGAAAGTTGTTGGATCGGCTTACGAATCCGGTGGATCTGAGAGCGAAAGCTTTACAATTACTTCAGGAAGGCGAAGAACAATTCTCTCGTAAGTTGGAGCTTTTGAATGAAAAACATCGTCAGGAAATAAGTGACGTAAAGAAAAAGCAATGGGTAAGTGTTTGGTTTTTTCAACGTGTATCGTATCTACACGTGTTCTAACTGTATTTCATTAATCGCTTCCAGTGCGCCACGTGTGAGAAGGAGGCCAGAATACAGTGTTGTTGGAACACATTCTATTGCACGACAGCTTGCCAGAAAAATCACTGGGTACAGCATCAGAAGCGACACCAGGCAGGCGGAAGGTACCATCGTCTACGTTCCGTGTCCGTTAATCCATTAACACAGCATGAAAGCTAATGTTGCAGTACGCAGTCCTTGCATAGTGTACAGTTTGAAGATGTTTTATTTACTGTTACCATTTAACGATTCAACCTCTGTACATAATTTATTTATTTTAAAACTAGCGAAACTGCACTCTCACGTTGTAAGGACTCAAGAATAATAAGCATTCGCTATATTAATCATCCTTACTTATTTTCTACGGCTTACTAGTCGTACAGTCGAAATAAGTTTCGTTACTTTTCGATAGACTTTCGCTGTTAATGAAATCGTTTTATATAGTACTTCCAACGTTAAATAAAAACAAAGAACGTACACATTTTACTTTTTGCTGTCTTGTACCAACGTAGCAAAGTTACACACTATAGAAGGCTACAATTTGCTATATTACTTTGCGCACCGCTCAGTCCACTTCAACTCGATAAAGTACTGGTCGCACTGCCTTTCAAATCGCTGTTCGCCACTGCTACGTTTTCTGTACCAGCGGCAAGATGTTTCAATCGTTGTCTTTCCACATCTCGACGAACTCCTTCGTGCAATCGCTCGCTAGCAGTGCATGGGAAGAAAATGCACGATATTTCTTTACGGAACACGGTAACGATATTCACGATAATTCTTACCGATCCGCCGCTTGGCTATAGTGAACGTACGCGATGAGACTTCCACTGGCGATACAGGCAGAAATAAAGGTTAATTTAGCTGCCGTCGACATAATGCTGTTCACTTTCCGGCCGAAAGAAATTGCAAAACAATGCAAATTTCGTCTTCCCTCTTGACGTTTCTCATACAAAACGTAAACAAACCCTGCCTCTGGCACCTGCTTCAACTTGCAACACCTTTTTCACTATTCAAGCAGCAATGTTCATCAAAGAAGCCGTGGTGGTTTTTTTTATTACCAAAAATGTTGTTTATTAAAAAGAAAGATTAATGAGTGAGTCTCAAACATATAGAATACACATCACTGTTCTTATTCATGCAATAGCATTGAAATAGCGTCGTCGGAACATATTACAAAAATCAGTCCTCCTCCAGTTCAGTCCATATGAGGTCATTCAGCTCGTGCCCATCCGTCCACTGCAGTACTTTGGCAGGGTACGGATGCTCCAGCTTCCCGATGGCGCTCTGCAGCGCATCGTGGCAAGAGAATCCGCGCCGTGCACAGGCGTAACCATTGCTGCCCAGTCGCAGCATCGGACAAACGTCGTTTTTGCCATCGCCCGCGTAAAACACTTTCTCGTACTCGATCTGCCGTTCGTCGTGCTGGCGGCGTAGAAATTCGTTCAAAATTTTACCTTTGCAAAGATTCTTCGAACTTAGTGTGCACTCCGTCTGGAANCAAAAATGTTGTTTATTAAAAAGAAAGATTAATGAGTGAGTCTCAAACATATAGAATACACATCACTGTTCTTATTCATGCAATAGCATTGAAATAGCGTCGTTGGAACATATTACAAAAATCAGTCCTCCTCCAGTTCAGTCCATATGAGGTCATTCAGCTCGTGCCCATCCGTCCACTGCAGTACTTTGGCAGGGTACGGATGCTCCAGCTTCCCGATTGCGCTCTGCAGTGCATCGTGGCAGGAGAATCCGCGCCGTGCACAGGCGTAACCATTGCTGCCCAGTCGCAGCATCGGACAAACGTCGTTTTTGCCATCGCCCGCGTAAAACACTTTCTCGTACTCGATCTGCCGTTCGTCGTGCTGGCGGCGTAGAAATTCGTTCAAAATTTTACCTTTGCAAAGATTCTTCGAACTTAGTGTGCACTCCGTCTGGAAATGGTAAGGCCGTAGCTCCAGCAGCCCATTACTGTCGAAACGGGCCGGATTGGTGAACACCGTGTGTATGTACGGTCCGATATCATTGAAATCATTCCACACTCGTATGAACTCCGAATTGGAATCGCTGATTATAATCACATCGAACCCATGCCGTACCAGGTTGGCAATGCACGACTTCATACCCGGCACTTCCGGTATGCCGCGTATTGCCGAACTAATGTCCATCGGTTTGAAGCCGTTTTGGTGCAGCAGCCGGAAGATGCGCTGCATGTACGGGATCCATCCGCACGATCGCAGTATGCTTTGGACATCCGGTGGAACGCCTCCAGGGCCGAGCAGATCACGCACCACAATGTCCGTGTTGTGTTCGCAGACCGTGTGGTCAAAATCTAGTACCGCTAGCCGCTTCAATATTCGACCGCTGCTGGAAAACATCCTTACGCGGTACGAACGTTGCGATTGTTTACTGTTTGCCGTTTTGAACACGCACGCACGTACACACAAGAGCACTCCACAGTCTTACGTACAGGATCGAACGATCTGGCAGTTGAGTTGAAAATGCATTCATGAATGGTGAAGTTTATCGAGCTGTGCTTGGGTACGGTGCACGCGGACCACTAAAACGGAACAACATCCCTTCCCGCGGCAGCCGGTGTGAGTGAAGGACGGAGAATTTTCGATGTCGTCTTAAAAACGCCGCCCCCGAGATGTGTTTTTTGCCGTGTGCCACGTTCTATTTTAAATGAGAAAGTTCAGTATCAACAAGTGAGATGCTAGGAGGGCGCGGCTGTTGCTGCTGCTGCTGATGCACAAGCACTAACCACTGCGACATGAGAAGATGGATTCGGATGGTCCACTTTACGTCAACAATAACAATCAGTGGCAGTGGGAACACCGCCCGGTCCCGGTCCTGCGCCGCAGATGACAACAACACACCACCACTATAGTGAAGAAAGTGCGGTACAAATGAACGAGAAGGATACGGGATGGACACGGCCAGTGTGCGAACGGTTGGTGGAAACAGGTCATTTATTTTGTCGCTATTTCATCGTACTACTCGACAAATGTTTGGGGTAAGTATCATTTTTCTCTTGCCTTGTGGGGTGGACACAAAAGTAGAGTTGTTGTTCGAAGTACATTACGCTACGGCGAACGTGGGCTTGAATCTCATGTGGAAAATTGATCCACGTTGATCGTTTATGCCTACAAAGAATGGTTTTTTTTTGCTAACTAATCATATAAGGAAATTATTAGCAAAATGTAGTAGAACACAGTAAGAAAAAACACTGCAAAATTGTTGTATTATTCATCAAAAACTCACGGCAGTTATGCTTTAGTTAACAATTGGATATGTGCAAAGGTTTACAAGCTACAACAAGTAACTTATAGATTAACTAAAGCATTTCAAAATACTTCAACCAAAAATTATAAGCCTTTGTTACGGTAGGGAAAAATGGAGAGTTCCAATGGGTTAAATGAATTTTGTAGTTACGTTCCAACATTAATTTGGTCAATAGAATGCTTTAAACCCCAAAAAAGAGCTCAGTTACTTCTAACGGGTCCATTCGCAAGAAGAACCCGGATGGTGTATAATCGTAAGTGGGATTTCCAAGACCACAAAACAGTTGTAATGCATAACAAGTAAGTTGGATACAAAAGCTTCCCAAGCATGCCATGCCAAAAGACATGCGGAAAAACACGCAAGTCGGTCCGTAGACAATCTAGAACATAACTATACATTTTTTCTGTTGAGGATGAAAGAAAAATAGATAACGAGATAGGCAAGATAAAAGTTTTTAAAGTTGTAAAGAAAAAACAATAACACCTTTTCATGATTTTTCATCATTTTTGTGTATTTTCACTCACAAGGGTGTAGCATTTTGATGTCTTATGTTATCATAATGTTAACAAAATGACAAAATAATTTATTAATTTAATAGACCCATCAGAATCCTGGTCACATTAAGAGAATAGCAACAATTTATGATTTATATATTAAATGCTTCTAATTCACAAGAATAGAGATCCATACTGTGATACTGGAGACGAACGGTTGTAAGATCCATCCCGAAAATCGAATGTCCTGAAACGGGAGTTGATCTCAAAACCATTGCACCAGTTCGATTTGTATGGCATTAAAATAATTGATAATAATCCATTGATAGTGTAGCGTAACACTGTAGTTAAATGTGATTGCCGGTAAATTGAAACCATGAATGTCCGGTAGAAAGGGATTCACTTTAACTTCCCTCTTACTTAATAAACCAAAATGATTTTTGTTGTGTGTCCCTTATAATAAACTTTTATTCGAATTATTATGTTTACCGTTCATGATTATAAAACAAAGAAACGATTTTTAACATTCCCATAGTTTGTAGTTTAGTTTAAAAGCTACAAAGTACCTTCATGGTTTGTTGTGCGCATTTTACAATGTTTTTGTACAGCGGTTAATTTGTTACAGCGGTATGTCGAAGGCAACATAGCAGCTACGAAACAAATGTTCGTCCCCTGTTTTTGTTTTAGATAAGCTTGATTCTTGGGAAATTTGATTTAAATTACGTAGAATACAATTTTTTAATATAAACAATAGTTAAAGCAATCTACAATTTAAAGAGCATTAAATGTTACTCAGTTCGGTTTTTTATAAAAAATATATATGTTCTGATTTTAGCTTTATATTTGACTAAAGTTTAAAATTTAACTTGCAGTATTACTACACGGTATCGTTTAACAGTAAGTTTCAGGAAAATTTCACTTTCCTTGCTTGATGTTTTCTTACTAGTTTGGATCAGGTCTAAAAGTTATAAAATAGGAGTTCCAGAATAGACCAATTAAGGGTTTTATACATACATTTTAATTGTGCACGATTTTCCCTAGAAACAAGCATAGTTGTTCGCTATAATTTAAAATGCATTTTATACAAGTAAAAGCCCCTGTTTTTATTACATTATTTTTACTTCAATCAACCATTCAGATACAGGTTAAAAAAACAGGTAAAAAGTTAGATTATCACAATTAACGCCTAAATGCACTGATAATCGTATTAAAATTCTTAACAGTTGATGAGGAACTGAATATTGGGTAACGAAGTAAAATCAAGTCTGGTTACATTCCAGGCGTGCGTCTCCATGTTAAGATGGAGAATGCACTTAAGTTTAGGCACATTACACTATGGCGCAATATACAAACCATCACTTGGTTATAAGCAACCAGATTCTCCTGCCGTACTATGATTCATCTATGGAGGCTTCCATTGCTATGTAGATCTGTAGCTTAAGGCAGGAACAGTAGATTTAGTAATCCATACAATCCTCAGGTTGGATAAATATACGCTGTTTGTAGTTTTGTTGTTACCATTTTCTGATAATGTCTTTGCTTTTGTAATAATCTATTACTAACGGAATATGCTGCTATTGGATAATTAATTGTAATACAATAAAGACATAATTTATTTCATTGCTTGTCTTCATACATTAGTCAGTTTGCCGGTATGTAACATATCGTTAATGATCTCAAGGAAACTTCTAAATACCGTAGCCTTTAAGTGCATTATTTTACACGATAATGTCATGTATCGTTCTTTGTAACGTAGTTTGTATAAACATTTAATATCGTTTGCAAGATTGCAACAGAGAGACTTACAAAAGTATCAAAAATAGATGCTATAAATACTTTGGATTCCAAGCCTAATCCACACTACCACAATATACAACCTGAAAGTATGAAATTTAAAAATGGAATATACTACATACTGCTTACGTTAACAATTTGTGATGAATGAATAATTTAAATATAAAAAATTAAGTACTTTTTGTCCACTAAATCTCCATTTTGTTTAGAGAGAACGTCTGCAGGGAAGATTCCTCTCTACAATAAGGATTACCCTTTTTCACGGATTTTTCGTTACTCCGGACAACGGCAACAGTCGTTTTATGGTTTTACGTATAGTTCAGTTCTTCTATTAGGAACACATTCAAGGCAGCACATAAGGCAAGAAGCAAATGGCATGTTTTGGCAAGATATTCTTCACGATCTTTGGCACTGGGTCTGGGTGTGATGGATGTGATGGTTGTTCACTAGTCCGATGTCATCTGTAACTCGCGTTCGATCCATCCGATGTAGGACGATACGCGCGTATAAAGTCCTGGCCGATTAACCGTCCCGCAGATACCACCATTCGAGGTAATGCCGACGATGTAGTAGCGATCGGTTATTCCCTTCAAACCAGTGAAGGAAACCTTCAGCTGCAGGGGACCACCGGAATCACCTTCGCACGTATCCTTGCCACCGTGCGGATCTCCGGCACACAGTTGAGTGGGCAGCACACCCTGGCGCAGGCGTCGGTTGCGGTACAGTAGCTGGTTGCACTGGCTATTGGGCACAATCGGAATCTGCACGCGTTGCAGTACCATGGACGGTTCTTCAACTGTAAATGAGAATTAAAGATTGACGTTTTATTTTTGTTGGAAATTATCAACAATTTTGTACGGAAATTAAATTAGCATATCAGTTTTAAATGACACCATATTTGTATCAGGAATGAAGATGAAGGGACTAGGAGAGGAAGGGCAAAATTGGAGCAAAGTTCCAAACTAGTTCGAGCATATGTCAATCGTGAGATTTGCTGTTCATTTCTTGGCCTAAAAATGGTTTATTTTTGCTCACCTAGTCCTTCTCACATACTCACTCTCTCACCTATGTTGTGTTATCTACCGATATTTTAGTGAAAAGTTAAAAACTTCCTAAAAACCTACTGAAAACAACTTTCCTTTCCCATACGTGCGTTGCCATTCATCATGAAAATTTATTTCTGTTTGCTTTATCTTTGTCTAAAGAAAGTTTTACAAAACCAACTCCTTAGTTTTAACCGTAAAACACTACACTATTTTTTGTTTTGTTCATAAGTAGTGGTAAACAAAATGTGGAAAATTGCGAAATTGAGATGCGTTGCGTGTGTGGAAGTGTGTTGTGGAGGTTTGAAAATTCTCGTTGACAATCGTAGATGATGTTCGCGATTGGAACTGGTTTGCATGGAAATGAAGGCTAGTTTTACGTTGTCACGTAGGCCTTTAAAGCATGTTCCTTTAACTAGTAATGATGAAACCACATTTTTTTGTGATTTTACGGTACTTTGTACAAAAATTTCCCTCATTTTTTAGCAAACTGAACGAAAAAAAGAAATTTAAACCATAGTTAATCCAAAAAATTCACAAAGAAATCACAATCACAAATCACGTTTGCAGATAAATCACGAAATACGTCACGAATAACTTACAGTGGCCAAGTTTACCCCATCCGGTAGCAATGAGTGGTACATTGTTTGGGATCTTTTCACTCGTCCACAGGTAGGCGGGTTCGATGGTGGTCACCGGCGATGCCAGCTGTATCAGTGCGATATCGTTGTACGAAAGAACTCCACCATATCCCGGATGCTGCACAATCATCCGTACGTCAACGATAAGCGATGGGTAGCGTAGATCGCGGGTGCCGAGTTGTACTACGGTCGGGGGATTTGGCATGCCGACGTGTGCGCAGTGTGCCGCCGTCAGGACGAAGCGTTCCGATATTAGCGAACCTCCGCAGAACCATTCGTAACCAGCGACACATCCGCCACCGTCCGAATAAATGCAGGGCCGTCCCAGTACGGCCATATGTGGGTACTCGCCGGGGATCGCATTTTCGCCACCCACGATAGCGCCGACCACTGTGATTAGACTGAGACACAGGCTGAGTCTTATCCACGATATCAAGACGGCATACTTTTGTCTTTTGTCTCCCATTCTGATTGCCAAATGTCTTGCCATTTGCAGGTATTAACGCAGTATTGAATCACTATCACCGGGTACTTCACACTACACAGAACCACCCTCAAACGGAGATCCTGTTAACGAATGTTCTTCAATGCACATGCACAAACACAAAACGCAGTGAGAAAAAAAATCTGAAGAGTTCTGGTTTTAGTCTCACTCTTTAGTATCTTTTTCTTTTGCTTTAGTTTTATTGGTTTTGAATGATATTCACACTTCACGAGCATCACGTTCACGGTTCAGCTAGTGGCATCCTGTATAAGGATCAGCTTGCACCACACAGCACATCCGTTGCGTTCTTCCAGTCGATACGGAATGAGCGAACCGTCGATGACCGTGCGCGATTCGACCGAGCGGCGGGCGTGCGCTTTCCGAAGCGTTCGGCGATGGTGCGTCATCGTTGTGTCCATCCCGCAGTAGAGTGCCGAGATCAAGAATTGACACGATCGAAGATGAACTGGTGAAGAGGGCTTTACACGCTAAGCTTTATGCCGAACTTTACAGCGGGCAGCACACGCACACAAAGCCTTCGTGCGTATTATTGGCGTTCCAAAGGAGCTTTGAAGGTTGCGCGTATTCGCGTGGTCGATTCGCGCGTACGTACTGCTGCAAGGGGAGTATTGCGATCACAGGCATATGTTCATGACGCCACGACAAAAACTGGAGGACGAAGTGAGTGAAGAGTCAGGACGGTACGATAACGAAAAACGGGCGATGGTTGAAGGCGTGGGGAAGAGGAAGGAAACGTGTGAAGGTCCCGAAGGGAAAGGGGTGCCGTTGCGTTAAATGCTCGACTTCTTTTGGAGTTGCACCGTGTGTCAAGCGCAGGTATGTAAATGGACAAAACCCGATGGATAGGGAGCGCTAAGTGACCTTCGGTCGACGAATGAGCCCTTGCTAGATTTTGGCTCATTTTCATAAGATATTATCACAGATTGGGGAAGTAGTAAACGAACCACAGTAAAACAGGATCTATCACCGTTATCAATTCTGATCGGTCGCACACATGTCGATGACCTTGTACTTGAGCGGTCCATTCTTGTTGTACGAGATGGGGCTATTTTTAGCTTACACGTTTCTATTTTATCACCGCTAGAACTACAGTGCGTAACGCATGAAGTTGGTCAGTGATTTGAGAAATGTAAAATTTCAGTGTTAATTATCGCTTTTGGTTCATCTTTCATTCCTTAACCTGGGTAACGCAATTTGCCTAATAGACTTTAGGTTAGATATTAAAAAAAATATTCAAATTTTCAATCGTGTCAGTTGGTAGGTTAGTGAGTCTCTCTCGTTTCTTGGTTTAACGACCTTGCAGGGCATGCCGACCATTTCTGGTTTACTAGACTTATTTTAATTACGTAGGCGGATAGTCAGTCCTTGCTACGGGTGGACGACTCGGTTGGGATTTGATAGCAGATCCTATCGTGTCCGGCTACGTGGCAAAAAATAATTCTAGTAAGCCAGAAATGGTCAGCAAGAAACTATGTATATGTTATTACTTTTTAAACCAAATTATAACAAATATTTGGGGGCGGTCCGTTGGTCTGGGACAGGACTGGGGATCAAATCCCATCAAGACCGTCTCCCCGTAGCAAGGACTGACTATGCCGCTACGTGGTAAAATAATTCTTGATACGCTCTGGCCGTTCTTAAGAAGTAAAAAAAAACAAGTATTTGGTAACATTTCAAGCTGCAGCAACAGCTTGAATATTTACCCAACTTAGTGTAAGCTTTTATGACCAAACACCTGTCGCGTGCTTAACCCATAGTGTCTTCACAACACTAAATATTGAAAGACGATGAATGCATCATTGGATCGGGGGGTGCTATTCAATGGCGGCAATGGAGTTGCCAGCGGAGCCACCCATGAATCATACTCGACACTACTTCGGTGGTGGTGGACAGTTTTTGTAAGCATGTACGCACGATGCATACACGTTGTTTGTTTTTGGTGAGCGCGGATGATGGATGGGACCGGGGAGGTGGTTTTATGCTACCGGCTTCGGTACAACACCGGAAAGTTGCCGGATTGCTGAGCAAAAGCTCGCCGATCGATCGGCCACCAGGATCATAATAGTCTTGTTTACCTTTCTGCTCTCGTTTACAACCCCGCTGCAGTCTGTTGGCGCGTCGATCGAATGACGTGGCAACGTGTGAACTTTGTGCGGTGCACGAAATGGGCCGTGATGGAGGAGGCTTGGCTTTTGGCACGGTTGCAGCCACATTCCGCGCGTGCAATCCCTTTTCGACCGGAAACGGTTCGGAAGCCTGCGTAACTATCCTTTCGCTTCGTATCACGAGCCGGGCCGATCGTTTCGTTTTGAACATGGTCTAGAGCTTCACGCCCGAGAGGATGATGCAGTTGGCAAGGTCACGGGAGGTGAAGATGGTGGAAAAGGGTGCTGTAACATTTGGGGTGTAAGGTGAATGAATCATCGGCCAGTCAATGGAGGCCAACAATAGTTGAATGGGAGACGGATATTGGACGAAATTTTCGGTAGGAATGTATACTTGGTGTGAAGGTAAAGTTTATTGTTCCTTATATGCGGTTTGTTAGTTATTTTATAATTGATCTTTTAGTTGTGTTACTTTCATAGTTACATCGAAATTCAAATCTGTTTTCTTTCACAAACAATTTAGAATATAAATAATTCAATACCACTCGTTTCAATGCATTGGCTAATACTAGTTATTTATCGTGAGTCATCATCATCGTTAAATCCACTATCAAAAACGTCATCTAATGTTTTATTTTTTAATTCGGATTATTTAGACGTATTCTATAGTTTTGTGTTTATGTATATTCAATGTTGGTAGCTATTTCGGATAAATTTGGCTACAAAGCTACATTAATCTCTAATGATATATTTTGAATTAATTAAATACATTACAAACACCCGGAGCGCATTGTCTGTTTATCTCTTATAGTGTTTATAAAATATTTTTTTCCATTTAACATAATTGTACCGTGTATAATACTATACGAACTACTTCTTTTGCACAACTGCCTCAGAAGATCTTGAACTGCAATATCTGGTTTTCCTTGATGTTATTTCCCCGTCAGCAAAATAGTAAATCCAGCGTAAGAACGAAGCGTATGAGATTTGGATAGGATAGTCATGTGTCAGCGTCCACTACTAAATCACCATTTTAATTAGGACAACTATATTTTTCCGCACGTTTTGACTGTTTCGCATCAAATGCTAAGAGGATTACAGAAAGGAACGGTTTGCATTACGTTGTGTTTGGATCTTCTAATTGTTTCGTGAGGATTAAAATAATTCATTGCAATTTACGGTTGAACGTTGACGCACTCAATGTTTCGTGTAGCAAGTAGGAGTGAAAATACTTTGATTATTAGACAAATAAATTGTGTCATGGTCACGATAGTGTAACAGACGACTGTTGACTCACTTCGTCATTTGAGGACTCCGATGAAAACAAAACAGTTGGATGGTTAATGTTAAGTTACTCATTACGATGTTGTTGGTTCATCTGTAATCTCCTCTGCTTCTCTCTCTTCTTTCTCTTCTTCTATTCTCTCTTTTTCTTGTATTTTTAAAATAAAAAAAGATATATAATGTTATTTGTATATTCGTACAGAAATAATTCATCGTTGACGGCAAAGAACTTTTTTTTAATTAGCATCTACTCACATTTGCAGCATATTGTTTTTGTTGTAGATAATTTATGTTTGCCACAAAACGTCATCAATCGAGTGGATGCAAATCCTGCAATTGACCTTACCCAGCGCACGCTACATTGATCGGCCGATCATGGAAAACGTGCCGAATTTATCAATCACAGCTTATTATGAAATGTAGTGACGTGTGCGGCTAGTGTTTGCTAGTGTCTAGTGAAATGCAGGCCACCACCACCACCAAACCACAAATGACGCAAGCGATACAATCACGCGGATGCGTAGGTTTATGCTCGCGGCTCCATCGTCATCAATTTGCAGCGCTTCACCTTCTAACCGTCGTCACCGTCCGATGGGTTGGATAGATCCGGTCCATTCATGAAACCAAATCGAAAGATGTGGAGCTTAAAAGAGAGTACGTTTGAGGTAGATGTGAAAGAAAACAATGTGCAAGTCATCCGTGGCCGCAATGTATAGAAATAGTGGCAAGAATTGTAGACGATTGTAATTGAATTAATGTATCCGCTTTGATCCGGTTAACGAAAATATTTGTTTAGTCTAGTATTTTGGCAACCAGGATACTCTTTTCGCATTTGTTTTTTATTGCAAAGTAGCTCAAAAGTCCATCGGAAAGATCGATGACCCTTTTATCTGCATAAGAGAAGAGGTAGCTTAAAAGCTTCATAATAAGCTTTACATGTGGTGAAGGACGATAGTACAGATGCTGCAGTGACCTCATTACAGCGTGCAAAACATTACAGTTGCTAAGCTCTCACTGAGTTAGCCACGTCACAAAAATGACACCAGGCAGGAAGAAGAGCCAGGCTTCATTGGGCGAGAAAGAAGTGGATCGCATTGAAAAGGGTTTGAAATGACGCCAATAACCGGTGAGCAGGGTTGGACTATTCAGGGTTGGACATTGAACAGCAAGCTGATGGCTGTTCTATGACTAAGTTATTAAATAAAATAACTAAATCAATAAGCTTTCATAGCATTGGACACATTTGTCTGACATCGTCATTACTGTTCATTTTGGTACGATCGACTTAGTAGATGAGTAACCGGTAAACGATCTTTATATAAAAATCCAATCCATTCCATTACGATTGAGTGGTTGTACAAAATACGATACTCTTGTGGGCAAACTTATTGCTTCAGTGGAAGTTAAATTATTTTCTTTTAGCAGCTTAGCCGTACGAGAAATAAAAACAAACGCGAAACACATGCGCCTCACGTACGCGAGCCAGTTTTGGGCGGTTTGATGTAAACAATCTAATGTGTTAATTTGCGTCGAAGCTATAGTGGCCTGGTGTGTGGCGATGGCTATAAGCAGGTTTAAAAATCTGATGGATCGGGGCATCGAAATCTGATGAAGGTGTGACACGCGATCATTTGATATTTGGGCTGTGTGCATGGGAGAAACAAAAAAAACTAAGATAGCAGAGGCTTGTTGTTGCTAATTTGAAATCGTGCTTTCAGGATATGGTGTAAACAACAAACTCGGCTCTTCTCGGGTTCAAGGAGTGTGATATATTTGGCTACGGCGTAATACATTTTTTATTTACTTTACATTTCCTACCTTCTATTTAATGCATTTTTCGCATTAGGATAAACGTCTGTAATAAATAAAGTAACTTTAGACAAATAATTATGGAAAGGCTGTTCAAGTTCTGTTCTAGGAGCTTTAAATTTTATTTTCATCACAAGACTTTGAATCTAAGAAAATAGGTTCGACATGAAAAAAAACATCGAGTAAGGAATATACAAAAATCTTCTATTTTAGAAAAAGGATAACATTTTTAAAAGATATTGAAAATAATCACTCACAAACCCCTTTTGCATTCGTTTAGAACAATCACATTTTAGTACACCGTAAAAGGTCGAAAATTTGAAACACTGCGTAACGCACCACTTACGCGCCTGCTGGCACGCAATCTCATATACGCACTTTACTCGTTGCAAATGTACACTTTTAGGCGCCGTCCGCGTAAACACTTTCACACTGCTTCACCGATCGTATGTTCGGGCATTAGCGCGACGGCAGGGCGGATAGTGGCTGTGAAGATGTAAATAACCACACAACCAGCTAACCACACTGCCAGAGCGTATATTGCCCCAGTTGGGGATGCAATGCGGACGGTGTTGTGCTGGAGAAAAGGCCTCCTTCCGGTATGATGGTCGTTGCGATACTGATCCTGATCGTCGTCCCTCAGCAATGACAATTCTGCCTGTTACGATTTGTTACACTATTGCTGGCCCGGGTTTTTGGGAAGATCGTTGACGACGGTTCGGACGATCGTTTCCATTTGCCGGCTGCTGCCATTCATTTGCCGAGTTAGGTTGTCGGTTATCGGGATGAGAATAGTATTACCGTTCGGGCGGCTTACCGAAATTGTTCTAAATTCTACATTCTAGATGCGCGTGGCTACAGACAATACGGGCTTCTACGGCGACATTCAAATGTCTCCTAAATCTGCTACTGTGCCCTTGGCAGCCGAACTGGCACCAACTGGTATCGCCACACGAGACATGCAAAAGATCGGGTGAACTTTCTGGATGGTCGAAAAAATCGATCGTGATGAAATCGACAGAATTTTCCTCCACTGTTGAGGTGTGTTTTAAGATTCAAGTCTATTTCATCATCGATTGGGAAGCTGCATGCTTTTGTCTTAATTTGTTTCTTGTTTTTTTGTTGGGTTTCCTTTCCCATGGTGCAATTATTCACACGGAGCTGCACATCGCAAAAGCGTTTGCCCGTACGTTCGATTGGAATTACCACCGAAATGCACGAGCACATGTCGGAGCGGTTAACGTACGAAAGGTCGGTCGAAAACCTGCGCTACTGCAAACAGATGCAACACACAGAACGCGATGCAGAACACCCAATCTTTCCCCACTGATGGGGCTATAAATAATCTATCCGCTTTCCTGCACGGTCGTCACCACCTGTAAGCACGAAACTCAGTAACTGGTGCCAAATAAACGTCCCCATCACAAGCTTGTCCCCTTTTTTTGGGGGGGAAGCAGCAAAAAAACTGCTCAACATCCCCATTCTTATCCCTGCGCGAAATACTGGGTTGATCATACGATCTGTCTAGAAAAAAGGGTTGTAAGGGTGACGGATTGCAAATAGATTACTGGTCGGTTGCTTTTTTTTAGTAGAAGAAACCAAGGGAAATACATTATGCTCCAGGTACGCTTCCTTACCGTATTTTCTTTCGGATTGTTTCTTGATCAGGTTGTGTTTGAACGCAAAGGAAAAGATTGCTTACAAAGAAATAAAGAAAGGAACGCCAATTTGTATACCGTTGAAGAGTTGTTGGTGATATTTATTCGCTTATTTACAAACATGCCAAACGCAAGTAAACGTAAGAAGCTGACGAGAAGTGTTTCGCTTACAAACCGGGGTCATATTTTTGTTTTTTATTTTACTACCATAATAATTTTATCAATCAAAAATGGACCAAAGTAATAAAGGTGATAGAATTTATTAAGATCAAACTGCATATAAACGTTTCGATCGAAGTGTTGAACTACTGTTTTGCTCGCTGCTGCGTTGATGCTGTTTTTACTGCTGCTGTCAACTAGCCATAACTTAATAAGAATGTTCCTTTTTTTTGCTTCATCATATTACTTCGCCCTTGCTCACATTTATATCGCAAACACACAATATATTACACCACTGTAAAATGCACACGCACATGCAGCGCAATAACGCGATGTGCGCCAATCAGCTCGCGCATCGATGATTCAGTGCGCGCATTACGTTGAAAATACATTCACACCCACCCGCTTCGCGTGCTAACCACCCACACACCCTTCGTCCCTTTTTTGCATTCGACTGCATGTGGTTAGGCTTCTGCTCTTCTTGCACTTCCGTACGACGAATATCGATTCTGGAATGTCGTACCAGATAGTGCATTTACAAATACCTCAAATGGAATAGCTCGATGTAAATGCACCTCTGACACGTACCCCAAAACTCAACAAGCAAGAAAGCATACCACTGGAACTCTATTGAATAGTTGCCCGAAATTTAATCCTAACATTACGTTCATCATCATCATCATCGTCGTCATCGTCATCGTAAGAATCATGAGGTTTTGTTTTATCCAATACTTATCGTCTTCTATTGCCCAGTTTTAAGTCTCATAAGTACATCCAGTGCTGTCCAAGCTATTACCCGGTGTACAAATGTGTGCTTAGTATCTACTATTGAGATAGACTCACACACCTGCAATTCCGCAATTGCAATTCTACGACATGCAGTGCGATGTATTGTGCAACAGAAAACTGCATTCTACGCGCATTTCTTACTCAAAAGAGAGACCCTGACGAAGGTGTTCTGGTTGTTTTTCGTAGTGTTGCGCATGGGAGTTCGCGCACACGCATTCGTTTTCGCTGTCGTAACCTCGCAAGCATCGCAAGATCTTTTGTAAAACTTAATTGTAGGAAGAGAATTGATCTATCAAAGCAAAAGAGCTTCCAAGTTCAAGTATTGTCAGGTGAGTTATTCAATGCAGGTCGCTTGCATAAACAATGAAGGTTTTGTGTCCACCAACACCAACCTGAAAGTATCGTTTTTATGTGTTTTACGAAGAGAACCGGCTTTGGTGTTTGTTATCGTTCCATAGAACTTCAAACCATTCGACAATGCATCTCGCAGTTGCATTTTAACTATTTGTAAACTTTTTTTTCACATCATTACTTGATTTGAGTATGGATTGCATCCTTCTACAGAGATGTTTTATTGGTCTCCTTTCCTTCCTTTACCAAATGTGTTTCATGACACAAAAACACCTTTTGAGTGCATTTTTACGATTAAACGTACTTCAATTACTGTGTAAAGCAACAAAAAAACCAGGAATTTTATCTCATTTCATCATTAAGACATTGGAAGGAATACAATCACGTGTCTTCTTAACATCTTCTCCGTCTGGGTGTTTGATATCCAACTCCACCAAGGTCACCGATTTGCACAACGTCTGAATGAAATTGCATTTTAAATGCAACACACGAGCACAGTTGCGTGCTTAGTACACGACCACCACTGTGGCTTTTAACGTTTGTACGTATCTAAACATTATGATGGTGATTTCTTCTGTGGTTTTGTTCGATAACACCATTTCAAGCGTTTTATTGAATATCGGAATGGGCTATTCTAGCAATCAAACACACTGTGTTTTTCGAACGATCTTGTACGATACCGATCATTACCGTAACATTTGTTTTCTCCTTATCGTAGTACAATTATTAGGTTATATTGGAGTGTGTGAGCCATCCAGCGTACACGTCTAGTTTTATCTCTACCATTTTCCCTATTTCTTACAAAACCGTTGCAACAATCCACCGGCGTGTATGCTCATCTGATTAGCGGTACCTTCCCTGGTGTGTTCTAGTTGGGTGAGTCCCAGTTTTTTTTTTCCTGCTTTGCACCCACCCATCGAAAGCAACATACGCCCAACGGCAGTTGGATCATAATATGATAATTATGCTTTAAAATTACGCACCAACATGCTCGCGTTCGGTGTAGAACGGTTCCCGTACCGAACGCGGACCTTTCCCAACCGGGTGAAGGTGCCTTGGTTTGGATGCTTCGGATGGATTGCGTTCAAGCGTTTTCCTTCCCTTTTCGTTGTATGAGAACCCAACCGGAAAACCAGCTGACGGACGGTTCTTTGGAGCTCGGAGGTTGCGAAACCGGTACAGTTACACCACAATTATAGCTTCCGTTCTTTCTTCGCACCAAAAACCAGCCCATCATCCCGGAAGACCTGGAAATTGGGAAGAATTGAAGATGGACTAGCCTGTGAGTCACTCGTGAGCGCTTATCAGAGATGGTGGTAGCTGTGGAGTTGCACTCTACTCACATTCCACACCTTCCAACATGGTCAAAATCAAACTTTATTAACTGTTGGGTCAATTTCTCACACCGTCTGTAGCGTTTTCTAGCAAACGGTATCCCACGACATTGGAGCAACGCCTTCATCGAACGTACGAGTTCCCGATTGCGTTCCCTGTACATTCGGAATCTGATGAATTCGTTTGAAATCCAAAAAACAACGGATTGCGCTTCCTATATACGTACGGAATGCCTCGCTACTGCTGTGTGCGTCAGGGTAGTGGCATTGTTTCACCTACATTTTACAGTCCCGCACCGGTAACACCAGACCTCGATCGGTTGTACTGTACGGTAACGGGAGTTCCGTTCCGTTCTTCACGTTCCGCAGATCTCCACACAACTTCCATCACCCTGTTTGTACGTCTATGTCACACATGTTCGAGGTTGATTAGAATGGCGGCNCTCACATTTATATCGCAAACACACAATATATTACACCACTGTAAAATGCACACGCACATGCAGCGCAATAACGCGATGTGCGCCAATCAGCTCGCGCATCGATGATTCAGTGCGCGCATTACGTTGAAAATACATTCACACCCACCCGCTTCGTGCGCTAACCACCCACACACCCTTCGTCCCTTTTTTTTGCATTCGACTGCATGTGGTTAGGCTTCTGCTCTTCTTGCACTCCCGTACGACGAATATCGATTCTGGAATGTCGTACCAGATAGTGCATTTACAAATACCTCAAATGGAATAGCTCGATGTAAATGCACCTCTGACACGTACCCCAAAACTCAACAAGCAAGAAAGCATACCACCGGAACTCTATTGAATAGTTGCCCGAAATTTAATCCTAACATTACGTTCATCATCATCGTCGTCATCGTCATCGTAAGCATCATGAGGTTTTGTTTTATCCAATACTTATCGTCTTCTATTGCCCAGTTTTAAGTCTCATAAGTACATCCAGTGCTGTCCAAGCTATTACCCGGTGTACAAATGTGTGCTTACTATCTACTATTGAGATAGACTCACACACCTGCAATTCCGCAATTGCAATTCTACGACATGCAGTGCGATGTATTGTGCAACAGAAAACTGCATTCTACGCGCATTTCTTACTCAAAAGAGAGACCCTGACGAAGGTGTTCTGGTTGTTCTTCATAGTGTTGCGCATGAGAGTTCGCGCACACGCATTCGTTTTCGCTGTCGTAACCTCGCAAGCATCGCAAGATCTTTTGTAAAACTTAATTGTAGGAAGAGAATTGATCTGTCAAAGCAAAAGAGCTTCCAAGTTCAAGTATTGTCAGGTGAGTTATACAATGCAGGTCGCTTGCTTAAACGGGGAAAGGGTTTTGTGTCCACCAACACCAACCTGGAAGTATCGTTTTTATGTGTTTTACGAAGAGAACCGGCTTTGGTGTTTGTTATCGTTCTATAGAACTTCAAACCATTCGACAATGCATCTCGCAGTTGCATTTTAAATATTTGTAAACTTTTTTTTTCACATCATTACTTGATTTGAGTATGCATTGCATCCTTCTATAGAGATGTTTTATTGGTCTCCTTTCCTTCCTTTACCAAATGTGTTTCATGACACAAAAACCCCTTTTGAGTGCATTTTTACGATTAAACGTACTTTAATTACTATGTAAAGTAACAAAAAAACAAAGAATTTTATCTCATTTCATCATTAAGACATTGGAAGGAATACAATCACGTGTCTTCTTAACATCTTCTCCGTCTGGGTGTTTGATATCCAACTCCACCAAGGTCACCGATTTGCACAACGTCTGAATGAAACTGCATTTTAAATGCAACACACGAGCACAGTTGCGTGCTTAGTACACGACCACCACTGTGGCTTGTAACGTTTGTACGTATCTAAACATTATGATGGTGATTTCTTCTGTGGTTTTGTTCGATAACACCATTTCAAGCGTTTTATTGAATATCGGAATGGGCTATTCTAGCAATCAAACACACTGTGTTTTTCGAACGATCTTGTACGATACCGATCATTACCGTAACATTTGTTTTCTCCTTATCGTAGTACAATTATTAGGTTATATTGGAGTGTGTGAGCCATCCAGCGTACGCGTCTAGTTTTATCTCCACCATTTTCCCTATTTCTTACAAAACCGTTGCAACAATCCACCGGCGTTGTATGCTCATCTGATTAGCGGTACCTTCCCTGGTGTGTTCTAGTTGGATGAGTCCCAGTTTTTTTTCCTGCTTTGCACCCACCCATCGAAAGCAACATACGCCCAACGGCAGTTGGATCATAATATGATAATTATGCTTTAAAATTACGCACCAACATGCTCGCGTTCGGTGTAGAACGGTTCCCGTACCGAACGCGGACCTTCCCCAACCTGGTGAAGGTGCCTTGGTTTGGATGCTTCGGATGGATTGCGTTCAAACGTTTTCCTTCCCTTTTCGTTGTATGAGAACCCAACCGGAAAACCAGCTGACGGGCGGATCTTTGGAGCTCGGAGGTTGCGAAACCGGTACAGTTACACCACAATTATAGCTTCCGTTCTTTCTTCCCACCAAAAACCAGCCCATCAACCCGGAAGACCTGGAAATTGGGAAGAATTGAAGATGGACTAGCCTGTGAGTCACTCGTGAGCGCTTATCAGAGATGGTGGTAGCTGTGGAGTTGCACTCTACTCACATTACACACCTTCCAACATGGTCAAAATCAAACTTTATTAACTGTTGGATCAATTTCTCACACCGTCTGTAGCGTTTTCTAGCAAACGGTATCCCACGACATTGGAGCAACGCCTTCATCGAACGTACGAGTTCCCGATTGCGTTCCCTGTACATTCGGAATCTGATGAATTCGTTTGAAATCCAAAAAACAACGGATTGCGCTTCCTATATACGTACGGAATGCCTCGCTACTGCTGTGTGCGTCAGGGTAGTGGCATTGTTTCACCTACATTTTACAGTCCCGCACCGGTAACACCAGACCTCGATCGGTTGTACTGTACGGTAACGGGAGTTCCGTTCCGTTCTTCACGTTCCGCAGATCTCCACACAACTTCCATCACCCTGTTTGTACGTCTATGTCACACATGTTCGAGGTTGATTAGAATGGCGGCTACTGCCCGTCCCATGTGCATCGCCATCGTACACAATTTGAGGCCCGTTACCATCGCCACGCGTTCGAACTCCATTGTTTTCCTGCTTGGGTACAGATAATGGGTCGTCTCACTGCGCGATAACGACGGCGTGACACACTAGCTGCCCGACACAGGTCCATTATTTAATATATACCCGCGATAACCTCACACTGTTCCAGTCACAGTGGTCGGCATGCAACAAGTCTATCCTCAACATTCTCCAAAAAAAAAAAAAAAAACGGCATCATCCAGCTCAATCCAGATCGGAGGTCCGGTTTCGTTTTGTGTTCGTGTCTTGTTCCACCCATCCGTAGGAAATATTGGAGAATAGCCTACAGTTGAACTGTGTACTACGTACAGCAAAGTTGATCAGTTGTGTCTTATCTTATCATACCACGGAACGGCTCAGTTTTGCACCTCTTTACCGTAGGGGGTGGCGCGTTTATCTGTTGCATGGCTGTACCTGGCCCATGGTTACATTCTTGCAAATTCCCCTCGCAGGACCGTCTTCGTAAAACAGTTTCGATGAGGCGTCACGATAAAATCTAGGTGACGACCTTTGAAATTCGTACACCCAGCCGTTGTGCGATAAGACCGGTCATTGTCGGGTGCTGTAAACTCGATAAGACAACCGATTCCAAGCATGATTAGCAATTTGTTTTTGGGAAATGGCGTCCTTATTTTCTTCACACGTCTGACGTCTTTGAGGAAGCCAAAACTATGAGTCAAATGAGTTGCAAACTGCGGTCACATTACGCGATGTGAGACACTTGGCACTGTTGGGTTTGTTCTCATTTTAACGCTGCTTTGGCAGACAAGCATGTGCGGTATGTGTGCCAAAGGGCGGTGAGGACACATTTAAACTAAGCTTTATATAACGAACGAACAAAAGGATTTGATCGCCAGCGGTGGCGTGGGGCGATGTAAAATCTTGGGCTTCTGCAAACACTTCTAACATTTGCCAATAACACTTGAAGGATATGTGATGGCGAAGGAATTCACTCGAAAATATACATACACATGCATACACGTGCGCCAAAAAGGTCATGATCCGTCATTGAGCAAAAAAAAAGGACAAATGGACGTCCGCTGGGCAGCCAACACATTAAAATGGTGGGAAATTTGCCAAAGCACAAAACCGACGAAAGTGGATCGCAGACTTTTGTCTGTCCCGTCCTTATTCTTGGATTTAAACTCGTGTACAGCTAATTCTGCGCCCGGAAACATTGAACAAGGCGATGAGATGCTTGTTCAATAAGAATAATCATTTATCGAACTTCTTATGATGTCCGGTTGTTAAATAAAGGAAAAAAAACTTCATCTCCACCGAACGAAAACCATGTCACCATGGTCAGTGCAATAAAATTCTTGCACCTTGCATAATGCACAATGCATTTTACGGCACGCAGCAACAAAAAAAAAACAATACAACATAGCGTACGAGAATGTGTTCTAGAGCTGTCCCGGTTTTGCATGGCCGTCGGCTTATTTTGGCACACAAGCACTAAAGCACCGTTCGGTTGTCATCGTACCGTTCTCAACCTGATGTTGTAGGTGTTCCCCCCGCTCCATACACTGGTACCTTTCGCCCACCGCTGCTTCCGACCACTCTTCGGTGGTGCATTCAAACATTTAGGACGACTTTGTGCAAGGTTGTGTCTTCCCACTCCATATGACCTCCCCACACATACACACTGTGTGACTTCCCACTTTCCCGAACGGTTCGTGATGACAGGCTTCCGACATTGGTTCGACGTCGGTCGTCGATCACTGTTACCCTCCTAATGCGAGGGTTGTGCCCGGGGATTGTAGCCATTCCATTCCTAACCTATATGCAGATCGATCGTACAGTGAGGTGGCAGGCATACATGAACCCACCCAACCGCCCATTCCCGTACAATATGGCACATTTTTCGTGCATTGCTTCTATTTGGGGAGTTGGTCTAAACACTGCAGCTAAAATGTGGAAGGTCTTTTGCATACATTTCCGAACAGAGGCTAGAGTGATGAGTAGCAACAACAAAAAACCAAAACCGGAAAAAACCTCTGTGCTTGTTACAATATATTCTACGAGCTTCTCCTCCAACTCAGACACCGTTTGTATTGCAATAAAAATGGCCACCAGGCTATCAGAACGCTGTTCTACAACACGTTCTACCTCCCCAACTGCAACAACTGCCCACCCAACCCTTATATTCCTGGGGCGGATGTTAGGTGGATCTGAGGGTCTTTCTGTCCGTTTTTTTGTGTTTGTGTGTGCTGTTCAAATGTGGTTTTGTTTTTTTTTTTGTTGTACCGCCAACTATTTGCCAGCTACTCAGCTACACCAACGCGACTGGTTGGCATATCGCTGACAGACACACACTCGCAGCAGCGCAAGTGGCAGCCGACGTCTGCCGACTGCAACTGCAACATACTGACCTTCATTTGCTATTGCACAATTTTTGCACCGGCGTGTACACGGGCCGTTGCATTGCCTGCCCGTTTGTGAAGGCTGCGTTTTTCTTTTGCGCATACCTATTTCCTGGCTTCACCCCAAACCTGAGCACACGTACGTTGATATAACCTTATCCGCGTGGTGGTGCTGTAGGGTTTTTATTTAGAAAAAGCCCTTGCACACACCCGCACACACAGGCAGACACACAGAGTCACAAAGTGGATGGGACCTTGAAAGGTTCTGATGTAATAAGATCCATTGCGTTTGCTTTTCCTGAGCTCTTCTCACCCGGCCTAGTTGGAAGAATATTGAGGAGAAATGGTGTAATTATTTGATTAGCCATAGTTTTGCGCCAGTTTCATCAATGATTTCAAAATGTCGTTTGCATTCAGTGTGGCATTCAGCTATTCAACGACAACATGCACAACAGCTTAGAGATCTGGTGTGTGTTTTCCAAATCGTATGCTTCTGTAACCTTTCCCTTGCGCGGATATTGGTTTGCGAGCTCAATTAGAGCTACTGCGCTAACTATCGTGCTAGCTGATCCGGCATAGCTGATTCTGGGTTAAGTGGTTCTAGAAGCTAAAGCTTTACACCGTAGCAAAATCTTAGGAAAAAAAAACTATCTCAACAAGCTATCTGTGCGTTTCGAACTGTGTGTTTGTGGTGACGAGTTATAGCCCCACAACTATAACTTCAAACTGTGAAGTAGTGCTTTGTGAGGCCACTCTTACGGAAATGACACGTTTAAGGAGAAAATAAACAGCACACGCACACAGGCCGGGACGTGATCCGAGAAGTTGTAACGCTGCTTGCCGTTTTTGCCAGCAAACGTTCGTCATATCTCACGTGTCCCCGTGCGTGGAAGAGAAGTGAGGAGGAAATGAGGAGGCAAGGGGAGTGTATATTGTTCCACGCGAACGGTACGCGCTGATGAAACGGTTGGTCAAACATGGACGACGATCAACCGTCATCTGGCGACGATGACACGCACCTCTCCGAACGTGGCCTCCTCCTGACCATACGGGCTGAGCGCAACCATTCTCCGGCAGGTCGGCCTTGTTGCGACGAATCCCTTGCGTTCCCACGTACCGCTCATTTGCTGTTACGCGTTTTCTTGCTAGCAACCAGCAGTAGCAGTAGCTACCCGAAAGATTCAAAAACAAAACCACCGTACGATCGTTTTTTTTTCATACAAAAATGCACACACAGCCGCACACGCACATGGGCACAATTTTCACCGACCTAATTTTCCCCTTGCTTCGTTGCGTTCTTCCCCCGTTGCGGCCGCTGCACAGTGAAGCAGTGAAAATGAGCATCAACTGTCCAAAACGGTGAGTCGCTCTTTCTCTCTTCCTTCCTTGCGGTAGCTTTTCTACTGCTTGAGGGAATTTTTCCTTCCAACAATTAAGCTTTATAATACTTTCCAATGTCTGTAGCAATTTGGGTGAAAAGTGTCAACTACTCCTTGACGTACACCGAAATTCAAAAGTATTTTCCATTCCTCTTGCGGAATGAGGTGTTATCACACTTTGTATGTGTGTATGTGCACACAGTTGCATCGTTCAACAAGATGCAACGAGTGCGCACATAAATGCACCACCGCACCGACAAGTTGACACGGAATAAGGCAAATGCCGCGTATCGGATGTTGTGGTAGTCGGAACGCGAGACAAATCCGAATCCCAGTGTGTGGTGCGACACTGTGTGGTGGAGAAAGCGATAAGAAATACACACAAACACACACGAGAGCAAACTTGTTGTGACGATTGTGTAAAATTGTTGAATCGACAGAAAAGAGCTCCAAGTAGTTTGTTTTTTTGTTTTCTCGCTTGTAGTCCACGTTGCCACGAGTGGACAGTAAGACGATGTTATATCATCAACTGTGAGAAGGCCTGCCGGATGGGACACGTTTCTATCTTCCCTAGCTTTAGTACGCATGATCGCGAAGATCAAGATCAGGGGACATTCACAACATCATGTTGCTGGGTTTCTGTGTCCCTTTCTGTGTGTTTGTGTCTTCTACTCTTAGTGGATAATGTCCAGATGCACGATTTCACACCCCACCGGCATTATTGGGAAACGATGGTCTAACTGACTACGCTGACTACCTACTACTACCAATAGCGAACGAACTCTGCTGATGCTGACGATGACGTTTGACGACGACTATCGATGTGAACGCATTTGTCCATATTAGTGTCACAGAACATATCTTTCGCACGTCTGTCTAGTGTGCATAATGGTTTCATCTTCTTCGGGTGCACCACAACAGCGGCAGAGGACGAAAGCATCCAACACGTCAGCGCTTAAAAAGAGGAAACAAAACAGATAAAAACGCTTCAACAGTGGCCGCTTCCGTTCCCTATTGTCCGCGTGTTGTCCTTGTTGTGTGTGCCCCCCAAATGCTCGCAATTCCGATATTGCAAACCAGGTTTTTCGGTACTTTCCAGTCCAAGATCACAACGGCACACGCAATAAAAAATCCTCAAATTCCGAAATTTTCACACCCTGCACACTAGTCCGCACACAAACTGCACCGATCTAATAACAGTGCGTCGTAATGGTGGTAAGGAAATGAAAATTTCCACATCCCTTGCGAAACTGTCCCGAATACGGTGCCGTTTTTGTGAACAGTTTCTAGCGTGACACTCGCCTGCCACCATCGAACAGAGTCACAAAAAACACTCTCACATACACGCGCACAAACACACTCATGCACAGAATAGTCGCAAAGTTGGGGGTGGTGTTCGGGGTTGCGGATCTTCGCAATTGCACTCTTTAGCACCAGAGGGCACGTCGATCATGCATTGTGCTGCACGTAATTGATGTTCCTCTCCGTTGGGGGGGTTGGAAACTGCGAAACGAAAATCAAACTGCTTCCTGGTACGGTAGAGAAGACTGATGCTGCCCCGGACAGCATGCCGCTGTGTCGTTACATCCATCCCGCAATCCAGCTCGTAGTCCAAGGTGTTGTTAGGGTGTTTTACGTATCCGTAAGTCCAAGCCGCCAATTTATCACCCCGTTTTCCCCCGGGGTGGAGGGGGGCGGTAATGGGGAACAATCCGGCTAGACTAACCGGGTACACGTTGCAGCCAACGATAGCGACGAGCGCATCCCAGCAGAGATCGCGACCAACTGACGGATGGGAACGCGCGCACACAACAGCTGAGCCATCGCCAAACCGCTTTCAGTTTTGGGGTGGGTGTGTGCGCAACCCTCTACAGGTGCCCCATGCCTTTGCAGTGTGTTTGTGTGTGTGTGTGTGTGTTGCGGGACAGCGATTAAGGGTGGGATGGGTGGTGTTGGGGATAGTGGGATATGGGGAGGGGGGTTGGGATCGGATTGGTGTTTAATGTAGGAGCGTGTACGGGCACACACCTTGCCGGGGTGCCGAGTGGAAAAGCACTGAAATGGCCTGGCCGCGCACTAACGGGTAAATAGCTTTCAAGTGCGCGCATACATGCGTACTAAATAGCCAACTCCTAGCTCCCTCTCTATTTTGTTGCATACAATCTCTCTCGCTTTTTCGCTCTCTCTCTCACACTCTCTCTCTCTCACCCTTCATCTTTTCGTGGAACAACGGATTTATCTCCATCTATCGATACGTTTGGTACGGCGAACAAGTGAGAAACAGGGCTACAGGGTAAAGATTCCGTATCTGTGTGTGCGGACTGCGCGAATGAGATGCCATTGTCGTCCCTTTGCCCCCCCCCCCCCGCATCCCCAGCACCAAAAGGGCCCGAAAGGTGCGGCGGGACGCACGATCAGCGCGAGCGGCCAAATTCGAATTCGTGAAAGAATCTGCTCTCGTCTGTCCTTTTTGTGGTGCACGCTGTACACAATCCACTCTCGCGGACCTCATGGTTTCGGTGGTCACTCAAACGCGTTTGGTCCGGTGGTCAGAATTTTTGGACCCATCGCGAACATCGAACTAGATGCGCCGAACTGTCTGTGATCCACGTGATCGACGGTGTTTCGAGTGGTCGTTACAAGAAGGGAACGATACACGTCGCACTAGCTTGCGAGTGTGAGTGTAAAAGACACGAACTTTTCTTCGAAATTATTATGTCTGTTTAATTATTTGAACAATATCACATCATTTCGTGTTTTGAATTTAAAGAGAAAAAAAGAACCATCCCCTCTTCTCCGCCTGACAACGATGAAGACACACGAAGCTCGTACTCGGACAAAATAGAAGCACACCCAGCACACAGCGAAACATTCCGTGTGAAGGATAAACGCGACTAAAAATAATACAAAAACGGCGCAACGCGCACTTACAGTGGGGTCGGAAAATTCTTACCCACCCACCCTGTTCCGTCTGTTTTTCCACCCTCGGTCATTTTAAGAGTGTCTTCTCTCGTGCCGTTGGTGGAACTCATTCATTCCCTCTTCCCACGTTTACTCCCCCCCGCCGTTCGTAATTGGTTCGACACTCACCCACCGTGAAACAGCGATGGTGCGGTGTCACCCTTGCCGGAAGGCTTGAGGGCAGACGAACGACGGTGGAAAATACCACCCGAGTGAAAGTTTCCGATGGCGGGAAAAAGCAAACGAGTGTGATTTGCTTTTCATTTGCGTGTCGTCGTTGTACATGTTTGTTGGTTTTTTTTGCTGTTGCTCATGCATTTCCCAAAGACTTTTCTTCTTTAATTCGGGGAAAACCATTCCCCGCGTTGTGTTGCAGGTTGGATGGATAATGCTTATGCGATCATTCGCTCACTCGTCCATAAGGGTGTGGAAAATGTGGCGTACATACAGAAAGCTCTGTTTTGCTTATTCCGAGTATCGCGTTACGCTTCTTTGCGGACTATTTTGTCTGCGAGATAAAAACGCGATCCGTTTTGCAGTGGAAATGTACTACACACCGTGTGGTACAATCGATTGTGCTGGTGAGATGAAGTAAATCGAACAAATAATCGTAATGAGTGTTGATAAGATTGTGTGTTTTTTTTGCGCTTTTGTGCCGTAGTGTAATTGTTATTCGTTCTCGGTGTGTTCATTAAAATGCATCATGCAAAATCAAAACACACCCTAGCTTTGACATTCCGCAGACGCAACACTAAATGAAGCTTTAGCGGCAAACAATTGGATACAGGGTTTTCAAGCGCTATTTGCACGTTTTAGTGTGATAGTTAGAATCAAGCTGGTTTTTTTTGCAAATTTATGTCTTGTCCAATTTTTTCCAATTGCTCAAGATGAATTCTTGAGTTGATTCTGTAGAAAGCTTTCTCAACTGACACATCCGCCATATTGGAAAGCTCTTAAAAAGTGATTGAGAAAGCTTTAGACAGAACCAATTTCATCTTGGAAAGGTTCTGAAGAAAGTTGAAAAGATTCAATATCTATTGTTACACATTCCACTTCAACTTGAAAAGAGTCCAGAAATGGTAAAAATTTTTTGCTCCATCACTCTGTACTGATTTTCGTAATGAGAGGTGCAAATTTAGACACAAATGGAAACAGATCGATCTGTATTAAAAATCGAACCAGCAGACAAAGTTAATGATAACAAAACCGATCTATCCTCCCATGGCGATGAATTGCAGACGCAGATAGAGCGTTGAGAGCGTTGGTAATAATCATAATTGTATGCGAAAAAAAAATCATGTGGAGAAATCCAGTAGCAACGGTTCATTAGACTAGCTGATATCCCGCCACATCTGGACATGGTGTTGTTACCTGCTTTCCTTCATTTCACCACCAACTTCCCCTTCAACCCTCACGCAAACATTCCCGTGTAACTGGAACATTAATTTCGATAGAATACCTTCAATTCCCTCGATAGGAAAAAAGGGGTTTGGGGGCTGCAGGTATGCTGCGGATAGGCGGAGACCCATAGCAGAGAGTTGTTTAAATGCAATTATTAACATATTTTACCCAATTCCGCTCATTTGCACCTTTCGACGGCCTGTAACAACGCCGATTGCGCGCTGTGTTACCATTTTCTTTTGTTTTGCCTCCAAGCGCAGTTAGAAACTTAACAGTACACGCGTGGCTTTTCTCTCTCCCTCTCTCTCTTTCTTGCTCTTGGTCCTCTATTTTGTTTCAGTTGGGTCTAAACTTTTCATTCTCTTTCTATCGCTTTCCCGTTTCGATCGGTGCATTTTCATTTGCACTGCCCTTCTTCCTTCGCTTTGCGGTGGTTTTGTTCCGTTGCGTTCGATCCGCGCTTAGCGGCAAATCTATGCTCACCACGCCAACGGTGTAGCATGCTATGCGTAACGCGGCTATTGCACTACGCGAGGGTGGAAGAGAGGGAAGGGCACCAGACAATGCATTCCCAAAACTGTCCCCCAGTTTCGATCTTGTCGTTCCTATTTCTATACCATCCCCGTGTTCTGTTGCGTTTGGGCGAAAATCCGTCCAAGTGTGTGTTCTGTTTCGGTGCGGTAGTGCAAATGTTGCAACATGAAAAGAGGGAAGCAAAGAAAGGTGGGAGTTGCGAGGTGGTAACAGTTTGTGTTTGAGGTTTTTAGAGCGCTTGCATTCCCACGTCCCGTCACCCGAACGGACACCCGCGGGACGTTGTCTCGCCTTGTAGATCGAGCGTAGAACGATCGCGAGCAATAGCGATGATCTAATGTGCAATCGGGAGTTGCACACGGTATATGAGATGCACTCGAAGGAAAGGAAAATTAAATGGAATAGTGGAAACTCAACCAACACCCAAAAACAAATGGGCAATACCACACACACACAAACACACAAATACTTGCAGATAGTAGCTGGTGTGCACTTTTACGCAACTGGCCATGTGTGTCAGCCAAATGACCGAATGACGGGGTGTTGTTTTGATCCACCCAAAATCATGGAAACTTTGACCGAGGATTTTGATTTTCTCAACTGCATTTGGGATCTGATTTTTTGGTAATTAACGGGAAGATATACAATCCTCAAAATCTATGATCCTCAAGAAATAAAATGGAGCGGCCCGGTGGTGCATATGAAAAACGGCGCCCGTCCACACGGCAGGACCGGGTTCAAATCCCATCCGGACCGTCCCCCCGTAGCATGGACTGACTATCCTGCTACGTGGTAAAATAAGTCTTGATACGGCCAGGCCGTTCTAACCGATCAAAAAAAAAAAAAAAAAANATTTGTTTTTGGGAAATGGCGTCCTTATTTTCTGACGTCTTTGAATAAGCCAAAACTATGAGTCAAATGAGTTGCAAACTGCGGTCACATTACGCGATGTGAGACACTTGGCACTGTTGGGTTTGTTCTCATTTTAACGCTGCTTTGGCAGACAAGCATGTGCGGTATGTGTGCCAAAGGGCGGTGAGGACACATTTAAACTAAGCTTTATATAACGAACGAACAAAAGGATTTGATTGCCAGCGGTGGTGTGGGGGGATGTAAAATCTTGGGCTTCGGCAAACACTTCTAACATTTGCCAATAACACTTGAAGGATATGTGATGGCGAAGGAATTCACTCGAAAATATACATACACATGCATACACGTGCGCCAAAAAGGTCATGATGCGTCATTGAGCAAAAAAAAGGACAAATGGACGTCCGTTGGGCAGCCAACACATTAAAATGGTGGGACATTTGCCAAAGCACAAAACCGACAAAAGTGGATCGCAGACTTTTGTCTGTCCCGTCCTTATTCTTGGATTTAAACTCTTGTACAGCTAATTCTGCGCCCGGAAACATTGAACAAGCCGATGAGATGCTTGTTCAATAAGAATAATCATTTATCGAATTTCTTGTGATGTCCGGTTGTTAAATGAAGGAAAAAAACTTCATCTCCACCGAACGAAAACCATGTCACCATGGTCAGTGCAATAAAATTCTTGCACCTTGCATAATGCACAATGCATTTTACGGCACGCAGCAACAAAAAAAAAAAACAATACAACATAGCGTACGAGAATGTGTTCTAGAGCTGTCCCGGTTTTGCATGGCCGTCGGCTTATTTTGGCACACAAGCACTAAAGCACCGTTCGGTTGTCATCGTACCGTTCTCAACCTGATGTTGTAGGTGTTCCCCCCGCTCCATACACTGGTACCTTTCGCCCACCGCTTCTTCCGACCACTCTTCGGTGGTGCATTCAAACATTTAGGACGACTTTGTGCAAGGTTGTGTCTTCCCACTCCATATGACCTCCCCACACATACACACTGTGTGACTTCCCACTTTCCCGAACGGTTCGTGATGACAGGCTTCCGACATTGGTTCGACGTCGGTCGTCGATCACTGTTACCCTCCTAATGCGAGGGTTGTGCCCGGGGATTGTAGCCATTCCATTCCTAACCTATATGCAGATCGATCGTACAGTGAGGTGGCAGGCATACATGAACCCACCCAACCGCCCATTCCCGTACAATATGGCACATTTTTCGTGCATTGCTTCTATTTGGGGAGTTGGTCTAAACACTGCAGCTAAAATGTGGAAGGTCTTTTGCATACATTTCCGAACAGAGGCTAGAGTGATGAGTAGCAACAACAAAAAACCAAAACCGGAAAAAACCTCTGTGCTTGTTACAATATATTCTACGAGCTTCTCCTCCAACTCAGACACCGTTTGTATTGCAATAAAAATGGCCACCAGGCTATCAGAACGCTGTTCTACAACACGTTCTACCTCCCCAACTGCAACAACTGCCCACCCAACCCTTATATTCCTGGGGCGGATGTTAGGTGGATCTGAGGGTCTTTCTGTCCGTTTTTTTTGTGTTTGTGTGTGCTGTTCAAATGTGGTTTTGTTTTTTTTTTGTTGTACCGCCAACTATTTGCCAGCTACTCAGCTACACCAACGCGACTGGTTGGCATATCGCTGACAGACACACACTCGCAGCAGCGCAAGTGGCAGCCGACGTCTGCCGACTGCAACTGCAACATACTGACCTTCATTTGCTATTGCACAATTTTTGCACCGGCGTGTACACGGGCCGTTGCATTGCCTGCCCGTTTGTGAAGGCTGCGTTTTTCTTTTGCGCATACCTATTTCCTGGCTTCACCCCAAACCTGAGCACACGTACGTTGATATAACCTTATCCGCGTGGTGGTGCTGTAGGGTTTTTATTTAGAAAAAGCCCTTGCACACACTCGCACACACAGTCAGACACACAGAGTCACAAAGTGGATGGGACCTTGAAAGGTTCTGATGTAATAAGATCCATTGCGTTTGCTTTTCCTGAGCTCTTCTCACCCGGCCTAGTTGGAAGAATATTGAGGAGAAATGGTGTAATTATTTGATTAGCCATAGTTTTGCACCAGTTTCATCAATGATTTCAAAATGTCGTTTGCATTCAGTGTGGCATTCAGCTATTCAACGACAACATGTACAACAGCTTAGAGATCTGGTGTGTGTTTTCCAAATCGTATGCTTCTGTAACCTTTCCCTTGCGCGGATATTGGTTTGCGAGCTCAATTAGAGCTACTGCGCTAACTATCGTGCTAGCTGATCCGGCATAGCTGATTCTGGGTTAAGTGGTTCTAGAAGCTAAAGCTTTACACCGTAGCAAAATCTTAGGAAAAAAAACTATCTCAACAAGCTATCTGTGCGTTTCGAACTGTGTGTTTGTGGTGACGACTTATAGCCCCACAACTATAACTTCAAACTGTGAAGTAGTGCTTTGTGAGGCCACTCTTACGGAAATGACACGTTTAAGGAGAAAATAAACAGCACACGCACACAGGCCGGGACGTGATCGGAGAAGTTGTAACGCTGCTTGCCGTTTTTGCCAGCTAACGTTCGTCATATCTCACGTGTACCCGTGCGTGGAAGAGAAGTGAGGAGGAAATGAGGAGTGCAAGCGGAGTGTATATTGTTCCACGCGAACGGTACGCGCTGATGAAACGGTTGGTCAAACATGGACGACGATCAACCGTCATCTGGCGACGATGACACGCACCTCTCCGAACGTGGCCTCCTCCTGACCATACGGGCTGAGCGCAACCATTCTCCGGCAGGTCGGCCTTGTTGCGACGAATCCCTTGCGTTCCCACGTACCGCTCATTTGCTGTAACGCGTTTTCTTGCTAGCAACCAGCAGTAGCAGTAGCTACCCGAAAGATCCAAAAACAAAACCACCGTACGATCGTTTTTTTTTTTCATACAAAAATGCACACACAGCCGCACACGCACATGGGCACAATTTTCACCGACCTAATTTTCCCCTTGCTTCGTTGCGTTCTTCCCCCGTTGCTGCCGCTGCACAGTGAAGCAGTGAAAATGAGCATCAACTGTCCAAAACGGTGAGTCGCTCTTTCTCTCTTCCTTCCTTTCGGTAGCTTTTCTACTGCTTGAGGGAATTTTTCCTTCCAACAATTAAGCTTTATAATACTTTCCAATGTCTGTAGCAATTTGGGTGAAAAGTGTCAACTACTCCTTGACGTACACCGAAATTCAAAAGTATTTTCCATTCCTCTTGCGGAATGAGGTGTTATCACACTTTGTATGTGTGTATGTGCACACAGTTGCATCGTTCAACAAGATGCAACGAGTGCGCACATAAATGCACCACCGCACCGACAAGTTGACACGGAATAAGGCAAATGCCGCGTATCGGATGTTGTGGTAGTCGGAACGCGAGACAAATCCGAATCCCAGTGTGTGGTGCGACACTGTGTGGTGGAGAAAGCGATAAGAAATACACACAAACACACACGAGAGCAAACTTGTTGTGACGATTGTGTAAAATTGTTGAATCGACAGAAAAGAGCTCCAAGTAGTTTGTTTTTTTGTTTTCTCGCTTGTAGTCCACGTTGCCACGAGTGGACAGTAAGACGATGTTATATCATCAACTGTGAGAAGGCCTGCCGGATGGGACACGTTTCTATCTTCCCTAGCTTTAGTACGCATGATCGCGAAGATCAAGATCAGGGGACATTCACAACATCATGTTGCTGGGTTTCTGTGTCCCTTTCTGTGTGTTTGTGTCTCCTACTCTTAGTGGATAATGTCCAGATGCACGATTTCACACCCCACCGGCATTATTGGGAAACGATGGTCTAACTGACTACGCTGACTACCTACTACTACCAATAGCGAACGAACTCTGCTGATGCTGACGATGACGTTTGACGACGACTATCGATGTGAACGCATTTTTTCATATTAGTGTCACAGAACATATCTTTCGCACGTCTGTCTAGTGTGCATAATGGTTTCATCTTCTTCGGGAGCACCACAACAACAAAGCGGCAGAGGACGAAAGCATCCAACACGTCAGCGCTTAAAAAGAGGAAACAAAACAGAAAAAAACGCTTCAACAGTGGCCGCTTCCGTTCCCGATTGTCCGCGTGTTGTCCTTGTTGTGTGTGTGTGCCCCCCAAATGCTCGCAATTCCGATATTGCAAACTAGGTTTTTCGGTACTTTCCAGTCCAAGATCACAACGGCACACGCAATCAAAAATCCTCAAATTCCGAAATTTTCACACCCTGCACACTAGTCCGCACACAAACTGCATCGATCTAATAACAGTGCGTCGTAATGGTGGTAAGGAAATGAAAATTTCCACATTCCTTGCGAAACTGTCCCGAATACGGTGCCGTTTTTGTGAACAGTTTCTAGCGTGACACTCGCCTGCCACCATCGAACAGAGTCACAAAAAACACTCTCACATACACGCGCACAAACACACTCATACACAGAATAGTCGCAAAGTTGGGGGGTGGTGTTCGGGTTTGCGGATCTTCGCAATTGCACTCTTTAGCACCAGAGGGCACGTCGATCATGCATTGTGCTGCACGTAATTGATGTTCCTCTCCGTTGGGGGGGTTGGAAACTGCGAAACGAAAATCAAACTGCTTCCTGGTACGGTAGAGAAGACTGATGCTGCCCCGGACAGCATGCCGCTGTGTCGTTACATCCATCCCGCAATCCAGCTCGTAGTCCAAGGTGTTGTTAGGGTGTTTTACGTATCCGTAAGTCCAAGCCGCCAATTTATCACCCCGTTTTCCCCCGGGGTGGAGGGGGGCGGTAATGGGGAACAATCCGGCTAGACTAACCGGGTACACGTTGCAGCCAACGATAGCGACGAGCGCATCCCAGCAGAGATCGCGACCAACTGACGGATGGGAACGCGCGCACACAACAGCTGAGCCATCGCCAAACCGCTTTCAGTTTTGGGGTGGGTGTGTGCGCAACCCTCTACAGGTGCCCCATGCCTTTGCAGTGTGTTTGTGTGTGTGTGTGTGTGTTGCGGGACAGCGATTAAGGGTGGGATGGGTGGTGTTGGGGATAGTGGGATATGGGGAGGGGGGTTGGGATCGGATTGGTGTTTAATGTAGGAGCGTGTACGGGCACACACCTTGCCGGGGTGCCGAGTGGAAAAGCACTGAAATGGCCTGGCCGCGCACTAACGGGTAAATAGCTTTCAAGTGCGCGCATACATGCGTACTAAATAGCCAACTCCTAGCTCCCTCTCTATTTTGTTGCATACAATCTCTCTCGCTTTTTCGCTCTCTCTCTCACACTCTCTCTCTCTCACCCTTCATCTTTTCGTGGAACAACGGATTTATCTCCATCTATCGATACGTTTGGTACGGCGAACAAGTGAGAAACAGGGCTACAGGGTAAAGATTCCGTATCTGTGTGTGCGGACTGCGCGAATGAGATGCCATTGTCGTCCCTTTGCCCCCCCCCCCCCGCATCCCCAGCACCAAAAGGGCCCGAAAGGTGCGGCGGGACGCACGATCAGCGCGAGCGGCCAAATTCGAATTCGTGAAAGAATCTGCTCTCGTCTGTCCTTTTTGTGGTGCACGCTGTACACAATCCACTCTCGCGGACCTCATGGTTTCGGTGGTCAGAATTTTTGGACCCATCGCGAACATCGAACTAGATGCGCCGAACTGTCTGTGATCCACGTGATCGACGGTGTTTCGAGTGGTCGTTACAAGAAGGGAACGATACACGACGCACTAGCTTGCGAATGTGAGTGTAAAAGACACGAACTTTTCTTCGAAATTATTATGTCTGTTTAATTATTTGAACAATATCACATCATTTCGTGTTTTGAATTTAAAGAAAAAAAAAGAACCATCCCCTCTTCTCCGCCTGACAACGATGAAGACACACGAAGCTCGTACTCGGACAAAATAGAAGCACACCCAGCACACAGCGAAACATTCCGTGTGAAGGATAAACGCGACTAAAAATAATACAAAAACGGCGTAACGCGCACTTACGGTGGGGTCGGAAAATTCTTACCCACCCACCCTGTTCCGTCTGTTTTTCCACCCTCGGTCATTTTAAGAGTGTCTTCTCTCGTGCCGTTGGTGGAACTCATTCATTCCCTCTTCCCACGTTTACCCCCCGTCGTTCGTAATTGGTTCGACACTCACCCACCGTGAAACAGCGATGGTGCTGTGTCACCCTTGCCGGAAGGCTTGAGGGCAGACGAACGAGGGTGGAAAATACCACCCGAGTGAAAGTTTCCGATGGCGGGAAAAAGCAAACGAGTGTGATTTGTTTTTCATTTGCGTGTCGTCGTTGTACATGTTTGTTGGTTTTTTGCTGTTGCTCATGCATTTCCCAAAGACTTTTCTTCTTTAATTCGGGGAAAACCATTCCCCGCGTTGTGTTGCAGGTTGGATGGAAAATGCTTATGCGATCATTCGCTCACTCGTCCATAAGGGTGTGGAAAATGTGGCGTACATACAGAAAGCTCTGTTTTGCTTATTTCGAGTATCGCGTTACGCTTCTTTGCGGACTATTTTGTCTGCGAGATAAAAACGCGATCCGTTTTGCAGTGGAAATGTACTACACACCGTGTGGTACAATCGATTGTACTGGTGAGATGAAGTAAATCGAACAAATAATCGTAATGAGTGTTGATAAGATTGTGTATTTTTTTCCTCTTTTGTGCCGTAGCGTAATTGTTATTCGTTCTCGGTGTGTTCATTAAAATGCATCATGCAAAATCAAAACACACCCTAGCTTTGACATTCCGCAGACGCAACACTAAATGAAGCTTTAGCGGCAAACAATTGGATACAGGGTTTTCAAGCGCTATTTGCACGTTTTAGTGTGAAAGTTAGAATCAAGCTGGTTTTTTTTTGCAAATTTAAGTCTTGTCCAATTTTTTCCAATTGCTCAAGCTGATTTCTTGAGTTGATTCTATAGAAAGCTTTCTCAACTGACACATCCGCCATATTGGAAAGCTTTTAAAAAGGGGTTGAAAAAGCTTTAGACAGAACCAATTTCATCTTGGAAAGGTTCTGAAGAAAATGGAAAAGATTCAATATCTATTGCTACACATTCCACTTCAACTTGAAAAGAGTAAAAAAAAGAGTAAAAATTTATTGCTCCATCACTCTGTACTGATTTTCGTAATGAGAGATGCAAATTTAGACACAAATGGAAACAGATCGATCTGTATTAAAAATCGAACCAGCAGACAAAGTTAATGATAACAAAACCGATCTATCCTCCCATGGCGATGAATTGCAGACGCAGATAGAGCGTTGAGAGCGTTGGTAATAATCATAATTGTATGCGAAAAAAAAATCATGTGGAGAAATCCAGTAGCAACGGTTCATTAGACTAGCTGATATCCCGCCACATCTGGACATGGTGTTGTTACCTGCTTTCCTTCATTTCACCACCAACTTCCCCGTTCAACCCTCACGCAAACATTCCCGTGTAACTGGAACATTAATTTCGATAGAATACCTTCAATTCACTCGATAGGAAAAAAAGGTGTTTGGGGGCTGTAGGTATGCTGCGGATAGGCGGAGACCCATAGCAGAGAGTTGTTTAAATGCAATTATTAACATATTTTACCCAATTCCGCTCATTTGCACCTTTCGACTGCCTGTAACAACGCCGATTGCGCGCTGTGTTACCATTTTCTTTTGTTTTGCCTCCAAGCGCAGTTAGAAACTTAACAGTACACGCGTGGCTTTTCTCTCTCCCTCTCTCTCTTTGTTGCTCTTGCTCCTCTATTTTGTTTCAGTTGGGTCTAAACTTTTCATTCTCTTTCTATCGCTTTCCCGTTTCGATCGGTGCATTTTCATTTGCACTGCCCTTCTTCCTTCGCTTTGCGGTGGTTTTGTTCCGTTGCGTTCGATCCGCGCTTAGCGGCAAATCTATGCTCACCACGCCAACGGTGTAGCATGCTATGCGTAACGCGGCTATTGCACTACGCGAGGGTGGAAGAGAGGGAAGGGCACCAGACAATGCATTCCCAAAACTGTCCCCCAGTTTCGATCTTGTCGTTCCTATTTCTATACCATCCCCGTGTTCTGTTGCGTTAAGGCGAAAATCCGTCCAAGTGTGTGTTCTGTTTCGGTGCGGTTGTGCAAATGTTGCAACATGAAAAGAGGGAAGCAAAGAGAGGTGAGAGTTGCGAGGTGGTAACAGTTTGTGTTTGAGGTTTTTAGAGCGCTTGCATTCCCACGTCCCGTCACCCGAACGGACAACCGCGGGACGTTGTCTCGCCGTGTAGATCGAGCGTAGAACGATCGCGAGCAATAGCGATGATCTAATGTGCAATCGGGAGTTGCACACGGTATATGAGATGCACTCGAAGGAAAGGAAAAAAAAAGGAATAGTGGAAACTCAACCAACACCCAAAAACAAATGGGCAATACCACACACACACAAACACACAAATACTTGCAGATAGTACCTGGTGTGCACTTTTACGCAACTGGCCATGTGTGTCAGCCAAATGACCGAATGACGGGGTGTTGTTTTGATCCACCCAAAATCATGGAAACTTTGACCAAGGATTTTGATTTTCTCAACTGCATTTGGGATTTGATATTTTGGTAATTTACGGGAAGATATACAATCCGCAAAATCTACGATCCTCAAGAATTCCTCAAGAATATTGAACTGAATCTGATTAACAAACTGTTCAAGTAAGGTTTTAAGTTATGACTGTAAATGCATTTTTAAGTTGAAGTAAAACGTCTCAGTTACTAACAGTTGTTAGTAACAACTAGCAATCATTTACCTCAAATACTAAACTAAACTTTCCAAATACTGAGAAAGTTATCTCATTATAGTTATTGAAGTGTTGTTATACAGAAGAAGGGATGTTTTTTTTTGTTGATGTTGAATAATACATAAGAAAAGTTTAACCTTACTTACAACTCAACAAATGATTGATAGAGAACATGTAACACAATTTGCTGCCATACTTTCACAATTACTATTTTTGCACCGCAACCTTCCCCGAGACGGACTTTTTTTGTTGCTTCCCGCATGTAACAAACGCTTGTGCTGCACCGATAATGCAATGCACCGTAGTAACACGATCATCGGCATTAGTGAATGCGTTCGCGAGCCTTCCAAAGTGGTGGAAGCAGAGAAAAAAAGTGAAGCAAAAAAAAACATGTAATGTGCTCACTCTAGTTTCCAATGGGCGATGGAGTGAATCAAACGGAACACGGCACTCTGTACGTTAGCTTTTCGCACCCTTTAATGAATAGGGCGATGAAGAAGGGGATCCCAAAACAGGGACGCTGTTGCAGCAGGGAGAAGGGAAAATTCCCGCTAGTATACTAGACAGCATAAACTGTGCTGACGCCCCCGAGCGGACCAAATCCATCCGCAACAAGTGCAGTAAAATGGTTAACTTAGATCAAGGACTGTTCATGTACGCTTGCAAAGGAGAGGGAGCCCCTTCCCCTTGTTCACCTTCCCAAGGGCAGTTCAATGCCATCAGATGCACAACAATCAAATGTGTTCTGGTGGCATTTTCTTTGCAGCAATCATAAGTGAAAATCCGTAAAGTAGGGGAATAGTTGCACGCCCTTTATTGTCTAAAGCACCTGCAAAAGGTGTTGGATTCGAAACACTTTCCCTCTGCGTGATTGTGGTTAGCTTAATACGTGCGACGTTAAATAGATTTGTCGCAAAACAAAATGCTGTCAGTTTGCTATAAAACGTATCCGAAAACTAATTGATACTAAAACCATAATTTTCTTAGTGCTGATACCATAAAATGGTATATTTTTCTTCATTTTATCATGGTATTTGTTTTAAATAAAACTATTATTACAGTCTAGTACAGCAACAGTAGCAGCACGATTGAAGCAATTAAAAAATCAGTAGTACAAGCTTGGATTATGTTAGATGGAAGATTTCAATATAGAAAATTTTAATTTTAAAAACTTATAAAAATCAACACAATCTGATCAAGAAACGTACCGAGATTGGCATAGTATTTAAACGGCAAATTCAAATGTTAAATAGTTAAATAATAAATACTTACCAGAAATGGTGTTTGATTAACTGGTTCCATCTTCAAATGGCTGCTTCTGCATATCGTCCAAATTTCCCTTTTGTAATAATTCACTGCTGGAAAATAAAAA